>CM048744.1:896036093-896732759 GCA_026315105.1 Locusta migratoria
CATAGTTGTAAGGATATTAGCTGCGAAAATCCATGCGTAACAGGAGAAATGCTTTAGCCGATCGATGAAAGAAAGAAGTACAAAATTTCTAAAATACAAATAGGAAGTACAAGGATGCTAAGACGAAATGACTGCAGGAAATGTTGTGAAGAAGTCGGAAAGGAAATAATCGTCCGTATGACTAACCCGCAGGTAAGCAGAAACAACATTCAGTGAAATTAAAAGCAAGGATGGTAAAGTGCAGTGGGAATTCCATTGCTGAACTCAAAGAGAGATCGAATAAGTGTGAAGAGTACATCCAAGGCGTCTACAGTGCAGGAAGGCTTGTCTGATGACATTTCACACAGAGAAATGGGTGTTGATCTGGCTGGCCGCGGTGGCCGAGCGGTCTGCGGCGTGCCAGTCACGGTCTGCACAGCCGCTGCGGTCAGCGGTTTGAATTCCTCCTCGGGCATGGATGTTTGTGCCTTCTTTAGTATAAGCTAGTTCATAAGTAGTTTGTAAGCTTAGGGACTGATGACCCCGCAGTTAAGTTCCATAAGCTCTACAAACATTTTGTTGACCTGTAAGACATAGGCGGTCAAATATTAGAGTCGGAATTTAAAAATCTGTGGATGACATGAAAGCAAATAAAGCATAAGTTAGATAAAATACCAACCGAAATCCTGAAATCACATGGTACGTATTGGCAACCAAACGACTATTCATCTACCATCAGATTCTTGGCAATATATTACAGCCACAGTTCCGTAGGTTGCAAGGGCAGGTAAGTATTAGAATTATCGCACACTCAACATCTCATTCACCCAAGGTATCGGCTAGAATTGCATAGAGAAGAATGGACAGGAAAACTGGGTGGTTTTAGGTAACGATTATTTTAACTGTAGGAAAGGTTAAAAGCATCAGAGAGGTGTTCCCGTCATTGAGTCTGAAGAAAGGGTGAAGAGAGACCAAGGCTCAATTATAGGATTTGTCTATTTGGAAAATGCATTAGAAAATGGCGCACCATGTTCCAGATAATGAGAAAATAGGATGAAGCTATAGAGAAAGATGCGTAAAATGCATGGTACAATCAGACTTGACGCCTGCATCATTGCGTTTACATGCAGCACATCTTCCGGAAGACGAAAATCGATTTTCGTAAACCGCTTTTCGCTGTCGCGTTTACATGTCACTGTCTATACCATTTAATATGGCTGCTGACAAACAGCTGATTCAGTTCCCGATTTAGTCAGCACAATCGCTATTTTTCTTTACTTACACAGATTCATGCTCGCTCTAATATTTATACTTTTATTTCACGGTAGATAATGTCACTCTGTCCATTGTTTGTTGTTATGGTCTTCAGTCCGGAGACTGGTTTGATGCAGCTCTCCACCCTACTCTATCCTGAGCAAGCCTTTTCATCTCCTCATAAGAACGGCAACCCACATCCACTTGAATCTGCTTACTATACGCGTCTCTTGGTCTCCCTCTGCGATTTTTACCCCACACACTTCCCTCCAATGCTAAATTTACGATTCCCCAATGTCTAATAATGTGTCCTACCAAGCGATCCCTTCTTTTAGTCAGGGTATGCCATAAATTCCTTTTCTCTCCAATTCTGTTCAGTACCTCTTCATTAGTTATGCAATCTACCCACCTAATCTTCAGCATTCTTCTGTAGCACCACATTTCAAAAGCCTCTATTCTCTTCCTGTCCGCACTGCTTATCGTCCATGTTTCACTCCCGTACAAGGCAACACTCCACACAAATGCCTTCAGAAAAGACTTCCTTACACTTACATTAATATTCGATGTTAGCAAATTTCTCTTTTTCAAAAATGCTTTTCTTCCCATTGCCATTCTGCATTTTATATCTTCTGTACTGCGACCATCGCATGTTATTTTACTACCCAAGTAACAAAACTCATCTACCACCTTCATTGTTTCGTTACCTAATATAATTCCTTCAGCATCGCCTGATTTTCTAAGACCGCATTCCATTATTTTTGTTTTGCTCTTGTTAATGTTCATTTTATACGCTCTCTTCAACACACTGTCCATTCCATTCAACTGCTCTTCCAGGTCCTTTGCTGTCTCTGACAGGATTACAATGTCATCAGCAAAACGCAACGTTTTTATTTCTTCACCCTGAACTTTAATCCCTATTCCAAATTTTTCCTTGCTTTCCTTCACCGCCTGTTCGATGTACAAATTGAATAACATCGGAGAAAGGCTACAACCCTGTCTTACTCCCTTCCCAACTGATGTTTCCCTTTCATGCCCTTCGAGTCTAATAACTGCAGTCTGGCTTTTGTACAAGTTGTAAATAACTCTCCTTTCCCTATATTTTACCCCTGCTGACTTCAGAATTTGAAAGAGTGTATTCCAGTCAACATTGTCAAATGCTTTCTCCAAATCTACAAAAGCTAAAAATGTAGGTTTGCCTTTCCTTAATCTATCTTCTAAGATAAGACGTAAAGTGAGTATTGCCTCCCGGGTTCCAACATTCCTCCTGAATCCAAACTGATCTTCCCCGAGGTCAGCTTCTACCAGCTTTTCCATTCTCCTGTAGATAATTCGTGTTAAAATCTTGCAACCATGACTTATCAAACTGATTGTTCTGTAATTTTCACACCTGTCTGCGCCTGATTTCTTTGGAATGGGGATTATTATATTTTTCTTAAAGTCTGAGGGCATTTCGCCTGTCTCATACATCCTACACACCAGTTCAAATAGTCTTGTCATGGCTGGCTCTCCCAGAGACTTTAGTAGCTCTGAGGGTATGTCATCTACTCCTGGGGCCTTGTTCCGGCCTAGGTCTTTCAAGGCTCTGTCAAATTCATCTCTCAGTATAGTATCTCCTATTTCATCTTCATCTACTTCCTCTTCCCTTCCTACAACATCGTCTCTAAGTTCATTTCCTTTGTAGAGCTGCTCTATGTACTCTTTCCACCTTTCAGCTTTCCCATCTTTGCTGAGAACTGGTTTCCCATCTGAGTTCTTGATATTCATAGAGCTGCTTTTCCTGTCCCCAAATGTCTCTTTTATTTTCCTGTAGGCGGTATCTACTTTTCCCCTTGATATACATTCTTCTACAGATTTGCATTTGGCTTCTAGCCACTCCTGCTTAGCCATTTTGCACTTCCTGTCAATCTCATTTTTTAGTCGTCTGTACTCCATTTTGCCTGTTTCATTTACTGCATTTTTATATTTTCTCCTTTCATCAATTAAATTTAGTATTTCCTGTGATATCCAAGGATTTTTTGTAGGTCTTGCCTTTCTACCTATTTTTTCCTCTGCTGCCTTCACTATTTCATATCTCAATGCTTCCCATTCCTCTTCTACTGTTTTATTTCCCCCTGTTTCTGTCAATTGTTGCCTAAATCTCCTTCTGAAATTCTCCAGAACTTCACTTTCCTTCAATTTATCCAAGTCCCATCTCCTTATTTTCCTACCTTTCTGCAGTTTTTTTCAGCTTCAGCCTACAATTCATAACTAACAAGTTATGGTCAGAGTCTATATCTGCTCCTGGGTATGTCTTGCAGTTTATAACCTGGTTCCGGAATCTATGTCTTACCATTATAAAATCTATCTGATACCTTCCGGTGTCTCCTGGTCTCTTCCACGTATACAACCTTCTTTTGTGATTCTTAAACCATGTGTTTGTTACGATTAAATCATGTTCCGTGCAAAATTCTACCAGGCGACTTCCTCTTTCATTCCTCCTGCCCAGTCCATATTCACCTACTATTTTTCCTTCTCTTCCTTTTCCTACTACCGAATTCCAGTCTCCCATCACAATTAAGTTTTCCTCTCCCTTAACTGTCTGAATAATTTCGTTTAGCTCCTCATATATTTCTTCGATCTCCTCATCATCGGCAGAGCTAGTTGGCATATAAACCTGTACTACTGTTGTCGGTGTTGGCTTCGTATCTATCTTGACAATGATAATGCGATCACTGTGCTGCTCATAGTAGTTTACCCGCATTCCTATTTTCTTAGTCATTATCAGTCCTACTCCTGTGATACCCCCAACTGATTTTGTACTTATAATCCTGTACTCTCCTGACCAGAAATCCTGTTCATCCTGCCACCGAACTTCACTAATCCCCACTATATCTAACTTCAACCTATCCATTTCCCTTTTTAAATTTTCTAATTTACCTACCCTATTAAGCGATCTAACATTCCACGCTCCGACCCGTAGAATGCCAGTATTGTCTTTCCTGATGATCACATCCTCCTGAGTAGTCCCCGCCCGGAGATCCGAATGGGGGACTATTTTACCTCCGGAATATTTTACCCGAGAGGATGCCATCATCATATGTTCATACAGTAGAGCTGCATGTCCTCGGGAAAAGTAACGGCTGTAGTTTCCCCTTGCTTTCAGCCGTTCGCAGTAGCTGTGTGGCAAAGCCACATTAGCTGATGTTACAAGGCCAGATCAGTCAATCATCCAGACTGTTGCCCCTGTAGCTACTGAAAAGGCTGCTGCCCCTCTTCAGGAACCACACGTTTGTCTGGCCTCTCCACAGATACCCCTCCGTTGTGGTTGCACCTACGGTACGGCTATCTGCATCGTTGAGGCACGCAAGCCACCCCACCTCGGCAATGTCTGTGGTTCATGGGGGTGGACTCTGTCCATATGTGCCGAAAATTCTTAACAAGAAAACACTATCTGACAAGCCCAGAACACTTCAAAAACGGTTGCGTTTATATACATAGGCACGAAAATCGATTGTGGAACTGAAAACCGCTTTACATAAGTGTATTACCAGCATAGATTTTGGAGTGTTTACATGACCAACCAAAAGTGGATTTGGGAAATCGGTTTACAAAATCCGGTTTTGAGCGCCCATGTAAACGGGATGTATGTTGTAGACATAGCATTACACTGCAGCGTGTGTAATACACAGAGCGGTGTGGGTGTCTGTCATCCAGACTGCAATAACTAGTGCGACGTAACGAGTTTGAAAAGCTTGTAGGAAAGGGATTCATTCGTTTTTCACAACTCTTCAGTATCTACAAGAAGCAACGACGGCAGTGAAAGAAAAGTTTCACATTGGTATGGAAATTCACGGTGAAATTATACCAATTATGTTATTTACCGTTGACGTTGCTATAGTCAGCGAAACTGAAGAAGAATTACAGGGTATAATGAATGGATGAAATAGTCCACTAAGAACAGAATATGGGCAGAAAATAAGCCCCAAAAGAAGTTAAAGTAATGAACAGTGGAAACGAACGTGGTCATCGTGACAAAGATGCAGGAATTCGGCTAGGCTGGAATAAATTTACCGAAGACGGACGGAGCAAGCTACGAAAACATTCACGGGTAACATGCGTCTACTGGTGTCAAACACTGGATGTAAGGCTATGAAGAAATTTCTGAAAATGTTTGTATGGAGTACAGTACTGAAGGGATACAACGGAGAATCGAAGTATTTGAGATCTTGTACTACTGAAGAATATTAAAAAAAGGTGAACTGGTAACGAAATGAATGTGGAGGTTTTCTGTGGAATCGGCGAAGAAATAAATATAGTGAAAAGAATGTGAAGAAGAAGGATCGGAATGGTATGACATTGTTAAGAATAAGCTGCTTGCTAATAGAGGGAGATATAGAAACAGTAGTACAACCAGCAAGTATTTGAGGAAGGAGGGTGCAAGTGGTGCTCTGAAATGAAGAGATTGGCACAGGAGAGGAAATCGTGGCGGATCGCGTTAAACCAGTCGAATTACGACACAAAAGAGACAGTGACTGGTCTCGAACTGAGGACCTAGGACCTACTGACGAATAAATGATAGAATGAAATGAAATCTGAGCGCTAGCCACAATGGAATTATTAAATAGGTGCATTCAAAAGTAATCACCACACGCGTTAAGGTAATTATTCCATGAGAGTCGACACGATCAATTGCAGTTTCGTAGCACGTGGTCAGCTGTTGACGGATCCCAACCGCATCCAAAGTTGCATCATCTCGCCCGACTACAATCCTCGTCCACGCATGAATTTCCAGTCTTCCAAAGATGTGAAAATCATACCGTGTAATTTCCGGCCTCTGCGGAGGATAAGCTGAAGAGGAATTCCACGTTATGTGGGACACCTTGTTGTACATATTCATTGTCATGTTTCACCACTTTTGTTCTATTTTCTCTGGATTTATGCCTTTTCTTACATGAATTTATTGGCTTGTGTATGGTTTTAAATGTGCAACAGTATGTACTGCATGTCGTGTATTGCACAAAAAATCTGAAATGATAATGCATATTATTACAGATTTTAGGCCATAAATACAATCTGCAATTTAGTTCATGTAAGAAACTAAAGGCATAAACCCAATGATGCTAGCACATAATTGTGGGTGAATAAAGTTGTATACGGCGAAATTCATCTTCGTAATCACGGAAATAAGAATGACTTCAACATCCACAAGATGATTACCTACGAGTGCTGCTTCAATATTCCCCAACTAAATCGCTGTAGTGTGCCAACACCATCTATGGTGCAGTGGGCTGTGCCCCAGCAGCCAGCCAGTAAGCTGACGGCGCGGCCTGGTTAGTGTGACGTAGCACGTGCTGTTGTGAGGCCTTGTCTCTAGGTGGTGTTGAGTGAACCCTTAGACAAAATAGTAAGTGTGCAGACGTTATCATCGTGCAACCCACCTATTTCGTATCGTTACAAAGCCCAAGGGGAAACGACAAACCCAATAGTGGAACATCAACACATCTTTCGCTTCAGATAAATGCAAAGGTGTTCCGGTGAGGTCACGATGACCTCCTTCGACTATAGGGAGACTGTTCCTCAAATTTCACGAACCGTGTTTGTGGAAGTATTCAACGCCATGCAGTCACTTTGAAGAAACTGGGACGTACCTTATGGTCAAAACGTCCAGGAATGCTTTTCCAAGGAACCAACCTATTCAACAAAAATGCCCGGCCCTACACTGGCAATAGCACAAAAGGTTCATCAGTTGTATTAAGCAACGCTCAACATCCACCATACAGCTCGCATCTTTCAGTGGGTAGTTCTGAAGTCTCTGGAGGTTCTGAAGAGATACGTACGTCAACGTCAGTGCGATTCGGACGAAGAGCTGCAACAGTGGGTGCGATTGTGGATCCGTCATCGTTCTATGTGTTCCAAGAAACGGTAAACGGTTATCCATCGTCTCGTCCCCCAGTGTGAAAAATGTCGTATGCTAATTAATTTTGACTGTAATAATTCCATGGTCGCGCTGTGGCAGGTATTCGGTTCCAGATTTAAATTTTCACTATGAAACTACGTATGTTGGTAACGGGGTCCGTGTCTGGGGCACGCGCAGTCGGGCTGTGTTATGACAGTTTGCAAAACAAGGTAACCCGTAACCACACACGTGAATTTGTGTTGCATAACCACAGACATGAAGTCAAATTGACTCCATTTACTTCTATCTATGCCAACTTATATTTATTTATTATTTACTTAATGTGTATTTAAGGGGTTTTGAACAATTACGTATGGCAATCACTATGTTTAGTAAATCAGAATTTTATTTAACACTAAAAACTCACAAAACTTGAAACCTGCTAGGTGAGTTATAAAATGAAACTGTTTTCAAATAGTTATTGACTTATTCACTTCTTAGAAAGTAATAAACAATGTTTTTTCACTATAATTTCAGATAAAGATAATGTAAAATAACTCTTTTACAAAATGTATTTCATATACAGTTTTTACACACAACAGGTGATCACTGTCCACAGTCCACAGTCTGTGGACTGGCTGACTACAACGCCTGCACAATGTGATGGGTTTTCTTTTCTGTTATATATATATACCGCGATGGCCGAGGGGACTGAGGCGCTCCAATCAGGGTCTGCACGGTGCGAGGGTGAAGGTCGGGATGAGAGTTTAAAATAGGGAAAGATTAATTTTTGAAACTCACAACCACCAGCTGCGAACCAATTTCCTAAACATGCAGTAACACTGGAACTGTGATTGCGACTGACTCGTTTTCTAGGGGATGATATCACACGTACGCAGCTTTCCTTCCCTGCATATGATTAACAAAACAAATTCATAATAAAATCAAGTTCATGAGAGAAAAGGGTGTACTAACTACTATTTTTGAAAACACGTGAAAGTTCACTTTATGTTGTTTGTTTCACAATATTTGAACCCTGTGGCTGTCGCGTCTGTACGTCGGTGAATTTACCAAATGAAGTTATAGCTCGTGAGCCCCCAGACAAAATGAATATTTGTCGCGAATTGTTGTCATACCACGTGGCTGTCTCAAACACCATTTATGTTCATGCCTATGCGACGACACGTGTTACATTAACAAATCACAGTCACTTTAATTCAATACGATGCACACCTTGTTCCACCGGATAAATATTCACAAACACACAGTAGCACTCGATTTAACTTGGTGCAGTTTATGACGAGCAACCACACGTGGCGATTGCCACAGACCAATCTAAAGTCACCACCTCAAGATCCACATGCCGACTGAGGCAGAGCAACCCCGCCAGGCCAGCCACACCACGTGCTCTCTCTGGAGTCCTCACTTCCTGCCCTCACGCGCGCGCGCGCCAAAACTCAACTGCTGGGGTTTTTTCCCCTACGTCATCAACTTCCCCATGTAAGCTGTTGTAACCGATTTGCCAACGTACAGCGCTCAGCCAATACATTTCTAAAACTTTACTTAAAATCAAATTAATTACACTACACATTAAACAAATATTTTCTTACGTTTTTATATTAATATAAACATCCTTTGTACTGTTTATCATAATTGTGCAATTTCTTATACCACAGATAAGTGATTTAACTGAATACTTCAAGATTTAATTGAAAATAAAATGAGAAATACTTAATATATTATTTTTATAAACAAACATTGCCATGCTAGTTGTGTAACTGTCTTGTCTTCGTTGGTAATTTATTACTTTTCATTGTCAATTAAACATATTACGTTAGATGTGACTATATCAGCTAATGTATTGTTTATTTATCAACAGGTTATTTTGTAATGAGGGCCTTAAAGGTTCCTAACTGCATCGTATTACTTCAAATGCCAGTAGTATTACAATATTTGTGCACTGCACTGTGCCTGGCACTCGCCATTGTCCCTCTCTCCCTCACCAGAAACGAACTGTAAAATCCTAAGTTGGAACAAGCCACCAACATCGGCCTGCTCGCTGGCCTCCCGTCAGCTACAAGCACACAGCAAATCTCAACGAGGAGAATTTCTACCTATGGCCTAACTATAAATGTTGTCACCCAACTGTGTACATATATTGCTACCATAATTAATAAGATTAAAATTGTGTAACATTTAGTGCATTGGCATGGTCAATGTTTGCAGTGAACTTCATACTGTTTAATTATCAAATGCTATTAATTACCAGTATTTCTATTGGGCGGTAATCTCACAATACCCCCACTTGCGGCATCCAAACCATGTGCAGGACCAAAATTAATACATTCAAATGAGCAAAATTTTTAAATTACAAAATTATTGAATCGGATTGGCTCAAACAACTATGCCAATTACGACCTCAACTAATGCAAAAAATAAATAAATAGATAAATAAAATATAAACAGGGCAGTGAGATAATTTCCCAATATTTGTACCATTAAGACCACTTATAGTGTGTGCATATTTTTAAGAAAAGGATCCTTATAACTAATTACATCCATGAATTTTAAGTGTGCCTGTTGTTTATATACATAATTGGCACCAAATTTATAATATTATTAAACTTTAGTCCTTAGAGAACCTTGTCCTACATGGAAAAATCTAGAATTGTCACTATAAAAACTTTTGATGGTGTACGCTCCACTTGTTTGAAGGAAATCTCTCATCACTTTGACACTGAGAACCCCAGAGTCATCGTTGCAGCAACTCTGGTCCATGGTGTACGGTCCTATGTCTCCGTCATTTCAACCAACATGCTGTTGCAGCTTAGATTCATGGCACTGGATCAAGCGTTCTTGTTCACACACATCATATGCACCCTACATGGAACAGGAAGAGCAGAAGGCACTCATGAGTCAACATAGACAAAAGTTTGTCTGGACACCAGGATTCGGTTGGATTTGTAACCCACCCCCCTGCCATCCAGACTTGCTGCAATTGAAACTAAGCATTGAGACATGTACAGTAACATGTAAATCAACAGAATTAAGAACTGAAAGTGGCTGTTGTTAGTCATTATCAGATTAACCGAAACCACCATGCCTGCACTCTCATCAGCCATAGCTTCAGATGAAACAGACAAGAAAATATGTGGCATACTTGGAGTATTACTCTATCAAATACAATACCAACAACCTGCCTGTGTTAAAATATATCTTAAAGTTCAAATAATGCTACCAAAAGAATGTTATCATAGAGAATTTTCTGTTCTATCAAAATGACACCTACAAGCATAAATACAAATCCTACCCCCTCGCACCAAAAAAATTTATTTTTGCTGGTGTGAGATTAAATTTGGATCCCTGTCATCAGCCTCTTGTCCTTTCCACAAGTACTTCCCACAATAAGATATCTAAGGTTAAAGTCTAATTTCAAAATTAGTTTCTCACAAAACATCTACATTTTTTAAATAAAGTATCACCAAACACTATTGACACTCAGGCTAGACAGAAAAATAGTTCTCATCAACTGTTGTTGCAGAAATTGTTCAGTCAACAGTTGAGCACCATTAAAGAAACCAAAATGTGTTATCAGAATCAGATTACTATAACAATACAGAGAGCATTCCCTATTAGACACATTACCTACCAAACACTCAAAAGAGACAGACATTAAAGAACAAACACTTTCTCTCATTGAAACATTTCTCAATCCAACCCACCTTTAGCCAAAACAGCCACAACAAACATACATTCCTCATTTCTGACCCATATGGTCAGTCACACCCACACATGCAACACTGTCAGCTGACATTTTCATCACAATTTATCTAATCCACAGACTGCCTGCATCAATGTCCACCACTTTCTCATTCTGCAAGTCACCCCACAACTCACACCACAAAACCATCTCTGCTCACATATACACACACACGCACACATAAACAGTACACTCCCACTTTATCCTTTAGTGTTAGCATACACACATACACATATGTACAGCCTTTACTTCAGGTACCACTGTTGAACTGCAAAAATCTGATGTTAGCATATATTTCAACAACAAAAGAAAAACATTTACAAAGAACACTTGTTAGCTTGACCCCAATGCTTAAATCTAAACACACAAGCAGATACTATCACAGACCACAGAATAAATATACACAAATTCTTAACCTACTCTCTACAATGCATTGAATCTCATACTTTATGATTTACACTGGTTTATGGCAGTTATTTGTGTAAACATGCCATTAAATCTTTATCACTTACAAATTTTTTGAATTTCACCCTCTTCATGCATTCCTCCAGACTCAATTCTAACACTTTATCTTTATACTTCAACTGAGCTTCATATTTGCACGGGAAATCACTTCCTAACATTAGATTTAAACAAAGTCTCTTTATGACTAATAAATCTTGAATAAACAGCTCCTCCTCAATGATTACTTCAAATTCTGGGTTCCATTTCATATAGTTTGGTTCGTTCAAGAATTCATTTTGTATCTTAGCTTGCTTGGCCTTCCCCCAATACTTATTTAAAAACAACTTTTCAAACGCCTCAAAAGTTACAAATTTATCAGCACACTGATTTGCCCAAGTTTGAGCAGAACAGTCAAGCATTCTCTTTGCTAACTTCATTTTACACTGGTCTGACATACCAGGCACAAATTGGTCCTTGCATACAGCCAAAAAATCCACTGGATGATAATTACCCACTCCTGAAAACTTTCTGCCATTAGGTGTCTGCACCATGGACCAATTAGTGTTTCCTGATGCAATACACAATTCTAGACTATTTATTCTAGTGTTCACCTTCTCAATCTCAGTATAGTTTACTGTCACTACGTGTTCTATCTTTTTCCTAAAGTTACATTCTGTATTCTCTAATTTTCCTGACAAAGTTTTTGTTTCCTCAATACCTGCCACCATCCTCTTGTCAACCTCAGACAACGCCTGCATAGTGCCCTCATTCCTGTGACCACATATTTGTATCACATCATCTAACTTGCCTCCTACCTCAGTCTCAATAGCACCAATTCTGGCATGTATCCCCTTTTCCCTATTTTCAAACCGTTCTGTTAGACTTCTTATATTTTTGTCAATGTCCGTGATTATTTCTGCCTTTAATGCAAACATTGAATTTTGTAGTGCCCCAATGTCTGCCTTAAAGTCTGCTTTCAATTCTGATTTTACAGTTTCTATTTCTGATTTTACAGTTTCTATTTCTGATCTTAAATTTGATTCTAAATGTAAGTTAGAATTTTCTATTTTTGATTCTATTTTTGATTCTAAATTTGAGTTTGAATTTTCTATTTTTGATTCTAAATGTGAGTATGAATTTTCTATTTTTGATTCTAAACTTGAGCTACAACTCGCTAACATGGCTGCGACTATCTCCGGTGTCAACAACATTCCCCCAGAATTTACCCTCTCTGGACTTTCTGGTATGCTACTCTCTGAAATTACGACGCTTGGCGACTTTTTAAAAAACCTATCCATTATCGGTATCACAAGAAAGCTTGATTAACACCCAAGAATTTATAGCGCCAGCTGCTTTACTTATCTTTTAATCCAGACGTTGCTGCAACGAGCTGCGACGTCCCCAACGCTCGCTGCCGTCTGTTGTAGAAGCTGTGGCTGGAATATGTCCTCACTGCATCCCTTATCCTTTGTAGAATCGAAGCTGCTGGGCCCCGACGCTCCGTTGGCGACTTGCGAAGTCCCCACGATCACTGCCGTCCGTTGCAGAAGATGAAATTTGAGTGCGTTGAACCCGCGCGCCGTCGCTCACTGCTGCCGGTCCGATGGGCCGTCGATCGCCGGTTACGGATGCCCGCGCCCGAACTCTGCGTCACTAACCGTCGTTAACCGCGCGACGCTATTGCGTATCTGCTTGCAACTGTTCGTAACAAGTCCAACGTGAACTTATCCCGGACGAGCCCCCAAATGCGAGGGTGAAGGTCGGGGTGAGAGTTTAAAATAGGGAAAGATTAATTTTTGAAACTCACAACCACCAGCTGCGAACCAATTTCCTAAACATGCAAAAACACTGGAACTGTGATTGCGACTGACTCGTTTTCTAGGGGATGATATCACACGTTCGCAGCTTTCCTTCCCTGCATATGATTAACAAAACAAATTCATAATAAAATCAAGTTCATGAGAGAAAAGGGTGTACTAACTACTATTTTTGAAAACACGTGAAAGTTCACTTTATGTTGTTTGTTTCACAATATTTGAACCCTGTGGCTGTCGCGTCTGTACGTCGGTAAATTTACCAAATGAAGTTATAGCTCGTGAGCCCCCAGATAAAATGAATATTTGTCGCGAATTGTTTTCACACCACGTGGCTGTCTCAAATACCGTTTATGTTCATGCCTATGCGACGACACGTGTTACATTAACAAAACACAGTCACTTTAATTCAATGCGATGCACACCTTGTTCCACCGGCTAAATATTCACCAACACACAGTAGCACTCGATTTAACTTGGTGCAGTCTACGACGAGCAACCACACGTGGAGATTGCCACAGACAAATCTAAAGTCACCACCTCGAGATCCACATGCCGACTGAGCCAGAGCTACGACGCCAGGCCAGCCACACCACGTGCTCTCTGGAGTCCTCACTTCCTGCCCTCACGCGCGCGCGCGCCAAAACTCAACTGCTGGGGTTTTTTCCCCTACGTCATCAACTTCCCCATGTAAGCTGTTGTAACCGATTTGCCAACGTACAGCGCTCAGCCAATACATTTCTAAAACTTTACTTAAAATCAAATTAATTACACTACACATTAAACAAATATTTTCTTACGTTTTTATATTAATATAAACATCCTTTGTACTGTTTATCATAATTGTGCAATTTCTTATACCACAGATAAGTGATTTAACTGAATACTTCAAGATTTAATTGAAAATAAAATGAGAAATACTTAATATATTATTTTTATAAACAAACATTGCCATGCTAGTTGTGTAACTGTCTTGTCTTCGTTGGTAATTTATTGCTTTTCATTGTCAATTAAACATATTACGTTAGATGTGACTATATCAGCTAATGTATTGTTTATTTATCAACAGGCTATTTTGTAATGAGGGCCTTAAAGGTTCCTAACTGCATCGTATTACTTCAAATGCCAGTAGTATTACAATATTTGTGCACTGCACTGTGTCTGGCACTCGCCATTGTCCCTCTCTCCCCTCACCAGAAACGAACTGTAAAATCCTAAGTTGGAACAAGCCACCAACATCGGCCTGCTCGCTGGCCTCCCGTCAGCTACAAGCACACTGCAAATCTCAACGAGGAGAATTTCTACCTATCGCCTAACTATAAATGTTGTCACCCAACTGTGTACATACATTGCTACCATAATTAATAAGATTAAAATTGTGTAACATTTAGTGAATTGGCATGGTCAATGTTTGCAGTGAACTTCATACTGTTTAATTATCAAATGCTATTAATTACCAGTATTTCTATTGGGCGGTAATCTCACAACGGCCACTACGGTCGGGGGTTCGAATCCCCCCTCGGACATGGATATTTGTGCCGTCCATAGTCTTAGCTACTTAGTAAGTAGTTTCTAAGTTTAGGGACTGATAACCCCGTAGTTAAGTCCCATAAGCTATACAAACATTTGAACAGTTTTTGAGCCTGCCTCTACCGTAAACTGTTTACTCCTCTTCTTTACCAATAATCCTAACAATAAGATTAGAAGGAGTAAAGAACTCTAGTTGCGTTTATATAAATAAAAACTTTTCCCAAGTATTTAGAGAAAGAAGCTTATCAATTTTGTCTCTCACTAACACAGATGTAGAGTTAATCTGACTCCGTAAAGTGCTTCGCTAAATTTACAAACCAACATGTGACCAAGAAACACATGTGTGGTCTCGACATTGTATGTGTAGACTGAGGAAAGATTAGTTTGAAGGTACTGAAAGTACGGTGCGGCTTACGGAGTACAACAATATTCAACCGATGAGTCGGCCGATTTCAGGAGCTGCCGACACCCCGACAGACGGCGACAACGATCACATGACTGGAAATACCGGCCATTAAAACTGTGTTAAAGGCGGCCGCTGAGAGGACCCATTCTCGGGTTTTACAATAGCTTACAAACTATTTAAAAATTAATAACAGCTGACTCCGATATGGTACGAAGGAGATTCTACGCTCATTTCGAAGGTAAGGAATACCTGGTTGCGCTTATATAAACGCGCCTGCCGTCACATTAGTTGTTTTTGAGATATAGTAAATTGAATATTGTCATTAAATAATAAACTTGTGAAATGTGTATGTTGGAAAAGCTTTGATCAAGTTTATTAGACAAGGGCTCAAAAGATAGCACTCTTTCGTAATGTTACGTGGTGTATATACCTTATCTCTCAAACTCACGAGATTTGAATAAGTAGCCGAAATGTGATTTCGAAAACTTATTTATCAAATAACAATTGATGTATGACGTATATCGTTTATAATTGATATTAAGTGTAAAAAAAGAGTATTTTGTATTGAATAGACCATGATTTGACTCCAGAGTATCGCTACGAGGGTATTTAAAGAGGCGGCCTTTTGGGACAGTGTGTTCGCGTAGTTCAGAAGGCGACGACGGGTTTGTGTGTCAAACGACTAAACTGTCGCCTGATATTTGGAAATTTTCGGCGACATTAGTGAGAATAATTTTCGGAGTTGCGTTTGTGGAACTTTATTTCGTATGTATACACGATGACACAGGCAGAGCCATACGCACGTGAGTAGAGAGTTTGTGCACTGTCGACGTTGGTACCGTATATAACCGCGTTTCTACATCTACATAGATACTCTGCAAATCACATTTAAGTGCCTGGCAGAGGGTTCATTAACCACCTTCATAACTTTTCTCTACCGTTCCATTCTCTAATAGCGCGCGGGAAGAAAGAACACCTAAATCGTTCCGTTTTCGATCTGATTTCTCTTATTTTATTGGGATGGTCATGTCTCCCTAAGTAGGTGGGTGCTAGCAAAATATTTTCACATTCATAAGTAAAAGTCGGTGATTGAAACTTCGCAAACAGATCACGCCGCAATGAATAACGTCTTTCTTTTAATGATTTCCACCCCAATTCGTGCAACATTTCCGTGACGCTCCCCCCCCCCCCCCCCCGTAACGTGATAAAACGAAACGAGCTTCCCTTCTCTGAACCTTCTCAATATCTTCCGTCAGTCCCACCTGGTGTGGGTCCCAGAAGGGGCAACAGTACCCCAGGAGAGGATGCACAAGTGTGATGTAGGCAGTCTCTTTGGTGGAGCTGGTGCATCTTCGAAGCGTTCTGCCAATGAAACGTAACCTTTGATTCGCCGTCCCCACAATATTTTCTATGTGTTCTCTCCAGTCAAAGTTGTTCGTAATATTAACTCCTAGGTATTTGGTAGAATTTACGACCTTAAGGTTTGACTGATTTATTGCGTAATTGAAGTTCAGTGGATTTCTTTTAGTGGTCATGCGTATTACTTCACACTTTTCTTTATTTAGTGTCAATTGCCAATTTTCGCACCAAGTAGAAATTTTGTCTAAATCGCTTTGCAGTTTCTTTTGATCCTCTGTTGACTTCACTAACCGATAAACGACAGCATCATCCGCGAACTGTCTAAGGGAGCTATTCAGATTATCTCCTAAATCGTTTATAAACACGAGGAAGAGTAGGGGACCAATAACGCTTCACTGTGGAACGCCAGATATCACTTCAGTTTTACTCGATGACTTACCGTCAATTACAACGAACTGTGTCCTTTCTGATAGGAAATCGTGAATCCAATCGCACAATTGGGGAGATATTCCATAAGCACGCAATTTCATTAGAAGCCGCTTGTGGGGTACAGTATCAAAAGCCTTCCGGAAATCCAGAAATATGGAATCGATTTGAGATCCCTTGTCGATGGCACTTAACACTTCATGTGAATAAAGGGCAAGCTGTGTTTCGCAAGCAGCAATGCAAGCTGTAATTCTTCCCTGCAGACGATCATAGAGGTGGCGGAAGTTGTATTGTAGAATGGCCATGCACTTTCCACCTGGTGCCTCAGTTGGGCCACATTTCGTGCCGCTTATGCAGACCGCCCATAATGACGTTTTATGCGATCCCAAACATGCTCAATGGTGGACGTATCTGGGGATAATTATGGGCAGGGTAGATAAGGAGCACGTTGGGTGGTACGGGGTTCATGAGGACGTGCATTGTCCTCTTGGAAAAGCATATCGCCTTGTTGGTGAATGATTGATATGAAGACGTGTTTAATGGTAGTGTTATTGTACCGTGCACTGTCCAGTTTTTACTAAACGATCACTAGAGGAGAACAGCCAGTGTAGGATATGGCTCCCTACACCGTGATGCATAATCATGTATGGCGTTATAGTGCCCTCCGCTCATGCCCCAACATTGTTCAGCCCACTTCCAGTGATGTCACCGTAGGCACTTATGAAGGGACGAATGGGCAGGCGTAGTCTTGAGTAGTGAGAGTCGCTGCTGTCTGGGTGCCAATGATTGCGTATGTGGTGTGAGGGGAGCGCGAAATTTGGAGAGTACGCGACAGAAGCAAACGGGCTAACACCTGGAATCATGTTGTGGAAAGGCATATCCTACTCTGGTGATGGTTGAAGAAAAATTGAACGGTGCACGTTACATTCAAACCTACATTCAACCGGTATTGGCACCATTCATACACTAACGAGACAATATGCCTTTCCAACAGGACAATGGACGTCAACACGTAGCCCGTAAAACCCAACGTGCTCTTCTAGGTGTGCGTCAACTACCTTGACCATCACTATCCCCAGAACTGTCCCGCATGGAACATGTTTTGAAGCGGATGAAAAGTCATGTAGCGCGGTCTGCAAGAGCGGCACGAAGTGTGGCCCAGCTGAAGCACCAGGTGGAAACTGCAATGACAGTCATTCCGCATGACTACATTCGGCACCTCCAGGATCGTCTCCATGGGAAAAATTACAGCTTGTATAACTGCTGAAGTTAGGATATGCACGTTACTACCCTCGGCATTGCTCACGCTCTGGTAGTGTACTCACGTGCGTATAGCTCTTTCTGTTTGATCGTTTGTTGTATACATCCTCAAGAATGTGTCAATAAAATTTCCCCCTGTTTGGTCGATGAGCTCATGGTGTTGTTTTATTTCATTTTCCAGGAGTGTATTATTTGAACTATTGACATTTTCTTACACCATCACCCAATGCAAAATTATCCGTGTGTAAGGACGCTAGCGCATTGTCACTGACCTTCAGGTAGATTAATACTTTGTGGCTCACCTGTATCCGAACGTAGGTCTTTGCCTTTTTCGGATGCAGGTACTTCAGTCGGTTGAGAGTTTGCCCGCGAGAGGCAAACAATCTGGGTGGGAATCTCGGTCTAGCACACAGATGTAATCTTCCAAGAAATTCCAAGTCTTTCGTTCACATTTGATCGCCCCTGGTAGTAAAAATCGATTCTAGTACAGACTTGGAAACGTGCCAGCGGTCTCTATATCGTCGTGTGTGTTCCGAAAATAAGGGGGAAACATTGTAGCGGGTTTGGGAGCGGCGTCAACTGGAATATAAGCTGTCGCCAGCGCACGTGCCGCCAGCTGGCGCCAGTAAAACCAGCGCGAGATGTCGCGGCTTATTATAGGATGTGCCGGCGCTGTCCCTCCGGTCGGCAATAAATTGGTCGTCGCGAGGTGCGCCGAGCAGCGCGGCCGGCAGAAGTGGGCCGCGGGCGAGGCTGGCGGCCTGCCACCAGCCGCACCGCACCAAGAGGCGCGCGGTTACCGTGTGCTGGGGGGCACGAAAAAGTTTATAAAGGTGACCGGGGTCCGAGCCTTGATAACCACCAGGAGACCTGCCCTTCACAGGCTCTGGTGCGCCTTTGATGTCATCGTGGCAGTCAACGTGTTAAAGCCCGTTCTACGCCGAAAGTAGGGATGGATCAGAAATCTATTAAGAGTCACAGTGATTTAGAAGTCGCAGTTGTCACACTCGCAACTTTCCAGAATCTTACTGCGATTTCAGTCGCAGTTTAGAAGTGCGGTAAGAGGAACAAGTGGCAACCAAGGGCCTTGTTACACTAGGCAGCCAGGCTGCGCAGCCAGTCGCTCGGCCAGTTGCGTTGCTCGTCGTGGGGCATTCAGAGTTACGGAGCCTATTACACCAGGGCAGCCGGTCGCGTAGCCACAGTTTGGCTGCCGTGGTGACTGGTTGGGGCAGCGAGTCATGCGGGGCCTGTTATATTACACTGGGCAGCCAGGCTGCGCCGCCAGTCAGCTGTGCACTGGTGACGAAGGAACATGTCCGACAACAAATATACACATATGCTCCTCCTCGTACTTTTAATGAAAAAGAGACGACGAAGGAAGAGAATGATGCATGTGCACCCTATGCTATCATTAAGGGCCTCTAAAGGGTTGTACTATACTGTTTTTGATGAACTGTGTTCGGACTAAAACAAGTTTTTTAATTACTTTGAATTACTGTCGCTAATACAAGTTGTTATTACCGGGAAGGATTCGCGGATGCGAAAGGGTATCTGACCAGAAGAAAAGCTCGTAATCACTTTGAGGTTAGTAAACCAACAAATCGTATTGTAAGTCATTAACTTTTTGCTGTAGGAAACAAGCTAAAAAATATGAATAGTTTACTTCAATAATTTTATCCACTAATGTCGGAAGAAAATTGATTCTGATTATGACGAAAAATAAACCGTTGATAAGAACAAACCGCTATTCAATATCAGGTAGGAATCTGCAAATAATTTCAAATGTTTCAAATGTTTGCATACCTTAACTACTGGGTCATCAATCCCTAAACTTACAAACTAGCTAGCACTAAGGACGGCACAAATATCCATGCCCGAGGGTGGATTCGAACCCCCGACCGTAGTGGCCGTGCAGACCGTGACTGAAGCGCCTCAGTCCCCTCGGCCACCGCGGCCGGCAAATAATTTCATTCCAAGCATTTAATTTTAATTGCTTATTACTACAAGCTTCAGAACTGGGGTCCCAAATTGCGGAATGTTGTTCTATTGCGTATATAAAATCTTCACTTTTGTGTCCAATAAATTCGGACACTCTTTCAGGGATTCTTCCAACTTCAAGTTCTTCCCTTTTGTCGTGTTTACACTTTCAGTCATTTCCAACGAGGAAATCTGCAGTTCACGCGACATACTGACGTATACACTGCACGAAAACAACAGTGCTCGACTGGCGATAACTGCCGTAGCGTGAAGAAGTGACTGCTGCCTGGTCCAAGCGTCCGCACCGGCTGTCACGGAACCACTCCCTTGTCCGTCGCGTCCCGGCGGCCGACGGGAACACGAACGGCCGGCCGCGGTGGCCCAGGGGACTGCGGCGCGCCAGTCACGGTTTGCACGGCCACTACGGTCGGGGGTTCGAATCCCCCTTCGGGCATGGATATTTGTGCCGTCCTTAGTGTTAGCTAGTTCATAAACAGCTATACAAACATTTGAACATTTGAAACACCAACGGATGTAGCACCACCACAGTTAGGTGGAGAAACAAACACAAATCGGGGCGCGGATTTCGAACAGAACGAGCCCACGGCTCAGTAAGTCTAGCGACCGAAGGCAACAGAAGTTACGTCCCTTAGTATTATAGTATAGGTATTTCACTTATCTGTCTATGCAACTGATTTAATAAAATTTGATATTGCCATATGCATTTCGCCTTTATTTGGAAGGCATATCAGTGGCCTATAATATATACATGATTATTTTTTACAATATTTTATATTCACATTTCTCAGTATTTTTAGGTTATGAACAGTTCTGATGCGTTATTTTGGTATATCCAGATATTAATACTATACCAAAATAACGCATCAGAACTGTTCATGACCTAAAAATACTGAGAAATGTGAATATAAAATATTGCAAAAAATAATCATGCATATATTACAGGCCACTGATGATGCCTTCCAAATAAAGGCGAAATGCATATAGCAATAGCATATTTTATTAAATCAGTTGCATAGACAGATAAATGAAATACCTACCTATAATATTATAATATAGCAACTGTGCGAAAAACAGGTCAAAAGGAACTGAAAATGTTACGTCCCTTAGGTTTACAAACACATGATCCACAGTACTATTAGTCCAATCAAGACAGTCCAACAGATTGTCGATAAGGCTTAAATCCTAGGAGTTTACACGTTTTACTCTATGGAGCTCCAAAGCTGTGCTCCAAACTTAAATTCTCAGATATTTCGTCCACATAGTAATACCAATCTTTTATACCAAGTAGGCTACCGTTGACCGTCTTTACTAATCTATGTTTTATGTCCCTATTAGGTCAGTTTAACTGCTAGGTTTCAGGACTCCTTCAGTTCGTCTACTTCTTTTGGTGTTAAGTTTGTCACTACTTTCTTTTATGCTATTACTCATTAAGATTATCATTCCGGTTAACTCTCAAGCCACTTTCTGTATGCATTTGACGTGGATCTCATTCAACATGTCCTCTAATTGCCCTTAATTATGACTGAGTATCCAACGTTATCAAATCGTATCGATGGTATCATTTCACACAGAATTTTTATTCCACCCCCTGAACTTTTATTTCTATTATTGCTTCCTCGATGTACTTATTGAACAGTAGGGGCGAGAGAATTTATCGCTAACTGTTTCTACTCTGTCCACTTTGCTCTTTGATCGTTCAGTGCTGTTACTATCTGTACAAACCGTAAATTTTCTTTCCCTATAGCTAACTCCTTGATTCTTTGAATGTCGAACTTGCCTCCTTTTACAATGACGACCACTGTTCCGCTGTTTTTACATCGACAAATCCCAAGGTAGTGTCTTGTTTTTTTCTGCACTCAGCATCTCTTCTACCTTTTTTTCTCCTAGAGCCCCATTTTACCCACTTCCTCTCTACATAATTCTCGTCAGTACCTTGAATGCATGAGGAGTTTGACAATGTGCGGTAATTATCACACGTACGTTGATGCACTGTGCCCACCTAGGACGTTTTCCGCTTGACGTTTCACGCCGTATACGCCAATAGAAATCTTTTCGAGGGAGGATAAAATGTGATTCATGCAATAAGCCACTTGTCGACACTTACTGGTGGTGCCGCTTTGGTACTGGTGTGCGAATTAGAGCCTTCGTCGCAGGGTTGTATAAACCGGCATCGCCCGTATGCAGCAAGTTTTCGTAAAGAGTCATCGAGGAATAGTGTAAATTTTGCCATACACGCGAAGAGTTTACAAACTCAGCCGATCAGAACTGCTCCATCCCTGGTCCGAATGCCATAGATCATGCCCTTCTGGACGTCAGATGAATCGCACCATTTCTATCATGACATTTGCTAGATCTGTCACGTTTCCGTCGGGAATAGATTGTAACATTAATTTTATTTGGCAGTGCAGTTATGTGGAAAGCTAATGAAATTATACTCTACTTATACCTAATAGTCACACCTCTATTAAATTTCGACAAAAATAGAGTAAAAATAAAACAGAAGTAGTGATTAGAGGTTTCCAGAAGCAACCTACTTTCTGGTTACTCATACTTAACCCATTCCACATCCATCTCTGCGATAGGAAAGTGTGTTTTTACAGAAGTACAAGAAACTAATGAAAACTTCTCAGCTTCCTGTTCCAGAAGAAGTTCCAAGCTTCATCAAGGGAAATCATCAACCCCATCTCACACACTTATCAAACTCAAGGTTTGTAGTTTACAACCGCTTATATTAAAAATGTTTTGGGAATAATATTTATTTACTCGATCACAAACCTGTTTTCGGCTTCTTATGACATCTGCCGATCACAACGGAATGTCGCTGTCACTGATAAAATAATATACAACGTTTTTAGACAGGAGGTATGAAATTTTGACAGTTAAATGAGTGCAAAAATAATTTTATAAACTACAAATGGAAACAACATTGTTTTTCTGGATGTACCTGTAACAAAAGATGAAGTATATTAAAGTATTGATTTGGACTGAAGCTTCATTTAATATAGGAGAAAATGGAAAAATTGTTAGATCATTCAGTACAAAACTGACCTTCAGTGTCATATGTTTGTTCATTTTCAATATTTCCGGAAGGGAAATCTTTTTTGTTTTGTTTACAGAATGCGGTACATTAGAATGTATACTACGCGGATAGTTTTGATATGAGCTCGTCACATAGGTTAAGTATTTCTTCTTTAATATCCAGGTTGACTCGTGTTAAAATAATCTGCCATAGCTCACCGTTAGTGACCAATATACAAAATTCCACACTGTTCACGTGTGATTTTGTATACACCAGCCAAGGTTTCAGTTTATCTTTAGAGTTGAATAAAAATTTTGATATATTTGTTGAAGTTGGAAAATACGGGCCTCAAGATCAAAGCCTTTTTTTATTTTTTTTATTTTTTGCTGTAACGTTTTCTTGTAACTACCGACTGCTTATGTGGTTCAGCTTTTAATGTAGTTCTACGTATTTTCTTTTTCGAAATGTGTTATCTACTAGTGCAGAGCTGTAGCCATTACTAAAATGAAATGTTTAATGACTCACATGTTGGTACAGATACAAGGAATTGCACTGTAGAATGTAAGTCTGTATGCTTGTGGCTTTGAGGGTGTTGGAAACGTGCTGGAATCACTGTAGTTGTGGCGCCGTTATTATTTTGGTTTATCTTTTTCTACTTTCAGAATGCAAAATACTTGTATGTGCATTTGTTGTACAAATATATCACCACCAACAGGAAAGTCCCTTATATATACAAGAAAGTTATAGCTCTTCCGGACATGTCTCCTTGACAGAGTGCAAAGGTATTCCGAAGTTTTAAATTGAACATCGTTCACATACCTTTATTTGACGGTGGCACTAACTACCGAATGGAGAGAGGTGAGGGAGTTGAAAAGAAACTAGTTCAGTGCCTGCTGCAGTCGCTGCTGCATCGCCCAGAGCGCTAAGTGTCATAATTTAATTTTCGTGAAATTTTGTTGACAGTTAATTTCTTAATTTTCATTTAGTGCTTCTGTTCTTAAGAGTCTTCTTGTCACCTGCTTAAAAGATTTCGTTTGTGTTACTGTTCATTCTCTCGTATTTTGATAAATACCGTTGTTTGTGCGTGTTAGTCAGTCGCCTGCAGCTTTTCTTTGGCTTAGGGAGCTTCTGTATTTCGTGTAGATCTTTTACGGTAGAGCAGTGATTTCCGCGTATATTTTGATTTCAGTCCAGAGAAGGTTTTTGCTAATTTCCATTGTCTCCAACAAGAAGTTTCTAGTAACCACTGTTTCGTCAGCTATCAGTATCCTGTAGGGAATTGGCGGTCTTGTTAATCTCTACAATAAACTGTTGATTTGTTAGGATGGATAGGATGTGTGACTGCTGCGTACGGACGCAGGAGGGGCTGGCCGCCGTTCGCGAACAGCTGAGCGTGCTGATGGCCGCGATCAGCCGCCTTCAGGCTGCTGCCTCTGACTGTAGCGTCAGTGGGGAGTCTGTTGCGTCGCAAGGGGCACCTCAGGTGTTCAAATGTTCAAATGTTTGTTAAGCTTATGGGACTTAACTACGGGGTCATCAGTCCCTAACCTTACAAACTAGTTATGAACTACTTACGAACTAGGACGGCACAAATATCCATGCCCGAGGGGGGATTCGAACCCCCGACCGTAGTGGCCGTGCTGACCGTGACTGGAGCGCCTCAGTCCCCTCGGCCACCGCGGCCGGCACCTCAGGTGTCACATGTTTCAACCACGGTCCTTGCTTTGCGTGTACCGGATCCGGCTGGGCCATCCTCTCCCCCAGGGAAATGGCGGGTTCAACGGCGTTCGCGTCGCTCGAGGCGGAGGCTCAAAGGGGAGGCTGGCCGTGCGGCATCGCCCGCTCTGCCTGTGAGTGAGCATGTGGCCGCTCCTTCAGCAAGGTCCGAGCAGGCACACGGGGGGAGGGGTTTATTAGTGATCGGGAGCTCCAATGTTAGGCGGGGGGGGGGGGGTGGAGCCCCTTAGGGAAATAGCGGAAAGGTCTGGGAAGAAGGCCAGTGTGTACTCTGTTTACTTGCCGGGGGATCCCGAGACGTGGAGGAGGCCCTTCCGGCGGCGATAGAGAGCACTGGATGCACCCGACTGCAAATTGTTGCTCATGTCGGCACAAATGACTCCTGATGGCTGGGTTCAGAGGTCATCCTCAATTCATACAGACGGTTGGCGGGGTTGGTGAAGTCAGAAAGCCTCGCTCGCGGGGTGTAATCTAAACTAACTATTTTTAGTGTCGTTCCCAGAACCAATCGCGGTCCTCTGTGTTTGGAGCCGAGTGGAACGCTTAAACCAGAGGCTCAGACGATTCTGCGAGATCTGGCCTGCAAATTTTTCGATTCCCGCTATCGGGTGGAGAAATTTAGGGTTCCTCTGAATAAGTCAGGTGTTCACTACACGCAGAAAGCGGCTACAAGGGTAGCGGAGTGCACATGGGGGTTTTTTAGGTTAGAGAATTCCCTCCCTAGGCCCCACAAGATGCCTCCTGAGCCGCGACAAGGTAGCAGTAGGCAGAACACAACAGGGAAGGAAATGATCAATGTAGTAGTAGTAGCAGGAGCGTCTATAGAAAGGTCCCAGAATTTCTCTCAATAATAAACGATCACAATGCCCACATAGTACTAGGGACGGAAAGTTGGTTGAATCCAGATGTAAACAGTAAAGAGATTCTAAACTCAGACTGGAACGTTTACCGCAGAGATAGGCTGTACAATGAAGGGGGAGGCGTGTTTATAGCGATAAAAAGTGCACTAGTATCGAAGAAAATAGACTGAGATCCGAAGTGTGAAATAATTTGGGTGAAGGTCACGGTTAAATCAGGTTCAAACATGGTAATCTGATGCTTCTATAGGCCTCCTGGCTCAGCAGCTGTAGTGGCAGAACACCTGAAGGATAATTTGGAACATATTTCGAGTAGATTTCCCGATCATTTTAAAGTTTTGGGAGGAGATTTTAATTTACCCGATATAGATTGGGAGACTCAAACGTTTATTACAGGTGGCAGGGACAAAGAATCCAGTGAAATTGTTTTGAGTGCATTATCTGAAAACTACCTTGAGCAGTTAAACAGAGAACCAACTCATGGTGATAACATATTAGACCTTCTGGTGACAAACAGACCCGAACTATTCGGAACAGTTAATGCGGAACAGGGAATCAGCGATCATAAAGCGGTTACAGCATCGGTAATTTCAGCCGTAAATAGAAATATTAAAAAATGTAGGAAGATTTTTCTGTTCGGATAAAGTGACAAAAAGGGGATTTCAGAATACTTTACGGCTCAGCTCAGAAGTTTTAAGTACAGATGGTGTTGAGGAACAGTGGTCTAAGTTCAAAGCCATCGTACAATATGCATTAGATGAGTATGTACCTAGCAAGGTCGTAAGAGATGGAAAGGAGCCACCGTGGTACAACAACCGAATTAGAAAGCTGCTACGGAAGCAAAGGGAACTGCACTGAAACATAAACGTAGTCAAAGCCTTGTAGACAAACAAAAATTACACTAAGCGAAATGTAGCGTGAGGAGGGCTATGCGAGAGGCGTTCAACGAATTAGAAAGTAGAGTTCTTTGTACTGACTTGGCTGAGAATCCTAAGAAATTTTGGTCTTATGTCAAAGCGGTAGGTGGATCAAAACGAAGTGTCCAGACACTCTGTGACGTAAATGGCATTGAAATAGAGGATTACACTCTAAAGGCGGAATTACGAAATGTCTTTTTCCAAAGCTATTTTACAGAGGAAGATTGCACTGTAGCTCCTTCCCTAGACTGCCGCAGAGATTACAAAATGGAAAATATCGAAATAATTGACAGAAGGATAGATAAACAAAATCGCTCAAAAGAGGAAAGGCCGTAGGACCTGATGGGATACCAGTTTGTTTTTACACAGAGTAAGCGAAGGAATTCCCCTTCCCCCTTCTCGCAGTGGTGTATTGTAGATCTCTAGAAGAGCATATCGTTCCGAAAGATTGGAAAATGGTGCACGTCATCCCCGTTTTCAAGAAGGGTCCTCGAACAGATGTGCAGAACTATAGGCCTATATATCTAACGTCGGTCAGTTGTAGAATTTTGGAACATGTATTATGTTCTAACATAATGACATTTCTCGAGACTAGGAATCTGCTCTGTAGGAATCAGCATGGGTTTCGAAAAAGGCGTTCGTGTGAAACCCAGCTCGCGCTATTCGTCCACGAGACTCAGAGGGCCATAGACACGGGTTCTCAGGTAGATGCAATGTGTTTCTCGACTTCCGCAAGGCGTTTGATACAGTTCCCCACAAACGTTTAATGAACAAAGTAAGAGCATATGGTCTATCAGACCAATTGTGTGATTGGATTGAGGAATTCCTAGATAACAGAAAGCAGCAGGTCATTCTCACTGGTGAGAAGTCTTCCGAAGTAGGGATTATGTCAGGTGTGACACAGGGGAGTGTCGTGGGTCCGTTGCTGTTCACGATATATATAAATGACCTTGCGGATAACATCGGAATTTCACTGAGGCTTTTTGCGGATGATGCGGTAGTATATAGAGAGGTTGTAACAATGGTAAATTGTATTAAGATGCAGAAGGATCTGCATCGAATTGACGCATGGTGCAGGGAATGGCAATTAAAGCTCAATGTAGACAAGTGTAATGTGCTGGGAATACACAGAAAGAAAGATCCTTTATCATTTAGCTACACTATAACAGGTCAGCAACTGGAAGCAGTTAATTCCATAAATTATCTGGGAGTAGTCATTAGGAGGGATTTAAAATGGAACGACCATATAAAATCAATCGTCGGTAAAGCAGATGCCAGACTTAGATTCATTGGGAGAATTCTAAGGAAATGCAGTCCGAAAACAAAGGAAGTAGGTTACAGTACACTTGTTCGCCCACAGCTTGAATACTGCTCACCGGTGTGGGATCCGTACCAGGTGGGATTGATAGAGGAAGTGGAGAAAATCCAACGGAGAGCAGCGCGCTTCGTTACAGGATCATTTGGTAATGGTGAAAGCGTTACGGAGATGATCGCTAAACTCTAGTGGAAGACTGTGCAGGAGAGATGCTCTGTCGCTCGGTATGGGCTTTTGTCCAAGTTTCGAGAACTTACCGTTACTGATGAGTCTAGCAGTATATTGGTTCCCTCCTACGTATATCTCGCGAAGAGATCGTGAGAATAATATCAGAGAAATTAGAGCCCATACGGAGGCATACCGACAATCCTTTCCGCGAACAATACGTGACTGGAATAGGAGGGAAAATCGGTAGTGGTACTCAATGTACCCTCCGACACAAACCGTCGGGTGGCTTGCGGAGTATGGTTGTAGATGCTGTAGATGTAGATGTAGTCACCAGGTGCGATACCACTTCGGTTTCACAAAGAGTTCTCTGCGTCATTGGCCCTTACTTAGCTTGTATTTATCACGAATCTTTGGTCCAGCTCAAAGTTCTAAGCGAGTGGAAAAAGGCGCAGGTAATTTCCTTGTATAAGAAAGGTAAAGAACGGACCAACGAAATTACAGATTTAAATCATTAAAATCAGTTTAGTATCAATTTGATTTAGAATTCTTGAACATATTCTCAGTTCTAATACAGTAAATTAACTTTAGACGGAAAAGCTTCTGTCCATGCATTAGCACGGCGTTAGGAAGCATCGATCGTGCGAAACCCAGCTTGCCCTTTTCTCTCATGACATCTTGCATGCTGTGGGTAAAGGGCAACGCGCAGACTGGTACTTCGAGTTATTTTCGAAAGGTGTTTGACACGGCACTGCAGACTGCTAATGAAGGTACGAGCATATGGAATAGGTACCCAAGTATGTGAGTGGCTCGAAGACTACTTAGGAAAACAACCCAATACGTGTATTTGTCGTCAGGAGTGACCTAAGGAAGCGATACTACCACTGTTATTGTATATATATATATATATATATATATATATATATATATATATATATATATATATATATATATATATATGATCTGTCGGACAGTAAGTTGCAATCCGTGGCTGTTTGCTGATGATTCTGTGGTGTACAGGAAGGTGTCGACACTGAATGAATGTCATACGATGAAGGATGACTTGCACCAAATTTCTAGGTGATATGCTGAATGGCAGATAGTTCTAAGTATAGGAAAATGTAATTTGATGAAGATGTGTAGGAGAAACCCGTAATGTTCGAATACAGCTTTAGAAGTGTGCTGCTTGACAGTGTCGCAGTAATAAATTACCTAGACATAAAACTGCACAGCGATATGAAATGGAACGAGCATACAAGGACAGCTGTGGGAAAAGCAGATGGTCCAGTCCGGTTTATTGGAAGACTTTTGGGGATTTGAGATTCGACTGTAATGGAGATCGCATATAAAACGCTTGTACGACGGTGTCTTAAATATTGCTGAAGTGTTTAAGATCCCACCAGATCTGGCGGCTAGATTTGTAACTGCGAGAGTGTTACTGACATCATTCAGAGTATAGCTGGAGGGAACGCGAGAAATACTAAAATGTTCAAATGATGTTAAGCTTATGAGACTTAACTGCGGAGTCATCAGTCCCTAAACTTACAAACTACTTATAAACTAAAGACAACATAAACATCCATCCACGGGGGGGGGGGGGGGGATGGGGCGGGATTCTAACCCCCGACGGGGAACGGCCTCGCGCATCTGAGCTTTGTGCCTTAATGCGCACGGTCACTCCGCCGCGGCCGAGAAATATTGGTAATGAAACGGAGAGGGGGACGGAATCTGAAGCGTACTGCAGAACGATTCTACTGACGCCGAACCAAATTTCGCGTAAGGACCACAAAGTTAGGATCAAAGAGATTAGGTTCATACAGATGCATACAACAATTTGCTTTCGATCATTCTATACGGGAGTGGAAGAGAAAAGCAAGTAACTAGTAGTGTTACTGACTACCCTTCGCCAAACGGATTGCGGATTATGTACGTAGCTGCGGTATCGCCCCTGGCCCGTCATATAGTACCTTGAACATTTGCCTTGTAAGTAAAAGACCCGGGTTTGATCCCCGGTCTGGGCAGAAATTTTTAACTGCCTCATTAATTCATTGCCATCGTTGATTATAGAAGAAAAATTGTTGTCGCAATCATAGTTGCATATGCAACAGATCAGTGCATTCCTGGCTCAGGAAAGTCGAAGTATTATTGCTTGTTTGAAATATGCTACACTGAAGTTAATTGTGGCGCTCACTTGTACGTTCTGCAGCTATAGAGCCTAGATCCTAAATGTACTCTGAACAGTTGGTTGACAACATTGTTAATGTTATTCCTTTGTAGACGGTTCTGACAGTCTTGAAGGAGAGTCGAAATGGTAATTTTCTGTTTCGATAATACGCATACGCGTATCTGCTGCATATGGTAAATATATAGCTTATAGCCCATCAGTCATATTGCTGCAATTATTTGCTACTCAATAAAAATCTAGTTTTCTTTTCCGTATTATAAAGTGAGTCTCCAATATCAGCCCGCTGAAACGAATTTCGTCATGTGTGGTCCATCCTTTGATTTTCTGGATCTGCATAGCAGAAACTCAGCTGCAATGACATTCATTTGACAGTATTGCCAAATTTTCAGTATAGGCAAAGTGTCCGCAAAATGCGTTATTTAAAAAAAAAAGAGGAAAATATGAAAAAACAATGTTTGTTCGTTAAAATAACTCTTCGTTTCTCCAGCTATGGAGGAGAAACATGTGCCATGACAGAAAGGGTTTGGAGCAGACTGGAAGCAGGGGAAATGAAATTTCTGAGAAGGGTGAAAGGAAAAACAAGAATGGAGAAAATAAGGAATGTGGATGTAAGGAAGGACGTTAAATAGGAGAAAGGAAATCGAAAAAAATAAGACCGTAACTGAAGATGGATGGAAAGAGACCTAGAGGGCGTCCAAGGACCCGATGGAAAACGGAAGTGAGAACATGTATCGAAAGAAGTGGTGTGAACTGGCAAGAAAAGTGGTGAGAGGGGAGAGGCAGATGGAGAGGTCTCATTGGAACCCAGACACAGCAGTAGCTAGAACGGGATATGGATACATACTTTTTTTTTTTTTTTTTTTTTTTTTTTTTTTTTTTTTTTTTTTTTCAAATAGTTGTCATACTCGATTCGAGAGAACAGCACTCATATTGGTACTAAAGGCAATTCTCATTTATTTTTCCACCTATGTTTCTACTATTTGATCATCATCAGATGAAAAACGAAATAAAAATGTCTGCGCAATATACTTAGGCGGACGTGTTGGAAACGAAACCACTTAGATAAACTCTGCATTTTACTGTATTTTGGATCTCAAGATTTGTGATCGAAGCACGTAAACAATTAAAAATATGTGCAATTGACACGGAACAATTACATGGGAGTCTTCTTATTAACATATTGTAATGATATTTTGTAATGAATTAAAATTCTACAAGAGGTGTGGAACACACTTAACCTTACAATATTTAATTTTGATTTGAACCTTTCTTTACTAGACAAAAGGAATGAAGAAAGAAGATTAGGGTTTACTGCTCCAATGAAAAATTGGTCGTTTGATCACAAGCTCGGATTCTTTATAGTTAAGAAAGGCAAAGGGAATCAGATGTCCCCTTTGTAAGGGACTACCTGGGAACTTAGCTGGAGTGATTTTGGAAAATCGAGAAAAACCTAAAGCTGGGTCGTTGGAGGCAGATTTAAACCGTCGTCCTTTGGAATTTAATTCCAGTGTGATAACCTCTACGCTACTTAGCACTGTTTTACCACAGTGGCACACAGAACAAGACAAGACTATTATTAATGTGTATTGGCGGTCCAGTGTTTTATAGGTAGATGATTTCCGCATAAACTATGAAAAACATTACTATACAGAAACACGAAGAATTATCTGAAATATGGAAATCACACCTGAAAATTTACACAAAAACTTACCCTGGTATCTATATCAAAGTATTCTTTCTGCGTTGTTGTAAATACAAAACGGGACTAGCGTGGAATGGCTGTCAACATTTCATAGCTGAGACAATTTCATGTCTATATGTAGCTGCGGGGCACAGACTGTGACGACTAGATACGATCTGGTGTCGTGGGACGATTCGATTAAGGAAATAGCCTGAATGTTGGAGCATGCAAACACGCACTGCCGCCCTGACGGATGGGCTGCCTAAAGGTCAAGGCGCACCCTCGCGCAGAACACGTGCGCCACTATTTGCAGCTCACGCAGCGATAAGCGGACACAGCTGCGGCTTTAATAAGCCTCATGGTGACGTCACGCAACGTGCTGCAACCCGATAAGGAGCAGCCAGTAGCGCCAAGTAGGCGCGCTTCAGTGTACTGTGTAGTTCATCTAGCGTATGGATACATCGCAAAAATAATACTACAATCATTTAATAAGCCGCGGATGTAGTCAATTTATTCCTCCATAGTCACCAATAAGTTTGTTTGATTTCCTCGCAGAGTTCTCAGAGTTCATTCTAGAAACTGAGATGACATGCACAACTTGAAGGTGTTTCCTTCCGTCGGTACATCTTCCAATGCTGGTTACAAAACCAGATCCTCCATGGCGACTTAAGTCTTTGGGACTTGGTCAATGTGCTCAGCATCTTAAAGTGTTCCGTCGTACCATAATCTGCCACGTGAGTGTACAGTAGTAATGAGAAATAAAGCCATTGAACAAACTGACTTGACGAAACATGATACAGACACACACACACATACAAAAGAAAAAACACTTCCAAAATTTCTGCAAACAATATTTGTTTAAAATTCTTGAATATCCAGATCGCTTTTATCTTCGAAAACATGACCGGTTTCGGGACACAGTCGTTCATCACAGGACAGGTTACTCCGTAACTTCAAAATTTGATCTGAAGATGGGCAGCTGTCCCGAAACCGGTCATGTTTTAGAAAACAAAAGCTATCTGGAGACGGATATTCAAGAATTTTATTCATATAACGATCGCAGAAATTCCCTGGAGAGCAATAAGTCTTGCTTTGATAAAAAAATTTGTTTACTAGGCCAATAATCCGTTTTGGCTTTTGGCTTCCTAGGCCATCTACAGGAGACTACGAAATATCGTAAACACAGACAAAGTATAAGATTTACAAAGTTATTTAGGCAAAGATTCAACATTTTGCCAATGGAAGGCAATAAACTAAATAGTTTCATTAACTAATAAACGGAAAACAATCTACTTTACCTCGATTTAACAGCTGATGAAATATGTTACACTAATCTAGTATTTTTGACTGAAATGTAGTTAAAAAAAGTGGTAACATGGACACTGGGACCGTTTATTGAATATTAAGCTGACATACAGTGTCGTAATTACAGAGCCTCAGGAACACACATAAACGGTTTCAGACTCAAAGGATACAGGGCGCAGAAACAGTTGTAAATTGTCGTAACTGTGTGGGGAAGTGCCAGAGCTCCCAAAACTAGTAGAAACTACCGATGCACAAATCGTTACAAGTAGCGAAAGGTAAAAACCGGAGACAAGATCAGCCGAAATTTTTAAACAGAACAAATGTTAAGAGAGTGCAGATTAAATAAACTTGGTGGTGGCATATTGCTGACAAAAGCAGTTTATCGTGTAGCGAAATGTAAATAGTTAGTTAATGGACTTGACAAACGGAATAAATTAATAATTGGATGTTTTTACCGTCACCCAAACTCAAATCCCTGGAATTCAAAAGTTTGGATTGAATTTCAAAAGGTACTGAAAGCATACATTTTAACTGACAGTGACTTTAATTTACACTCCATATGTTAGCAAAATCATATTTTCAAAACCACAGGTAAGCGTAAAACATAGTCCGAAATTATACTGAACGCATTCTCCAAAAATTAGCTCGAGTAATTTCTTCACGAAGCCATTAGAATGGTTATGAAAACATACTTGACCCCCCCCCCGCAACAAGTAATCGGGAGCTACGAAATAAAATTAATACGAACACAGCGTTTAGTGAAAAAAGAGTTGTCGTAGCGGCACTGAACACTTCCCAAATCAACCACAATTAAACGAAAATATATCCATTATAAAGAACAGACAAAATACGCTTAACGCTTTCCTGAGTGAGAATCTCCATAATATGAGTGTACATCAGAGGTGGGTTAAATTCAAAGAAATAATATCGACAACTTTTGAGAGATATGTTGTTGTTGTGGTCTTCAGTCCGGAGACTGGTTTGATGCAGCTCTCCACAATACCCTATCCTGAGCAAGCTTCTTCATCTCCACATAAGAACGGCAACCTACATCTGTCTTAACCTGCTTACTGTATCCATCTCTTGGTCTTCCTCTGCGGTTTTTACCCACACACTTCCCTCCAACGCTAAATTCACAATTTCTTCATGTCTAAGAATGTGCCCTACCGATCTACCCCTTCGAGATATATATCAAATAAATTAAGAAAAGAGGTAGTTCACCTGTCTTGGCCGCGACGGAGTGGTCGAGCGGGTTGAGGCGCTATGCTATGATGTGCGAAGCCGTTCCCCGTCGGGGGTTCGAATCCTCCCTCGGGCATGGTTGTTTGTGCCATCTTTAATATAAGTTATTTCATAAGTAGTTTGTAAGTTTAGGGACTGATGACCCCGCAATTAAGTCCTATAAGACTTAGAAACATTGGAACATTTGACCTGACTTGAACAAAAACCACTGATTACTGTTGCAACAGCGAAGGAAAAATTAGGTTATATTTAAAGAGACAAAAACTCTAAAATTATCGCAAACTTCAACGCGAGAAGCTTATAATAGTTTCCACAACGCAACCCTTTCTCTTAAGAAAATCAAATGTTTGTAAATCTATGTGCCTTAACTTCTTTGGTCATTAGTCCGTAGGCTTTGAAGCTATTTAAAGTGAAACTAACCTAAGAATAACAAACACACCCATGCCCGAGGAAGTACTCGAAACTCTTACGGCGAGCAACCGCTCGCACCTCAGCAAGGCGCCTTAGAAGACTCAGCCACTCAACCGCGGCTTTCAGGTAAGAAGTTCTCGTCATACGTAAAGTGTATTAGCGGTAAAACACAATCAATACTTTCACTACGCGATAGCAATTGTGATCCTAATGGTGATAGTTCCGCTAAAGTAGAACTGCTAAACACTGCTTTTCGAAATTCCTTCACCTAAGAAGACGAAGCAAATACTCCAGAATTCGAATCAAGGAAAGCTGCCAGCATGCAAAATTTTGAAGTTGATATCCCTGGAGTTTTAAAGCAACTTACATAACAAAAGCATATCTCCCGATCTAGATTATATACCACTTACGTTCCTGTCAGAGTGTGCTGATGCAATAGCTCGATCCCTATTTCCATATATAACCGCTCGCTCCGTCAAAGATCCGTTCCGAATAACTGTAATGTTGCAAGGGTCATTCCATTATACAGGAATGAGTGATCAGCAAAATCACAGGCCTATATAATTGTCGTTTATTTTACAGTATGATTTTAGAACATATACTTTCCTCAAACATTATGAACAACCTCGAAGTAACGAGCTGTTGGTCCATAGTGAACACGGATTGACAAAGTATTGTTTTTGTTAAACAAAGTTAGCTCTTTACTCACATGAAGTGACCAGTAGCGTATCCATGGGGGGAGGAGGGCGGTCTGCAGCACCCCAGCACCCTCGCCCCTCAAGACCTTGCTGCAGCTTTTTTTTTTTTTTTTTTTTTTTTAGAAATCACGTGATTGATGATTGGCCTCAGCCCCCCTCCCCCCACCCTCCAGACCACGATCCTGGGTACACCACTGGAAGTGACGAATTAGCGTACATCGACAAGGGTATCAAATAGATTTATTCTTTCTAGATTTCCGGAAGGCTTTTGTCACTGTACCGCACAAGTGCCTTCTAATCACATTGCGATCTTATGTAACATCACCATATTTTTTCAAATGTATTCTGGATTTCCTGTTAGAAACGACATAGTATGTAGTAACTGACGGAAGTCATCGAGTGAAACAGAAGTGATATCTGGCGTTCCCTGCAGATGTGTTGTAGGGTCCCTTCTAATCCTTATCTGTTTATTAACGTTTCAAGAGACAATCTTGGCAGCTCTATTAGACTGTACACGGATGATGCTGTCATTTATCGGTTAGTAAAGTTAACAGAAGGTCAAAAGCAATTAGTAAATTGTTTAAATATCTGTGTGCGGTGAAAATTGGCACTTGGACCTAAATAAATAATTGTCTGAAGCAGTAAAGAAATCCTTTACATTTCATTTACACAATAAGTACATCGTACAGTCCGTAAATTCAATTAAATACTTAGGAATCACAATTATGAACAACATTAATTGGAAAGAACACATGGGAAATATCGTAAGGAAGGGAACCAAAGGCTACGTTTCATTGGCAGAAAACTTACTAGATGCAACGATTCTAATGTTTCCTAATTTGGAGTATCGTTGCGCATTGTGAGATTCGCACTAAGTGGGACTGAAGAAGGATATAGAGAAAGATCAGAGAAGGGCAGCTCATCGCGATATGGTGGAAAGAGTGTCAGGAAAATGATGAAAGAGTTGGGTTGGAATCATTAAAAGAAAGGTTTTATTCATTGCAGCAAGACAAATTTGCGAAATACTTTTCTCTAACTTCCTCTTACGAATTTGAACGTAGAATTTTAGCACCCACCTACACAGGGAGACATGCTCACACAATAAAATAAGAGTAATTAGATGGAGAAAGGGAGATCCAGGTGTTCATTTTTCCCTCGCGTTACTCGAGACTGGAACGGTAGAGAAATATTATAAAATTGTTTCGGTGAATCTTCTGATATGCCGAGTAATTATGTAGACATAGAATGAAATACTGTATATTTCATATAATATGGGTGGTTTTCTGATATAAGATGGCCTGCACAGTAAGGGTAAATTAAAAAGAGAGTTTAAGAACTCTTCTATAAATTAACTGAACTTTAATATAACAACAGTTCCTCCGTCACATGACAATTCGATTCATTTCAATAGTAAGACAAGAATACCACGTATTTCATTCGAGACAGGCCGAAAGTATAATCCTCCCATGTGAAATAGTCAGGAAATGGGGTACCGAATTCTACATCTACATACACACTCCGCAAGCCTTCATGCGGTCCGTGGCGGAAGGAACCTCGTATAATTAATATCATTTCATTTTCTACTCCACTTCCCAATACGGCGAGGGGAAAACGGACTCTTTATGCCTCGAGCTTTAATTTTTAGTGTTGTATCTTTGTGGTCCTTACGTGAATGTAGTTGGTGGCAGTTGAATCATTCTGCAGTCAACTTCGCATTCTAACCATCAATAATTTTCACTTCAGGGATTCCAATTTCAGTTGACGAACCATATGCATACTATTCGCATATGATCGAGTGTACCAGTGCTCACTAATGGGTCGCACAAGCTTTCTATAAGCGTTTTTCTTTACAGATGATCTTTCTACAACTCTTCCAGTAAACCAAAGTTGACCATTCTTCTTTAGTACTGTTGTTCAATTCCATTCTGTCGCTTTGCAATGTTACGCCAGTGTGTTTATCAGAAGCTCACTACTAACAATGTATTCCAACATTATGGGATAGTTTTTCCTTCTCACCTCTATCGACATATTACTGCATTTAGAGTTAGCTCCCATTCATAATACCAAAATGAAAATCTCTCTAATTATTTTGTATTCTACGTCAGTCATTCAACAGCAACACCTTCCCGTACACCAGTGCACCATCAGCAAATAGCCGCAGATAGAACTCACTCCCATCTCTGAGATCATTTATGTAGATAGAAAACTACAGCGGTGCTGTCACACTTTCCGGTGACATTCCTGGCAATACCCTTGTCTCTTATGAACACTCTTCCTGATAACAACGTATTAGTTTCTATTACTGAAGAAGGCTTCGAGGCACTCGCATATCTGTGAACATATTCCAATTGTTCATATCTTTGTTACCGGGCTGGAGTGTGGAATCACGTAAAAAGCCTTCCAAAAATCAAGATATCCAGTCTGCCTGTTCCCATTTATCCATAGCTCATAAAAAATTTCATGTGAGGAAAACGCAAGTCGAGTTACACAACAGTGTTGTTTTCTAATTCCGTGCTGATGCATGGACACACTTTTCTGTTTGAAAGACTTCTCTTATATTCTAACAAATAATATTTTCAACATTTCTGCAGAAAACTAATGTTAACGATATTGGTCCATGATTATGATTATCCGTTCTTATACATTCATTCTAAAAAAAGATTTATCTGCTCTTTTTCAAGTTCCTTGGGACTTTGTAATGGGCTAAGGATTTGTCATAAATGGAAGTAAGTGTGCAGTGCCGTAGAGTACTATTTGTAAAACCGAACTGGGATTCCTTGTTGACCTGGTGACCTATGTTATCAACTCTCTCACATGCTTCTGTACAACAGAGATACCTATTAATGTCCTTGATTCGAGATTCTGTGAGATTTTTAAAATGTGGAATGTTGTAGTATTCACTTAAAAGTGAGATTATTGTACCTTAACTTTTTAGTATCCTATTTCTGAATCTGTATTTTTAAGAAATCATAATTTTTGACACTTTTTTTGGTCTCACTACTTTACTTATTTGTTATTCTTGTTTGTATTACTCTTTTACTTTTTAATTGTTCCATACAGTACGCCATGAATGCCGGAAACTGTGCGATTCTACATCGAAAATGTTAAAAATACGATATGTTTTCTCTTTAAGAGTAATTGATGAAGGGCAACAGGCACACTGCATATTTCTTGATTTCCTAAAGGCATTTTACGAACAGACGAGCATATGGAATAGGTTCGCAGATATTTGCTGTGCCTGGCTGGAAGACCGCTTAAGTAATGGAACCTTGTGTGTTGTCGTCGAAATCGTGTGTCATAAATCACAAGGATATCAGGAGAGTGTCCCAGGGAGGTGTCCACTTACAAATAGTTTGTTATGGACAAGATGAGTAACAACATGATAGGGTGTTGTACGGGAAGGTGTTGTTACTGAATGACTGTAGTAGGATGTAAGATGACTTAGATAAAATTTCTGTTAGGTTTGGGTACCGGCTACTAATTGTAAATTTAGAAAAAAGAAAGTGATACAGATGAGTAAGATAAACTATACCACAGTGTACGAGTACAGCATTAGTAGTGACCTGGTCGAATCGGTTAAACATCTAGGCGTAACACTGCAGAGCGATATGAAGTGGAATGAGCATATAACGTCGTTCGTGGGGAAGGCGGACGGTCGTCTTCAGTTTAATGGGAGAAGTTTGAGAATATGTGGTTCGTTTATAACGGCAACTTCGAATAAAACGGTTTGTGACACCGTCACGTATTCTGCTCAAGTGTTCAGGTTCACCACCAGTTCGATTTAAAGGAGCACATAGAAAAAATTCCGAGGCATTTTAGTTTCAATCAAATATGATTCGGGTACTGAAATGGAAATCGCTGCACAGAAGACGACATTCTTTTCGAGAAACAATAGTGAGGAAACTTAGAGGGCCGGAAATTGAAGCTGACTGCAAAAAGATTCCACTGCATCCAACTCCCCAAGCTTCACTTAAAGACAACAAACATGATAATATAAACTGGAATCACACAGGTATTCGTATTTCCTTCGCTCTGTTTGGGAGTGGAAAATAAAGGGAAATTATGAAATTACGAACAGTGGTGTGAGGTGGCCACACACCTTACAGTGGATTGTGAAATATGTATGTAGATGTAGAAATAAAAAGAAAATGTAAATCTCGTACGGTACTGCCTCATTCACAAAAGTTAACTTTGTCTATGATAAAAACTACCTTTCTCTCTCTCACCATACGGTTCATGTTGGCTGCAACCTGTACCGGGAAGTGAGCCAACAGTGCCGGCAACACACCTGTCTGCCGTGCGCAGCAGGTTGCCCATCCCTCAGGCGCCAGCCGCGCTGCAGGTTGCCCGCGTCTGCTCCGGCAGTTCGGCAATTCCTCGCTCCTCTGCATATTAGCCCCATCCCTTAACATGTATAATGTACCGCATTAAAATTCTAGGGGAGTGTGAAAAATTGTCCAAATGCAAAGCAGTAGGAGGAATTATCAAGTAGTACGAGATATCGAACTCAGCGGGAAACATGGATTCGTTAGACAATAGTCGTATCCAACAGTTCAGTCTGTTCACTCATTCAGATTTTAGTAGGTTGTGATGTCCTGAATCACTGACATTGTTCAATGAATTCCACAAGGCCGTCCGTTCACATCTGAGTTGTTCCCATCGCTTGGAGGTCACCGAGGTTAATGACATACGGAGGTCTCGGATCCCCGGTTCTGGTATGAAGTTTCCGCTGGTGGGAGGTCTCGAAGGAAGTGCTCTCAGTATCGCGGGGCCAACTGAGATGGTTCTTGGCCGAGCAATAGCAATTACAAGGTGAAGAAACACGCCCGAAAAGCGGCATGCTGTTCAGATTTCCCTCCATGCCACAACCAGCGGCAAACGATGCGATGATGATGTGTCTCGCAAACTGCTCAGCCTGGGTTCACGTGCGATTAATCATAAGACTGATTTAGCGAAAATGAAAATTACAGTTAATTTCTGATATTTCGAGGAAGACAGCATTCAGTCCAACATTATTCTTTATTGTGTAAAATATAGATTTAGAATCCTGTGACAACATTGTCAATGACTACATGTAGATTAAAACATCTAAAAACATTGAAGCTACGTCCTGAAGATTAAGACTGTCTCGTTCAAATGTAGGTGTTCTAATAAAACGATGGCGAAATATGATGAATCGTCAGGACCCATACTGTAAATGACGCTTTCCCAATTCGGCCATCCTAACAGTATTACCGTGCGACCCAAAATCCTAAACGTCGCTTCCTTCGTGTTTGTGCTCCCTTTCTTCCCCGCACTTCGAAAGAGATTAGACTCTGAAATTCATAGGCACTGAGGAAAATCACTTTGTCTATCCTGACTGTACACCATATTTTGTCTGCTCTGTTGGCGATGCATGTCGAAAAGAAAGAAAAAAAAATCATCACAAAAATGAGATATCATAATGTACTGGCCTGGTACCCAGATCAAATATCACGCGTGTTCGTGAACGACAAGGGTCAGCACGCTCGAAAAATCATTCGTACAAGTAATGTTCGATCTACCGATCATTTGACAGTTCAGGACGGTTTAGCGTAATATATCAAAACATACGAAAGACAGATGAGAGAATAAATTGGAATAAATAAGATTAATTGTGAAGATCGTATGAAGCTCAAGTCTGATTCTTCATCCACGAAACCTGGTATGCAGAGAAGTCGCCCAGGTACGAACCTAGTTCATTGTGTTTCGAGTGGTATCCGAAACATAGTCGCACTGCCGCTTAATAAACGAAATACGATCGTAATGAATGTGAGACAATCTGTGCGACGGAAACGAAACTATTCTAGCAAATTGAACTCCGCATGTCATTTTGTATGGTTGCAGTCGGGTCTTGATATTTTTGTTACACGGCGAGACATTGGGCTACACCACTGTCGAAACGTTTGAAACGTCGCAGCATGCGTGCGGTACAGACGCATGGGGTAGCAGTGCTGTGGTTAGGTGGCAACGGCGGTTTCTGCAAGGGTGGGATTAAATATGATGTGCGTGCTCGTTGGCCACGAACATTTCGAACCGAACCGAAGATCCAGGAAGCTGCAATGGCGGTGCATGCCAACCGTTCCCAATCTCTGGAGCCTTCGCAGCAGCAGCAGCAGGGGTCAGCCATTATACTTGCCACAAAATTCTGTCGCACACCGTCCCGTTTCTCGTGCAACCAGGCACAGTGTGTCATGAATCCCGTCACAAAATCAACGTAATGACCCCCTGACGTTTTGTGGCGACCTCATCTGTTGTGCGAACAATGATCCGAAATTTCTCTACCGGATAATAACTCGAAACGAAACTGTTATTTCCTTTCCACCGTATAATGTAGTAGCATATGCAACATGCTGCCTTTTCTCCAGGCCTCAAATGTCAGAATTTATTGTCTGTACAAATTATTAATAATCTGGTCAATAACGTTCTATGAGGGTTGCTGAGATTGTCAGAGAAATCGCAACGATGGAGAACTGTAGCGAAATGCAGCAAGACTTGTAATTGAATCGTAGCACAAAGATGTTTCACACATTGTAGATATAAGTAGACATAGGCAGAAACACAGGCGTTCTGCATAACTGTGTGTTTTTTCCCTTTTTTGTAAAATTCTGAGAGCCCACACGAAGATTTACCTGCAGTCGATTTTCTTCGAGAAGAAACACGAATGGAACATCAAAATGAGGGAGTGAGAGCGTTATAGAAAGTACCGTCCGCTACACGTAATAGCGGAGTCTAGATGTGGGTGTAGAATGAGTTCAAGTATTGCCCCACGACTACTTACTTGAAATGGAACTATGATTTCTATGAACAGTCAGATGGTGTATCTTTGGGGAGTCTTTTAAGCCTTATTACAGCAAATTTATATGTGGAAAAAAATCGAGGAACAGGCAGTGAAAGAGGGAAACAAAAGAACCTGTCATTAGGTTCCGCTATGTAGAAGATTCGTTCGTGCTGTTAAGGTATGGCAGAGAGGAACTAGATCGCTTCCTCGAACACCTCAACGGGGTTAATTCTAGGATTCAGTTTACCATGGAGAAGAAGGCAGACGGAAAACTGAATTTTCTTAACGTGTCGTTTTCAAAAAGGGGAATGGAAGTTTGGGCCATAACACAAAGACGTTATCTGCTCCGGATTTCAAACCACCAGCCAGATAAAAAGCGGGGCATAATAAAGACTTTGGCGTACAAAGCAAGAAATATCTTCTAACCTGAACTACTCGGCTATTCATCCACAGAGATAAGGAGAACCACGTAGAATTCAGAAATCTGAAAAGGTTCCTGTAAAATTTGATGTCTTCCTGCCGCATCGGTAACATTTTGACGAAACGGAATGTCGTCGTATAATACAAACCTACTCGGAAGGTACAGGATCACCTGAAATCGGCTAAGGATACTCGCAAACCGGTGGAAAAAGCAGGAATTTATAGGATTCCGTGTAGCTGTGGAGACTTTTACGTGGATATTACAAAAAGAACAGCCAAAAAAGACTAGATGAGCACAAGGGTAACTGTAGAAGGGGATTGACAGATCAGCTGTTGCTGAACAATTTTTTCAACCAGGAAGTCGCCTTATTCAATTTGATAAGACTCAGGGTTTAGCAGCCACAAACGGGTATAACGAAGGACTGTGCAGAGTAGGGTAGAGGAGGCATGGAACTGAATGAAATGTGCATTCCGGTTTTGAAATTATTCCACCATGGGACGATGTTGCCAACTGACAAAGGCAATCGGCAACGTCGAATTGCGCGCGCCCATCCCAAACATCTAACGTCACACGTCTGCGCGCGAGGACGCGTAAATTGAATTCGGCTACAGACAAAACGTGGTGTGTATCGGGGAGTGTTATAGGGTAGAGAGTGACACAGAACTGATGCACGAATTGGGGTGGAAATCATTAAAACAAAGGCGTTAATTGTAAACGAAGGCTTCCGCGGCCGTTGTCATTGTATGTAAAACTCTTCTGGGTGTTGGACCGCATCGTCAAAATATCAAACACTTTGATATTTTGACGATGCGGTCCAACACCCAGAAGAGTTTTACATACAAAGGCGTTAATTGTTGCGGCTAGATCTATTTGCGAATTTTCTTTCACCTACTTTCTCATTCGAGTGCGAATAGATTCTGTTTGCACCCTCCTTCATAAGGAGATATAATCATCATCGTAAAATAAGAGAAATGGGATGGCGCTATTAGAGATTGGAACTGTAGAGAAATATCATAAACGCAATTCGATGAACCCTCTGCCATGCACTTCAACATGACTTGCAGAGTACCAACTATGTCTTCAGAATGCGAATATATATTGTTAGCACCCACCTACATAGGGAGACATGATCATCATAATAAAATAAGAGAGATCGAAAACGGAAAGATTTAGGTGTTCCTTTTTCCCGCGAGCTATTAGAGAATGGAGCTATTGAGAGATATCACAAAAGAGGTTGATGAACCGTCTGCCGTGCACTTCAATGTGACTTGCAGGGTATCCATGTGGATGTAGATCTGAAGTATTCTGTGCCACACAGCATCAGGTGACTTGAGGGCAGTAGATGCACACGTTGTTGACGAGTGTCGCGTACAGCCTACAAAGAGTAATGCTAATGACCTCAGCCGCGGCGCAGAGAGAGAGAGAGCACCCGCTATATTAAGTGGGGAGTGGCGGTCACGGGCCGCTAACAGGGAGACTCGCGGGGCACGCAAACCGCCTCCAGATGTGGCGCGCCAGAATAGACGCGTCAGCCGCCGCGCCAAGCCGCGCGGTGGCGCCACCACACCAGCGTCGGCGTCGGCGTCGGCGTCGGCGTCGTCGTGGCGTCGGCGTGGCGGGCGTCGCTGGCGACGCCGCCACCTGCCAGCCGCGTAAACACCAGCTGGACCGCTGCCATTGCCACGACACGAAACGCCGCCAAGCGCTGCCCGCCGCACCGCCTGTGTACCGCAAGGCTCACACTTTAACCCCACAATACCTACCTCTCACCAATGGCGGCCAGAAAAGTTCATAGTGCACTTTTGTCACCAGCTGCCACCTCTCCAGTATGGCACTCAATGCATTCAGAAAAAATGCTATTGAGCCAAGATATCGTAGATGTAGATGAATAAAATTGCAAAGCTGCAAAGTGTCTGAATTTTGGTGAAAAATAATCGAATATCTTTATTAATAGAAGTGGCTTTAAGCATAATAAGATTTAATTGGTGGACATAGCAATGAATGTATGAAGCATTGGAAAACTTTTGCTTCACAAGAGCCTGCACCTCACGTGACAAGTTACTCATGACTAATGCACCATCATATGTTTGGGCTATTAATTTGTGTGGACAATTCTCTAAATGGTTACTTAACTGTTCTATGATATTCGTTGCCAAAGTCTGGGAATCATGCTTTTCTTGTGCTATAAAATCCGAAAATCTTTCAACTGGTCTTCCATTAATAATGCACCCATATACTATAACCATCTGGAAAAGACAGACTACATCGCTGGTGCCGTCAGCTATTACAACCAGAAACTCGGCACCCTTCACTTCTTTCCTGATTTCCTCTTGGCCGGCTTGAAGCATGCATCGGAAGAGCTCATTCTGGATCGTTTTGAGGTGCCTTTGAAAACTGTTGCCTTTTCCAAATGTTTAATAATGACTTTAATTCTGCGAAAAACGCCAGGACTGGAAGATGATTCAGTCTCATCGTGTCCTCTGATGGCAAGTTCCGAAGAACCATAGGAACGAATACAATTAATTATTAGTTTTAGTGTGTACCTATTATCTGTAACCTTTTGATTGTGTAATGGTACAGACTTTCTGTATCCCTGACTAATCAAGTGGCTATATTTACATTGGCCAGATTCAAAACATTATTGACATGGACCGAAGAAAGTTCGAGTTTCCTTATCGTGAAGGTGTTGAATGTCAATGACTCTTTGTTTAGTCCAAGAAACTCTCCTCCAAATAATAAATAAGGAAAACAAAATAAGGCGTTTTTCACATCGCAGCCACACATTCATACTTGCTGTACAGTCCCGAGTTAAATTTTATGTTGAATTGACGGCTTTTCGTTTTAAATGTCTGTGAAATTGTCAAACTTGGAATCGGTCTACCTAGCCTCTTGATTACTAATTTCTATCCAAACTTGCGTAAATTGAAGCGTGCAGAAAGAAAGGAAATTACTTGATCCATTATTTCACCTGTTCACTTGAGCCTCAAAACTCACTATAAATCACGCTAAACAACGGACACCACGCACAGTTACTTCGCTTGCAGCAACACGTGAAGGCGCGAAAAGCCCGCTTCGTTCGAAGGGCGGACGACTCCGGTTGTCTTCGGGAGAGTTCGGACTCCGTTTCTGCGGCTGACAGGAGTGTATATACTCAAGGCGCCTATAGGGGAACACTGAGGCCAAGCGTTGCCCCCGCACCCCGCACACCCCCTGAGACACCCTAGTCGGCGTTCGCAGGCCGGCTGCAAACCCAGCCGCTGTCGGAGAAGTTCGGTCCACTCGGGAGCGGTCGGTGCGTAGCAGCCCGGTCGTTTCAAAAGAGATAAATGGAGCGCTACTTCTCCCCCTGCATAGAATTTCTGAACAGCAAACGGAGTTTTACAATATTATTATTCCTGGAAGTAGCGCAAACCTGCAAACCTATACAGGAGCCGCCCCTGCCTCTCACCATTCCTATCTGCCACGCGTCAAACTCACGTTAGCAATTTTACCTTACGTCTTCAATTATCTACCAGATATATTCCAGTTAGAGTGTCCGCTAAAATTTTGCCTTTATTACTGAACGAAAAGGTGTGTACAGAAATCAGGTAGCAATTCTAGGAGTCTTCGGGCATGTAAGGGATGCAGTGATCATGGAATGATTGCGGACAGAGTGAGGCGTAGCGCCTTACAACACCAAGCTTATACGACATATGGCTTGAACGAGGTGCGTTTGAAAAGTGCGTGTAGACGCCGAGAGATGGCACCTATGACGCTTATCGAGGTCATGTTTAGTTAGTGGCATCATTGAAAAGAATACACGCCGAGATTCAGCCATCTTGGCCTAATGATTTGTGTTTGGTATTCGTGTGAATCAATGATTGTCAAAGGATGGAAGAAATAGAATTTCGTGTGGTGATAAAACACTACTTAATGATAGGCAAAACGTCTCAGGAGACTAAATAGAAGCTTGATGAACATTATGGTGACTCTGCACCTTCGATTAGAACAGTTTATAAGTGGTTTCAAAATTTTCGGAGTGGCCATATGGATACAAGTGATGCTGAACGTTCTGGACGCCAGACTACGACTATCATTGAAAAAATCCGTGGTATGGTGATGGAAAACGGAACAGTTAAGATGCGTGGTCATTTCGAATGAACGGGTACATAATACTTTGCATAAACATTTGGATATGACAAACCTACCCGCAAGATGGGTGCCGCGATTGCTCACGCCTGACCAAAAACGATATAGTGTGGTGTTGCAAGGAAGGTTTGCAGCTGTTCAGAAAGAATCTGCAGGAATTTACGTATCGTTTCGTCACTGCGGATGAAACATGGCTACAGACGAACCGTGTGGTTATTTGGTGACTATTTCATTATTTTTACCCGTTGCGTAAGACATTTACGGCGCAACGGAACTTAAACATAAAAAAATTTCATCTGAGATTGTTCTCAGCACTGGTGAAAAACAATATTAAATAAAAGGAGGAAGGTGCTCGGAAACTACAATTTATAGGCAAGTCAAAATTATACTGAAACTTGTTTATTCAGGACGAACGCAAGCAAGATGGGGAACGAATTTTGTTAATACAATAAAAACTCATCTCCTTACATGAGCTAAAACTGACGATGCCCAACATTGAATTTAACATAAATCTCACAGAACTTAACGCTACTGGGGGGAGGATTTACAAACAACACTCACTCGCTCACACACACGCAATGCAGCAGCGAAACTCACAAAAATCAGTCTGCTGAAATGACGCAGAAGCAGGCGCCGCTATCGTAGGCGAAATCCAGCAAACCCGGAGGTACCACACAATACAATATACAATAAAACTGCGAAGATGGCTCTGGTCTGTCGTGCCTGATTTCGAGTGCGTGAGCTGGCAAAGTTAAGTTGCATCTAGATTAGACCGCGAGCAAACACGCTAATGGTGACAAACGGCTACGTTACATGATCGCACTCCACTGAAGGTGAAGTGGTTAAAAATCGGATTCATTACGCAAAATCACGGCGGACTCTGAAGTTGTAATATGAGAGTAAACTATCTAGGCACTGCTTTTACAAGAAGTGGCGTGAATTCAGGTGACTAGATGCAAAATCCTACAGTCGGAGTTCCGACCCACGTGGATTCGAAAACGGATAAAAATGTATAAATTCAATTTCCGAAAAATAAAGATAATTAATTACGACATGCAACCCATAGAAATGTTTAGAATTACATAAGGAAGCGATTGAAATGCAGCTACACGTGATAGGGAGCGATTACAGAGACGGATGAAGTCCAGTCTCAAAAAACCCAGAAAAATGAAATAATTACAAAGACAGAAAAGTGAGAACAAAACCCACAGCATGAAACCCATAGAAATACATAGAATTTCATAATCAAGCTACTGAAGGAGGTTGTACAAGGCTCGGAGAGAATTACTGATAAACACTAAGTGCATAATATAAGCAAAATTAAAATGGGAAGGGAGAGAGGATCGTGAAATATTAGTGGAAATCAAAAGGATACAGGCCTAGTTACTTGCCTGATGGGCATGGAACAAACAATAGTGGAAGCTGAAGGCTTTGTTCCAAGAACCGACCATGTGGAACATGTTTCACTCACGGAAGGAAATGATAGGAAAACTTTTACATGCACTGTACAAAAATGAACATATAGTCTGTTAGAAAACGGGCCCCACAAAGCTACAAAGAATTTACACAGAGTTCGTACACCACCACATAATCACAAAAAGTTTGAATATACCAGGTCATTATCAAACTGCAACCAGTAACACATACAGCTCGTTCATCTGTTGGAAATCACTGGACTGATAAACTAGAACACATTTCCGTGCACAATCGGAAGGAATATTCCAAAAAAATGAATCTAAGTTCAAGAGTCTAAGTTAAACATGCTAGACAACGAATCGCTACCATCTCCATGGGTACAAGAGCAGAACCAACCTTACCTCACCACAATACCAGAACAAAGTCACCACCGAGTATCCAGGAGGCGCAGAAGCTACCTGAAATTGGGCAAAACCCACGAGTACACCGGTAGTGGAGAGAGATCTCGAGACTCGTCCTGGAGAAGGCTTGTCGACTGACTTGTAACCAAAGGGTGTAGAAACTTCTTTGATAGCATCAGCGGCAGAGGTTGGTAACGACTAACTATCGACTCTGAGCCAGAGAGAACCATGCAAAGCGAGCTATTACCACCCACATTCAGACATCCATTAGATCCTCACACATCCACTTAAAAGTAAATCAAGTACACATTCTCACAGGGACAGTGGCGTAGCGGAGGAGCTGTACATATTGCCGCATTCATAACCACAATAATAAATTATTAAAATAACAAAATCCTAGCAATATTAAGTAACATTTCAGAAACTAATATTTTAAGACATGAAATAAAAATGCTATTCCCAATGCCTTGAAAATAGTGGGGTTCTTGTTTTAACAAAATGCTAATCTACCGACATCAAATATATTACAACTTTATGAAAAATATATGAAGATGACAGACGGTCGTCTTTCAATCTAAAAGAGCAGTTGAAAAGAGTGGGCGGTGTCATGAAAGAAGGTTATAAAATGAACATTAATAAGTGCAAAACAAGAGTGACACATGTAGTGCAGGAGAATCGGGCGATGCTGAAGGAATTTCATGGAGTCACGAGACAATAAAAGTAGCAGATCAGTTTTATTATTTGGTTTGTGATTGTTCTGGTCTTCAGTCCGAAGACTTGTTTGATGCAACGCTCCACCCTACTCTATCCTAACCAAGCCTTTTCGTCACATATGAGCGGCACCCTACAACCATTTGAATCTGCTTACTGTATTCATCTCTTGGTTTCCTTCCGTGATTTTTTCCCCAAATACTTTACTCCAATACTAAATTCGCTAATCTCTTATGTCTAAGAATGTGTCCTGACAATCGATCCCTCAAGGTATGTCAAGGTATGTCACAAATTCGCGATCTAAATTACGAGATCTAAATTTCAGCATTCTACTGTAGCACACATCTCAAAAGCTTATCCTCTCCCTGTCCGCACTGTTTATCGCCTACGTTTCACTCCCATACAAAGCAACACTGCACACAAATGCCTTTAACGAATTCCTGACGCGTAAAGTAATATTCGATGTTAAAAATTTTTTAAACGTTTTTCTTCCCATTGTCATTCTGTATTTTATATCGTATGTACTTCAACCGTCATGTGTTATTTTACTGCCCAAGCAACAAAACTAATTTACCACCTTTATTGTTTCGTTACCTAATCTAATTCCGTCAGTATCGCCTGATATTTTTAGACTGCACTCCATTACCCTTGTTTCACTCTTTTCAATGTTCATCTTATACGTACCTTTCAACACACTGTCCATTCCAGGTCCTTTGCTGTCTCTGACAGAATTACAATGTCATCGGCAAAACGCAAAGTTTTTATTTCTTCACCTTGAACTTTAATTCCTTCTCCAAATTCCTCCTTGCTTTTCTTTATAGCTTGCTCAATGTACGGATTGAATAACATTGGAGAAAGGCCCCAACCAATGCATCCCTTTCATGCCTTAACTCTAACAACCGCTTTCTGGTTTTTGTACAAGTTGTAAATAACCCTCCGTTCCCTATATTTTACTCCTGCTTGCTTCGTAATTTGAAAGACTGTATTCCAATCAAGATTGTCAAAAGCTTTCTCCAAATCTACAAAATCTAAAAATGTAGTTTGCCTTTCCTTAATCTATCTTCTAAGATAGGCCGTAAAGTAATAATTGCATCCAGTGTTCCTACATTTCTCCTGAATCCAAACTAATCTTTCCAGAGGTCTGCTTCTACCAGCTTTTCCATCCTTCTGTAAATAATTCCTGTTTAAATTTTGCAACCATGACTTATCAAACTGATGGTTCTGTAACTTTCACACCTGTCTGCGCCTACTTTTTTTGGAATGGGGGTTATTATATTATTTTTAAAGTCTGGGTATTTCGCTTGTCTCATACACACCAGGTGAAACGGTTTTGTCATGGCTGGCTCTCCTAGGGACTTCAGTAGCCTTGAGGGAATGTCATCTACTCCAATGGACTTAGATTGTAGCCAAAAATTTCTGATGGTAATAAGGACGTTATAAAATGCAGAATGGCTCTGGAAAGAAAAGAATTTCTGAAGAAGCGCCATTTGTAGACGTACAAAATTTGTTTAAATGTTAGGAAGTCCTTTCTGAACGCATTTGTATCGAGTGTTGTCTTGTACGGGATAAAAACGTAAACGGTAGGGGTCAGGCGAAATGTGATAAAAACATTTGAAATGTGGTGCTACAGACGAATGCTAAATATTAGAAGGGTAGATCGCGTATTTAGAGGCGGCGCTGAACGGAATTGAGGAGACAAGACGTTTCTTTCATATTAAGACCAGAGAAGGGACCGATTGGTGGGACACTTTCTGGAACATCATCACATCGTGAATTTACCATTGGAAGAAAATGTGCGGACTGTAAATCGTAGAGGGAGGCCGAGAGACGAATGCAGTAAGTAGGTGCAAGGTCTAAAATTGTTGCAGAATGTCACAGGGTTCTGGTGGAGCTAGGAGAAAGCAATAGAGTAAACCCATTGTGGGTCCCTGGCCACTCGGAGATCAGTGGCAACGAACATGCCGACAGATTAGCCAGGATGGGGACAGAGACTCAATTTATTGGACCGGAACCTGTCCTCACAATCACCAAGGCAATGATCAAATTGGAGCTACGTAACTGGCTCAGAAGACAGCACGTAGAATATTGGACCAAAGTCTATCAAAAAAAACATGGCAAGGTAATGATGCCAAAGCCATGTTTTAAAAGAAGCTTGCCGGCCGCGGTGGCCGAGGTGACTGAGGCGCTCCAGTCACGGTCAGCACGGCCACTACGGTCGGGGGTTCGAATCCCCCCTCGGTCATGGATATTTGTGCCGTCCTAGTTTGTAAGTAGTTCATAAGTAGTTTGTAAGTTTAGGGACTGATGACCCCGTAGTTAAGTCCCATAAGCTTAACAAACATTTGAACAATTTGAAAAGAAGCTCTGCAATCCTGGGCCTGAACAGGAGAGAGATTAGACTCATGGTTGGATTGCTGACAGGCCATGGGAATTCCAAAAAACACCTACATACAATGGGAATAACAGAAGAGGACCCTAAATGTAGGATCTGTGATGACGGTGATGAAACTGCATCACATCTAATCTTCGAATGCATTGCATTGGAGAGTAAAAGGCACAGAACATTTGGGACAACTAGACCCGAAGAAATTGTGTCTAATAAAGAACTGGTAAAGGGACTCCTTGCTCTGTTCAAGGGCATTGGTTGGCTTTACTAGATAAACAGGGAGCAATACCGCACAATAAACTTAGTTTCGGTGCGGACAGTGGCGGGTTAGACCAAGACTGTTTTGGTATCCCTGGAAAAAAATCAATCAAAATCAAGTAGGTGCAAATGGGTATTAGTTGCCGTTCTTATTCAGAGATGAAGAACCTTGCACAGGGTTGAGTAGGGTGGAGAGCTGCATTAAACAAGTCTCCGGACTGAAGACTAAAAAAAAAAAAACAAATTACAAGTGTGACACTACAAAGATGACACCTATCATCGAAACTACAGTTTATTGAAATTGCCAAAAGATCACAAAATGTTTCGGTGATTAAAACAGAATCGGTGCCTAGTAACGCCGGAATTCCTTTCCGGTTTATCTCAGAAAGCACGGAAATAAGGTCTGCAACATCCACGAGATGATCGTTTCTTGATTATTTCACTGCTTAGTGATCTGTGTTCTCGGATTATCTTGAACATTTGATGCGTCTTTGTTGCGTGGATCAGCTGAAGCATTTCGTCTGTTAAACAGCGTTTCTACAATTACCATCCTTGTACCTGTGATTATTTTTCCATTATTTGTGATTCCCCTTTTCAGAGAAGGCCACTACTCCTCACTTGAACCGTCTACTCTACTAATCCTTATCCCATTATCCATATCCTTAGTGAACTTAATTCGCATCTCATCATTCCTCGATAACACGATATTCAGTTTCTTTCCACAGTGGTTCTTTCTGACAATTCTCTTGAAATTATGTGTGCTCTTCATTATTGCAAATTATTGTAATCTTTTTCTGTATCAGCTTCTGGGGATGGTACAAAATTCTGATTTCGGAATCAGAATTATGTAATCTGTATGCCTGCAGTATTGGAAATACTTCTAATTTTTAAAGTAGTGTTTGTATGTTTCACATCAAGTCTGTCGAAATTGCTCATATGACGGTAATAAAAAAATTGTGGCGATCTTGGCAATGTAAACCTCATTTTTTCGTAATTAACAGTTCGCAACCACCTCACAGCAGCTTTTCACGTGGTCTTACAGAAGCTGGGAAGACGAAAAGCTGTTGAAGCTTGTTTTTAAAGAGTTATAACTCCAGCATAAGTTGTTCGTTGCTAGATTACTTTTCACTGCACACTTATGAAGCACGACACTACATTTGCTGGATGTGTTTCACTATTCCCGCAGCAGTGTAACTTGTTTCGACTTGCAATATAGTTACTGTCAATAGTTATTGTCAAACATTTATCGTCAAACGGTTAGAAAAAAAAGGAAGTGGTGAGACTTGCATGAACATCCACCATAATCTCGGATCGCAAAACCCTGTTCTTCCTATTCCCTAGACTGAAAATTGCTTTTAAAGGAAGGAGATTTGTCGATTATCCTTACATTCAAAGAAACGGTACGAGGCTTTGGAACACCATCCCAAAGGAGGGTTTCATGCAAAGTTTCCAGGTCACGTATCGCAGTACTCAGTGGTGCCTACTTTTGGATGGTGACTATTTTGAAGGACAGTAAGGTAACTATAGTTGGTAGTTTATCTACATTGATTTTACAGCACTATACGCCGAAGTTTATTGTGAGAGGTTGTATTAAGAGTTCTTCGAGCCTCTCAACTATATATTGGAACCTATTCCATATGCTCTCATCTTAGTATTCTGCTGTGTGGCACCGTATCGAACTACTTTCGGAAATCAAGGAATATGAAGGCTGGCTGTTGCCCACCAAACATGTCTCGTAAGTTATGTGCCAAAAGGGCAAGCTATGTTTCACGTGTATTAAGGCAAATTAAATGTGATTTGCAGAGTTCCCCGTGAAGATGTAGATGTAGAGACAGCTTTACGGAAATGATACAGGATCTTGGATGGGAATCGTTACAACAACGGTGCTTACGAAATTCCAATCGCCAACATTCTCCTCCGAATGCGAAAATATATTTTTGACTCCCTCGCACATAGGTAGAAAAGATCATCAGAATGAAATGCGAAAAATCAGGGCTCGAATGGGGAGATTCAGATATTGTTCCTTCGCGCGCGCTATTCGAGAATGAAATGTCAACACGACATGTTGGGGGACGACAATATCCCATTTTCACGTTCTGAAAACAAGGAAAACTTGTATTTGATTTGCACATTGGGCACGCGGAGCGCCGAATTTCGACGCCCCGCGTGCCCAATGTGCAAATCAGATACTGATATTCCAATAAAATTCATCTACCGTTAGGTATATATGTCAATATGACATGTTGCGGGACGCCAATATCCCATTTTCACGTTCTGAAAACAAGGAAACATTAAAATAAAAATAGGGCGCCGAATTTCGACGCCTCACGTACCCATGTGCAAATCAAATACTGATATAAGAATAAAATTCATCTACCGTTAGGCAACTTCATGAATAAAATACTTACAGTAAGGTAGTCGATCGGAAGAACATACTACAATAAGATAATATTGTCCTGACATCTGAAAAATTTTGCATCTAGTTAACAATAAAATTAAAGCTACTACAAATGCAATACCTCCCTCAGTTAAACAGTTATACCAAAACCTGACGTCAGTATTGAAAACTAGAAAATAAGACATTGTCTTCCCAATGAGCACGTTGCGTGAATGCTCCCTCATAGCACAAAAGATCACGATTTTGCTCCAAATTGTATAACGACCATCCCACGTCCTTCATGCTATCGTTTAGGTTATTCCACAAATGTTGTTCTATCTTTAGGTGCTTCGCTGGTATTATTGTGCTCTTAAAATCGAACTTTAATATTTTTTTCGTTTGCCCTTCATACTCTGCATCACATCCCTGACATTTGATTTCCTATACTCCAGATTTCCCATCCAATTCTCACCTCGATCCTAAATTAAATTTTTACATCTTCCTTGTTAAATCACCTCGTCTGTTCGTACGAGACTGCTTCCAAGAATGGTAGACCTTCATATTTGCGCGAGTCTCTATCGGTTCGTTAATTCCTGTCAACTTATCTAACCTATCTACTAAACTCACGTCATAACTAAACGGCTCTTTGCTCAAGGCTCTTCTTTTCATCTTTGTTGTTTCCAGGAGTCAGCTGAATAGAGTTAACGCGATACGCGCTGAAGCGCACTGCTTCCTAAAGCTATTCTGGTACATGGACGGAAGCTGTAACGTCTCGATGAATACGTTCAACAATTCTATAGCAAACTGATGTCAACACTGTAATTATACACATACGTTCTGTTAAGTTTCTTATAAACACAAGTAACCTGTGCCTGTAATTTTTTAATTTTTTTTTTTTTTTTTTTTTTTTTTTTTTTTTTTTTTTTTTTTTTTTTTTTTGTTGGGGGTTGACCTTGCGCTGGATCAAAAATTCGCGATAAATGAAGCGGCCAATGCCGTAGAGTACTCTCTGCAAAGCCGAGTTGCGATTTCATCCGGACCTGGCGAGTTACTTGTTTCCATCTCTTTCAGCTCCTTCTTACACCGGGGATCCTATTACCATGTCCTCCATTCGGGAGTTGCTATAATGATCGAATGACAATATGTTCGTCTGATCCTCCTGAGTGAATGATTTCGTAAATGTTCAATTAGGGACTTCAGCTTTCCTTTCACCAACTCAAAATGATCAACCAGTGACTGGATAGAGGCCTTTACCCGCTTACCGACTTTACAGAGGACCAGAAATTTTTCGGGTCCTCAGCAAGATGTTTAACTAAGGTGCTTCGGCGGTAGTTACTTTATGCTTCACGCATCGATCTTTAATACAGCTCCACGATTCTTTACTAACTTTCTATTAAGCAGTGCTTAATTAAATGGATTAAAATGGATTTAGGTTGCAACAGTTATACAGAGATTAAGGAACTTGCAACAGATGGACTTGTGTAGAGATTTTAATGAAACCAGACTAAAGATCACCGCATCAATCAAAGCAAGTACTTTTGTTTCAAAGATCCAAAGGTAAAACAATTTTGTAAGTCTGTGGATGTAGATGCTGAAAGGTTGTGCCATTCACCTGAATGATAAATGGTACAAAGCAAGTGCAGTAACTGAGTAACAACTGTATCAATGTGTGCTACACAAAAGAGGGAGTTGTTTAGGGCGGCGAGCATGAGTGTGAAGCACGTGGAAGGGTCAGCAGGCGGCAGCGTGGCGTGGTGGGGGAACAGACAATGCCGAGGGGACGCGGGCGCCAGCTGGCCGCGCGGGGACTCCCCGCGCAGGAGGGGCTTCCCTGCAGACTGACGGGGGTTCCCCTGCCTGTAGTGCCAACCTCTGCTCCCCTCTCAGGCTCTGCACATCAAGTACTTCCAACTGCCACAGAAATTTTCCTCATCCACCACCATCCCCATATATAAAAATCGATGTTGCATTATTCCCACAAAAACTCATAATTGGCTTGATAGATTACGATGTTTCTTGTTTGTTTTCCTTCGCTTTAATACAGGGGGGGGGGGAGGAATACGCAAAGGAGCAGCTGATAAATCGAAAACATTGAAATTGATCATTTTGTTTGGGCATCGCCACTTCATATTAGATTCGTATATTGAGTGCTTCCATACCGTTCATCCGATTCCGATAAAATATTTTTCACTTGAACTTGAAAGCGTCAGGGACAAACTGTCTGTATATAATTTCGCTCGGTGCATGGCGGAGGATACTTTATGTACAGAATGTGACGATAATCTATTATTTGATTCCGGTCTTGATGAAAGTTTGCGCACTTCACCGATGAAACAAGAGGATTGACAGTGTCTACATACAATTTCGTAAGGTGTGTGGTAGAGGATACTTTAGTTACAGACTTTAAAGCCAGTAGAGAGTTTTCTTCCATTCTCAATGATATTTTGCACATTCGTCCTTAAAAATAAGACAAACACTTTTGTCTACACAAGATATCTTCATGTGCACTTAATAGATAGCATGCTCAATGACATGGTGTTCCAAATAATTATGGGCACTGACTACAGCTCCAACAAAACACTACAGAACGGCTTACCTCAAGGATCAGTGCTTGCACCATTCCATATTGCAGATCTGTTGGAAACACAATCTAGGAAGTTCAGGTGTGCTGACGATTGAGCCCTCGCTACAAGATGAAGCGCAACTGGAGCAGCTGAGCACATTCTAACGAATGACCTGAAGATAATGGGTTAATATTTTCGTAAGCATTCAACTAAATGCTACCAAAACAGAGTTTAGTTGCTTCCATCTCAACAACAAACTCGCTGGAAAGGAACTCAACAGTCGATTTGAATACACCATTCTCATGCACAATAAAACTCGGAAGTACTTGGGTGTGACGCTGGGCAGAACACTGTCTTTTAAAGGCCACCTAACAAAGACTGCTGAAAAATTAAAGACAAATACTGTGTTCGGATTTGCCCAAACAGCCCACATGTAAGAAAGGTGGATATCCGGCTGCATAACACTCTGAGGATGATTTCTGAAGTAATTAAACCCACTCTAACGTATTAAATCACACCCCACAGCCACACTTTAGGAGTTGAACAGCCCATTTAGGTATATAAGATTTTAAATGTTCATAATTTAACTTTAAAGAATTGGTTCTGTCATTAATGATTATTGTGTGTCCTCTGTGAAATGAAACAGTCGGTTAACTACTATTTCAGTAATAATAATTTGGTTACAACTGTTTAAATGACCGTTCTGGATGGTCTTGTTATGATGTATTTGTCAATGTCTCTTAAATCGAGGTACCGTCCTCTACAATAAATAATTTAATTTCACACATTTTCTTTCTGCAAAAACCGTAGTAGCAGACACCGTACCTGTTGCGCCTTTCGAGGCCTGTAGGACGGAATTCAGCTTCATTAGTTTTTTGTTTATTATAATTGTGTTTTGTAGACGCATTCCTGTTTGGTCCCACTTCGTCTTACTGGACTACATTCCATATTGAAGCATGTGGCGTCATCCAGTGGATGCGGTTGTTCCACTATGATGCTTCTCACTTCACCGCTACCTCGATAATTAGTTTCTGAGTTGACTGATTGATAAAGGGGATCTATTTCATGACCTGCCGCATCACCAAATTTGAATCTAGTACAATTGGTTCCGTTTAATCTTTGTTGTATTAACTCAAATATGTTGATATGCTGTGGGACCGTCGGGCCCGGTGGTCTTGGTGTAAAGCGCTCGACTGGAAACCGAAGGGTCTCAGGTTCGAAAACCGCTCGGACCTTGTATTTTTTCAGTCTGCCTTTGAACGATGTGAGGCGTTCACGTTAATCTGCATTCCCTTTCCCCGGTTGGATAACTGGGGTAGGCTAGGGACACGCAAGTCGCCGAAGTGGCGTTCAACTGAAAGACTTGCACAAGACCAATGAGCAGAACGAAATTATTATTATTATCATCTGTGGGACCGTACTGAAAATTGATTTCACCAAATACGACACAACCCACTAAAATAAAAGGTCATTTAAAGAATGTTTTGTAACGTACACTGTTAATGTATCTAATGCAATGTTAGCAACAAACAAAAATGTTTGTATAGCTTATGGTACTTAACTACGCGGTCATCAGTCCCTAAACTTAAAAACTGCTTATGTACTAACTAATACTAAGGGCGACACAAATATCCATCCCCGAGGGTGGATTCGAAGCCCCGACCGTAGTGGCCGTGTAGACAGCGACTGGAGCGCCTCAGTCCCCTCGGCCACCGCGGCCGGCTAGCAATAAACCCATGTAACTTTGTAACGAAGTATTTTCGCATCTTTGTTATAAGGAACTACTTTTAACGTTTTGGTGTCAACATTACTACTCTGGATGCGCCGTATAAAGAGTAATTTAAAAGTCTGGGTTGATTTTACGAAAACATTCCAGATTCTACGTTGCCTGACCATACTGACTGCTCTTGTATTGTCATCTATCATCTGGCTTCCACATCTATCCCCATTGTGTTAACCTGTTCATCTTAGAAATATTCTTACACAGCATATTCTCGATTATTAGCAGCAAATGATCCAATTTCTGTCTTCCCGTACAATATTATCTGATCTTAAAATACTATCAACATATCCGTTATTCTAGCTGGAGATCTTATTTCTTTCCTTTGAAAAGTGTTGTGAGACTTCTCAGTTTTTACGAATCCCATTAATTTTACCTACTGTTCTGCAGTATCACTTCGCATCGCTTCGATTTTCTTCTTTCCTGGTTTTCCCACGTTTCAATATTCACTTCCATAGACTACTGTGTAGCATCCTACCTCAACCGCTCCTTTTAAACAGAAGTATCTTGTTTTTGCTAGTGCTAATCTTATGTCCTACTTACATCGTGCTTAATAAGATATTTTTCTTCATAACTTCGTCTGATTGGTGTTGTAGAGTTTTGATATTCATGAACCATTACTCTTTGTAATGAGGCGCTTCAGTCAAAGTCTGCACGGCCACTACGGTCGGGGGTTCGAATCCCCCCTCGGGCATGGATATTTGTACCGTCCTTAGTTGTAGGTAGTTCATAAGTAGTTTGTAAGTTTAGGGACTGATGACCCCGTAGTTAATTCCCTTAAGCTTGACAAACATTTGAACATTTTTGAACTCTTTGTTGTCCTTCATAACTGATATTTCTTCAGTGTGCTCTCTATTTATAGTGTTTGCTCAGTAGATAACTTCATTCAACAGGTCCTCCAGTTAATTTTTCGTCACTTTCAGTTACCAATTTCATCAGCGAATCTTGACCCTCTTCGTAATAGGTACACATGTTTTCTGCCTTGACTGGCGACAAGACCATGGCCATGAAGTTGCTCTACGAATGGTCTATCGAAAAGACTCAGTGCCACTGATAGCAGTTCCGAATTTGATCAGCGCAGCTCTAGGAGAAACGACCAGAAGGTAAATGTTTCACAGACCACGGTCATTCAGCCCAGACGATTCACCAGCAACTAAGCTATGACTTTTATCATACACTGGTCATGAACTTCAAAAATCAGAAGAAATTTGATTTGTGCTAGATAGAGACAATTTATTTGTGCTATTTTGTAGAAAACTGACATTTTGATCCCGTGGTTGTGTATAAAATACAAGATGATTCTTCATTGCCAATGATCTACAAAATCCGACTCTGTAACGTTACACTTCATAAGACGGCTGTGTTAATATCTGCATATATTCCTTGTCAGCTACAAGTTGGTTATGTTCAAAATTTTGCCTTGCGACGCAAAGGTGGTACCATCGTCGCAGTGTCGTTGGCTGCTGTTGTTGAAACGATGGACACTTTGTTGTCACTTATGTTACGTAGTAAGAGCAGTACAGACTAATTCACAACACACCACACACACACTTACACACAAACACACACAAACGCGCACACGCACACCAAAACGCTTTTGTCACATGATGAACTGCACTGTTCGGAACCGATAACCGCACTATTATGTAAGTGAACAGAGTATTAAAAGTAGTTGATAGCTGTTTTGTTGATTGTAAGAATCATTCTGTAATTTCGTTACTGACGATTCTCACAGAAACATTGTTCTTTGATGATGAAAGAAATGCGAACAGTCTTGATATTTTATTTATTTTTCTTTGTGAGACCACTGTTCTTACACTTCATCGTACTTTTCAGTAGTCGCATCTGACAAATGGGCTTCAGCAAGTGTGTATGATTACAATACGGTATGTTGTACCATTACCACTGTATTTCTAAGAGCTAAAGCAAAGCAAGAAAAGTTCTGAGTTCCAGGCCTAAGTGGTCAAATATGGTACGGCTGATCGCCGTGTAGTCCTCTGCCGAAACCGGTGCGGATGAGTGTGTAGTCAATACACCGCTTTCTCGGCAATTTTCGAGTGTCGTGTTTCTTGAGTTGCAGTGCACACTATTCTGTTTAGAAGCTCCTCACTTGGCCTCGACAGGCTGAGTGCGTCCGTTCCAGTCCTCCAATCAAGGAGATAGCCTTGGCAGTACCGGGCATGGAGCCTGCCTCCTCCGCATGGTTGACAGTCGCTGTCCATTCAGCTTCGGAGGTGGACTCCAACAACTAAGATATCGATTTCTTTCTGCACTGTAGAGCTGACGACAGATAATCTGTCTCTAGTGTGCCAAGTCATTCATTTCAGACGGGACAAGTGGCACTCAAATTTAGCCAAACATAGACTGGAAATTAAAGTTAAAAGTATTGCATTCGATGAAACACACAGTATTTCGCAAAGCGATAACATCTCCACTACCTCAATAAAATTGTATACGTACTACGGAAGGTGCTACTATGAACGGGAAGTGAGTGTAGACGCTAAATTCTTTCTCCTCCCCTTTCTCTATACTTCTCCGCCTCTCCCTTCTGTTTGAACATCTCCTACTCATACCTCTTGTCCATCACTTTCACTCCATACATGCAACACAACAAACTGCCAAGGCCGTTTTTGTAAGAGAAGGTCATCACCGATAAAACAGTAAAATGTCTCTTTCAGTTGTATTCATCATCTTAAAATATCAATATTTAACGTGGGCCGTGATGGAACGCCCGACCGCTCAAGACGCCTTGCAGCGCGCAGTTACTCGACGTGAAACACATCTGTCAGATGAAACTTTTCTGATGAAGCTTGTGTGTCGTCGAATGCAGGATTAATAATAATGAAACTTGTCTCAAGGTTAAGTGAGGTCAGCGCCCCCCCCCCCCCCAAAAAAAAAAAAAGACCAAAAGACCACGCTGTTGTGAATATTGTCACTGCATATGTATGACGTTAGAAATGTTACTGATATAATTGTTTTGGAAACTTCATCATTATCCATTTATTTTTTATTTACGCATCTGACATATATTATTTTATTGTTAACACATATGACTAACTTGAAACGAAATTAATTCCTAAAGTAAAGATTATAACTTTTCCAACACTTTGACTGTTGACAATAATGAAATTCCTTACGAAAAAATAATTTCCTGCTTCCTCACTAATCAATTTCTAATATGCTTTCGGCACACTCGACAGTGTATTTCCTGCTATGCAACATTGAAACACACGCAATTATGCAGATTTTACACTTGTACATCAGGATGGGGTAAAATGATACTTTCTAACTACAAGACTACATTTGAAAGTTATATTACCACTTCATCTAGTACTGAAAAATTATTGTTATACAAAATTCGACATAAATTACAGTCCTTTTCAAAACTTTTTATACTTTCAATTCTAAATTACTTCTACAAAATACCTCACAACAATACGTACTCGGCAAATGATTCTTTCACTACCCAAAATCTCTACAAAATTACAAAATTTCTGTATAGCTGATACAGATAATATCAACCTGCGACTGCCATCCCCGCGGACCAGACTACTTCACTATTCACAATCGCAAAATTAGAGTCTGTGTCTGCCGCCACTGCGAATCAGACAACGTCTCCGTACGACGCCAGAAACTGGAGTGTTCGTCTCCGGCCAAACAATGACCTCTGCGAGACGAACCAATGATATTGTTACACCTCTGTATATCTATGGAGCGTAGTAGGAACCTACTACCAACTTAATTATTTTTGTGCCAAACAGACGTGTTTCAGACGTCGGAGGTTAGATTCTTGCCTCGGGCATCAATGTATGTATTGTCATTAGTTTAGTTTAAGTAATTTTTAAGCGTAAGAAACGATTATCACAGAAGTTAAGTCCCTTAGACTTGCATACATTTAAATATTTAACGTGTGTTGTTATTTTGAAAACATGTGACAGCAGAAATGACAAAGTAAGCTTAATATTTTTTAATGAAAGTAGGTAACTGCGGAACTGTAAAACCAATCGTCAAGATTTATTGAGATTACATCTTTAAGAACGTCCCGATAGACTTTTACAACACTTACTTTCATACGATTCTTATTCCGATAATTACGAAAGTAAAACAACAACAAAATCAGCCACATCGGCGGAGCTGTTCTGGTGACCTTTCATAAATTCGGCAATTCATTTTTATAAACATCTGTTAGTCAGTCTCCTGTTTCCTCCTCTCTTTTCCCACTGTTCATCTTCTTGTCAGCCACTATTCACGTCCTCCTCCTTCTTATCCTCCATACAACCCCCTTCACTCTGTACATCTCCTTCTCCCAGCGTTCTGATATAAACAGCACGGGTAGTTCCAGTAAGATTTCCTAGATTATTTTAATCTTCTCTTAGTCAGTCTCCTTCACTTTTATGTTCAACTTCTGTCCCCCTCCTTTCTCAGCTATTCACCCCTTGCCGCTTTCCCTATACATATCTTCCTCCTTCTCCTCCTCTGTATCTTCATCTTCCCGCGATGGAAAATTACACACACCTGACAACTTTCATGGTGGCAAATCGAATGGTGTCGAAGGTTACTGAAACCTACCCTCTACCATGCACCAAACAGCTACATTCGGAGAGTAAAATACTTCTCCATGAAAACATGTATACATGTGGCAAGTTTTTTGGTGATGAGTAAAATGGTGATGTAATCTACTGATCAGCGAGATGGTGTTCAAGACTATTATTGCAAGGTGTTCTCCGACGTGAACCATACGGTGGGTTGTGGGGAATGAAAAACGTCTCGATGAGAAACTACAGAAATGTGCCAAATTCGAAGTTTTTCGGTCACACCAGAGACCCCGTTCTTATATTCAGCTATGACATTGTATATAAATATTATGAATTTTAGACAGGCTATCCTTTGTAATTGTCACGAATTTTTGTTCTGAAAACTTTCATTGGGACAAAGAGGGGGAAAACGAATACCCCTCTCCATTGCCCAGAATTTGATTTATAGTGTTCAGTTATGTTATTCCTTCTCTTTCAAATGTTTAGAAATGTTTGTAAAGCTTATGGGACTTAACTACGGGGTCATCAGTCCCTAAACTTACAAACTACTTATGAACTACTTACGCACTACTTACGAACTAGGACGGCACAAATATCGATGCCCGAGGGGGGATTCGAACCCCCGACCGTAGTGGCCGTCCTGACTGTGACTGGAGCGCCTCAGTCACCTCGGCCACCGCGGCCGGCCCTTCTCTTTCCAACGCAACATAAACTATTAGGTGGGAGGTCATAATCTGGGTAATGAAATAATGAGGTAAAGGTAAGGCAGTCAACAATCCGGAGACTGGGTTGAACAAGAAATAAGGCTTTACTGGACATAGTCCTGTTTGGCCGTTGCCTTTGTCCGTCCTTTGAAGACTTACCAGCCAATTATAGGGAGTCCTATGATGGGGATTCCGAACCACGATACTACTCGATATTTTTTACAGCAACATTGCCAGATGTGAAAGAAGTGGAAAGAGACAGATAAAAATCTTAGGACCTCTTTATTCATAGTCTGGGATTCTACCAATGTGCTACTGAACCACAAATTAAATAAAAAATAACAAATAAAAACGAATTAGGTTATCAGTTCCCCGGTGGGGAGGTGAATGAGTGCGGAAATGAAAGGAGGAAAGGAGGGAGGGGAAAAGAAAATGCAGTAGGGGAAGGAAAGAAGGAAGGAAGACTGCATTAGCTCGGAATCCTGTGGTCGCCACGCACGTACTCATGAAAGAGCCGTGAGTACCCTGGAGCCAGGGATGAATATAAATCTCCGTATTTGTCTCTATTCTTTACTTCCTCTTCTCACTCTGATATATGGATATAAATTATGTAATTTTATATTTTCTAATTATTATTTATAATTTTCCTCCATTAGTTGGTGAAGTCAAAAATTGTTAAACTTAACTAGATATGAGAAGAAAAATTTCTGAGTATAAAAAATTACCAATGGGTCATATGTCCTTTCTTAGCTTCCAGATGACAGGTCATTGCAAACGACAGTAAATAAATAAATAAATGTTCAGTTCATCTAAAACACCAAGTTTTCTCAGATTTTTCAACTTTTTAGTAGATTTTTCCGAAAATTTTCTTTCATGGGAACCATTTCCTGAGAATCATGAAAAGAGGTCATCCAAACCGGTCGAGAAGTTCTGACGTGTTGCTGTTGCATACGTTTCGCAACTGATATTATTTATGGAGATGTCCTTTTGGCCGGCCGCGGTGGCCGAGGGGTCGGGGGTTCGAATCCCCCCTCGGGCATGGATATTTGTGCCGTCCTAGTTCGTAAGTACTTCATAAGTAGTTTGTAAGTTTAGGGACTGATAGCCCCGTGGTTAAGTCCCATAGACTTTACAAACATTTGAACATTTGAATTTGATGTCCTTTTGGAAGCGACCTGTACTTGTATAATTTTTTCTGCGAACTTGTGGAGGAGCCCGCGGCGCAGCAGATGACACTCCTCGTGGGCGCCACTCACACCCCGGCGCAACCAGTGCGCCACCCCTCCTGTTGCTCGCCATTTTTCCCCGCGCGCAGCTGCCACGCGCGGTCTGTCGGCCACGCACAGGGATTATGGGGGTGGCGCCCGCACCGTGGTGGGGGAAAGAAACCGTGTCACGAGACCCGAGCTGGTTTTTGTTCCACCAACGTGACGTAATAACCCACTCATAAAGCAGCACAGGGAGGAAACTGACTCATGTTTTAGCGTAGCCAAAGAGGGCCGTGGGAAACGCACGCGATTACAATTCACTGACGTCTAGTTCTACATAAGACTTTCAATGTACGGCTGGCATAAAAGAAACATTGCATCATGACAATAAACAGATCCTCTGCGATTGTTAAAATTCTAATAAAATGAATCTTTAATCACCGTTTATTAAATCCTTAAAATAGACTAGTTTCGGTGCAAGACCATCCCCATAGATAAAACACACAAAGGTACAGAATAGAAATTATTAATATACACAATAAAAAGAAAGTAAGAAGCAAAATATCACACATAGGATAGAAAAGAGGAAGCACCAGACTACTTAAATTGTGTTATAAATACTTACAAGGTATTAAAAAAGCATTAAATTAAATAAATCCGGCTCGAAATACAGCGAGGATTTCAATGTGAAATGCCTACAATACTTTTCACAACGAAACTCTTGCTCAAAATTTGACTATAAACCCTAAGAGACTTTGGTCATACGTTAAATATAATAGGGGCAAAACACAAATAGTACCCTCTCTACGTGATAGTAATGGCGATGCTGCCGATGAAAGCAGAGTTACTAAACATAGCTTTTAGAAACTCAAACACCAAAGAAAATGAAACCAATATTCCAGATTTCGAATTACAAGCAGAGGCCAGAATGAGTGACGTTGAAGTTGATATCCTCGGAGTAGAGAAGTAACGTAAATCACTTAACGAGAACAAGTTTTCTGGTCCGGACTGTATATCCATTAGCTTTCCGTCCGATTGTGCTGAAGCGATAGCTCCTTACTTAACAGCCATATACAACCGCTCTCTCAAAGAAGGATCTGTACCAAAACATTGGAAAGTCGCACACGTCACACCTATATTCAAGAAAGGCAGTAGGAGTAACCGACTAAACTACAGGCCTATTTCATTGACGTCAATTTGCAGTAGGGCTTTGGAACATATCCTCTATTCAAATATTATGAACTAGCTGCAAGTACCCGGCTTTGCCAGGGTTTAAAATAAGCTTTTCTGTTGAAGCGTACAAAACCGTTTATTTGCATGTAATAAAAGGTTACATTTAAGTAAAGTACTCTCCCATGTGCACCGAACGAATTTTATGTAGACAGTAACCTTTCTCTTGTTTTCAGTGTCAAGTGGACAAAATTTCTTCAACATCGGAGCAAAACTGTGGATTTTGGCGAAATCCATAAGTACCCTCCACCATGTACATGTACCAAATTTCACGTTATTTGGTTGTCTGGATCTTGAGTTATAAGAGAACAGGCAGACAGACAACAAATGCGTCTTATAAGCATAGAGATTATCTCGAACTATGCAGTTCTGACCGAATGTCAACACGGATTTAGAAAATTTCGTTCAAGCGAAACACAACTAGATCTTTACTGACAGGAAGTGATGAGTGCTATAGACAAGAGTTCCCAATTTGATTCCGTATTTCTTTATTTCCGGAAGGCTTTTGACACACAATCTCACAAACGGCTTTTAATCAAATTGAGTGGTATATCGCCCCAAATTCCTGACAGAGAGGACACAGTTTGTAGTAATCGATGGTAAGGGTAGTGTTAATGGTATTCTGCTGTTCCTTATTCATATAAATGATTTGGAAGAAATTCTAAGCAGCTCTTTTAGGTTGTTTGCAGATGACGCCATAATTACCGTTTAGTAAAATCATCTGAACATCAAAACCGACTGCAGAACGATCTAAATATCACTATGGTGCAAAAATTGGCAATTGACCTAAATAATGAGAAGTGTGAAGTCGTCCACATGAGTACGAAAAGAAATCCGCTATACTTTGTTTACAAGATTAATCAATCAAAACTGAAGGCCGTAAACTCCACAAAATACCTAGTAATTACTATTATTCAGACATAAACTGGAAAGAACACGTAGATAATATCGTGGGAAAGGCGAACCAGAGACTGCGTTTTTTTTTGCAAAACCCTTAAAAGATGCAACAGAACTACGTTTGCTGTCCTCATTTGGAGTATTGCTGCCCAGTGTGGGATCCATACCAGGTGTATTGTCGCGATACAGGGTAGACATCGTCACGGAAATCATACAGGACCTTGGATGGGAATCATTACAACAACGGCGGTTATCGCTGCGGCGTGGTCTACTTACGAAACTCCAATCGCCAAAATTCTCCTCCGAATGCGAAAATATATTGTTGACTGTCACTTACATAGGCAGAAAAGATCATCAGAATAAAATACGATAAATCAGAGTTCGAACGGAGAGATTCAGGTGTTCTTTCTTCGCGCGCGCTGTTCGAGAATGGAATGGGTCGTTCGATGAATCCTCTGCCAGGCATTTCAGTGCGATTTGCAGAGTATCCCATGTAGATGTAGATGTAGAAAACAGCAGGAGTTTATTTGACTAAAATGACAAAGGTCATACTGGATTATCTTTGCAACCAAACAAACGTGAAATACGAGAATGGACTGTGAATAATAAGGAGTGCACTGTGCTAATTGCATTGCGGTGTTATTCTTAATGGGTGTGCGGTATCTTTGGCTGAAGTAAAGAAGGCCTAAGTAAACAAAGTTACAAAAGTGCAATCATCAACAGGTTTTGAAGAAATTGGTGTATATGAAAAGTTTACGTCAACTTCATAAAATGTTGTACTTAAATATTATCACATCTTTCAACACTAGACCCTGTCCACATAAACTGTGGATACTGCTTGATAAGCTCTGCTACGTCATCGACCGAAGGTAGTCAGTTGTAAGGAATTAATAAATATCTGATGGTTAAAGGTTCATTTTATTAAATACATGACGGCTGTTAACTCTCACCTTACAAAAACATTGTTAAAATTCTGTATTCAAACACGATCGGTTTTACAAAATGTATAGAAATAACGGTCAAAAATATACACGCAGGGAAAAATCAAAGAGCTACGGGTGCGTGCAGTAATTACTATGAAGTCTGCTTTTCAAAATACATTGGCTAAACATGCAGAAATTTTGAAGTAAGATTTAGATAGCATGCTAGTACTTCTGAAGCTAAGTCAGTTTTGAGTGCAAACTTACTAGAATCGTCTCGGATGTTGCCAATAATCTCAAAGTAATTCATTGGGAGAAAAAAGGAAATGTCCTACATATTTTAAACAAAATGGAAGTGTTTCGAGCCCTGAAAAAAAAAGCTGCTCACAACACCCTAACTGATCTACGTCAGCCGAGCGGGAATGTACTAGCGGTCTGAGGTGCCATGTGACTGATTGTACGCCCACACGTGTTGGAGGTTCGAGTCCTCCCTCAGGTAGGCATAAGTTAATGGAGTTTACAAACATTTCAAAATTTTGACCTACATCACGGATTACTTTAAAAACCTCACTTTTTATTGTCTAAATCAATGTTTTTCAGTCTATGGGTCGCGATCCCCAGTGGGGCGGCTGTGTCTTGCTCGGGGAGTCGCCGTTACAGGAGGAAATACTTGCACCACAAAATAGCTACGGATTCAGTAATACAAAAACGAATACCTAAGTGAAATATATTTAATGTTAAAATTATGGAGTTCCTTTTTCATTAATACAGTGTATTAATGACGAATAAAAGTCTGAAAACTGCTTTCAGGAACCAATCGATGGGTAAAAGAAATTCTGAAAAACTTGAAAAACAAGATTTACTACTTTGTAAATTGTCTGCACAGTGTGACCTTTTTGAATTAGTATAATTCGTTTCTGAGTCTTTCCCGAGATGCGAAAGAGTCGTTAAGCACAATAAATTTTCTGTCGGAAATCGTTTTAAAAAAGGGTAAAGTGTTACATTCCGAAAAATACAAAAAAGAAAAAATCGGCTAGAAATTTAAAAGAAAGCTTGAGCAAAAGCGAAGAGTAGAAAATGTCATGTACCGCCAAAATCGTGACACATTTGCTAAACGTTCAAAAATATATGGCAACTAACAATACAAAAGTCGTTGTTCCCGTAGCTGTTAAAAGGAGGATAGGGTTAAAAAAAATTACTTGCAGTCGGTCTCCAACACACCACCTTTGACGACGCAGCGCGATGCCGCTAACCACACGGCTATTCTTGATAGGTGGAGAGTAGTAACTTCATGGATTTGAAGTAATAAAATGCCAAGATCTCAAATATTGATTTATTTTTCCTGAAAGTAAAGAGATCGCCGTCCTACCATGGAAAAATTAAATTTCACGGATTTGATTATGCGCAAGGCGAGGTGCGCAGTAGCTCCATTGTCTTGCCAGAGCTCGAGTAGCCAGGAGCTGGTGTCTCTACCAGCTCCAGTGCCAATGTTAAAAGCGGCGTTTTCCCCCGGCTCTCCCTGCAGCGGGAGCGTCCATGTGCTGCCTCCACGAGGTTCAGGAGAGAATTTGAACTTCAGTCACGCATGCGCATTGCAACGCTGCGGCCAGTGCCGCCTACATTAAACGGCCGCGCTGCGACTCTCTCCGCGACGTAAAACGTTTCTCATGTGATAAAAATACTTTGAATGTGCATATAAAATGATCTGACAGAAGAACGAAACAAAGAATGATAGTTTAAAAATACATTTTATTCTTGGGCAATTAAAACGGCAACCCACCGGTAATGGAAATATTTTAGACCTTATAGCTACGAGCAGGCCTGTGCAGAGACAGAAATTAGTGATTATGATATCTTCATAGCGTCGATGGTGACCAGAGTTTAGAAACCAATCAAGAAGGCTAGGAACGTGTTTTTGTTGGGAAGAGCCTATAAGCAATTATGAGGATCGTACTTAGAAAATTAATGTGCATTGTTTAGTTCTGCTACTATGAATACATTGTACATAAAGGGTTAGAGAAATATGTGTCTGTAAAGATGATTAAGGGTGGAAAAGATCCGCTGTGGTATAATAATAATGTTAGAAAGCTAATGAGAAAGCAAAGGCTGTTGCACTCTCGGTTCAAAAAAGAACACGCAAATGATGACAGGGAAAAGTTAGTAGAGATTCGTAAGTCTACAAAAAGTTCGATGCGCGAAGCATACAATAATTACCACAGCCATACCTTAGCAAAATATCTTTCCGAGAACCAGAAAAAATTTTGGTCCTATGTAAAATCAATAAGCGGGTCAAAGTCCACTATCCAGTCAGTCGTTGATCATTCCGGGGCAGTAATAGAAGAAAGTAAACGGAAAGCTGAAGTTCTAAATTTAACCTTTAAGGAATCATTCACGCACAAATGTACCATCCTTTGATCAACGTACTAATTCCTAAATGGAGGACATAGTAATAGGTATTTCCGGTGTAGAGAAGCAGCTGAGAGAGCTAAATACGAACAAATTTGATGGTCTGGATGGAATACCAATTCGGTACAGTTTGTGCGAAGAAGGGCAGCTAGCGCTCAATGTAGAAAAATGTAAGGCGATGCGCATGAGTAGGAGAATCAGTCCCATAATATTCGAATACAGCATTAGTAGTGAGTTTCTTGAAGCAGTCGCGTCGTTCAAATATCTACGCGTAACATTGCAGAGCGATATGAAATGGAACGAACCGTTGTAAGGCGGACAGCCGACTTCGGTTTATTGGGAGAATTTTGGGAAGATGTACTTCATCTGTAAAGAAGACCACGTAAAAAAAAAAAAAAAAAAAAAAAAAAAAAAAAAAAAAAAAAAAAAAAAAAACATAAATAAATAAAAAAACAACGCTTGCACGACCACGTCTTGAATATTGCCCAAGTGTTTGGGACCCGCAGCAGATCAGTTTTAAAGAAGCAGATCAAAGGCAAGCTGCTAGGTTTGTTACTGCTAGGTTCGACAAATGCGCGAGTGTCACGGAAATGCTCCGGCAACTCAATTGGGGATTGCAGGAGGAAAGACGGCGTTCTTTTCGTACATTTCTGTTGAGGGCCGGAATTTGAAGCTGAGTGTAGTACGACCTTGCTGCCACCTAGTTACATTTCCGCATGGTGATCCCAATGAAAAGACAGGAAAATTTAGGGAGGCATGTAGGCCTTCTTTTTATTCCTCGTAGTATTTGGGAGTCGAATAGAAACGGAAATACGTAGTTGTGGTACAGTGTAGCCGCGGCGGATTAGCCGCGCGTACTGGAGCGCCGTGTTGCGGTGCCGTCGCCGTCAGGGGTGCGAATTCCCCCCTCGGTCATGGATATTCGTGCCGTCCTTAGTATAAGGTAGTTTATAAGTAGTTTGTAAGTTTAGGGACTGATGACCCCGCAGTTAAGTCCCTTAAGCTTTACAAACATTTGAACATTTTGGTACAGTGTACCCTCCGCCACGCACATTACGGTCGATTGCGGAGTATGTATGCAGATGTAGATTTCCTTTCTTCACGACGAGCTTTTTTCGGGGGATTCACTGAACCAGTGAACGCGTAGTACGTGCCACCACTGGAACATAGTGAGTGTTGATATAGACGCCATATTGCGGCAGAAATGAATCAGACACGTGAGAGTCCAGCTCGCAGCTCGCAGTGAGTAAACCCAGCGGCGGTGACAGGCGTGGCGCGCTGTGTAAGCACTGCCGCACGGCACCGCGTCGGTCATCGGCCAGGGGGATGCCCCCTTTCCGCTCGGCGTATTGCATCGATTTATCGATAGCGGCAGCGGGGAGATAGCGGCAGATGCTACCCCAGCAGCGGCGACGTCGTGGCGTCGGGCAGGGGAGCTCCCGCGTCTGTCGCTGCCGCAGCGGATACACACAGCGCGGCAACTCAACTCATTCTCCAATTACACGTCGTTAAAGTAGTCGAAAAACGCGAGAGGCGTGCAGTCACTGACACTGGGCGCTTTTTCGTTATCGTCTCCATTGCTTTTGAGGAAAAATTTTGTTGACATTTGTTTGTTATGGTCTGAATGGGAAGCCTAGTGTAGTGCTGGTCTGCGGATGCGGTTAACTGGCGGGCCATATCCGGTGATCTCCAGTATTACCGTAAGAGTATTACCAGGCTAATCGGAGGCTGGCCGGAGGAATCGGAGGCGCGACGGAATATCGCTGGCCAGAAGGCGCATCCGACGCGTGCGCTACAAACGGGCATTTCTGGTACAAAACAAATGCGGCTTTTGTTTTGAACTTACAGGAACGAGTCCTTTCATATTTTTGTATTACACTTAGAAGCAGGTATTTTGAAGATAATTAATGATCGCAAATTTTTCTTGTGTGACAAGTCTTTATCTGAGTAAAAATTTCATTTTTAATCATAAAACAATGTTTCTAGATAGGTTAAAACGTAGATCCGATGTGTGGTAGTTCTTTGAGAGCGCAGATGACAATGCTGCAAATAAGTTGTGTGGACGACTGTACGCCGCAGGTAGAGAAACATATATTCCTCAAGACTATTTAAAAAGATTTCATAAACATCCCTACAGTACCAAGGGAAAAACAATATGAAAGTGCTTAATAATTGTAAAGAAAGTGTCGATAAACAGAAGAAAAACCACGATACCTTCAACCTCGACACATTTCATTACTTCCACAATGAAACCATTCGTAACTGTGGAATACATGCCGAGGTAGCTACAAAGCTTTCCTTCTAAATGTTACGGTAAAAGTAGCACAAGCAAAGCGACAAAAAACTGTAATAAAACAGGACACTAACACCATTCCGTTCTTTGGCGCTTAAATACAATTTTTGAATTATTTTTGTGGACAGACTATTCGACAAAGTAACAGGTCTACACTAGCTTGCAATGTGATACTTTTGGTTTCACTATTGTTATGTATAGACGCTTGTCTTCATTACGCGGTCATGACATTACACCGTGTTCACTATCTTCAAATTGATATAATTAAAAAAGAGACAAATTTATATGAAGACGGAAGGACAATGTGTATACAGTTTGAGTTTTTCACAGAAAGCTATTAGAACACCACTTGATAAAATTCTCTCGGGCTTCCAGCCGCGTCAAGTGGCTTGATATCAAACCAATTTACGCGGCTGGAAGCCCGAGAGAATTTTATCAGCTTAATATGCATTCATACAGAACACCACTTGTAAAATACGTGACTTGTACAAATGTGTTACCTCAAATAATAATAAACTTTTGTAATAGACATAAGAAAGAAAAAGAAATTTTCAACAGTTACGTAGAATTAAAATTTTCGCAGTTCTTGGGATCGAACACAGGCCCTTTACTCGGGGACCGTTTCCTCGACAAGCTAACACTCTACTGCATGACCTATGCTGCACTCAAATAGAAGCGATCTAAGTTTTTGTGCTTCGTTAGTCTTATAAGGCCATCGTGAAACTTTTATCAACAATTCTACGTTTACAAAACTTTTACTATAACAAACTCGTATCAGTAAACATCGATTTTGGTTTACATTTATGGAACTAATGCTGGGAAACAGCATCTTTTCGAGCTACGCAAAATACACTGCCAAATCAAATAAATACGACAAGATTCATCTGCAAAATGGCGTCTGCTCAATTCGACACGTCCAAACGGAGGTAGCCAGAGGCGAAATCTCCGTCTCCGGAACAACCGCTCCGTTTCCAGCACTAGCCTAGGGCTTACCTGTGAAAGCAGCTGTACCAGCATGCGATCAGTCCAGCTCCGTCCAGGCCCGGTTTCTTATTTGCATCGAGGTGCAAACAAATTTACATTTGTTGCCAACGGGCATTTCATTAAATCAGTGGGGAGGAGGTGAAATTTTGTGCCGAGCAAGGATTCGAATCCAGGACTTCCTGTTTACTGCGCAGTGCAGACTACCATTATTCCGTATATAACGAGATGATAATTCACCTCTTCTTCTGGGTCTCTTCGTTCGCCCGAGGGTACACTACATCTTTGAGATGTGGCGTTGGTTTAATTTTCATAAACTAGCTGCATTTTTTCAGTCTTGTATTAGAAACAAAAACAAACACTCGAAAAAGATTTTATCTTCATGTATCCATGAAAACAGCTTAGAAATTATGAAACAGTAAAACAAAGGAGTAACAAAATTTTATTTAATCCGTCAAAATTATGTAGGAAACATGTTTCCATTAGCCGTATGTTTTATAGAAACATTTATTTCTTGGCTACCAGTTTCGGCATTCCATTATGCCATATAACATAAACATAAAATTAGTCTAGTAACTATGGCAAAAAATTAAAAGAGACATAAAAGTATTGTAGAGAAACAAACTGAAAACACAATACAGGTATGAAAGCGCTACATGTTAATGGCAGATCTGAAGCACTATTCTGGAACGTAAAAATCGTAATATTGGAACATTATAAGTATTCCAATATACATAACATTCACTGATACAATACCATTCCACTTCACGCCATTCTAATGCTGATCTCCTCTCTCTCTCTCTCTCTCATTTACCCTTGGGACAGGATCACGAGTTCGACTAAGACCCGGATGTGTGATTCCACCTAGACGGGGCAGCAGAGGAAGCAGTGGCCAATCTGCCCCTGGATGCCAAGCTTGTCGCCCAACACACAGCTGCAGACCTGGTACTGCGAGAAGTTCTTCACTACACTCAGGTGGCGCGGCCAGCAAACCGACGTCAGCTACAGCAACCGGAGCTCCAGGCCTACTGGTACCGCCGGAACGAGTTGTCCTCTCTGCAAGGGGTCCTCCTCCTCCAGGGCGGCAATGGCCAGACAAGGGTCCTCATCCCCTTTGCCCTCCAGTAGCGCGCCTTCACCCTCCTCCACGAGGGCTATTGAGGGTGGCGTTCACCAAGAGATTGGGTCGTCACCATATCTACTGGCGGGGAAGGGACAAGTATATTACTAATAGGTAAGCAAGCAGCCCCCCTTGCAAATTTTTTCCTTGGTCTGAGGCCTCGACACCGTGGTCCCGCCTGCACCTGGATTATGCTGGGGCCTTCTTAGGACACAGCTGGCTGATAGAGGTCTATGCAGCGACCAGTTTTCCATACATCTCACAAATGTCTAGCACTTCCGCCAGCCACACAATAAAAGCGCTCGCCCGCATCTTCGCAATAGAAGGGTTGCCAGAGACCATTGTCACGGACAATAGATCCCAGTTCTGCAGAATTCACAAAATTCTGCTCAGACAATGTCACTGAACTGCTTCACACAGCTCCCTTCCATCTGGTTTGGAATGGTCATGCACCTTCATTATTTTCTATGTATATAAATGATCTGATGGACAGAGTAAGTTGTAATTTGCGGCTGTTTATATAAATGATCTGATGGACAGAGTAAGTTGTAATTTGCGGCTGTTTGCTGATGATGCTGTGGTGTATGGGAGGGTGTCGTCTGTAACTGACTGTAATAGCATACAGGATGACTTAGAAAAAATTTCTAGTTGGCAGCTAGCTCCCAATGTAGAAAAATGTAAGGTGATGCGCATGAGTAGAAAAAGCAATCCCATAATGTTCGCATACAGCATTAGTAGTGAGTTTCTTGATGCTGTCGCGTCGTTCAAATATCTAGGCGTAACATTGCAGAGCAATATGAAATGGAATGAGCATGTAAGGGCAGTTGTGAGTAAGGCGGACAGCTGACTTCGATTTATTGGGAGAATTTTGGGAAGATGTACTTTACCTGTAAAGGAGACCGCGTATAAAACGCTTGTACGACCACGTCTTGAGTATTGCTCAAGTGTTTGGGACCCGCAGCAGATCAGTTTAAAGGAAGACATAGAGGCGGTTCAGAGGCGAGCAGCTAGATTTGTTACCGGTACATCTACATCTACATCTACATACATACTCCGCAATTCACCGTAAGGTGCGTGGCGGAGGGTACACTGTACCACTACTAGGCATTTCCTTTCCTATTCCACTCCCAAATTGAACGAGGAAAAAAAGAATGCCTATATGCCTCCGTACGAGCCCTAATTTCTCTTATCTTGTCTTTGTGATCTTTACGCGAAATGTAAGTAGGCGGCAGCAAGATCGTACTACACTCAGCTTCAAATTCCGGCCCTCTAAATTTACTTAACAGAAATTCACGAAAAGAACGTCGTCTTTCTTCCAGCGATCCCCAATTGAGTTGCCGGAGCATTTCCGTGACACTCGCGCATTGGTCGAACCTACCGGTAACAAATCTAGCTGCTCGCCTCTGAACCGCCTCTATGTCTTCCTTCAAACCGATCTGCTGCGGGTCCCAAATACTTGAGCAATACTCAAGACGTGGTCGTACAAGCGTTTTATACGCGGTCTCCTTTACAGGTGAAGTACATCTTCCCAAAATTCTCCCAATAAACCGAAGTCTGCTGTCCGCCTTACTCACAACTGTCCTTACATGCTCGTTCCATTTCATATCGCTCTGCAATGTTACGCCTAGATATTTGAACGACGCGACCGCATCAAGAAGCTCACTACTGATGCTGTATTCGAACATTATAGGATTGTTTTTTCTACTCATGCGCATCACCTTACATTTTTCTACATTGAGAGCTAGCTGCCATTCTTCGCACCAACTAGAAATTTTGTCTAAGTCAACCTGTATGCTATTACAGTCAGTTACAGACGACACCCTCCCATACACCACAGCATCATCAGCAAACAGCCGCAAATTACAACTTACTCTGTCCATCAGATCATTTATATAGATAGAAAATAATAGCGGTCCTATCACACTCCCCTGGGGCACGCCTGACGATACACTCGTCTCTGATGAACACTCGCCGTCGAGAACAACGTACTGCGTTCTATTACTTAGGAAGTCTTCCAGCCAGTCACAAATCTGTGAACCTATTCCATAAGCTCGTATCTTCGTTAGCAGTCTGCAGTGTGGCACCGTGTCGAACGCCTTTTTGAAGTCGAGAAAAACACAATCCGCCTGTTGCCCTTCGTCCATGCCTCGCAAAATGTCATGTGAGAAAAGGGCAAGCTGAGTTTCACATGAACGATGTTTCCTAAACCCGTGCTGATTCATGGAAAGAAGCTTTTCCGTTTCAAGGAAATTTACTATGTTCGAACTGAGAATATGCTCCAAAATTCTACATGAAACCGATGTCAACGATATTGGCCTGTAATTGTATGGGTCAGTTCTCTTTCCTTTCTTATACACGGGAGTCACCTGCGCTTTTTTCCAATCACTAGGAACTTTGTGCTGAATTAAAGACTCGCTATAAATGCAAGCTAAGTAGGGGGCCAATGCCGCAGAATAGTCTTTGTAAAACCGAACTGGTATTCCATCCGGACCAGCAGACTTTTTCGTATTTAGCTCTCTCAGCTGCTTCTCTACACCGGAAATACCTATTGCTATGTCCCCCATTTCGGAATTAGTACGTTGATCAAATGATGGTATATTTGTGCGGTCCTCCTGCGTGAAAGATTTCTTAAAGGTTAAATTTAGAACTTCAGCTTTCCGTTTGCTTTCTTCTATTACTGCTCCGGAATGATCAACTAGTGACTGGACAGTGGGCTTTGACCCGCTTATCGATTTTATATAGGACCAGAATTTTTTCGGGTTCTCGGAAAGATCTTTTGCTAAGGTATGGCTGTGATAATTATTGTATGCTTCACGCATCGATCTTTTTATAGACGCACGAATCTCTACTAACTTTTGCCTGTCATCATTTGCGTGTTCTTTTTTGAATCGAGAGTGCAACAGCCTTTGCTTTCTCAGCAGCTTTCTAACATTATTATTATACCACGGTGGATCTTTTCCATCCTTAATAGTCTTTACTGACACATATTTCTCTAACCCTTCATTGACAATGTATTTAAATTTAGTCCACAAGTCCTCTACATCCATAGACCCAGAATTAAACGATGCCCATTCATTTTCTAAGTGCGATCGTAACATTTGCTTGTCGGCTTTTCCCAACAAAAACACGCTCCTAGCCTTCTTGACTGGTTTATGAACTTTGGTCACCATCGACGCTATGATGATATCATGATCACTAATTCCTGTCTCTACACAGACATCGTTAATAAGGTCAGGCCTGTTTGTGGCTATAAGGTCTAGAATATTTCCATTGCGCGTGGGTTGCCGGTTTAACTGCTCAAGACAGTTTTCGGAGAATGTGTCCAAAAGTAGCTCGCAAGACTGCTTGTCTGTACCGCCTGAAATGTAACTAGCGATGTCCCAATCTATACTCTTAAGGTTGAAGTCACCTCCGACTAATTATGCATGGCCCGGATACCTATGCACTACCTGGTGTAGACTTTCCTTGAATGATTCTAAAACTGCTACAGCAGCACTGGGGGGCCGGTAAAAACAACCAACTATTAACTTTACTTTACTTTACTTTCGACCAATGCGCGTGTGTCACGGAAATGCTCCGGCAACTCAATTGGGGATCTCTGGACGAAAGACGACGTTCTTTTCGTGAATTTCTGTTAAGTAAATTTAGAGGGCCGGAATTTGAAGCTGTGTGTAGTACGATCTTGCTGCCGCCTACTTACATTTCGCGTAAGGATCACAAAGACAAGATAAGAGAAATTAGGGCTCGTACGGAGGCATATAGGCATTCTTTTTTTCCTCGTTCAATTTGGGAGTGGAATAGGAAAGAAAATACCTAGTAGTGGTACAGTGTATCCTCCGCCACGCACCTTACGGTGAATTGCGGAGTTTGTATGTAGATGTAGATGTAGAACCCCAATTATCCAAACTGACACGCCACCACTCGCTAGAGATTGCCCTGCCCCTAGAATCTTATCGATACACACCACAGGATAGGGCCATCCCAGCGAAACGACTCCATGGAAGGCGCCGTCGCTCACTGTTGTCTCTTGTGCATCCTTCCCCAGCAGTCTCTTCAAAGAGGCGGGCAGTCACTCACCAGTTCACTCAACAGGACCCTGTTTGCACTCTGCTTTATTCCGCCCTCGTTGGACAAACGGTATTGTTTCCCGCCTATAAGGTCATGCCATGGCCGAAGTCACATGCTCCTGTTACAGGCATATTAACCAATTGCGGCCACGACGCAAAGATTATCGGCCTCCTTTTTCTTTTACCAGATGCTAATGGTCAACCTGCCCAGGGTTACCAATGCCCCCTGAACCGGAAAGCGCTGACAGGACGCCCACCGTCGACTAGCCATAGCTTTGCCCGGCAGCGACACCTTTGGAAGTGGACCCTGCCACACCAGAAGCACCGACCACTGACGGCAGAAGGGAGAACCCACATGACGTCGAGATGGGCTACGCCCTCTCTTCATTTGTGGGGGGGGGGGGGGGTGAGGAGTAATGTGGCTAATGTGACTACCACATCGGCCACCACCATGACAGGACCGTAAGGCGGGTCCCGTACCAACTAGTGGTCAGCCGGTCTGGTCTGCTAGGGAAACACACACCGACTTACACCATGCGGCTGCGTCGGCACCAATAGGGGTCACTGCACATAGGAACAGGAACCTATTGTGCCTCCGTAAACCACGTGACAAGGAAATTGGTGCAAACAGTAACTTGGCGCGTAGTCTTAAATAGAACGGCGCCGCGGCCAACAGGCGGTCACCGCCAAGCCATCTCTTGGACGCCTGCAGCTCCGTACCGTAGTAAGCAGTAAGCACTCCGCCGTCTCGCCGCCCGGAACCACCAGCGTCCGCCACGCCGGCCGAGTTCGACGCCGAGCCGCTGACAGCTGCAGTGCACGAGTGCTGACGGCCGTATTTACCACCAGCAATAACTCTCTTTTAACGATATACATTCCATTGTCTTGACAGAATTGCGATTAGTTTCTTTCCCTGGTAAAGCCCAGGAATTAATTTTGGTTACTTAAGACACTGGACTAGCGTTGTGGCCTACTCAAATAAACTCCATATAACTTGTTCCAGTTGCTGTTTTTTTTGTCCGCAATCCGTAGACACATCACATACCATTCCACATTTAAGACAACAGAATCACAGACAAACCTCCAGAGAAGATGAAATGAAAATAATTAGAATAATTAATAATAAAATAAACATTCTCAGCACATGAAGATAATTATCACATACAGAAAAGAAAAGCAGAAAAGAAAATTCTGCTAATGATCAAGTAAATGTATCGCACAATTCACTGTTTTCGCTTCTAGATAAAATAGTTACATAGCCCAAATCATCATACTCTCATTACCCCCCTTCACAGATCATTTAAATCAAAACAAAAATCAACTAAACACCAAACTTTCTACCACCCTCATACAGATATTGCAAACACACACAAAATAAGCCTCTATCTCTTCCCCTCTCTCTGTCTATGTCTCAGCCTGTCCGTTGCTCTCTCTCTCTCTTTCTCTCCTCCCCCCTCATTCTTATTCTTCTGTTTCAAAAAGTATTCTTACTCTTTGAATTTGTTTACATACAAAGGTTAGCAACCAACAGACATTTAGTTATGTCGGCTAAAAAAAAAGGGCCAAAATAAAGTAAAACATGGCTGCTAAACACATCCAAAATGTGTACAACTGTGCAAAAAATAGTGTTAGTTATACAATGTGCAACACGTGGCCTTGACCAGCTGGAAGAAACAGCAGAATATAGTTGAAAAGCCAACGAAAATGAAATTGAAAACTGAAAAAGGGTTATATTGACGGAAGGCCCAAGCCCCAAGTAACAACATTTGCCAGTTTAAAGAACAATTTATTTAAAGGACACCTGAATAGCTCATTCTGTAAACAAATCTCGACAATAGAGAATCAAGCAAAATAGACAGATGGGATAAATACGATTAACAACTTCCAAAACGAGATAGATTTTACTAAGAGACAGATCAACCTCTTTCAAGCCTTTTTTTTTTTTTTTTTTTTTTTTTTTTTTTTTTTTTTTTTTTTTTTTTTTACATATAAGGAACATTAGCAAAACTTAATCAAGGAAACTGCACTATATATATATATATATATATATATATATATATATATATATATATATATATATATATATTGCTGGAACAATAGGAAAAATTTAAAACAAAGTCATTATTGACACTTAAAAAACAAGGAAAATGCTCGCGAGCACCCATTTTAAAAACAACAAGGAAATGAACATAAAAAATGTTCAAATGTTTGTAGAGCTTATGTTTCGGCTTACATGGAATCTTTCAAGTACCAAAATGTTTCTTCTTTATGTAATATTGTTTCTGAATGTAACATAGGCGCAGATCGAATTCTGCTTAGAACTTAACGTTTACAAGTATATCTCTTGAATCATAACCAATTTTTCATAATCACAACGTACGATAAATGTATAATCAAATGTTCAAATGTTTGTAAGTCTTATGGGACGTAACTACGGGGTCATCAGTCCCTAAGCTTACAAACTACTAGCTAAGACTAAGGACGGCACAAATATCCATGCCCGAGGGGGGATTCGAACCCCCGACCGTAGTGGCCGTGCAGACCGTGATTGGAGCGCTTCAGCCCCCTCGGCCACCGCGGCCGGCATGAACTTACAAATGCAACTTAAGAAAACCAGTATTTAGGACAAGAATTTAACTGAATTTGACCACGAACCGCAGTGGGCAAGAGCCCGTAAGGAGAAAACTATCGTGAAACCAATTACAGATACTCGGTTTCAACACTAAGTGCTGGAACCAGCACATCACTGGAATGGAAATCTAACCGGGCCCTATCCGCTGGGTCCGGCCGCCAGACTACAAATCTTTAACCTCAATGCACAACTGGAACATACAAATATAAAGGAAACAATTACTAAAATGTTCATAAATCAACAACAACTTAAATAAAAGTAATCAAATGCGCTACACAAAATTTTTGAAATATTACGGGACAATAGATTTTCGTTAAAACAAATGTGGAAGAAAATGCGCCAACATCGGCGTTTGCACCCCGCGTTAAATAGTCCGATACACTTAAGGACCACGGAAAGGTAGCGCAGAGTGCCAGTAATGAATAAATATCAAATATAAGCGCTCACAAAATCGGTGCACATAAAATATAAAATAGTATCACAGACACAAATTAAATGTTCGAGAGCGCTATTATCACCAAATGACCCTACAGATCTTGTGACAACTTACTAGAAATAATATTACCTCACATCCACCCAGCATAAGCTTACCAACTTGTAATCAGTTTGCTACCAAGTGCATCACCAACTAACTAGTGCCGTATTTAGGTGAGGCGTCACGGTTCTATGCCAGCCACACAATATCACACGGCAATAACAACAGGCATCTCCATCCACGACGTACAAATTATTTGCGAAACACTTGGCGACTTAAATAATACGCAACACTTTTGAAACAGACAGATGTATTACAGTACAGCACTCAAACATCCGCTGGTAAGTGTCACACTCCGATACCAAACTTAACTCCCACATTCCCTTGCTAGAGAACCATGGGGCCGCGGTGGAGCAGCCGAGCGGTCTAAAGCGTCTCGCTGCGGAGCGCGCGGTTGCCCGCTGTGAAGGTTCGAGTCCTCCCTGGGGCATGGGTGTGTGTTGTCCTTAGGTTAGTTTACCTAGGTTTAAGTTGTTTGTAAGCTACGGACTGATGACCATGCAGTTTGGTCCGATAGATTTACAAACATTTGAACATTTGAGAACCATGAGGCACAGAACCGCCAACAGGTGTAACCGTCGCCGAAATCCACCGTCTGCTGACACACTGCGCGAGCATGCCGACTCGCCCGGCCCACGGAAGGTACTGCCCCCTGGTGCGTGCTACGTCTCCAACCGCCACACGCCTTTGCCCCAAAAAGTCACCACACTTCCCACTCGGGGAAACAGAGATATATCGGCGGAAATGGCAACGATAATCGCAATTCCACGGAGCGGAACTCGAAAATCGAACCGCTCGGTTCAAAAACTTCTTCTCTTATGTAAACAAGTACGTGAACTGTTTATAATCTCAAAACAATAAATCTCACAATACAAAAAGTTGTACTTGTAGTTCCCACTGAAGATGCCTTAAAAAAAAAAAAAATGAAAGGCGTCTGGTAGGAATGAAATTTCAGCAAACAAAAGGCGTTTTTTACCTTCATATACGAATAATTTCGGTGCTTGCTTGCTGCGGAAGATGGCCACCCAAATAAATTTGTTCTCATGTATACACTAGAAGAACTAGCTGATCCACAAATAGGGGAATACCAGGCTGGTTTTCGCAAGGGAGCATCCTTCATAGAAGAGATCTGGAATCTGAAAATGATTCTCCAGATGAGATATACCAGAAACACAATGCTCACGTCTGTAGACTTTCAAAAGGCTTACGACTCTATAGACAGAACGGCGCTCTAGAACACTAGAACAATTAGCATCGACAGAAACACAAGAGAAATCATTCCGCAAACTTTAACTGCTACATTCTCCAACGTTAAATTTACGGCGGATATCACTGATACATTTGAAATCCAAACTGGTGCGACAGGGAACATTGCCCTTTAATATCAATTTCTAAAAAACATTAAGAACTCCGGAAAAAGAAGTCAAAGGAATCAAATTGTCATTCGGTGATAGATTCCGTTTGAGGGGTTTAGCTTTTGCATATGACATTGCAGTCTCACAAATAATAGAAAAGAGGCCCCTAAATCCATACAAAATTAGAGGAAATCGCACAAGGAACTGTATGCGAATTTCGTATGAGCAAACTCAATACATAGAACGACTGCCACGTGGCGTTACCAGAAGACTTGCACAGGGCAGGTCGAACACGATCCCAACTCGGTTCAAACGGCCAAAAATTCTGCACGAAATTATCATGGGTAAATCATACAAGTGCCACGTTTTAAGAACCTGGAAGAAATCATCCAGCCATCAGGGATCAAGCTAAACGCCAAGGATGAAACAATAACAAACCTACAAAAAGCATACAAAATAACATCGAACTATTTCCATTATCGCAAAATTGAGACACTACAACACCGTCGTACGTCCTGAGGCACTGTATATAATTGAAACAACACGAAGCGCTAGGCAAACTAAAGTCAAGTGGAGAACAAGAATGGATGATCCTCGGGAAAATTTGGTACAAGAACAAGGAACCTGGAAGAAAAGACTAGATCAGAAATTTATAGAACACTGAAAAGATTACGGACACAATAAGGTAAAGGAGAATGCATTACCTGCAGCTGTATTCACAGAATGAATGAACACAGAATTTCAAAGCAGATTCTTAAAGTCATCATCAGGCAGGGGGAAAATTGATAAAAGAAGTTGAGGAGTATCTCAGACAAGCAAATATAACAATAAATGACGCAGATTATATAAAATAATTCAGGAACATTACCAAAAATATACATCTGGCACCCCATAACAGAAAGTACCAGGATATAAATGGAACCAACAAAGAGCGAAAGAAACAATACAGTGAGTGCATGAAGTAAATTTGGTCACAAAGAAAAACTATCACTATAAGGGAATTCAAGTTTCAAACGCTCTATTTAAATAGGAATAATCTAAAATAATAATAAAATAATTTAAAAAAAAAAGTAAAATATCTTCAACTTGCCACAAGTCAGAGTAAGAACTGGTATGTCTCAAGTGTCAAAGAAAATCAATAGCAGTAATACCACTGTGGGAACACTTCTTTTACTAAAATGGTTCCATGTTAGTTTGTATATTTTTTAAAAATGTCTTGATGTTTTTATGAGTGGATGTCGACCTCAGACCTGAATTCAGCATACTCTCCCAGGTATTTGAAACTTTCTACTTCTGTCTCTTGACGCACATCAACTAGTTACCAGTTGGTGCCTGTCTGTGGATTTCAGTTTTACATGGGAGATTTACGGACTCGTTACGGCTAAATTTCGTGTACTGAGTTTCATTGCCTTCTATTCTATTACAGTGATAGTTATATAAAGACAAGTTTTTATGTCGATGGCTCTATCCATCTTCCCAATCTTGTCCCACTGACTTCCTTCTCACATGTAATTGTCTTGCTATCTCCAAATGTATGTATCAGCATTATTTCATGTCAGAGATATCAGAGTTCATAGTAACTGAAGGTAAGTAATCAGGTAGAACAAGTGAGGTGTGACATTCCTCAAACATAGGTTTTCTGCTGTTTGTAATATACATAAATGATTTACGAGACAATTTGAAGAGCCATCTTAGATATTCTGCTGATTAAACAGTTAACTAGCATCTATTAAAGTAATCAAAAGATAAAAAATTCAAAATGATTCAAACAAGGTATCTGTTATATTCGAAAAGTGGAAATGAAATGTATAAGGTCATCCACATGTGCACATTTTAACAACCTAAGCAAAAAAGGATGAAATAGATAATGCTATGGGATAGGCGGGCCAAAGTCAGCGATCTCTTGGCAAAACACCCAGAAGATGTAATTAGAAATGGACGGTATACACTTCGCTTGTCCATCCTCTGCTTGGGTACAGCTGGACGGCATTTGATCATTATCAGGTAGGATTGACGATCGAAAAATTTCAAAGCAAGATATCTCGTTTTTTATTGCCGTGAAAAATGGTAAACTGTTTCATAGATATAATGCGTGAATTGGAGTAGCGATAATTAAAACAAATGAATTTTTAAAGACATTGCCATCGCCGACATGTTCCTAGAAACGAGAAAATATTATGATAACACCCACCTTCAAAGCAAAGCGATAACGATTACCGCTGTAATAGAAATTGCAGCCCGACACCACGCGGGCATTGCCGGGCGCTCTAAGCTGACTTTCTGTGGAGTGCACGGCCGTTCGCCTTTGAACGTTCGAGTCCTCCCTCGGGCATGGATGTGTATTGTTCTTAGCATACGTTTATGTAGTTTATAAGTTGAGATTCTATACCTTCACAAAAATTTGAACATTTTTGAGAATCCGCAGAGAAAGATGTACTCCCTTTTTCCACGGCCGTTAGAGAGAGGAACGGTAGAGAAATAACAGCGAAAGTGGTTCTATCAACACTTACCAGGCAGTGAAATGTGACTTTCAGAATAGTCAGGTAGATGTAGTTGTAAACTTTACGTACATTTATGTAAATTGCTATGGAGAACAGTAACGTTTCAAAGCAATGTAAGAGGAATTCCAGTTGGTCACTTACTACATTTTTCAGTTTAGTGCGGCATACTAGCTGTGACAGCTACTCCATTTGAAGTCTCTAAAGCCTTCTTCGCAACCTGATGAAGTATTCCATTCGTACTTCCAAAAGGTCGTCAACAGCTGGACAGCTCGGCCATAGAGGTCTCGGTACAAAGAACTGGAAATATCCCACTGTGACATGTCTTCCACTCATCACAAAATGTGAAAACAAACTTCCAACTTTTGATGTATTGCAATATACTGAAGATCACCTACAAAAATCGCCATACCGTTCTTTCAATTTGGGAGATTGTTGTATTTGTGGTCTTCAGTCTAAAGGTTGGTTTGAAGGAGCACTCCACACCTCCCTCTGCTGTACAAGCCTCTTCACCTCTGAACGGCAACCTACATAGTTTTGAATCTGCTTCCGTATTTGTCTCTCGGTCTCCCTCTGCGATTTTTACCCCACATATTTCCCTCCAATGCTAAATTGACCATTCCCTGATGTCTCAGAATATGTTCCACCAATCTATTCCTTCTCTTAGATAAGATGTGCCAGAAATTTCTTTTCCGCCAATTGTGTTCAGCACTTCCTCATTGGTTATGCGAACTACCTATCTAATCTTCAGCATTCTTTGTAGCACCACATTTCAAATTTGTGTATCGTCTTTCTGTTTGAACTCCTCATTGTCTGTGTTTCACTCCCGTATAATGCAACACTCCAGATAAATGCTTTCAAGTAGGACTTCTTAAGTTTAATACGGGATTTATACACATTTCTCTTCTCCTCAAATACTTTTCTTCCCATAGCCATATTGGATTTCCTTCTGAAATGCTTGATATTCTTACATTACAGCCGGCCGCGGTGGCCGAGGAGACTGAGGCGCTTCAGTCACGGTCTGCACGGCCACTACGGTCGGGGGTTCGAATCCCCCCTCGGGCATGGATATTTGTGTCGTCCTAGTTCGTAAGTAGTTCATAAGTAGTTTGTAAGTTTAGGGAATGATGACCCCATAGTTAAGTCCCATAAGCTTTACAAACATTTGAACATTTGAACACTTACATTACCCTTGTTTTGCACGGAACTGTCCATTCTGTTCAACTGTTCTTTCAGGTCCTTAGCTGTCTCTGACGGAATTACAGTGTCATCGGAAAAATGCAAAGTTTTTATTTCTTCTCCCTGAACTTTAATTCCGTCTCCAAATTTCTGTTGGATTCTTTCACAGTTTGCTCAGTATAGAGGCTGAGTAATATTGGAGAAAGGCTAAAACCCTGTCGTACTCCCTTTCCAACCACTGCGTAACTTTCAAGCCCTTTGACTCTTATAACAGCGGTCTGATGATTCTACAAGTTGTACATAACTTTCAGTTACCTAAATTTTACCCCATTTACTTTTAGATTTTGAAAGAGTGTATTCCAGTCAACGTTGTCAAAAGATTTCTCTAAACCTACAAATGGTAAAAACGTAGGTTAGCATTTCCATAACCTGATTTCTAAGATAAATAGTAATGTGAGTATTGCCTCCGCTGTTCCAACATTTCTCCTAAACCGAAACTGATTCTCTGTGGCCACATTCTACCAATTTTTCCATTCGTCTGAAATAATTCGTGTTAGCAAAAAATGTTCAAATGTTTGTAAAGCCTATGGAACTCAACTACGGGGTCATCAGTCCCTAAACTTACAAACTACTTATGAACTACTTACTAACTAGGACGGCACAAATATCCATGCCCGAGGGGGAATTCGAACCCCCGACCGTAGTGGCCGTGCAGACCGTGACTGAAGCGCCTCAGTCCCCTCGGCCACCGCGGCCGGCTCGTGTTAGCAGACCGTGCAATTAAATTAATTGGTAGCGCGGCATAAAAGCATTTTGTAGTCTGCGTATGTCTATACAGCGAACTTCGTATTGAAAACCTATGTACCTACATCTGTTATAAGTTTTCGTTTAGCTTCCGCTCGCAATCAGATGAATTTCCGAAACGCGCCATAATAAATTTATGATATGCCTGAAGTCTGACTTTCATTTACTGTGACCTTTGCTGCCTCTTATCAGTTCAACCGATTAATTTGATTGTGGTAACCTGTCTCGTACTCGACTTTATGTCGCTTTTACAATATGGGCGTAAATTCTTTGCCTATTTTTAGAGAAATTAGCAAACTAAATGACGTTGACAGAGAATCTGTATGTATGTCATTCCCAAAGTTTGTGGACTGCCTTTGGTGACTTGTGTATTTACTTCCATCTTGATTGTTGACGTTTCCCTGCGAGCGTACTATGACAGGAATATATAAACGGAATGGTTGAGCTGCCGTGGCTCGGAATGCATGTTGTCTGGTTTGCTACTTCGTCTAATGAGCTAACGTGTGATAGGTTCATTCTAGCGTTACAAATCAGCTCTTGCGCTAAATTTGTTCTCGCAGTTCATATTCAGCTTAATGAACGCCATTAGTGCGGATTAACACGGCGTATCATTGAAGGCGACTTAATTGCTGTAATAAATGTGTTTCACCTAGTCAGTTATTACGAAATTACAGCTATGCGGGGCAGTTTACTGATGCCGTTAGCTACCTTCATGAAACAACAGAGTGGATTTGCAAACAGTATAGCCGAAACGAAGCATTATAATATTTAGGTGGGCTTATCTGGTATTTGGCTATTTAAATTGTTATTTCTGTACCGTGATCATCAAACCTAAAATGTTAGGAATGTCCCATATCAGTGAGTTGAAAATATTGAGTTACGTAATTACAGATGTACTGGTACTTACAGCTTGATAATGTTGTACTCTTGGAACCATTTTCTCCTATTTCAAATGTTCAAATGTTTGTATAGCTTATGGGACTTAACTACGGGGTCTTCAGTCCCTAAACTTACAAACTACTTATGAACTAACTAATACTAAGGACGACACAAATATCCATGCCCGAGGGGGGATTCGAACCCCCGACCGTAGTGGTCTCCTATTTCAGCAAAGCTTACTTATAAATAAACTCTAAACCGATTTTTGAGTCTGGATACATCACCTTTTGAGGTGTGCTTCTGAACAAAAGATACAGCCCACCCGTTAACACGGTTGAAGAACTGGAGCGGAGAGTTGTACACGCTTGTCAAAAATACCGAAATGATCCAGGGGTGTTCGAAAGAATTCGAAATTCATTGCAGAGACGAGCGCAGTATTGCATTCAGGTGCAAAGAATCGCCTTGAACACCTCCTTTAACAGGTAACCCGTAAGTTAAATGTGAAATAAATGCGATGTAAAACCTAATTGTTGTTGTGGTCTTCAATCCGCAGACTGGTTTCATAGAGCTCTCCACGCTACCCTATCCTGCGCAAGTCTCTCCATCTGAGAATAAGTTCGTCAACCTACTTCCTCTTGAATCTGCCTAATTTATTCGTCCCTCGGTCTCCCTCGACGACTTTTACCCCACACACTCCCTTCTAATGCTAAGTTGACGATTCCTTGATGTCTCAGAATGTGTCCCACTAATCTATCCCTTCTCTTAGGATATGCCAGAAACTCCTTTTCTCCTCAATTTGATTAAGCAACTCTTCATTAGTTACGTGATCTATCCACCAAATTTTCAACATTCGTCTGTGGCACCACATTTCAGAAGCTTCTATCATCTTTTTGTCTGAACTCCTTATCGTCTACGTTTCACTCCGTTGCTACACTCCAAACAAATGCTTTCAGAAAGGACTTCCTAACATTTAAATCAATATTGGATGCTAACAAGTTTCGCTTCCTTACAAACGCTTTTCTTGCCATAGCCATTCCGCATTTTATAACTTATTTACTTCGGACATCGGAAGTTATCTTGCTACCCAAATAAAAAAATTCATGTACTCCATTTATTGTCTCGTTACCTTATCTAATTCCTTCAGCGTCGCCTGACTTTCTGACGCTTGTTTTACTCTTTTTGATGTTCACCTTATACCCTCTTTTCAAGACACTATCTATTCTGTTCAATTATTCTTCCAGATCCTTTGAGGTCTTTGACAGAATTACTATGTCATCCGCAAACCGCAAAGTTTTTATTTATTTTCCCTGAACTTTAATTCTCTCTCCAAATTTCTCCTTGTATTCCTTCACTGCTTGCTCAATGTATAGATTGAACAAGATTGAGGAAAGGCTACAACCATGTCTTACTCCCTTTCCAACCTCTGCGTCCCTTTCTTGCCCTCTGACACTAATAACTGCTGTCTGGCTTTTGTATAGGTTGAAGATAACTCTTCGCTCCCTATATTTTACCCCTAATACCTTCAGAATAAGAAAGAGTGTATTGGAAGTCGACATTGTAATCTAAAAAAATAAAAAAAAAACAAAAAAAATTAAAAAAAATAACAATCTAGGTTTGCCTTTTCTTAGCCTATCTTCCAAGATAAGTCGTAATGTGAGTATTGGCTCCCGTGTTCCTACATTTCACCTAAATACAAAGTGATCTTCCCCATGGTTGGATTCCACAAGTTCTTCCTAATAATAAAGCCCAAATTTCAAATTAACTTGTATAACTTGGATGATGTTTACAATAAAGTCAGTGAAATGTGTACTACATGCGATGTAAACCTTAAGAGTAAAATCTAAAATTCATATTAATGTGTGTTAACTAGGACGATGTTTACAATGTCAGTGGTGGCTTGGAACCATACGTCCCATCAACCACTTGAATGCGGTCCCATGTTTACTGGGACATTTTTTTCTTTCTATTAACGTTTACATTCATCCGTGCCGGCCGCGGTGGCCGAGGGGACTGTGGCGCGCCAGTCACGGTCTCCACGGCCACTACGGTCGGGGGTTCGAATCCCCCCTCGGGCGTGGATGTTAGTACCGTCCTTAGTGTTAGCTAGTTCATAAGTAGTTTGTAAGTTTAGGGACTGATATCCCCGTAGTTAAGTCCCATAAGTTATACAGACATTTGAACATTTTGAACATCCGTGTAAGTTTGCGCCATCCTTTTTGATACATCCTATACATTAGTTTTTACATAAATAATAACATACAGAAAGGCTGCAAGGGCAGCGGCGAGGATCTTGGCTTTCGGCTAAGGCAGGCTGTTCCAGCTCGCGCACTCGCCCGTGAGCTAGGGTGCACTCACTTTCTCGCTGGGCACCGCTTCTCGGTCGTAAGCTGCTATCGCGTTGGGCACACGGTTGGGGCGAGCATATGTGCAAAATTCAAATGTCTGTATAGTCTATGGGACGTCTACAGGGTTATCAGTCCCTGAACTACTTATGAACTAACTAAGACTAAGGACGGCACAAATATCGAACCCCCGACCGTAGTGGCCGTGCAGACCGTGACTGAAGCATCTCAGTCCCCTCGGCCATATGTGCAAGTGAATCAGCCGGACGGACTGTGAAATCACGAGAAATTACAGACGTTCTCCAATTCCCGCCATGGGCACAATTGATTCTGAAATAGTTACAACTGAGACTGCCATTTTTATGTATTAAAATGCGCGATAAGTGACATCAGATCAGTCCTCCTGGATAATGTGTTTCGTTATGATAATTAATGTAAAATGATTTGATTTCTTGACTGGAATGGTAGCGTTATTTTACATTCTTAAATACCTATTTGAATGAACCAACGTACTGAGTTCTTCTTATAAAATATATAACGAATTTTCCTATTATTTTTAACGAAGAAGTCATTGATTTTAGAAGTTATTGCTAGAGTATGAAAAGAACCCAGATTATGACCGCCGCACCGGAACCCAGTTTCACCATGTCAATACTAAATATGGCAATACGAATTTCGTAAGTAAGTAAGTAAGATTTCTGTCTTCATCTACATCTACATCTACATAGATACTCTGCAAATCACATTTAAGTGCCTGGCAGAGGGTTCATTAACCACTTTCATAACTTTTCTCTACCATTCCATTCTCTAATAGCGCGCGGGAAGAGAGAACACCTAAATCGTTCCGTTTTCGATCTGATTTCTCTTATTTTATTGGGATGGTCATGTCTCCTTAAGTAGGTGGGTGCTAGCAAAATATTTTCACATTCATAAGTAAAAGTCGGTGATTGAAACTTCGCAAACAGATCACGCCGCAATGAATAACGTCTTTCTTTTAATGATTTCCACCCCAATTCGTGCAACATTTCCGTGACGCTTCCCCCCCCCCCCCCCCCGTAACGTGATAAAACGAAACGAGCTTCCCTTCTCTGAACCTTCTCAATATCTTCCGTCAGTCCCACCTGGTGTGGGTCCCAGAAGGGGCACCAGTACCCCAGGAGAGGACGCACAAGTGTGATGTAGGCAGTCTCTTTGGTGAAGCTGGTGCATCTTCGAAGCGTTCTGCCAATGAAACGTAACCTTTGATTCGCCGTCCCCACAATATTTTCTATGTGTTCTCTCCAGTCAAAGTTATTCGTAATTGTAACTCCTAGGTATTTGGTAGAATTTACGACCTTAAGGTTTGACTGATTTATTGCGTAATTGAAGTTCAGTGGATTTCTTTTAGTGGTCATGTGTATTACTTCACACTTTTCTTTATTTAGTGTCAATTGCCAATTTTCGCACCAAGTAGAACTTTTGTCTAAATCGCTTTGCAGTTGCTTTTGATCCTCTGTTGACTTCACTAACCGATAAACGACAGCATCATCCACGAACAGTCTAAGGGAGCTATTCAGATTGTCTCCTAAATCGTTTTTAAACACGAGGAAGAGTAGGGGACCTATAACGCTTCCCTGTGGAACGCCAGATATCACTTCTGTTTTACTCGATGACTTACCGTCAATTACAACGAACTGTGTCCTCTCTGATAGGAAATCGTGAATCCAATCGCACAATTGGGAAGATATTCCATAAGCACGCAATTTCATTAGAAGCCGCTTGTTCGATAAAAGTACGTTCTTCATTTAATGGCTGCGTACCACTATCGAAGTGACTGCTTTTGATGATACTAGTTGCAATAACGGCTTCGCGATAAACGGCGGTACCTCGCGCACGATGTATGGGGAAAACGTGTGTGATCATTTCGCAGGCTTTCAGATTCGCTCTTTTGTTGGCATTAAAGCAAAGTTGTCTGTATGTCCAACAGAATAGCGAAGGCCAACGTTTCCGTAGTGTATCGGTTATCACGTCTGATTCACACGTAGAAGGTCCCCGGTTCGATCCCGGGCGTGAACACGCTTTTGTATTTTGTTCCGAGAGCTATAACACGCAGGCATCTACTTCAGATTGTCATGTTACTTACAGGTGTGTACTACTTCGTCTACACGTTCTTGCTTACATCGTGCAAATGAGTAACAGACCACCTTAATTGCCAATAACTACACTAACCAACCGTTACCTGGCTTCAATGTTCACAGAATTCCGTAAACAACAATTTTGTTGCATAACGGCCAGTCCAACACTGGTCTCAAGAAATGGCACAAGTACTAAGGCTTTCTATTTAGTGCAAGAAAATAGGAATCCAATTCGCTTCCTCATAAAACTTATAGAGATGTGAGATGACTGTAATTATGCTATACATTGATTTTTAATAATTACTGTATTATTTGCGCTAACAAGAGTGTTGTGTCACACTGGGTATTGCGGACGCCCGTCTATCAGTGAAGAGGTACAGTTCTTTTAAAGAAGTAGACACTTGGTTTTCACGACTAGACATTTTTGTTGCTGGCAGTACTATACATTAAAAGTCGATCACTGTACGAAACAAGAGCTATGGTTATCGCTAAAATTAGCAAATAAAGTCCGTGTGAACTACCGGTGCTAGGCAATGAAACGCTACCATCTCCAAACACGAGAGCAGAGCCAACCTTACCTCACTAGAAGAACAGCACAGAATGGCCAGACCGAGCGACCACAAGACGTGGGAAGCCACCGGAAGCCGGAAAATCGAAGAAACAGCGGTGGAGGGGACGGACAGCGAGACTCGCACTGGAGGGAAGGCTCGCTAACTAGACTGTAATTAAAGGGTGTAGAAACCTCTTTGGTAACCTCAGCAGCTATCGACTCTGAGCCAGAGAGAACGATGCAAAGCGAGCTATTACTCCCCACATTCAAAGAGCCATAGATTCTCGCACAAACTTGAAAGTAAAACAACTGTACATTCTCACAGGGACAGTGGCGTAGCGGAGATGCCGTACTTATGCCACATTAATTAATACAATAATAAATTATTAGCATAACAAAGATAAGAAAAAAACCTAGCAACATTAACTAATATTTTAACAAATGAAACAAAAATGCTATTTTTCAAGCCTTGAAAAGAGTGGGGGTTCAAGTTTTAACAAAACCACCACCATCATGGAATGGAATGAAATTGTTAACAAAATGATAATCTAGTGACATTAAATAAATTATAACTTTACAGAAATATACAAAAAAAATATATATGGAAGACGACAGAAGGTCGTCTTTCAAGTGTCATTGTCTTACTAAGTGCAATTACATGTTTGATGACAATGATCCATAATTGTGCTGTTGTTCCAGTGGGGAGGGTTGGGTGGACGTGCAAGTGGCCAATGGTGGAGGGGTTGTACCTGATCCTCATGAGACTATCGTAGACAGGCGATTCTAAATGCCCCAGTGTGCCCTTTGCTATACTTCTAATGACAATTTCTGATTCTCCATTGACAAGGTAAACAGATCGTTCTATGGAAATTAATAGTAACGTTATATTTTAGTATATGCTCCAAAATTCTGCTGCAAATCAGTCTCAGTGATAAAGCTCTGTTATTAAATTTATTACTACACTTGCCTTTGTCGAATATCGGTGTGACGTGATCAACTTTCCAGTAGTTGGATGGAGATCCTCGTTGAAAGGACCGTTGTACATGACTGTAAGCACGGAGCTACCGCATCAGCATATTCTGTTAGTAACTTAATTAGGTGTAGAATCTGGACCAGAATACTAATTTTTGTTAAGTGAATTATGCTTTTTTTTCAAGGATCTGGTTTTAATTCGAAATCTGGAATATTGATTTCGTCTTCTTTGGTGAAGGAATTACGCAAAGATGTATTTAGAAACCCTGCTTTAGAAGCAAGGACATCGGTAGCGTCAGCATTAATGTTGCACAGCGAAGGTATAGCTTGCATCTAGTCTCGAGTATATTTTACCAATGACCAATGGGTTTTCTGTCAAATTTCGTACTCCAGTATCGTCGTGGAAAGGTGAGCATCTCGCATTGAAGTCCTTGCTAAATTTTGAGCTTTGGTTAAGATCGCCAGTCTTAGGGATTTTGTGTTTGCTGAAATTTGGCATGTTTTCGCGTTCATTCTGCAAAAGTGTGCTGATCCGTTTTGTGTACCAAATGTGTACTCATCTCCGCTAGTGTTACTTTATTTAGTACAAATCTACCAATCAAATCTTCTTTGAATTTAAACCACACCTACTCCACAGTAACACTTTTAATTTGGAAGGAGTTGAGACAAAGAAGGTATTAAGCTCAGTTTCCCATGCTTTTCTGAATCGATGCAATTTTCGTTTTCTTTTGGAGAATTTGGGGCTTTCGGTATTTATTCCAGTTGCGACAACCTCGTGTTCCCTAAGCCTTACATAGTTATGATGCACGTTATGAGCTGAGGATTATTTGTTGGCAAGAGATCGATAGTGTTTTGACAACTGTTTACTGTCCTAGAGAACTGATGAACTGTTCGAAATAATTTTCAGAGATTGCGTTTAGCACAGTCGATTCTAAAATACCTGCGATTTACTGCTGCGAAAGATTCACATTGGAAATAACATGCAGATAATATCATTGGGAACCAACGAATGCGCATTATTGGCAGACGTAACAGGACGACTAAAGAGACTGGCTATGCTACCATTCTCCCTCCTCATTTTTCCTGTGCAGTCGCGTATGACTGACATCGAAAGAGTACAAAAAAAAAAAAAAAAAAAAAAAAAAAAAAAAAAAAAAAAAAAAAAAAATGCAGCTATCGCGACAGAAGGAAGAGTACCAAGCAAATGATACAGAAGTTGGAGTAAGAGTCATTACAACAACGGTGTGTACCGTTGCGACGAGATCTACTAACGCAGAGGTGCACACAGGGGGTGGTCATGACGCAAACTGCGTCATTCAAATTTCTGGCTGGGGCGAGGGAGTTCAAAATTAGTACTTTTTCCCAGCCTGGGGGGAGGGCTTTATAAAACTACAAAAGGTGAAATAAAAGATATCCAATGCAATGCTAAACGGCAAAACCATATTTATATCAAACACACTTCAGCCAAGATCACTAGTTTATTTGTTGTTGTTTTTTACCAGTTAGGATGAACTATTTCATCATCTGCAGAAACGATTTTATAACAATTTTCTCCTTTTTTCAATAAAATAGTTACTTGTGAGAATGAAACATAAGGAAAAGAACGTTGTCAAACGATTAAAATTTGCGTCACCAAAGTGGATCGTCATCTGTATTGCATATTTAAAAATTGTCTTTGTTCTTGGCACAAGTAACAAAGAGACTGGCTGAAGTTAGTGTGTTTGACGTAAATTTTGATCGCTTTCCATAGTCATAATATGCCACTTAACTAAAAAAAAACCATATTTATTCGGTCATAAACTAGGAATCTAAATATGTTGGATGTGCGGGGGAGGGGGGGGGGGGGGTTGATCACAGTTTGGAGGTGGAGGTGAGTCATAGCCCAGGGAGTCGGCAATTCGATCGCCATCCTCAGAGAGTGAAAATACATTATTGACCTAGATAGGGAGAAGTGATCATCAAGAAAATACGAGAAATCAGAGCTCGAACGGAGAAATTTATGTTTTTTCATCCCACGAGCCATTCGAAAATGAAATACTAAATAAAGAATATACCAAAAACTAATGTATAATTTGCATAGGAGGCCTACACCATGCAGATGTGAACGTGGGTGTAGATGTTACATTAGCATTATACTAATATCTTGTCAGTTGTATGCCTTTCAGAGAATTGAAAGAGCGGTATACGAAATTGGAGGAAGGTAGGAGATAATTAATTAGCCATCAGACTATGTACTCACATCTCTGCTACGTTCAGAGAAAAAAGTAAGTTATTCTCACTATTTGTTGAAATACCGTAGCTCTTCGACAACATACCCGGTACGAAAAATTGGCGTGTTTCGCTTGGAACGTTCCGCACAGGTGTGGACTTGGCTCGGTCGCTTCTCATCTTTATTTGCTCAGCCGGCGTTGATTAATCACAGCGTAATGGCGAAGTAATTGCGCGCCTCACTGCGTTTCTTAATTTCGAAACCGGTTCGGGACGCTCTCGGATTTAAAAATTGCCTGTCCGAGGTCCCATTTCTCTGGCTTCCGTTTTGTTTTTAATCCCTGGGCGCGCGCCAGCGTCGCTCTCCCGGCGCGGCGGGTAAAATCGTTCGTCCGGCGCCCGCCAGATGGACTGCAGAGGTTCGGTGACGTCACACGGCCGCCGCGGCGCGTGGCAGCTGTCACGGTGACGTGGCCGGTGACGTGGCAGCCGCCGCGAATAGGCGCGCGCGCGACGGTTATAGCCCTCCCTGCCGAGTGGAGGGGGAAGCGTGGGGTGGGGGGAGCTGGCGCGCTTTGTTCACGCGGGTCGAGTTAACCGCAGCTTCCGTTTCATTTGCTCTACTAATATTAACTGTAGTGTCTGGTGGCAGCGTGGGTGTGCAATACCACCATGCGTTCCGAACAACACCTCAGCAAGTTTGTATGTGTTCACGTAATACTGAGAAAGCAGAATATCGTTTTTCTTTTTTTTCTTAACTCTACATCTTGTTACGAAGACTGGCGCCCAACACAGCTGATGTTGACAGCGAGTCTTCCACGTTTATTGCATTTTTAAAAGCAGACCGGATAAAGACATTAGTTTCATTTAAAACGTCCGGGCTCATAAGCCGTGGTCGATTTATAAAACTTTCCCCTAACGTTTTATCTTCGGCTGCGGAAGACATCTTCAGACGTAGAGTCGCGAACTGCGATGAGAACTTGAGGGAACGCCGTATATATAGGCAATGTAGAGGGCACCACAAGACATCATGGCCGGCCGCGGTGGCCGAGGAGACTGAGGCGCTCCAGTCACGGTCTGCACGGCAACTACGGTCGGGGGTTCGAATCCCCCCTCGGGCATCGATATTTGTGCCGTCCTTAGTATAAGGTAGTTCATAAGTAGTTTGTAAGCTTAGGGACTGATGACCCCATAGTTAAGTCCCATAAGTTCTACAAACATTTTGAAGACATCACGTGACGTCGGCTACGACACCATCTCTGGTATTGCCAACATTCTTGGCAGAGAAGAATCGATTGTCAGTCCGCTGGTGTAAAGCAGAAGTCCAAATTCTGTCTAATTTAACAGCTTCCTCTTTCCTGTTAAAATTATTGCGGTGTTTATAGATCTCGATTGCTGCACGGCCACTACGGTCGGGGGTTCGAATCCCCCCTCGGGCATGGATATTTGTGCCGTCTTTAGTATAAGGTAGTTGATAAGTAGTTTGTAAGTTTAGGGACTGATGACCACGTAGTTAAGTCCCATAAGCTTAACAAACATTCGAACTTATAATTCTGTAATTTTCACACTGTCTGCTCTTGCTCTATTTGGAATTGGAATTACGATATTCTTCTTGAAGTCGGATGGTATTTCCCGTGTCTCATACATCTTCCATAATAGGTGGAACAATTTTTTCATGACTGGCTCTCCTAACGATATCAGCAGTTCAGAAGGAATATCATCAACTCCATGGGACTTGTTTTGACTCAGATCCTTCTTCTCGCAGTATCATATCTCCTATCTCATCTTCCTCCACTTCGTCTTCCATTTCTCGAATACTAGCTGCAAGTTTATTTCCTTTGTATAGGCCCTCTATATATTCCTTCCGAAGTTCAGCTTTCCCCTCTTTGCTTAGTACTGGTTTTCCGCCGGCCGCGGTGCCCGAGGTGACTGAGGCGCTCCAGTCACGGTCAGCACGGCCACTACGGTCGGGGGTTCGAATCCCCCCTCGGGCATGGATATTTGTGCCGTCTTTAGTCTTAGCTAGTTCATAAGTAGTTTGTAAGCTTAGGGACTGATGACCCCGTAGTTAAGTCCCATAAGTTGTACAAACAACAAACAAAAAACTGGTTTTCCATCTCAGTTCTTGATACTCATACAGCTGCGTTTCTTGTCTGGAAATATCTCTTTCATTTTCCTGTAGACAGTATCTACCTTTCTCCTAGTTATGCAGACTTCTACGGTTCTGTATTTGTCCTCTAACCACTCCTGCTTAGCCAGTCTGCACTCATTTTTCAGAAGTTTGTACTCCCTTTTTCCTGTTTCACTTGCTACATTTTTATATTTTCTTCTCTCATCAATTATGTTCAGTATATCCTGTGTTATCCAGAGATTTTACTAGGCCTTGTCCTTCTGCCTATATAATCCTCTGCTGCCTTCACTACCCTATCTCTCAGAGCTACCCATCTTCTTCTACTGTATTACTTTCCCTCGTTTCAGCCAATCCTTGCCTAATGCTCGCTCTGGTTCCTTCAATTTGTCCAGATTCCATCTCCTAACTTTTCTACGTTACTGCAGTTTCTTAAGTTTTAATCTGCAGTTCAGAAGCAATAAGTTATGGTCAGAATCTATATCTGCCCATGGGTATGTCTTATAGTTTAAAACCTGGTTTCTAAATCTATTCCTTACCATTATAAAGTCAATCTGGTAACTTCCAGTGTCTCCTGGTCTCTTCCACGTATACAGCCTTCTTTTATGAAGCCTCAGCCTCAGCCTTTCATTCCTTTTTCCCACCTCATATTCACAGACTACATTTCCTTCTCTTCCCTTTCCTACTACCGAGTTCCAGTCTCCCATTACAATCAAGTTTTCGTCTCCCTTAACTTTCTGAATGATTTCCTTTATCTCCTCATACATTTATTCGATATCCTCATCATCGGCCTTGCTGGTTGGCATATAAACTTGCACTACTGTAGTCGGTGTTGGCTTCGTGTCTATCTTTGCTACGATAATGCGTTCATTGTGCTGTTCCTATTTTCTTATTCATTATCATACCTACTCCGGCGTTACCACCGACAGATTTTGTATTATAACCCTGTACTCACCTGACCAGAAATCCTATTCATCCTGCCACCGATCTTCACTGATCCCTACCATATCTAACTTTAACCTATCAATTTCTCTTTTCTACTTTTCTAGCTTGCCTATACGATTAAGGGTTAGAACTTTCCACGCTCCGAACCGTAGAATGCCTGTTTTGTTTTTCTTGATGACGACATCCTCCTGAGTAGTCCCCGCCTGGAGATCCGAATGGGGGCTATTTTACCTCCGGAATATTTTACCCAAGAAGACGCCATCATCATATGTTCATACAGTAGAGTTGCATGTCCTCGGGAAAAGTAACGACTGTAGTTTCGCATTGCTTTCAGCCGTTCGCAGTACCTGCATGGCAAAGCCATGTTAGCTGATGTTACAAGGCCAGCTCAGTCAATCATCCAGACTGTTGCCCCTGTAACTACTGAAAAGGCTGCTGCCCCTCTTCAGGAACCACACGTTTGTCTGGCCTCTCCACAGATACCCCTCCGCTGTGGTTGTACCTGCGGTACGGCTATCTGCATCGTTGAGGCACGCAAGCCACCCCACCTCGGCAATGTCTGTGGTTCATGGAGGTGGGTATTTCATGTGAAAAGAAAAAAAAAGTAACCTGCATTACCTATGTATGTGCAAGCAAAACATAAGTCATCTGCTATTTTACACAGAAAAGTATTGTGGCTAAATTAATGCTTTCTATTCGTTTCGGTATTTTCCCTCATTTTTACGAGATATACGTTCCGTTGAAATTTCGCAGCTCTGGTGGTACAAAATTTCAGTAAGAATATTTAATGAGGTGAAACGTGTAGAAAGGGCTTTGGTATGTATTCAACATAAAAGTCATATCTTTACAACTGAACGTACGAAAACGATAAAGCTTAGTTCTGTCATAATTGGAAAAATCTTGTGAATTACTACAGCTGACAATTTCAGTTCTTGAAAAGCATTTGAGTTTTCTTTTTTTTTTCTCTGGAGACATGTTCCTGCACAAGCAGGATCGGCATTGTTAATCGGATTTGGAGTGTTAATAGTTACGGGGTGGCCGGATGCCGTTCCTACTGCCAACCCATGCTCCCCGGCAGGAAATGTGTATCTCAAATGTCTACGTATGTTCAAATGTTTGTACAACTTATGGGACTTAACTACGGGGTCGTCAGTCCCTAAGCTTACAAACTACTTATGAACTAGCTAAGACTAAAGACGGCACAAATATCCATGCCCGAGGTGGTATTCGAACCCCCGACCGTAGTGGCCGTGCTGACCGTGACTAAAGCGCCTCAGTCACCTCGGCCACCGCGGCCGGCTGTCTACGTATGTGTGAAGGTTTAAAGTGTTACGAAATGTTCGCGAAACGTGTAACAGAGGTGGGACTTGGAAACAGCCCGGTATTCACCTAGGGGGATGTGGAAAACCGCCGGAAACCGCATCCAGACTGGCCGGCACTCCGACCCCTTCGTTAATCCGCCGGGCAGGGATTCGAACCGGGCCGGTACGCCTCTCCGTCTCGGAAAGTGATGCTTAGACCACACGGCTAACCCAGAGGGTCTTATAAAGCATTTGAGTCATACTTATCGAATAAGATTATTGCGTTAATAAATCACATGTCAGCTATCTGGAAGGTCTGTGTGTACTCAGAAATGACAATCATTTAAATATACGAGCGTTAACAGGGCAAGAAACACACTGAGCTTTAATCTGAAGACATATTTCCTTGGCTTCGCAAAATGGCGAACAGGCTTCAATCGACAGCTAAGCTGTAGTAGAGCCATATTCCCTTACTTTAACCTGCTTGGTAATTGCCCCCGGCCAAATGGGCTGTATGAATCGGGTAATGAAATAACCTGCTGCGATCTACACTGTTCTTTTGGACATAAATATAGTTAAATTTTCGTGTTCAGCCGAACGATAGTCGTCTCTCCCTTCCCCCCCCCCACCTCTGGAGAGGATGTGGAACTTGGAACAATCCTCCTTATGTGGTGGGCGAATAGTGTGGGCAAGAGTAATTATTTGCGGACTTGCAGACCTCTACGTCGTTAGGATGGTACTTGACTGCTCAGAAGTATAGGTAAGAAATCCTTTGACCTATTGTTGTGCCCTACGCTGGTGCCATTGGAAATGGTTTCCTTCTGATGGACGACAACGCTCGTCCGCACGGATTTGCACTGGTCGACAACATGCTTGAAGCTGAGGGAATTGAATGATTGGAGTGACCGCCTTGTTCAATAGACTGGAACCCAATTCAACATGTCTGCGATGCACTGGGCAGACGAATTGCTGCCAGACCAGCACCTCCCATAATAGTTGCAGAGCTGAATATTGCACTCATGGAAGAATAGCCAAGTATCCCTCAAGAGCTGACTGATAGACTCATACTGTTCATGTCAGGCAGGTGTGCACCTTTATTCACCGTCAATATTAGAATGCAACGAGAATGTTATTTTCATTATTGTGGTAGCCCCGCGATGCCTCGCTCTAAGTAAACACCACGTAAAAGTCAGGCAAAGAAATGAGACAGTAAAATATCGTACTGTATCACACAAATTACAATTCTGATCAATATCTGTATAAAATACGTCACCATCTGTATAGTGAAAATGATATTTCACCTGATTCCTTAATTGTAGATTATAACTTGAGATCATTCCCATTTCAATGACGATAGTGAAACCTAGTTTATGAAGCGATAGCATCTGAGGACGACAAATGGTTCTGCTGAAAGTGGCAATGAAATGATTAAATTGTTTCACCATAAGCGATCTTGGCAGTCAAAGTCTGGGTGAAAAATGTAGAACGAGCTGCATCACCCCATTCCGTGTACTTCATTACATATTACGGTGGGGGTGAAGATAGGAAAAAATATATAAATCGTTCAATGTTATGGTTAAAGTTTATGTTATCAAGTCCACTTGACACTTTCCTATCTTCCCTTTACCTCACTCACGTTACCGCTAGCAGCGTGCTAACTCGTCTAGTTGTAATAGACCGAACCTTGCACGTGAGGCTCGTATGTGGTTGTCACTTAATATTTTGACTAACCTGGTGTCTTCTCTCTCGTAGATGTCCCCAGTGCAGAAGCAGCCCACAGGTCGTAGCCTCCAATTTTTCTGAGGTGAGGCTGAAATTCAAAGTGGGGTTGCTGTGGCTTTCTACCTACCATTAACGAAGTCGATGAATGCCAGTGGCTCTTTTATTTTTACCAATCACACGAATACAGAAGCCGCAAACTGCATGTGGACGTCAATATTTACAAAATTCACAAAAGTAAAAGTCATAACACACTTTCACATACATTGCACGCACTCTGCAAATATTTTAGCCCCATTATCGACCGATTAATAAAAGACTGGTTATCGCAAGTGCCGCTAGATGTTTACCGCGTCGGGGCTCGCAGTGAACTGACTAGCAATGGAGCAGGGCTCCACCCTAGCGCCTAGAGTTTTGGCGCCAACAGACACTTCTAGAACGCCACACTTACTCTTTAACTAAAATACTTAATCTAATAAATCTACAAAACAATAGTGTAATCATAAACAATTACATTATAGTAATAAAAAAATAACTGAAGTTTTATTTATTGAATAATTAATAAAATAGCTGGGAGGTTGTGGCGCGTAAAGATATAGCAACAGCCAATCAGTTCACTCTTAGAGAAAGGGGCGGAGTTTTCCCACGGGACTCTACTTACAGTACCATCTGAATACTATCTTGCTCACGCTACTTTCTACTATTCCATACAAGTAAATGAAATTATTAAATAAAATACAGAAATGGCTGCTGGCTTACAAGCCAGTGCCGCCACACATCCCCTCCCTTGTGAATATTTTCAAATTAGAAAGTTCTCGAAGTCAACAGATAATTTGAAACCATTTTCCAACAAAATAATACCAAAGTCAAACAATAATAACTGTAACCTAAACATAAAATCCAAAATATATCCCCAAACATAGATAATAAAAACATCAATGCCTATATGCAGTGATAGACTTTTATAATTACATGAACAGTATTGATATTAAACCTAACTCATACCTATTAAATTCATATTCATATACCAAAATTGAGAGAAATTTGCCTCATGAGTAAAAATAGCAAGTCCTAATTAAGCAAAAATTGCCAGAAAGTTTACCTACTTATCAAGGACAAGAAATAATAATAATAATAAGTAGCACAATGTTTCATATGAACCAATGAAATCACCTAATCTCTCAAACAATTTACATTCACATAACAACTTACTACCAATACACAAACAACAATATGGACATGCGAGAATTTAACAATCAGATATGACAGTGGTATTTGTCATGAAAGGAAATGAAATTAATCTCTATCAAATATGATCAATGAAATTAGTATCTGAGTAATTATCATAAGAAGATACCGCAATACTGAAAAACGTCCTAAAATCAACTACATCAATAATCGCCGCATTGCCGTCCTAAAATCACACTTCGGCACATTGCCGTTCTACGTCACACGCATCACTTCTTACTATTGTAACGTCATCATCACCTTTCACTGTTTACTTAACATATTTTCACTTTATGTTTTATATGTGAAGCACATAAACTTCTCACTTTGGAAGGGGTGGGTAATCGTTGAACAGACGAATGCAGCAGCAGGTCTGCATAGTACAGAGGCAAACAAGCGCCATTACAACCGACCCACCAATCCATTTTACTCTGCAGTGTGATTATTATGCTGCATTTATTCCAGCTTTCTCCACCCTTATCTCGTCATACATATCAGACGAGGTAGCTCTTTTGAATACATGAAAATACAGAAATAATACTAATTAGACAATTAATTTACAAATCATTAAACCTAAAAAACAAAATTTTAGTTACAGACAATAGCAATTGTTCTTAACTTATTATTAAATCCATAACAATATTTCATTCTCATGTTTATTCAATTGCTTTCGAAACTAATCATAACTGTTCACAAATAAAGGTCCCGTTTTATACGTCTTCAGAAGCCTGCAGCTTCTGACTCAAGTCAGTGTGATCTCATGCCAGCTGACGCTGTATCGCTGGCTGCACTTGACCTACTGCAACATCTGTTGTGGCGCGCGGCCCGCCTGCCTAAGGTCATTGCTTTCTATGTTGACATTCTGTTACTAAAGAATGTTAGGTATAATTCATCCATAGACATACAAATGTGATTCAGATTTTGTAGTCAACTCAGTTCATTCTGTTACTGGATGTTTCTCATGAAAAACAAGCAAACTTATGCCTCATTGCCTTCACTCATAAGCAGAACCGTGTCTCTCTTTTCTTCAGTATCTCAAATGTTATATACCATCAATATGTAATTTTCTTTGGCTTCCAACTAATCAGGGCTTCAGAATCATATAACAGCAAACAAACATTTATTCTGCCAGGTACATACCATGTAATTTTTATACGTTTTTAGATGTAGGTAACGTTTTGTTAGCTACTTAACAGAGTTTGTTAGACAAGACACTCATGTTTAATAGAAAGGTGTTAAAATGTTTAATTCGCAGATTTCATTCGCTAAGGCAGGTTTTATCACAGGAGAAATGTATACAAATTTTACGTTGACAGTAATCCATTTAAAAATTGGTATTGTTTCACTTGGTTGACAAAGTTATATTTACCTCTTAAGAGCTAGTAGGTATCTACATCTACATCTACATCGATACTCTGCAAATCACATTTATGTGCCTGGCAGAGGGTTCATTAACCACCTTCATAACTTTTCTCTACCGTTCCATTCTCTAATAGCGCGCGGGAAGAAAGAACACCTAAATCGTTCCGTTTTCGATCTGATTTCTCTTATTTTATTGGGATGGTCATGTCTCCCTAAGTAGGTGGGTGCTAGCAAAATATTTTCACATTCAGAACTAAAAGTCGGTGATTGAAACTTCGCAAACAGATCACGCCGCAATGAATAAGTCTTTCTTTCAATGATTTCCACCCCAATTCGTGCAACATTTCCGTGACGCTTTCCCCCCCGTAACGTGATAAAACAAAACGAGCTGCCCTTCTCTGAACCTTCTCAATATCTTCCGTCAGTCCCACCTGGTGAGGGTCCCACAAGGGGCAACAGTACTCCAAGAGAGGACGCACAAGTGTGATGTAGGCAGTCTCTTTGGTGGAGCTGGTGCATCGTCTAAGCGTTCTGCCAATGAAACGTAACCTTTGGTTCGCCTTCCCCACAATATTTTCTATGTGTTCTCTCCAGTCAAAGTTGTTCGTAATTGTAACTCCTAGGTATTTGGTAGAATTTACGACCTTAAGGTTTGACTGATTTATCGCGTAATTGAAGTTCAGCGGATTTCTTTTAGTGGTCATGTGTATTACTTCGCACTTTTCTTTATTTAGTGTCAATTGCCAATTTTCGCACCAAGTAGAAATTTTGTCTAAATCGCTTTGCAGTTGCTTTTGATCCTCTGTTGACTTCACTAACCGATAAACGACAGCATCATCCGCGAACAGTCTAAGGGAGGTATTCAGATTATCTCCTAAATCGTTTTTAAACACGAGGAAGAGTAGAGGACCAATAACGCTTCACTGTGGAACGCCAGATATCACTTCTGTTTTACTCGATGACTTACCGTCAATTACAACGAACTGTGTCCTTTCTGATAGGAAATCGTGAATCCAATCGCACATGTTTCTAACATGTGTGGGCAGAAATTACGTCGCCTATTTTCTCTTACACAAATGACAATAATGATGACCGACACCTCTTTCCGTACCACCTAAAACAAATATCTTAATCTGCATACGCGTGGCCGGACCTTCCTGTGCCAAACACAAAATTCTATTCTGCAACATCATACAAGTGTCGCACATTCACCTCTTCACAAATAGTGGCGGAATTTCATGTCGCCTAAAAAATCATATACAACATCTGTGGCGGAATAACACATCGCCTATAACTTTACACTCGCATACTCCAGCTCAAGTTTCATACCTAATAACCAGACCCACGTTTCAAAACAAAATACCTTGTAATGTGTACTGTCAATGATATATGAAGAGTACAACATCGTAATCACTTACCTGGAATAGCTCCTCTTCTTTTGCTGCGATCTATATGTTCATTAGCTACGTCGTGTTTGCTTATTCATAACTTATAGTGTTGTCATTATCTCATATTCTATATATATGTATGTGTCCAATAACTTCAATTTCCGGTCTGATCATGTGTATTATATTGTTGCCTATATCGTCGTGTTTGTTCAATACAAGAACGTTGTCAATATCACGGTTGTTGTCATAATCCAATATGAAAGTGTCTACGTTTCATATTCTTGGAGCAAGACTAGGTCCTAACTAGATAGATAAGAATATATAGAAAATAGGTACAATTTAGATAGAAGAAGAGAGTTGGCAATGGAGTGTGATCTCTGTTTTATTACTATGATATTCCCTGTTGCCCCCTCTATTGATGCCGCGCTGATGTGAGCCCCTGCCCCTTCTAGACGGACTCAGGCTATGGCGCTGCTGCACACTTTCTCGCCAGCTGTTACTGTTTTCGTTTCTGTCTCCCCCACTACTTCTGATTCTGTCACTGCGTCTATCGTTCTGCCACCTGTTTCTTCTGCAGTCTTTGCGTGCCTGCCTGTTAGCTGTCAAGGCATCTAACTGTTCCAATACTTGCAACAAATTCTTTATGTCATTTTTGTTCATGCCAACTAATTTTTCTTGTACCGAAATTGGGAATTTCAGCGTAATAATATTAACTAAGTCGCTTTCTCTTAATGGGTCTGTTAAATACCCTCTCCAGTCCCAGTGCCAAGGTTAATTTAAATTTTGAAAATGTCAATATTTTTCTGTTCATTAGGTTGCTTTGGCACCATACTTCTCTCTTTTGCAATTTGGAAACTTTTCATTTTTTGAACATGAATGGTACACAATTGTGTACCTTGGGTTTTAATCGTAAACATATTTCTTAAATCTTGGACCATACTGTATTTAAGGGTAAAATTAATTACAGTATGTTGTATTTGTAAAACCTACATATTTTATTTACAATAAGAAATTTTACAACACATATTTACAAGTATTTCTTACTGCCAGATGGTTTTGTATGAGTCCCCATGACAACTTTATCCCCAACATGATGCAAAATTTCTGATGCGGTTGGTTTGAAGTGAACTAGTCTGAACAGATTTGAGGTTCGTCTAATATGTCACAACCTCTCGGAATTAAACTGTCACAACCTCTCGGAACCTTTGGGTCCACTGAAATCACTTTCCTCTCCAGAGATGCGCCAATGTCAGGCATGCAAAAAAGTAACGAACAAACCATGGATAGGCACCATACCTAAATTTTTCTTAAAATTTGATGTGAAAATTTACACATTTTCTTACAAATAAAGAAAGAAACAAAAATACATTTTTTTCAAAGTATAGCAATACCAACCAAATGGCTCTTCACGTCAAACCTCTTATGGATTTTTTAAATATCACCATTCATTAAAACTTCAATGTTTTGAGACTGCAATTCTTTAGGAGCATCACGTGGGAGTCAGAATTCGTACGCTATCGATTCATTATAGCAAATAAATCATCCTCAGATACAGAATTTGAATATTCTGCAACACTTCCCTTTAGTATGCGTGATGTGTCTTTATCACTTAGCACATGAGCTGCCAAAATAGGGTACGTTATTCAGTACAGAGCTATTGTAAAAGTGCACATTAAGAATCAAGGTACACAAATATGAAAACATCGGCATTTATTACCCAGGAAAATTGAAATAATTCACATTTGCTGTATTTCATATGATTCTTCAAACTTCACTTATCACTCACTACAACAAAAATAAACACATAAAGCTTTATGTATTATTTACTTGTTACTTGCTGTCATAACGACGCTGCCCAGTTGCCAGCTTCACTAACATCAAACTTTTGATTCGTGTAGCTCCAGAAGTACTGCTGCAAGGGCTATGCAAGTGGCGTCATTTGAAAGCAAAAAGCTACACACGATTGTGCACTCACGGTCTGAGCACACAAAATACGCCACAGACAGAGAAAACAGTTTACGAACCAAGGTGCACATATGTGCACTTATAGACTGATGAGGATACTCATTTTTATCCCAATAATATTGAAAGAATTCTTTGTAGTTATTACACCCACTGTTTAAAAAAACTTTTTGCCTCAAATATTTCATTGCGGACTTCAATTTGTGTGCTAGTCAACTAATACTGGTTGAAAAATGCCTGCACAAATTCCTCGTACGTCTTTCATTTGTTAATTACACTGATGCCCCATGATATCACTTCACCGTCAAACTTACTGGCTACCATATGTATTTTCTGCTGTTCCGTGTAGCGTGGAGGTATGTTGTTCTTCAAACTACCGAATGAAGGCAACGGGATGCAAGTTTCGTTTGCTGGAAAAGCTATGATATTTACATGCATCTGAGGCATCTCCTACAGTGACAACTTGACAGCTAGTTCTACTCACTTCTTTTATCTGCTCCTGTAATTTAGCAACATGAGAATTTACTGTTTCAATTTCCGGGATTATTTTGCTGTGAATCACATTGGCATTATCTGTACATTTATGTTCAATAGCAGTCACTTTTCTATTGATTACGTTTTGTTCAATTACTATCTGATGTATTTGTGTAACCTGTTGTTGATACCTATCTTTACATGTACTTGCCATTTTCATATTTAAGTCATCTAAATTATCTACCTACTGTTTGTAAGTAAAAACTTCCTTGTTCATCTCTGTTGTAAACTATATCGATATCCTTTGTCTGGAGTTGTCAGTTATGAATTTATATATAAATTTAGGACAGCAATTAATTTTCTTGGGTCGCCACCATATTTCTCCAAAATATGGAAAATTAAAATGTTACTGATCAGCTATGATGTGATAATATTTTCAAATATATAATAAACATTCCTACTCTATTGCAATGTATCAGTTGTACCAAACAAACAAAAATGTACTTGAAAAAATTATTGGTAAACTGTGGAATTTAACTATTCTGTTTCCCTCCAAAATAGTGAAAAAAGGAATATTCTAAAATGAAAGACGATCTGCTCAAAATCAATTTATTACAATTAAACATGAAAAATCCTAACTTGACACAAAATTAGATGACATTTCCTATCATGAAAAAACAGATAATGGTATTCAAACAATCTTTTACAAATGTTAAAATATTGAGACACAAAAATGACTGGCTGAGTCAAAGGTCGGAGGTTTTGCAAAACAGAATGCTATTAGATTGGCTACACAGGGTAAATAGGCAGATCTCAAAAGAATAAAATAAGGGACAGAATCCAACAAGTCTCATTCATATAACCCCCTAGCAAGTGCGTCACCTTACCCACACAGATGATCATTGACGGCAGCGTCTCAGGCTCGCAGGCAGCAGGCGGTGGGAGCGGATGAGCTGAAATTTTTATCCGACCGTAACTGCTGCGACCTGTTAAGCAGGGTCGACTGTAACTTAACACAGCGTCACTGGCGTCGGCGTCGTTAGGCAGTTGCTGTGCGATTCTATCACGCTAGTAGACTAATCAATATTTTGCATAGGTGACACAAAGGCCACTTGGCACAAATCGATCAGTCACTTGCGTAATAAGATCCGTAAAAACTATGCCCGATTCGCAAAGGCGCGAACTTCTAGCAAAACGACAACTAAACTGTGGCCGCTCACAGCGTAACCACAGGACAATGTAACGTCCGTGAAGCAAACACAAGTTCTGCAAGGTCCGAATCTTCGGAATCAAACACAAGTCTAACCAGAGGACCGTTTAAGACCATGTCCTCCCCGCGAATCTAAACGGAGTGTCTCCCGAGGTCCGCACACTTCGGATGCTCAAACAGGAGTCTTCCGAGGTCCGTACCCCTCGGACGCACAAACAGGAGTCCTCGTGCCCCCTCGCGCTCTGCCGCAGCTCGCGGCCACACCCACGCGCGAAAAGACGTACCAATCTCTGCTAACGGCTAATAGTCAAACCAATCGGATGGCGTAGTGCCGTTGACAAATTGTTTAGCTGTCATACCAAAATAATCTGCCGAATCAGGACGAGTTCTCTGCGGCTGCCAAGAGGCTCCGCTCACGCCACCAAATCTTCCCGCGGATTTCACCGTTCCCAGGGTGAATACCCTGCAAGGAATTTCACCTTGCTCCTAGCTACGGTCACACGACCTAAAAATGTTAACGTTGTGCTGTATATACTGCCGCTGGATCCAAACCCCTGGGGTGCCAGACGGGCAGAAAGCTTTCCTCCCAACCTAACCATTTGTCACACTATGTTCAAACTCTGCTGTTTTCAAGAAAGTTTTTTTTTAGAAAACGCCTAAGGGCAATACGTCTCCATAAACAGCCCGGGGCCCAGAGAACTCTGCTATTGTTTGTATCCGGCAAATTCCTTTCTTGTGAAACGGCCGAATGACTAAAAAGGCAGTCCCCTCCATCGCCCACCGCAAACCGCGGTCCAGCATTTTGAAAAGCGTCTCACACACTCTAAAAAAAATTCTGTCAGGTATACTCCGTCGTCGCAGAAACGTAATCCAATGGCCACGAACACTAGAACACCACAATTTGACGAAACTTCCGTCGACAGATCGTAGCGTCAAGCCACCACTTCAATACTATAAAATTTTTATCAGTTCGCGCCTTTCAGCCACAGTTCAATTATCGTTGATTTACAGTTCAACATTCATTTGCGAGCCTCTTTATTAATTCTATTGCAGCAATGGGGCAGTTCATATTCATTACATTTCCAATGTGCAACAGTTCAAAAATTTTTTCACTATAACTTCAAGCCTCACTTTTCCTCAGAAAAAGAACTTTCTCCAAAGCACTCACACTTCAAAGATTTCCCCACAAGGGATGCCATGTACGACGGGGGTGGAGATAGGAAAAAAATTAAATCTATAAACTATTCAATGTTATGGTTAAAGTTTATGTTATCAAGTCCACTTGTGACAGTTTGCTTGACACTTTCCTATCTTCCCTTTACCTCACTCAAGTTACCGCGAGCAGTGTGCTAACTCGTCTAGTTGTAATAGACCGCACGTTGCACGTGAGGCCTGTAGGTGGTTGTCACTTAATATTTTGACTAACCTGGTGTCTTCTCTCTCGTAGATGTCCCGAGCGCAGAAGCAGCACACAGGTCATAGACTCGAAATTTTCTGAGGTGAGGCTGAAATTCAAAGTGGTGGATGCTGTGGCTTTCTAACTACCATTAACGAAGTCGATGAATTCCTTTAGAGATGACAGTGGCTCTTTTATTTTTACCAATCACACGAATACAGAAGCCACAAACTGCATGTTGACGTCAATATTAGTTTACAAAACCCACAAAATTAAAAGTCATAACACACTTTGACATACTTTGCATGCACTTTACAAATATCTTAGCTCCATTATCGACCGATTAATAAAAGATTGGTTATCGCAAGTGCCGCTAGATGTTTACCGTTTCGGGGCTCGCAGTGAACTGACTAGCAGTGGAACTGGGCTCCACGCTAGCGCCTAGAGTTTTGGCGCCAACCCACACTTCTAGAACGCCACACTTACTCTTTACCAAAAATACCTACTAATAAATCTACAAAACAATAGTGTAATCATAAACAATTAATTAACACACATTATAGTAATACAATTAATAACTGAAGTTTTATTTATTAAATAATTAATAAAATAGCTGGGAGGTTGTGGCGCGTAAAGATATAGCAACAACCAGTCAGATCACTCAGGATTCCATACAAGTATATGAAATTGTTGTTGTTGTTGTTTTGTTGTTGTTGTTGTGGTCTTCAGTCTGCAGACTGGTTTGATGCAGCTCTCCATGCTACCCTGTCCTGTGCAAGTCTCTTCATCTGAGAATACGTTCGACAACCTACATCCTTTTTAATCTGCTTACTGTATTCATCCCTCGGTCTCCCTCTACGATTTTTACCCCACACGCTTCCTTCTAATGCTAAGATGACAATTCCTTGATGTCTCAGAATGTGTCCAACCAATCTATCAATGAAATTATGAAATAAAATACAGAAATTGCTGCTGGCTTACAAGCCAGTACCTCCACAATATTTATCTGTACAATCGTATTCGCGCTCTTTTAACACAGAACATGAGGCCCGCTCTACATCCAATGTGCATTGCATGAATGCACTCATGAGGAAATTCATCAGAAAGACAAGCTGCAGACAGATGTGACGTACCAAGAAGCTCAATCCAAGATCGTCTGAAATGCTTCAAAATGGCAAAGAGATTGATTTCCAACCGTAGTTAGTTTGATTTGTATTCATATTATCAGGAACCTTTCTAACGAACATTTTGGGCATGGTAAAGAACTTGACAACCCTCTGCTGACTTAGAGTAAAAATGAGTTTTGAAATTGGCATTTGATCTAGCAGAAGCTCTTAAAATCCCTCTTATCTTTATATATAAAAGGCAATGTCACGATTGACTGACTGACTGACTGACTCATCATCGCCTAGCCCAAACCACTGAAGATAGACACTTGAAATTTGCAGAGGGTGCTGATCTTACACTGTAGGCGTCATTAAGAAACGATTTTTCGATATTCCGTCCGTAAGGGGGTGAAATAGGATATGAAACGTTTTCTTCAAAATACGTTGCTATTTAGTCAATTTTGAAGCTAGAACTACTAAAATTTCGGATTTTAATACAGGGTTCGAATACAAAAGACACGTTTTTCGGCACTTTTTGAAATTCAACCAATAAATGGGTAATATAGGGGACGCAAGAATTAATTTTCAAAAATATGTTGCTGTTAAATTTTAAGCTACAACTACGAAATTTCGGATATTGAAGCTTGGTCAGGATATAAAAAACACGAGTTTCAGTATTTTAAAAAAAATCAACAAGTAAGAGAGTAAAATAGGGGGTGAAAAATTATTTTTGAAAACACGTTGATATTAACACAAGTTTGCAGCTAGAGCTGCAAAAATTGAAATTTGTATTCCTTAAAATTTAAAAATTCGTATTTCGGTATTTTTTGGAAATTCAAACATAAAGGGGGTGAATTACGGGACGCAAAAATTGATTTTCAAAAGTATGTTGCTGTTAACTCAAATTTCAAGCTATAACTACGAAACTTCGAATATGGACTCTTGAGCAGGATTAAAGAGACACGAGTTTATATATTTTTGTAAATTCAACAACTAACGGTGTAAAATAGAGGTACAAAAAGTCTTTTCGAAAACACATTGTTGACAAACAATTTTAAAGCTAGAGCTGCAAAATTTGGTATTTTCATTGTTCGTTAGAATTTACGAAATACGTGCTTCGGTATTGTTGGAAATTGAACCATCAAGGGGTTAAATCGGAGAGGGGGGTGTTTTTCGAAAATATTTTGTTATTAACGGAATTTGGAAGCTACAACTACATAAATTGGTATATGTTTTGTTGGTCAGACTTAAAAAGATACGTGTTTCGGTTATTCCAGAAAATTATCATTTAGGGGGTGAAATAGGGGATTAAACGTTTTTTGAAAATACGTTGCTACTAAGCCAATTTTGAAGCCAAAATTAAAAAAAAAAGATATTTGCATACTTAGTTAGAATTTAAAAGACACTTGTTGGGTGTTTTTCGAAATTCAACTATTAAGGGGTGCCATAGGGAGTTGCAAGTAGTAAAATCAAATGTTGAAATGGTTGTAAATCTTAAGAGACTTAATTACGGGGTCATCGGTCCCTAAGGCTTACAAACTAATTAAATTGAACTTAAACATAGACTAACTTGTACACAACACAAAATACCCATGCCGGAGGGGCGAATCGAACCCCCGACGGCGAAGAGCAGCATGGCGCCTCAATAAGCATGGCCATTCTGCCGCGGCTACAAGTAGTAACACATTTCATTATGATAGTACTTAAGCTATATCTATGAAAATGTATATGCGAAGCTAGTAGTTAATAAAGAGAAGGGTCATCTCCATATTAAAAAGGGGTAAAAGGGAAACATAAGTAAATGTAATAAAAAAGGATGAGTTGAAAAAACAAAAAGGTAAAGGAACTAAAGAAACGTTGAAGACAAATATCCACAGTCTGTTCGAAGAGGATCGAGGGAAAGAGATGGAAAGCATCATATGTGGACAAACCTTCGTAGAAGACTGGATTCGGTTCTATGTCTGCAAGGACTAGACCATGAAGATTGTGTTTATATATGTCCTTCCGATATTTATTGCTATTGTGATGTTTGCAAGACCAAGAAACAACTGGAGCACCACTGACTGCTGTGTCCGGGGCTACCAACCAAACTGTGTAGTGCCAACAAACTAATTCGAAAGTGTTTTTACGGTAGTTCAGAAATTATTATGTATACTTAGTTCTAAGTGATATGACTAAAGAAGTTACTGGTTTCGTTTTACGCTCAAAATAAAGACAGAAAAAGTGTATATTGTTGTTTAATTAGCAATTCATTTATGTGTCCGTGGCTGCCCGACCTTCCCCTGTTGTAGGTTACTAATTTTTCTTATTTTCTTGATTTTGATTATCTAGGTGGGCAGTTGCAAGTATATATGATTTAGATTCCCACAGAATGGCAATATAGTAAAAGAACTGAGATGATGGTGTACCTAATACAGTGAACGCTCAGCTAAGATCTTTTGCAAGATGGAAGTCAGTAGCAAGTCTTTCGACCAACTTTGTTGTATGGAAGTGCAACCTGTGTGAATGTAGGTTACCTTAGTAATGAGGTTGAGGCTTCAGATATCAAAGTTACAAGGATAATTCTAGGTACTAACAGATGGGAACAATGGCTGCACGGTGTCCATAATGAGTAAATGACAGAAAAACAATGGATGAATACCACAGATGAAGTAGTTAGGACGAGCAGGCTTAGATAGTGGGGTCAGGTTACGTGCATGAGAGATCAAGGTTTCCTAAGAGATTCAATGATTTGACTGTAGAGGGTAGGAAAAGTCAGGGTAGACCAAGGAGAAAGACTACTTGAGTGTTGAATGATTTTGAAGTAACAGACTTAAAATCAGAAGAGGTATTAATGGTAGCAATGAATAGGGGATGATGGTGGAATTGTACAAGGGTAACTATGCTCCAGACTAAACGTTAAATGACATAATAACTTGATTATGAATAGCTACGACTATTGAAATATGAAATGAAATGAGATGGAAGAGGAGGAGGACAGAGAGTGGGGATGGAGGAGTAGACGGAAGGTGGAGACGGACAGAGACAGTGTATGGGCAACGGGTAGAGAATATGGAAAGGGGCGAGGAGCAAATGGATAAAAGTCGAAAAGATTCCTTTTCTCAAGGGCAATTATAGTCGCATGCTCCGTCATGGGTAAATCACATTTTTGTTTATGCAGAAAACAGATAAAGAAATATAAAAATTGCGAATCCACTCAGTTTACAATAAACTCTGAGAAAACCACTTTGTTTTAAAATTTCCTCACACTCTACATAGCAACAGCGACGCAAACCAGGGTACATATGAGGACCCCCGAAAAGAAGAATCGACGTGACGTATGTCCTGGAAAACTGGATGAATCTAGCTACCGCAGCATGGTGAAAATTGTTCGTTACCGAAACCACTAAAGCAGTCATATACAAAACTGTGCCAGGGATAAGAGGGTTTCAGGTACTTCATTTTCAAAAGGAAACCGAAATACTCTTTCCTATAGGACAATATCAGCGAAAGGTATTCTTCCTCACCAGGAGAAGCAAATGAAGAAACAACGAACAGGCAAAATTCCTGTGCATCTATCCGTTCTTCGACCCAGTGCTGTGAAGACAAAGGTGAAATATAAAAACTATGAGGATCTGATGGAACTTCCCCAATTTGTGCCATCGATACATCACCAATTTTATCAAAGGTTAGCCCATGAACCAAAGACCATTAGGTCCTTGTAGTCTTGCAGCTGATGAGGATGTCGCAACTGACTTCAGAAACAACATCTAACACACAGAAGATATTAATTCTTGGTATGAGGTTCACCTGAAATGCAAAACACGATTTTTACTTGAAACTTCCTGGCAGATTAAAATTGTGTGCCGGGACCGGGACTCGAACCTGGGACCTTTGCCTTTCGCGGGCAAGCGCTCTACCGACTGAGCTACCCGGACACGACTCACGATGCCGCCTCACAACTTTACTTCCGCCAGTACCTCGCCTCCTACTTTCCAAACTTCACAGAAGCTCTCTTGCAAACACGCAAGACTAGCACTCCTGGAAGAAAGGATATGGTGGAGACACGGCTTAGCCACAGCCTAAAGCCACTCTCACACGGAGCATGGTTCGCGAGAGGTTTCATGGATGGCGCGCTCGTCAGTCGGCTGCCGAGTAGGAATGTGGCCGAAACACACTGCGTCTCTCTCACACGGTGCAAGATGGGGTGCGGAAGCGTGCAGGCTGGCTTCGCTGAGTGGACGCCAAGACGCACAACACGGCCGAGCTACTTTATTTATCAAACGATTGTAAAGAAACTACTCGGTAAAAAAATTTGATTCTCGCACATCTTATAGCTGCATTCTTCAGCTTCATGAAGATCTGTCTACTATTTTGTTCGTGGTTATAGTTCTTGTGATATTAACGGATTCAGTATAGTACTACAAGAAATCCGAAAATTTTGCATTGAAAAATAGAGGTCGCTATGAATTTGCGTTTGGTGCATGATAGGTCATACGTTGCTGTGGATGAAATGTAGCTAAAATATTGAATTATTCTTTGAAGTTGGAAGGATGTCGCTATCTATCACCAATCTCGAGATAATGGGTTGTATGTAAGGCCCTTGTTCCGTATCACGCGCGTCAGCGAAGAAAACGGAAAGAAATTTTCATAAAATCCCTTATATATTTTAAATGATTGGAGGTACCGAAGCAAGATTTTATCAAACGATAGCACGCAAAGGGGAGATTATTTTTTCATATGATCACTTTACGAAACTTTTACATGAATCCCAATATTTAACAAAGTACAGATATTAATGAATGAAGTAGTGGGATTTTTAAGGGCCATCAATGGCTGGTGAAACGAAAATTGCTGTTTTTCTATGTAAGTGAAGAAGCTACTCATTTAATTTTAGAATGGACAGTTTCATGAAGTACAAACTATCTTGTCCTCAGTATTATTAGTTTAAATATTCTGGACGTCTGATTACCCCACCGTTTAGTCCCCTTACAAATCGGAACACTCAATGTTCTGTTGCTATTTTATCTGCTTAAAAATGTTAGTGAAAATAATATTTGTTAGGTCTGCTATGTTTTGGCAAAAGAAACGGATTTTAACATCGAAACAAGGGAAGTTACGTTGTCAGGGACAGGATGTGAAAATACGTTTGTCAGAAGAAGAAAAGTCTGGTAGGGCACATAAATCTGTAGTTACATTGAAACTTAGTGGGGAATCAGTGAAAGTGTTTTATTTTATACTGTTTGTAGCTCGTATACGAAATATGTATATATTGGAACTATCGTCAATCCGCTACCCTAGTATATTTTAATGATGAAAATTCTGTTTGAAAACAGGCGAAAAAATCTATTTTTTGTATCTCAATCTTAGAAATACAAAAACGTTTAACTTACTGGAATCCTGTAAACCAGCCACGATGGTCTAAATTAAATTCTTTTGACAAGCTGAAAGATGTTTGCGATTTTAAAAAAAAAAAAAAAAAAAAAAAAACGTCGCTCTGTGTTGGCACACTAACTAAAATATATGTACTCTAAATGATTTTTCTTATTTCTCAGAAATTTGAATGTATACATATAATCTCATCAGTTCGTTCTATATCATATAAAAACATACTGCGATATCGAATTCCTCTATAATTTCAAATCAAGAAATTATTTATTACACAGCACTACCTTTTTCCTTTTTTTCAGAGTAATATTTCAGTGATGAGATTTCGTTAATATGCAGACACTTTCGTTGTAATACTAAAATCCGCTTCTGTTGTCAAAACAATAGAGTTTACAAATATTCCTCCCACTAACGTTTTTATGCATTTGCAGTTACCACATAATATTAAACTGTATTTCGCAATACTGAGAGCAAGACAAGTTAGTAGTATATCAAAATAATCATAAGCGGTATAAAATTAAAGACAAAGCAAATTTAGTTTTACCAGGTATACGTGACTCCTTAAAAGTCCATTACTTCATTGAAGAAAATCTGTAGTTGCTCGAATAACGCGCTTCATATGCAAGTTTCGTAAATTAATAACGTGACAAAATAAACTTCATTTTGTGTAATATCATTTCATAAAATCTTGCTTCGATACCTCCAATCATTTATGAGATATAAGGGATTATATGAAAATTTCGTTGCGTTTTCTTCGCTGACGCACGCGAGCGGGAACAAGTGCTTTACATACAACCCATTGTCTCGAGATTGGTGATAGATAGCGACATCCTTCCAACTTCGAAGAATAATTCAATATTTCAGCTACATTTCATCCGCAGCAACATATGACCTAATGTGTACCAAACGCAAATTCATAGCGACCTCTATTTTTCAATGTAAAATTTTCGGATTCCTTGTAGTACGCTACTAAATCCGTATATATCACAAGAACTATGACCACTAACAACATAATATTCATTTTATCATGAAGCAGAAGAATGCATCTATAAGTTGTGCCAGAATCACATTTTTTTACCGAATAGTTTCTTTGTAATCGATTGAGAAAGACCGCACTTGGCTGGCGGGCGCGTGGCACTGCGTTCCTCCTGGAGTGCTCTCTTCGAGTTCCCGCCTCGCTGGCCACAAGGTCACACGCCATAGGCGACTCCTGATTGGCCAGCGCAGGTAACATTCCGAAAACATGCGAGAAAAATAGGACACGCGCTAGTTCCAGAATCCTGCAGCAAACGGCCCTCCAGCAGGCCGCAGGGCCGGCCGCTCGCCCGCCCTGTGTGCTGCGCGGCATGCTTCCCGCAAATCTTGCTCCGTGTGAGAGAGGCTTAAGGGATGTTTCCAGAATGAAACTTTCACTCTGCAGCGGAGTGTGCGCTGATATGAAACTTCCTGGCAGATTAAAATTGTGTGCCGGAACCGGGACTCGAACCTGGGACCTTTGCCTTTCGCGGGCAAGCGCTCTACCGACTGAGCTACCTGGACACGACTCACGATGCCGCCTCACAACTTTACTTCCGGCAGTACCTCGCCTCCTACTTGCCAAAATTCACAGAAGCTCTCTTGCAAACATGCAAGACTAGCACTCCTGGAAGAAAGGATATGGTGGAGACACGGCTTAGCCACAGCCTAAGGGATGTTTCCAGAATGAAACTTTCACTCTGCAGCGGAGTTTGCGCTGATATTAAACTTCCTGGCAGATTAAAATTGTGTGCCGGAACCGGGACTCGAACCTGGGACCTTTGCCTTTCGCGGGCACACAATTTTAATCTGCCAGGAAGTTTCATATCAGCGCACACTCCGCTGCAGAGTGAAAGTTTCATTCTACTATTTTCACTTGTTATCCAAACATGTATCGGCACATCTGTGCCATTAACTGTAGATTTTTTATCTTATTAATGCTGTGAAAATCAATATACATTATCTTAGTACTTGACCTATGCGTGAAAAATTTGGCCTGTAACTCGTATATCTAATTTCTGGTTATTACCTTTGCTTTACATTATGTGGTCATGTAATAACGAAAAATGAGACATAAGAGTTTCAGGCCTAATTTTTCATCCTTAGATTTGTACTGAAATAATCGTTGTACTAAAATGAAAGCAAAATAAAATGATTATGGGACAGAGGTGCGGAAACATGTTTCAATAACAGGTGAAAATAGTGTTTTGCACATCTGACGGTTTTCATACTAAGAATTTTGACTGCATACACGGAAATCTTAACAGCTGTATATCCAAAATAATGAAAAGTAGATATTAATACACGTTGAAAAGTATTAACTTTGTTGATGGAATTCTATGCTTGTTACAACAAAAAAGGCTAGTTATGTTGATCTGTACTCCGAACATTATCATTTTGTGATATTTCAAGTAAGAGATATGAGGGTCTATGTGCGGATTGTTTTTTTTTTTTTTTTTTTATTTTTTTATTTTATTTTTTTTTTTTTTTTTATACAGCAACCAAAAACCGGAAGTTCTACCAATTTATTACTATTGGTGAAAAATAGCTAAGGACCCGAGTAATCGTCTGATTTTATCAAAATGGTGAAAGTCTCATCTTCTCTCTTACGCGACCTATTTTGACATTTCAGTTTTCTTGTATCTACTATTTTGTTACTAGAATTCATGACTACTAGGGTTCTCATATATAACTGATTGTCATATTTTCTCTGTGAGACTATTTGCCCAAGACTTTTATTTACTTTACGTTTCATTTCACGACGGACTAAGCCGCAACGAATCGTGGCCGGCTTTACATGGTTCCGATAAATGACTGTATGTAAATGGCTTCATAATTATTAGAATTGCTTGTATGAACCACTCCAGAACCACGCAGAGGTAGTCTGAGTAAATACGAAAGGAGGCCAGTAAGATAAGGCAACGGAGTAAATAGCTAGCGAACGGAGTTTCTGCACAGGACAGAAACATGAATGGAGCGCAGACGGTGGGCGGTGACGTAAGCTCGTGCTTACGTCCGAGACGCCCCGGGTGGAGTCGGCAGCTAAAACTGGTCGGCGCGCTCCTAACATTGCGGCAGTTCTAAGGTGCAGGGCGGGGCGTGGGCGCCAGGTGAGGTGCTTGCGGCTGACAATAGCCTGCGGGGAAGGGGGGGGGGGGGGAACAGTCGCGGGGGCGGACGGCGGACTGCGGGGGCGGCAGGCGCAGCCGAGCGATCGCCGGGCACTCGACACGCATTCCAGCGATGGCTCTTCTGACCACTACAGACCCTTTGGCGACGCCATTCAATGTCCAGGTGGCATTGTTAAAAATCACCTCTGGCCGAAAGCAATTAGCTTAAAGTATTTCCAGTACAATTAAGTTGTAAGTAGCAAAGAGCCCCCATTACTGTAGACGCCACCTGGGAGTTAGTAAGTGTGTTGATAATGATTTTAACGTCGTGCGCCAACAGGTAGCCTAGAGATATAGTTGCAAGAGATCCATCTGTTTGTCCTCGTAAAGTTTACAACTATGGCTCCCAACCTGTGATCCACGGACTGCAAGTGGTCCGCGCGGAATAAAGTATTGCACCCTGAAGATATAGAATATCAAACTTTTATTTATTTAAAATTATTAGTTCCATGCTACGTGGTCAGTCGACCGTACTGTGTGTCCATAACTTGGCAATATCATTGGTAGTGACAGGGATGAGTCACATCGGTTTATTTATTTTATTTATTATGGCTTTCTGTTCCGTAGGTCCCAATTGAGGAGTGATATTCCATGGTCAAGGAACAAGTCAATACATGAATTTTTACACAAGAATGGTAATAGAAAATTTTTAATTAGTCTTATGCACACAATAATCTGAAGACAAAGTGAAAAGAATCAATAAAGAAAAAAATTAACTTAATTGTTAACTTTTCTATGAGTTCCTCGACAGAATAGAAGGAGTGAGCCATGAGATAACTCTTCAATTTAGATTTGAAAGCGTGTGGGTTAGTGCTAAGATGCATTATTTCTTGTGGCAGCTTATTGAAAATGGATGCTGCAGAATACTGTACAAGTGTCAATGTGGTGTGATGCAAATGTAGATTCGACTTTTGTCTAGTATTCAACGAGTGAAAGCTACAAACTAGTGGGAATAAGCTGAAGAAAAAACGTATTGTGACGCCAGTGTCAAAGCTGAAGAAAAAACGTATTGTGACGCCAGTGTCAAAATTCCCAGACTGCTGAAAAGGGATCGACATGACGTTCGTGAACTTACATCACATATTGCTCGAACCGCCCGTTTCTGAGCCAGAAATAGCCTTTTTGCATCAGGCGAGTTACCCAAAAAACAATGCCGTACGTCATAAGTGAGTGAAAGTAGGGGTAACATACTTTTCGTGTGGAAAAATCCCTTATATCAGATATTGTTCTAATGGTAAATATATTAGAATTTAGATTTGAAACAAGATCCCGAACATGGGCTTTCCATGACAGCTTACTGTCTATATGAACACGTAGAAATTTGAACTGTTCTGTCTCACTTATCATATGCCCATTATGTGTAATCAAAATGTCAGTTTTCGTCAAATTTTGTGTTAGAAATTGTAACAACTGAGTTTTTCTGTGATTTAACATCAACTTGTTTTGTACAAGCCATGAACTTATTTCTTGATCTGCATTATTTGATTATTGATCCTTCACTACCAAACTGGTATCAGCAGCAAACAAAAATATTTTACAGTCACCTGTTATACTCGAAGGCATATCATTTATATAAATAAGAAACAGCAATAGCCCCAAAACAGACCCCTGGGGCACCCCACACTTAATTGTGCCCCATTGGGATTGTACGTCATAGCCATTTTTTACACTGCGTAGAATTACCTTCTGTTGTCTATTATTAAAGTAAGAGGTGAACCAGTTGTAAGCTACTCTCCGTATTCCATAATGTTCCAACTTCTGCAACAATATTTTGTGATCAACACAATCAAACACTTTTGTTAAATCAAAGAAGACGCCTAATGTCAGTAGCCTCTTATTTAACCCATCAAGTGCCTCACAGAGAAACGAAAATATAGCATTTTCAGTCGTTAAACCACTTCTAAAACCAAACTGTACGTTGACAACATGTTAACTGAAATGATCAATTAATCTTGAATATACAGAATTTTCAATACCTTTAGAAAAAACCGATGGCATAGAAATAGGTCTATAGGTCTTCATTATCCCTTTTTCGTTTTTTATAGTTTCACTACTGAGTACTTTAATCTGTCAGAAAACTGACCATTCTGAAAGGAAAAATTACAAATATGTCTTAGTATTGGGCTAACATATGGAGAACAGTACTTTAGGATTCTCCTAGATACCCCATCATATCCACAAGTCCTTAATCTTGCGAGGGTGAGAGATCGGGTTGAGAGTTTAAATAGGGAAAGATTAATTTTTAAAACTCACAACCACCAACTGTGAACCATGCAAAAACAATGGAACTGTGATTGCTACTGTTTGACTCGTTTTCTAGGGGATGATATCACACATTCACAGCTTTCATTCCCTGCATATGATTAACAAAAAAATTCATAATAGAGTAACTTCATGTGAGAAAAGGGTGTACTAACTACTATTTTTGAAAACACGTGAAAGTTCACTTTATGTTGTTTATTACACCATATTAAAACCCTGTGGCTGATACGTCTGTACGTCGACACATTTATAAGTTATAGCTCATGAGCCCCCAGACAAAATGAATATTTGTCGTAAATTGTTTTCATACCATGTGCCTGTCTCAAACACCGTTTATGTTCATGCCTATGCGACGACACGTGTTACATTAACAAAACACAGTCATTTTAATTCAGTGCGATGCACACCTTGTTCCACTGGCTAAATATTCACAACACACAGTAACACTCGATTCAACTTGGTGCCGTCTACGACGAGCAACCACACCGGGCAATTGCCACACAAAAATCTATAGTCTCCACCTGGAGATCCACATGCCGACAGCGCAGAGCGACGCCGTGCCCGGCCAGCTACACCACTCGTTCCCGACCCCTGACTACTTGGGCCACGCGCGCGTGCGCCAAGAGCCCAACTGCCGCGGTTTTTCCCCTACGTCATCAACTTCCCCATGTGAGCTGTTCTAACCTACTTGCCAACGTACAGCGCTCAGCCAATACATTTCTAAAACTTTACTTAAAATCAAAATAATTACACTACACATTAAATAAAATGTCTTCTTAGGTTTTTATATTGGTATAAACATCCTTTGTACTATTTATTACAATCGTGCAATTTCTTATATCACAGATAAGTGATTTAACTGAATATTTCAAGATAAAATACACAAGATTAATTGAAAATAAAATGAGAAATAGTTAATATATTATTTTTATAAACAAACATTGCCATGCTAGTTGTGTAACTGTCTTGTATTCATTGGTAATTTATTACTTTTCATTGTCAATTAAACATATTACGCCAGATGTGACTATATCAGCTAATATATTGTTCATTTGTCAACAGGCTATTTTGTAATGAGGGCCTTAAAGGTTCCTAACTGCATCGTATTACGTCAAATGCAAGTAGTATTAGAATATTTTATTTCACGCTGTGCACTGCACTGCGCCTGGCACTCGCCATTGTCCCTCTCTCCCCTCACCGGAAACGAGCCTGGAAAATCCTAAGGTGGAACAAGCCACCAACGTCGACCTGCTCGCTGGCCTCCCGTCAGCTACAAGCACACAGCAAATCTCGACGTGGAGAAATTCTACCTATGGCCTAACTATAAACGTTGTCACCCAACTGCGTACATACATTGCTACCATAATTAATAAGATTAAAACTGTATAACATTTAGTGCATTGGCATGGTCAACGTTTGCAGTGAACTTCATACTGTTTAATTATCAAATGCTATTAATTACCAATATTTCTATTTCTATCCCACAATCTTTAGTGATTTAATTATTGACTCAATCTCCCCTATGGAAGTATCATGAGGGACCATTTCAGGTAACAGCCTCGGAAAGGCATTTTCTAAAAAATGTTATATGGTTACCTGTAGAAACTAGGGTTTTGTTTAGTTCCTCTACTATATTCAGAAAGTGATTATTGAATATTGCACATATATCTAACTTGTCAGTAACACAAACATTTCTACTACGCACTAACGTTATGTCTTCTACCTGCTGTTGCTGACCAGACACTTCCTTCACGACTGACCAGATAGTTTTAATTTTATCCCAAGAGTTTGGTATTCTATTTGCATACCACATACTTTTTGCATTCTTAATGACATTTTTCAAAAACCTTACAGTACTGTTTGTAATGAGCTACTGCATTTCATTCTGACTGCTTCTAACAATTTAATACAATTCCCGCTTTATTCTACATGATACTCTTATCCCCTTTGTCAGTCACCCTGGCTGTCTGTTACTGGAAGTACCCTGTTTTGAGAGTTCTAGCGGAAAGCAACTTTCAAACAGCATAAGAAATGTGTTCAGAAAAGCAATTATCTTAATTTCCAGTACAATTAAGTTGTAAGTAATAAAGAACCCCCATTACGGTAGAAGCTACCTGGGAGATAGTAAGTGTGTTGATAATGGTTTCAACGTCGTGCGCCAACAGGTAGCGTAGAGACATAGTTGCAAGAGATCCATCTGTTTGTCCTTTGTAAAGTTTACAACCATGGCTCCCAAACTGTGATCCACGGACTGCGAGTGGCCTGCGCGGAATAAAATATGGCCTCTGACGATATAAAATATCAATCTTTTATTCATTTAAAATTATTAGTTCCTTGCTACGTCGTCAGTCGACCGTACTGTGTGTCCATGATAACTTGGCAACATCACTAGTAGCGACAGGTGTAACATCGGTCGCATCTGAAATACATTCAGATGTCTTCCTGCATTGTGAAAACTTATTAAATTTGTTTCAATGGCGGATACTGTGCCAGTCCACCACAATATTGCAATAAAATAAATAAAATAAGAAGTTTCAGCTTGGTAGGCGATATGAACTATTTATTTTACAAGGATTCACATATCGATTTTGCTCCTATGATGGAACATCATCAGTGCAGATTGTAGGTCATGATGACTCACGTACTCTGAATAAAACAATGAATGGTCACATCCGTCAAATAATTAAACGGTCTTTCTGGTGCACGTTACAAGTTTAAAATGACTTGTGGCGTGTACCAGGAAGACCTAATTATTTTACGAATATGACCATTGATTGTTTTATGCAGAGTACATGAGTCATCATGACCTACAATCTGCACTGATGATGTTCCATCGTAGGAACGAATTCGACGTGTTAATTCTTGTAAAATAAACAGTTCATATTGCCCACCAAGCTGAAACGTCTTATTTTATTACTCATTAAATTTCACATTGATAGACTGTACTTTCTTGGGCAGTATTGTTGGAAAAACCCTGAAATAACATTTCGAAAATCGCATTCTGCCATCATACGATATTCTCCAAGATTTATGTCAGTCTACAGCGTTTTCTTGCTTTAAAAATATCCAGAAATCAACGATAAGTAAGTGATGATATTCATGTTGCTTTGGACAACAAACTTGATTGCTGTAAACCGAGTTTAATTTTCTACTAAGAGAGTTACTATTATAATAGCAATGTCAACATATGCTACTTTTGAGTTGAACGAACTATTGAACAAAATTTATGCAGTCCCGCGAAGATAACCGTGCGATCAGAATCACCTTATAGTGGATTGTGTTAACGCTCCCGCCGGAGGTTGGGCTGCTCCCTCGGTCATTGGTGTCTATATATGTGTTATCCTTAGTTCAAATTAGTGTAACAAATCTGTGTGTTTTGGGTCCGATGAATTGAACAGTATGGTCCCTCACTAAGAGTGGGTCCATGCCCAGAACAAAGAAAAAAGGGTGGTTCCTGGTCTAAAAAAATGTTGAAAGCCGATAGATCACAGCCGTAATGCTCAGTGTAATATCAATGTGCGAAGCAAACAGACGCCATCCTACAGAGGCGCAATTGAGAGAGTTTCAAAGCAGTGAAATTTCTCCTTTACTAGTGTCGGGATGGTCCTTTCTGAGAATTGTCGTACAAGTTGGACGTCCTACGTCAGTTGTGCAACGATGCTCTTTGCAATGGCCTCGGTGCCAGACTCACACCAATAGACGACGTTCTGGACCTAGCCTAGCCTAGATAACAGCCATGATCGTCGTAAGCGCCGGTCTCACAACTACCACAGCGCAGATAAGAGGGTTTGTGAACCCAGAAGTACCAACATGTGCTACTGCCTACCGGTTAGTACCAATGGGTCCATGGCCACCAAAGAGCTTAAATTTCATACAATGGCGACAGGTCAGCCACGTTTAACGCGACAGCTGGTATGCCACACCAACTAGAAAATTTTACCTGTTCATAGTCCCACGTTTTAAATATACAGTATTGAATATGGATGTACATCAAGTTCCACCAGACTTTATCGAAGATGGTGGTTGACGAGCCATGTAGTGTATTTCCTAAAAAAAAAAAAAAAAAAAGCAGTATTCAATTATATACATTTTTGACGAATTACAGCGTTCAAATGAATGAAATAAATCGCAATTTTCGATGTTATGTCATTACTGTATTAGGTTTAGATGGAATACAAAACTGTGGCGAATGAAAATTTGTGCCCGGCCGGGATTCGAACCCGGGATCTCCTGCTTATTAGGCAGACGCGTTGACCACTTCGCCACCGAGGACACATTGACCAGCCCGACTGCAGAGGACTCTTCCCTGCACGTCTCCCGCCACACACAAATCTCCATTCGCCATGCTGTATCTTTCCTATACCACAGACTTTTTTTTATATTTTAAGCAGTATTGATGTCTCACGAACCTGTAAATAACACAGTTTTATTTCAAAGGATAACAGTTAGCTGAGGTTTGTAATAACGACAAAAGTTCGGCTGTGAAAATATTTGTGTTGATTATAATGGAAGTACATACTCTAAACGAGCTCCGAAACATACAGCGAACAGTAATTGTTATGACGAACAGTCATGATCATGGATTCACATCTATTGATACTGCGTTGTAACAACTGCTTTCATGAAGTGTAGTATACGTTTCTCTGGTGTTTACTAAACGTATTAAGTTTACAAAATTGTAAAATTTTTGTCAAACTGTTTGGTTGTGAACTTTGGTGGACGAAATTTCAGTATAAAGACTAACGTGACAGCAAAACACTGCAGTTAAAAATGTAGCCTACCTGTGTCAACTGCTGCAAAAGCATTCTACTTCGAAATCAAGTGTTTTTAATAACGTTTCTTGTAACGTTTTATATGTGAAATTTGAGTACAAAGACGAAAGTAACAACAGAATACTGGGTCAGCTGCCACAACAGCATTCCACACCGAAATAACGTATCATTAATAAATTTCGTTGTTGCCACGTTCAAATTCGTGCATATTTGTTGCAAAGAACACAGTCATATACGAGTGAAAAATTTCTGGCTGCTACTGCTTTCGCACTGGTTACATGTCGATCATGCTCGATCAGGTGTTGCCAACAACAAATAAAAATATAATCAAAGAAGGTGGTTTCATCAAACACAGGAGTAACAGAGGAAAAAATATCTCAAAAATACACCAAAACTAGGTAGAAAAATGAGAATTTCTCATGTTGTGTACTTGAGAATTATAGGAAAGGTCATCTGAAGCTTCACTCTTCAGCTAAGTGTCATTATTCAGGAATTTTGGTTGAGTATAGACTGAGATCAAACAAGGCCAGATATTTGGTATTTTTGCACGAAGTATTTGTCGTATCACTTATATTTGTGTATTTAAATGCTGAACACACCTTGCGCATATTTCAGCAGCCACAATTTGTAGAGACAATACATACTAAGTACGATACACAGTAAATACGATACACACTAAATACAGCACTTCGAGTTCAACAGCAACATACGATAGGCAAACTCCTCTCAGGTGTACTGCCCACCGTATATATGGCGGCTGAGTTTACACAGATTGCCACAAAGAGCGTTGTAACTTATATGTTACGGATTCACAACCTTACATACAGGAATTCGTTGCTTTCAGTATTTGCTTTCCTTTGGATATAAACATGAAAGTAAAAAAATGGCAGTCGCGATCACCGGAAGACAAAAAGTATATTCACATTAAAAATAAATTAAAAAATTAAAAAGTAAATAAGAAATAAAATAAATAAATAAATAAAAACAATAGGAGTTTCTAAGGCTATTGACAGTGAGAAAAACTGATTTTTACTGTTTTTTCTGTTTACATATTTTAACTGTTCCTGTTATTACCAATAGCTGGTACTTCAGTTTCCAATACATACATATAAAACAAAGATAGGCAAACGGTTTTCTTTATTTTGTGATTCTAATATCATGATCTTGATTTGACACTTTTAATTTTGAAATTATAATATAGAATTAGTAATCAACGACCTCAAAGATTATTATATACTGCTTGAAATTAATTCCAAACAATTTTCAAAGAAAGGGTTTGCCATATGGAAATTTTAATCGTAAATTCCTAATCATCACCCTAAACAACCCTTATATTCCAATTTGCGCTCATATCTAGTTTTTATTCTGTTGTTGACCAAATTTGTGTTATACCACTGTGCATTGGTTGAAATTCACCGCCGGCCACCCAGATTTAGCTCTTCCGTGATTTCCCTAAATTTCTCCGGTAAAGGTCGTGATGGTTCCTTTGAAAGGGCTCGATCAATTTCTTTCCCCCAAACAATCCGAGTGTGAGCTCTGGCTCAGGCGAAACCTGTCGATGGGACGTTAAACACTAAGCTTCCTTTCTTCTTTCTTGTCTTCATCATCTACATACATATTTCGCAGTCCACCAAAAGGTGCTTGGAGGAGGGAACTCAGTAGCACTACTAGTTACTAGCATTTCTGTTTCACCCGCACATAGAACGAGAGAAATGAGAATGATTTAATGCATCTACACGAACCCTAATCTCTCTGGTCTTTACGCGAAATGTAAGTTGGCGGAAGTGGAATCGTTCTGCAGTCTGCTTCAAATTCCGGACCTCTAAATTTCTTCAACAGTGCTTCTCAAAAACAATGTCACCTTCCTTCAGCGACTCCTATTTGAGTTCTAAAGCAACGCAGTAACACTCGTACTTTGATCGAATCTACCAGTTACAAACCTAGCCGCTCGCCTCTGAACTGCCTCTACGTCCTCCCTTAAATCGATCTGGTAGGGGTTCCAAACACATGAGCACCACTCAAGAAAGGGGTCAAACAATTATTTGGAAGATGTCAGTGATCAAATTTGTACCAGGAAGTGATCACAATTGTACCTTGTGTGGTAGATTTTCGTTCGATTTTTCACAATTCTCTAACTTTTTTCTTTCTTTTTTTCTTTTTTCTTTTTTTGTATTTATACTAAAATTTGTAATAATTGTCTACTATTTGTATTACATGTTCATTAAACATCCAAGAACAAGTGGCATAGTTAAAATTATTTCTTTGCTCAAGATATTTCCAGTTAAAATAACATTAGTCCGAAGTCATCACAATTGTACCACCTTACTCTATTGGAATTGAGAATATGTTCAAGAATTCTACAGCAAATCGATGTCAGTAGTTTTGTTCTTTTGACTTTCTTAGGCACAGGAGTCACAGGAGGCAAATTAATAAATAATAGAAAAAACTAACATATGTTTTGACAGAGCACATAGAAAACTATTTAATTGTAAAACTGTTATATCCTATTGGACTAATTGTTATGTTTTCATATTTATGAAATATTCCGTCGGCACTTACAGTATTTAGACATATTAAAATCTTGCGGAACATAAATTAAACGTTTCCAAGATTTATGGGTCCATTATTTGTTTGGAAATAATCTCATTGAAGTTCAAACAAACTTGTAAATCATTCACTCACAAAAACTGGTGACGAAATGTTTTATTTTATATGTTTTATGTATTTAACGATCGAATGTGGACATACTTTACTTTTTTTCTTTTCTGCACGTTGTTAATATGACGACGAGTAGATATTTCTTTAATGGTTTCAAGCAAATCTTCTGTGGATGGCAGCTAGTTATATCTAAGCTAATCAAGGTAAGTGAAGCATTTCTATGGGAGCCATTGTTGCCTTTGAAACAATAAAATCCTACAAGATTGACCTGTCATGTCATGTTATACATGATCGATGAGAGATTCCCATGAAGAGCATTTAGCCAGCAATCTCGTTTATAATCCGACGTGTTTTTCTGTGGAGAATGCGGTTGTCGTCTTGAAAAGTACGTGTCTACCGTTCTCCCGTTGAGGAGTTACTTCCTTTCGGCAGCTTTTGTGGCATGGAAGTTAACAGAACAGCACAGAAACAAAATTGAATAAAGCGAAAAGATTCGTGTAAACCGGACGGACGGTTCATAATCTTGGAAAAAAAAAAAAAAAAAAAAAAAAAAAAAAAAAACTGAGCACGAGGGATAACGGAACACGTATCCCCCGCGTCGGAAGCAAAATAATGACTACATAACCATGACGGCATAGTTATTGCTAAATATTGAACTTCTTGAGCTTGGACCGTTTACTGCTTCTATTTTGCCTTTTCTGCCCCAGGCTAGAACCCTTTAGGTTTTTTTTTTTTTTTTTTTTTTTTTTTTTTTTTTTTTTTTTTTTGACGGATTATCCACTGCTTTCCATGCGGTAATGGCAGCGCGGTTTGAGAAGACATTTCAAGGGAACCGATAACATTAGCTATTTCGACCCTTAATTACACTGATCGAGATAGCTCAGTGGTAACACACCCGACTCGCATTCGGGAGGACGATGGTTGAAATCGACCTCCAGCCATCCAGGTTAAATCTGGCTAAATTTTATTTTCCGAGATTTTCCTAACTCACTCCTAACCTTCCTAGCTTCCTTTACGCAAACTTTCAACTTTTGATATTCTCCATTGTATCAAAGTATAACTAAATTTGAGGGTGGAAGGGGGCTTCAGATGGTGAGTTTCCCTTGGAACTAAAATCTCAAAATCGATCCTAGAAATGTAGCCATACGCTCTTTTTTCTGCTTACAGACTCAGTAATCTCTTTTGTGATCAGAATTAATCATTCTCTCTTTCGTGTTCAAATGTTTGTTAAGCTTGTGGGACTTAACTACGGGGTCATCAGTCCCTAAACTTACAAGCTACTTATGAACTATTTACGAACTAGGACGGCACAAATATCCATGCCCGAGGGGGATTCGAACCCCCGACCGTAGTGGCCGTGCTGACCGTGACTGGAGCTCCTCAGTCACCTCGGCCACCGCGGCCGGCCTCTTTCGTGTACCTTATGTCCGACAACGAGGAAGGATCTCCGTGCCTAGCAAGTGTCTCGTGTTAACCAGTGAGCGGTGTCAGCGTCCGTCCTCTAGACGGAGGGTCGGGTCGGGTAAAACCGTCTGCGTGTTGAGGTGCATACAAACAAACGCCGCCCGCGCTGTTACAAGGTGTTAATTAAGCACAGCCGTTGATTAGGAGTCTGCAGCGCCCTCCGGAGAGCGAGAGTAGCGGCCGCCTGTTTCCTGCGCCCCCTCCAGCCAGCAGTCGGGGCCCGGCGTAGCGCGACACTAAATCTCTGGCTCATTGTCGGTCGATTACTGCGGCCAGACGCGGTTACCGGAGACAAACTAATTTGAGACGAGTGCCCGGGGCCGGCGCTCGGCGCTCTCCCGGGAGGCTGACGTGTTATGACAGCTGCGCCGCCATTGTGGCGCGCAATCACGCCGCCCGCGGCGCCACCGTCGCAATCGCGTTATTGCGCGGGGAACCCCCGCGGGAGGAGCGGAGCTAAACAGCGCCCTGGACGAACTCCTCGCGAGTGGCAGCCGTGTATCAGTCCGCGAGGGGCGTCAGGCGCCTCGATGCAGTAAGTCACTGCACTGGGTAAATTACAGGGTCGCGGGACTGCTCCCTGTAGTAATCACTAATAAACAAAGATGGAGCGTCAGTGAGAGATTTATATGGATTTTATTAACGGGGGGGGGGGGGAATATAGGAAAGGTTGGGGAAATGCCAGCCGACTATATTGACGCGTTGAAGTGGGAAAAAGGCTTGACTTCGCAGGCAACTAAACACAGCACTTACACTGAAAGCACGTTTATTACGAACTCAACATACACGCAGCACTGACTGCATCTCAGAGTGCTCTGCTATTTATACACAGACAGAATTTACTAGATATTAGAAGAACAGTTAACATAAGAAACAAGTAGAATTTACAAGTGAACATAAGAAAGATGTAGAACCTTCTGGAATTGTTAATTACAAAAAAATAAATTTTTGCCGGTGGGCGGGATTGAACCGGCGACCTTCTGCACCGCAGTCCGTGACACTATCCCCTGCGCCATGCTGGTTATGCCCCCTTTACACCTTTGGGTCAAGATGGCGGCAGCGGCTGGTGCATACAGACTCAAAACTGGAACTCTTTGGGATATCCAGAATCACACACTAAAATAGTGAGTGAGGTAAATATAGGAAAGATTGGGGAAATTCCAGCCGACTATATCATAACCCCATACTGCTTCAACAAGCCTTTCAATGTAACAATTGGAAGCAGGGAGCAATGGGAGAAAATAGTTCGACACCGTACGGGGGATATTGTCTAGTTCACTGACGCGTCAAAATCAGACCAAGGTGTTGGGGCCGGGGTATACGGGGTGCAGCCAAGACTGGAGGGCGTCATCTCTCTAGGGAAACTGGCCTCAGTATTCCAGGCCGAAATCACTGCCATCAGGGCCTGTGTGGAGGAGAATTTGCGTAGGTGCTACAAAGATCGTAGCATCTACATCTATTCAGACAGCCAGGCAGCCCTGAGATCATTGGCAGCTCCTGCAACAAGTCTAAAATTGTTGCAGAATGTCACAGGGTTCTGGTGGAGCTAGGGGAAAGCAATAGAGTAAACCTATTGTGGGTCCCTGGCCACTCGGGGAACAGTGGCAACGAACATGCCGACAGATTAGCCAGGATGGGGGCAGAGACTCCATTTATTGGACCGGAACCTGTCCTGACAATCACCAAGGCAATGATCAAATTGGAGCTACGTAACTGGCTCAGAAGACAGCATGTAGAATATTGGACCAAAGTCTATCAACAAAAACATGGCAAGGATATGATGCCAAAGCCATGTTTTAAAAGAAGCTCTGCAATCCTGGGCCTGAACAGGAGAGAGATTAGACTCATGGTTGGATTGCTGACAGGCCATGGGAATTTCAAAAAACACCGATGTACAATGGGAATAACAAAAGAGGACCCTAAATGTAGGATCTGTGATGACGGTGATGAAACTGCATTACATATAATTTTCGAATGCATTGCATTGGAGAATAAAAGGCACAGAATGTTTGGGACAACCAGACTCGAATAAATTGTGTCTAATAAAGAACTGGTAAAGGGACTCCTTGCACTGTTCAAGGGCATTGGATGGCTTTACTAGATATACATGGAGCGGTGCGGGCAGTGGCGGGTTGGACCAAGACTGTTTTGTCTTCCCTGGAAAAATCAATCTTTCGATTTATTTTTTACTTGTTGTTACAACTCACAGACAATAAGTTTCCAAAGTTTCAATGTTGAAATCGCATCTGAAGTGGCTGAAAATTAATTAAAAGTATGACGCGGCCTTCCTACCACGCCCACGTTCTGCAGCAGCACTTCAATACCAGCTCAGTGAACAACGATTCTGTCGTGCGAGAAAAATCTAGAAGGCAGTGATACATAATATTTGGTTCTCTAGATCATCTTTGAATTTATCATCTTCTGGTGGTGCAGCTCTTGTCTCTTCCGTGCTTGCAGTATTAGAATTGTGGTTGATTCCGCCGTATGGAAGACACTTTTTATTTTGTTTAATTACCCAAACTAGTCTCGGCACTTATTGTGCCATCTTCTGTGGGTTTCTGTTGTTTATTTTCTATAATAATATGTTACATATTTGGTTATACAATCGTTTGCACAAGTTGTTTGGTTTGATAATTTTGTTAGATGTTTTAGACCTAATTTATTCAAGGTACTTACATTGTGTCATTCGTAGGAGATGCATGTGCATTGATTGTGGAATAACGAATTTTTCATGTGGCGATGTAAACAGTGCAGTTTCACAGAAAAAATCCCACTGAAGACCAAAAAAACCTAAGAACACGCCACAAACAAACGAGCAGCAACACCACAGCTCAAATGTAAGCAAGCCAAAACAGCCACATAGAAATAATTTCAATATAATTTCCATGCCAATATAGGCCTACAATAAATCAGTCAGTTTTCGTAAACAAAAACGTCTTGTTGTTGCAGATGACAGGTTGTCAAAAATTCGTCATTCCACAATCAATGCACATGCATATCCTGTGAATAACACAATATAACTACCTTGAATAAATTAGGCCTAAAACATCTAACAAAATTATCAAATCAAACAACTTGTGCAAACGATTGTATAACCAAATATGTAACATATTATTATAGAAAATAAACAACAGAAACCCACAGAAGATGGCACAATAAGTGCCGAAACTAGTTTGGGTAATTAAACAAAACAAAAAGTTTCTTGCATACGGCAGAATCAATCTTTGACTTTGTTCCGTATCTTATACAATAACAAACTAGCTGCATCGTTTATGACGAAGCAATCCTAGTTTTTCTTTGCTTTGTGATACTGAAGGAGATTTACAAAAGTGTGAGATACTTTCTTCATTCAGTTATGTCACGATCATAAAGAGTGTATAAAAACTGTATAAACTGCGTTTGAAGAAAGTGAGTAGAAGACGTGAGAAACAACGACAAACCAGCAATGAGGCTACGTCCGAAGTAAGAAGACCTGCTGAAAATGTGAACTCGTCTCCTAGCAGCTCCAAGCCAAAAATTAGGTGAATGGTGCAAATAACAGTTATGACCCTCGGTTTCTCGCCGGTCCTACACTTCGCAAAAGGTTTGTTCATTGCATAATCCAAATGAGTAAATTCACTCACATGGAAATGATGCTCAATCCGTAGCAGGACGCCTTAGACCAAGCAGCCATTCCGCGCGGCTTTCAAGTTAACTCTTTTGACCGTTAGCAAAAAAACAAGATATGGAAACCAACGAAAATAGTCGCTTTTTACTACATTTTCGATATTGTTTTATGTGTTTACCAGTATAAATTTCGTTCTGCAATTAAATGTGTAACTTTTCAAAAGTTTGTATGACACTTTTCCTATTATTTAGGATCTCAATTGTGTTAAAATGACATTTGAGGAGAATATCAACCTATGAAGCACCCTTTAATGCATAGCGTAGCTGATCAGCTACATACCTTATTTTTTCCATTACCTCTCAAACTAATTAACATTTTACCATAAATTAATTTGTAGCTGCTCCTATATATAGTGTTACACATGCATGTAGCTCGTCCTAGAAATTATAAATAGCATATTGGTAGTGAATCAGTTGGAGAGTTAGCAGCATTGAGTTACTCCTAAAATCGTTTGTTTACTTTAGTACTCCTCTTTTGTCATGTAAAAGTCGTTAATCAAATACTACTGTTGCATTACAAGTTACTTTATGGAAATATGAGAGGCATAATAGTGACATTTACTGCATAGAGTACATCATTGAAGTATTATATATCTGACCAGCTATGAACTTTTTATTGCTAGTAGCGCATAAGGATGTTAAGGATTTTTCAATATATTTCTCGGTATGTACGCACTATATATTAATCGTGGTAGCTGTTATAGCGTGAAATAAAAAGTCAAGCATTAAAGGGGTTGAAAAAACTCATGATAGTGTAGAGCACAAAATATTGTTGCAGAAGTTGTAACTTTTTGGAGTAATGGGAGTAACTAATGGTTCACCTCTTACGTTAATAACATACAGCAGGAAATAATTCTCTGCAGTATGAGTGTAGACAGATTTTTTTGTGGTGGTGGGATCGTCGGGGGTCGTGAGGGGATCAAACGTAAACAACAAAATTTTGACATATATCCTAACTTGTAAAGAATTGTAACATATTTGGGGGTGGGGGACGAATTGATGCTCTGTTGTACAGCGTTGAAAATGGCTATTAACTTACAATGTGGCATAGTTAAGTATTGAAGGAGGCTGACCCACAGTTCTGTTCTAGGAGCATTGGTGTTTCTCTTTTATATAATTACACAGAATGGGCATGTGATAAGTGAGACTGAACGGTTCAAATTTGCAAGGTTTCAGATGGTACACTGTCGTGAAAATACCATGTTCCGGATCTTACTCAAAATCTAAATCTTCCGTTGCTTACTATTAGAACAGGGTCGGAAATAAGTGATATCTGAACACGAGAAGTAGTCTAAAATGACTAGTTGTATGTCTCAAAATGTCTCAGTGACTCTTGAAGTCCTGTGAATTTTTATCTACGCCTTCTGCCTCATTTGATATCAAAGGTTCAATAGTTCTTTTAATTCTAATACTGGATCTCCCATGTTTTCCATACCAATCCAGTTTCTTCTTCTGTCACGTAATTATATAAGTCTTCCCCGACGTAAAGATCTTCATTGTACTCTTTTTTTAACCTACTCGCTCCTTCTATGCGTTACTAGAATTTAAACTGCTGCAAAAATATTCAAATGTGTAAATCTATGGGACTTCACTGATCATCATTCCCTAGGCTTACAAACTACTTGAACTAACTTATGCTGAAGACAACAAATACACCCATGCCGTAGGGAGGACTCGAAACTCCGACGGCGAGCAGCAGCGCGCTCCTCAGCTAGGTGCCTTGGAACGCTCGGCGACTACACCGCGGTTTTGGTGCTGCCATTTCACCTTAGTCGTACTCTACAGCTAATTTATTTCATTCTTAAGTGATTCATCTCTTTGAATTTGTATCATTCCTTGATAATTACTGTTCTTCTTTCTTTCGTTGATCAGTTGAAGTATTTCTTTTGTTACTCTGAATTTCTTCGTTGTTACTTCCTTTGCTAATATGTGTTCCCGACGTCGAAGTTTGATCTTTATAGAGATATTCAATCCTCTGCAACAGTACAGCCTACACTCGTATGCCTTATGTAAGTATCCACGTCTTTACTCTCATTATTTTTGTTTCAGTGTACTGTTTCCTTTCACAATGACAATCTTAGATAATTTCTTAAAATTCAGCCTAATCTTCATCTTTATAAATTGCAATCTGGGTATGTATTTTCTCCTGAGTAGTTCTTACAATCAAGTAATTGCAAAATCTCTCTCAAACTATAGTGTAATGTATGTCTCGGTGTCTTTTCCAAGTATAGCTACTCCTCTTGTCATTCTTAAACGCTGTATTCCTTATTATCATTTGAAATTTGAAACAGGATTCAATTAGTCTTTCTTGTGCCTCATTGCCATTGCCAACCCGGAGGTTTCCCATAACGGTTTATTCTATTACTTCCCGCACAGTTACATTTTAATTCGATTTAATTATCCTGGAACACATTTTCATGCCCCTTTCCACAATTTATCACTTTCTGGCTTTCAGATGAATATCTGAACTATCATCATAGGCGCTTGTTTCCTGCGTAATCTGATGAGAACAATCCCATCAATGATCTGTTCACAGTAGTTAACCCTCTGTTCTGTTTCCTATATGACAACGAATCCTACTCTTTTCTATCATTTGCTGATGATTTTGATGTTACTCAACATTTTTCTAAGCATAAGTCCTTCTTTCCACTTCACGTTACTGATCCCTTCTAAACATAATTTGCGTCTTTTCTATTCCCTTTTCAGAAGTTATAGCTTGCCTGTTAGTAGACAGCTAACCTCCTGAAAGGAGTTACTGCTGTTTTTCACGGGGTGCGTGATGAGAGACTGAACCTATGTGGAATTCGAACTCAGGCGTGTAAGATGAAAAGCCTTTTCTGAAGCTTGTAGGCAATGAGATTCCACGTCTCGGGCCCGCGCAATCGGCCAGTGATGTGACAGTTTGCAAAACAACGAGTCAACCTCACAGATGAGTCTATCTAGTTCAGGATCTGGCCGACAGAGGGCGGTAATCCGATTAGTATCATTTAGGCGTAACAATCACGTGACTGGAAATACCGGCGGCTAGAACTGTTAATGGCGGTTGCTGGAGAGAACAAAAATGTTCAAATGTTTGTAAATCTATGGGACTGAGCTGCTTGGTTATTACTTTTAGGCTTACAAAATACTTAAACTAACTAACCTGAGGACAACACAAACGCATTCATTCCTAAGGGAGAACTCGAAACTTCACGGCGAACGGTCGCGCGCACCGCACCGCTTCATTGCGCACGGCTATTCCGCCACGGCCTGGAGAGGAACCGATTTCTGGCGAAACAATAACTTACAAACTATTTAAAAATTAAAAACATTTTACTCCGGTGTAGTACGAAGGAGCTTGTAAGCCCATTTTGAAGCTAACGAATAGTCGGTTGCGCTCATATAAACGCGCCTCCAGACATATTATTAGTTTTTGAGATACAGTAAATTGAATATTATCATTAAATAATAATTTTATAAAATGTGGATTTTGAAAACACTTTGAACAAATTGCTCAAACAAGAGTTCAAATGAAAGTTCTCTTTCATTAATGTTAAGTGGTGTTTATACAGTTTTTCTCAAACCCTGGGAATTTGAATAAGAGGCTGAAATGTAATATTCGAGCAGTAATTTCTTATTATTAAATGTTTTAAAAACCAAATCATGTATATGAATTCAGATGAGATTTCTGCATTAAGAGGATAATTCCTGTGTTATCTATATCTATAAATGTGAAAATTGTTCGGTGTACGTTTATCACGTCTGAACAACAAGACTTTAAGAGCTAAAATATGTAAAGTTACGAATGTTTACCCGGGGAAGGCTTTAGGCACGGTTTTATGGTGATCGGATAAATGTGTATGTCTGTTCGGTGTACGCCTATCACATCCGAACGATAAGACGCGGGGACTTAAATATTTGTACAGTTACTAATTTATACCTGAGGAAGGTTTTAGGTACGGTCTTATAGTAATCTGATAGATATTTAGTAATTTGAACAATTTAACGCGAAATACGGAACAATAATTACTCTTTGAAAATTATATTTATTCTTTGAAAATGGTTTTATTGGTTGCATTGTTGGTTGAGGGTTGATAATGATAAAAGGGTGGAGTATATTGGGATGGAAAGTTATCGATGTGTATATAAAACTCTATGTCTGAGTATGTTAATATTGCGCTCTGCAGCGAAAACTACAGAACGCAAACGAATGGTCTGTGTGTAATTGTTGTCCGACGTCTCCCGTTGTACACCATAGCAGTTCAATTCCGATAGCTATAATGGGGTGGAAGATATGGTGGTTGAAAGGACTGAAGGTCTGTGATGACGTTTGCGACTCTATAGCAAGGAGGTTACATAGAGCGAAACGTGATGCCACAGACCATATGGTCTATGCGTGCTCTTCCTCTGTAAGGATAAGCATACGAATAAAGAAATGTAAGAATAAATAAATGAAGCAGTAAAAAAGAAATTTCTTTTTTGTTGAATTTCGTGATTAGATTCTTCGAAACGAGTGCATTTTTACGTATGATTTGATCAGCACTTCTTACTTTCCTGATAAACGGTAAGTGCATAGACTTCTGCAATCTGATAGGAATATTTTTTCAGTACCGCCTTATCAGTGTGGCATTTCCTCAAAAATGAGTGAAATTAATTACATTAATTAATTGTTATTTAAGCTTTGTTTTTTATATATTCTCCAATCATGTTTTCAGAAAGAAGGAAATGGAGAGAGAGAAGGCCTAGGAGAAGTACTAAATCAAGGCATGAACAAATAAATAAATACCCGGGCAACGCCGGGTTTTCAGCTAGTTGATATATATTTTTTATGATATTAAGCGTATAAAGAGTATTTTGTTGTTGTTGTTGTTGTTGTTGTTGTTGTTGTTTTAAGGGGACTAAACAGCTAGGTCATCTGTCCCCGAGTATTTTGTAATGAACAGACCGTGATTCGACTCCAGATTTTCGCTAGGATGGTATTTAAAGGGGCGGCTATTATGGTTTTGGGAAAATGTGTTGGTTGGGTTGTTTGGTTGGGATAGGGGGGCTAAACTACTGAGGTTATCAGTCCCTCGGTGGGGAGGGAAGGGGTAAAGATAGGAAAAGAGGGAAGGGGGAAAAGAAATGCAGTCCGGGAAGTAAAGAAGGAAGGAAGACTGCATTAGCTCGGGTTCCCGTGCTCGAGACGCACGTACTCACAAAAAAACCGTTAGACCCCTGAGGGGGGGGGGCGAGGAGGGGGGAAGTGCGTTGGCGACTTTCAGAGCGCGACGACGTGTGTGTGTGTGTGTGTGTGTGTGTGTGTGTGTGTCGAGCGGCTAGGGTGTCGCCTGAAACTTGGAATTGTTCGCCGAAGTTAGTGAACTTAGAATAATTTTCTGAGTTCGTGGAAGTTCAACTTTCTACACCCAGTGTGGAACTTTGAAATATTTCGTTTGTGGGACGTGATTTTCAGCTGATTTTCAGAGTTGGAATTGGAAAATTTCGCGGAATGGAACTCAGAATTATTTCGCTCAAGGGACTTGTGATTTTCAGTAAAGTGACATTGCTGGACTTAGAAACTTTTCCGGTGATAAAATTTGATGTTGGTTTTCGTGAGTTCGCGCCTTTAACTAATTTGGGCATACTCTGGAGCCGAGTGGAAGACTTAAACATTCATGTTTATGAACAGTTGCCTGAACTACACGTAATAAAGAAAGAATAAAACGTATAACTTTAGTCTACTTTCCGTGAACAATCCAGTCTGCTAGTATTACTGTTTTGTTACATATTTTGGGGACATGGCGGCGGATGTGATTGGCACCACGTCAGACGTAGCCAATTTCATACAAGCCCAACCATATCTGACATTTTGTGTGGGTGTTCAAAATTGTTTGTGTTGTGCATTAGCACATGGGGGCTCTAGCTGTGTAATTGTAAACGATTATATGAACCGCTGATATTTTTCTAACACCATCACCCAATGCAGAATTATCCGTGTGTAAGCTTGCAGGCAGGATCGTTTCATCCGTTTCGATCAGCAGTTTTTAACGTATTCACGTTGTCCAGGCAACCTCGACCCATGAGAGAAATAGCGTACATCTGCCGTCAACTGACATCGCGGGACTCACAAATGACAGTGCTAGGGGAGGGAGGGTGTGTCAGAGAGTGATTAAATCACGCCCGCTGTGTTTCCACTGCTGCCCGTCACGATAATTATTGACTCGTCGCCACACGCGTTCACACTCGCTGGCAGGATCGGAGCGGGCGGAGGGGGTGGGCGAAGGGATGTCTCGGTTTTCTGAACAGCGCAGCGTCCATCCCGACGGGGTTCCGACCACGCTGATGTAAATATTGCTTGAAATCCCAAACGTAATACGGAATTCGTTTAGTTATGATGCATGAGGCCAGCGGACCGCAGCCAGCCAGCTAGCGATTTAAATGTGGTCGCGTCCGGCGTGTGTAGTCCCTTCTGTCGAAAGCCATCGCCGCGTCGCGCAGTCCCTGTACGCCAGGAGTGGGCACACGCACTACTGTGAGCGCAAACGCCCACGGGCGCTCACACCACTTGCCCGCTCCCGGTAACGGGTTCCTCCTCGCAGCTCCGTGCTAACACTTTTCAGTGGAACGGTACCTCGGAACAATGTTCTATATCAGTTTTTGGCCATTTTAAGTTATATGTGTACTTTATCTCTGGATTCGATTGCTGCTAGTATGACGTCGTGTGTCGTAACAAGATGTCCGATATTAGATGAATTAACGTGTCTCCTAGTGCCTTAAACGCAACAAACTTAGATGTGGAACGCAAAATAAACTAACATAAGTGGTCATCAATTTGTAAGAAAGACACTGCGGAATGCTGGAAAACTTTATGCGAATGCAAATGGCCGGAACATTAATAGAAAATCGCCATCAGATAAGCAAGGGCGCACGGAATGTTTCGGCTTACACAGGATAAAATGGAAATTTTCTGGTACCAAAATCCTTCTTCGGTGTTTGATATTGCTTCTGAGTGTAACATGAGAGGCGCAGATCGAATTCTGCTTAGAACTTAATGTTTACAAGTATATCTCTTGAATCATAACAATTTTTTTTATAATCACGACGTCGAACGGTAAACGTATCCACCCAGTCAGTGTTGGCCGCGACAGAATAGCGGTGAGCACTAATGCGCCCAGTTGCAGTGAGCGCGGCCGTTCGCCGTCGAGGTTCGAGTCCTCCCTCGGGCATGGGTGTTTGTGTTGTCCTTAACATAAGTTAGTTTAAGTTAGTGTAAGTAGTTTCTAAACCTAGGGACTAATGACCAACGTAGCTAAGTCCCTTAAATTTACAAACATTTGAGCATTTGAGTCAGTCCGTAGACTGCTTTCCAGCTTTCCACGCTATTTTACATTGTACAAGCCTCTTCATCTCTAAAAATAGCAACCCACGTTCATTTAAATCTGCTTACTCTATTCGTCTCGCGGTCTACCTCTGCTGTTTGTAACCCTACTCTTCCCTAAAATACCAAATTGACAATTCCACGATTTCTGAGAATGTGCCCTACTAATGGATCCCTCTTTTTAGTGAACATATGCCAGAAATCTCTTTTCACCCCAGATCTGTTCTGTGCCCCCTCAGTAGTTACGAGGTCTACCCATCTAATCATCAGCATTCTCCTGCAGCACCGAATTTCAAATCTTCTATCCTCTTCTTGTGTGAAGTGTTTAACGTCCTCGATTCAGTCCTGTACAAGTCCACACTCCAGACAAATCCCTTTAGAAAAGACTTCCTAAGACTTGTATTAATATGCGATATCAACAAATTTGTCTTCTCCAGTTTTACAAAACATTATTAGCCCCCATGAGGTCTTTAAAATGAGCTTATAAAATTGTGTCTCATATTACCCCCCTTTCTTCGAAAACATTGTTCTACGGAAAGCAAGCGTTTTGTCCTTAAAGCTTCTTAAAAAAGTACATATATGTGAATCCACCGATTTCACAATGTTTGATTCATTACGCTACTTATTTTTTTTATATACATGTAAGGAATTTTATGAGGAAACAGAACTGAAATATGTTTCTTGTCACTAACGAAAAGTAGCGAAAAGCGACATACAACGTTGCTGGCGTAAGCGTGCGAAAATCGGTCTGTCACTTTACGTTATTAGAAAAACGTTATCGGTTGAAAGACCATCGTTAATTGTAAAATTAATTCTACCTGAAAGGAGCCAGTTAAAAAGCTTACTTTAGACATATAACTCTGGCCGTAAAACCAGCTAAAGGTTTCGCTTAAACTACTCACTACTTCCTGCAACAGAATCTTGTTACCTGGGCCAGAATTTAGAACTCACTCAAACTTTATCAGCAGGAAGACAAAGAGAAGGTGGCCAACATACGTCGTAGATCACGAGAATTACACATAATCATTAATATAAAAGCCACCCCGAACTAAACCACTTCATGTAGGTGGTTGTGAGAACATTTATGGAGGAACGGAATTAAACATGTGATTAATATGCATCTGGATTTGTTCTCAGCACTGGCGAAAAACAACATTAAATAAATAGGGAAGGTATTCGTTAACTAATATTCATAAGCAGGATAAAGTTTTACTGACAGTCAATTATTTATTCAATTCAATTATAAGCAAATGGGGGAATCAATTTTGTGAAACAAACCTGTGGATATGATGGGGTATCTAGCAGAATTCTAAAGTACTGTTCTCCATATGTTAGCCCAGTACTAAGCCATATTTGTAATTTTTCCTTTCAGAATGGTCAGTTTCCTAACAGATTAAAGTACTCAGTAGTGAAACCGCTTTATAAAAAAGGAGAAAGGGATAATGTAGACAACTATAGACCTATTTCTATGCCATCGGTTTTTTCCAAAGTTATTGAAAAGGCTGTATATTCAAGATTAATTGATCATTTCAGTTCACATAATTTCTTGTCAAACGTACAGTTTGGTTTTAGAAGTGGTTTAACGACCGAAAACGCTATATTTTCGTTTCTCTGTGAGGCACTCGATGGGTTAAATAAGAGGCTACGGACATTAGGCGTCTTCTTTGATTTAACAAAAGCGTTTGATTGTGTTGATCACAAAATATTGTTGCAGAAGTTGGAACATTATGGAATACGGGGAGTAGCCCACAACTGGTTCACCTCTTACTTTAATAATAGACAACAGAAGGTAATTCTCCGTAGTGTAGAAAATGGCTATGACGTGCAATCCCAATGGGGCATAATTAAGTATGGAGTGCCCCAGGGGTCTGTTTTGGGACCATTGCTGTTTCTTATTTATATAAATGATATGCCTTCGAGTATAACAGGTGATTGTAAAATATTTTTGTTTGCTGATGATACCAGCTTGGTAGTGAAGGATGTTGCTCGTAATATTGACACAGTATCAAATAATGCAGTTCAAGAGATAAGTTCATGGCTAATAGAAAACAAGTTGATGTTAAATCACAGTAAAACTCAGTTTTTACAATTTCTAACACATAATTTGACGAAATCTGACATTATGATTACACATAATGGGCATGTGATAAGTGAGACTGAACAGTTCAAATTTCTAGGTGTTCATATAGACAGTAAGCTGTCATGGAAAGCCCATGTTCAGGATCTTGTTCTAAAACTAAATTCTGCTATATTTACCATTAGAACAATATCTGAGATAAGTGATTTTTCAACACGAAAAGTAGTCTATTTCACTTACTTTCACTCACTTATGACGTACGGCATTCTTTTTTGGGGTAACTCGCCTGATGCAAAAAGGATATTTCTGGCTCAAAAACGGGCGTTTCGAGCAATATCTGGTGTAAGTTCGCGAACGTCATGTCGACCCCTTTTCAGTAGTCTTGGAATTTTGACTCTGGTGTCACAATACGTTTTTTCTTTAATGTCGTTTGTTGTTAATAATATCAGCTTATTCCCACGAGTTAGTAGCTTTCACTCGGTGAATACTAGACAGATGTCTAATCTACATTTGCACCACACCACCTTAACACTTGTGCAGAAAGGGGTGCAGTATTCTGCGGCATCCATTTTCAATAAGCTGCCACAAGAACTTAAGAATCTTAGCACTAATCCACATGCTTTCAAATCTAAATTGAAGAGTTACCTCGTGGCTCACTCCTTTTATTCTGTCGAGGAACTCCTAGAAAAGTTAAACAATTAAGCTAATTTATTTTTTCTTTATTGGTTCTTTTCACTTGTCTTAAGATTTTTCTATTACCATTATTGTGTAACAATTAATGTATTGACTTGTTCCATGACCATGGAGTCTTACTCCTGAAGTGGGTCCTACGGAACAGAAAAAAACAAATAAAAAAAAATACTTAATTGGAGAATCTTATTCCGAAAAATGAACCGGAAAGTTCTAAAATCTAACTTTAACACCAGACAAAGAATCTCTTCCATCTCAAGGGAGGAAAGGAAATCAGAACGTCTTACCAGCTTGAAGCACAGCCACAGAGTGTCTGTTTTCCCTCCAGCCTCGCCGCCACCAGAAATCCACCGGAGATCGCTAAAAACTCTGGATAAACCGCGGTGGTGGGGGATTCTAAACTCGCGTGTCCAACAGAGGCTCGCTAGCGGGCATTCCCAACTCAACTTGTAACCAAAGGGAGGAGGAACCTCATTGGTAGCATCAAAAGCAGAGGTTGGTAACGACTACCTATCGACTCGAAGCCAGAGATGCAAAGCGCACACCCGGCAGCTGACGACGAAAATTCCCATACATACATACAGGCTCCCATGCTAGAAGATTCTCATACATGCACATACAGAATAAAGCAAGTACACATTCTCACAGGGACAGTGGCGTCACGGAGAAAGGAGAAATCGTTCATCTTGCCGATTTTATAGACACAATGATAAAAAGTATACTAAAGTACCAGCAATATTACTGAATCTAACACTTAAAAACATGAAATGACATGCTATTCCTCATACCTCCGAATGAAAGAGGTTCTCATTTAGCAAAAAAGCCCGTCTAGTGAACGTAGATAAATTACAAAGTTAAAAACCTAGGTAAGACGGCAGACAGCCGTCTTTCACGTTCGTGGTAGGACCAAATTAGTGAAGAAAATAATAATAATAATAAAACTGCAGTATGTTGGGGTATATATATATATATATATATATATATATATATATATATATATATATATATATATATATATATATAGTTAAACTAAATTTACGGAACTGATGGTAAGGAGTAGTTTTACTGACGTTAAACTGACTCGAGCAATTCGGCTGAAAACCAGTAAACTCAGTCCAATCATCGAGATGCTAGTAAAAATAAAGAAGAGGAAAAGAAATTAAACAGAATTAGTGTGATAGAAACACACGTTTCTTTGTTTCTCGTAATTACTGGGTAAGTTATGAAGTTGATATTTGTATAATAAAAATGCATGTCTTCTTAGCTTCTAATTTTGTGTGAGTGACGAGAAAGTTAAGTCTCCTTTACTCCTACGGCGTGGAGCAACCGCGTACTTCGGTGCAAAGCGCTTTAGAACGCATGGTAATTCGCGCGTTTTGTACAACACTAGATTAGTCTTTAAAGCAAAACTTCTTCAAATACTATACAAAAATGGTTTTTTATCATAAGTATTCATTGAATTGCTGTAATTATGACTAAGTAAAGAATGCTTTTAATAAACTACAAACGCGCGGGCGTCATCTGTAGATCGTGCAATCTTCGGCACTGTACACTTCTTGGGACAGTGATCCAATAAGAAACTTCACGTATGCATGTGTCTGTGAGCTGCCTAAAGAATATTGAAACACTCCCATGATGAGCAAGATTCCGAACTCTCCGTCATTATAGTGATTGTGATGACGTTGTAAGGAGCCTCTGAGTACCAACTCGCGGGATTTGCAGGAACAGCTGCGACAACTCTGGACGAACTTGCCTCAGGGGAGAATCGAAGGTTATTTGACACCACTGCGGCCATAGAGGGGTGCGGCACTAAATTTACCTGGCATCAACGTTCCAGTTGTAGCTACCGATGGCCTCATCATCTATTTTGTAATTAGTTCCGTAAAGCCACATAACCTTTCATCATACATGTCACAGTAAATAAGTTCTGAGACTTGACACATTTTGATTACACATAATGGCCGTATGATAAGTGAGACTCATCAGTTCAAATATCTAGGTATTCAGATAGACAGTAAGCTGTCGTGGAAAGCCCATGTTCAGGATCTTGTTCCAAAACTAAATTCTGCTATATTTACCATTAACAGTATCTGAAAAAGTGATTTTTCGATACGAAGTCTATTATGCTTACTTTCACTCACTTATGACGTACTGCATTATTTTTTTGGGTAACTCGCCTGATGCAAAAGGAAATTCCTGGCTCAAAAACGGGTGGTTCGAGCAATATGTGGGGTAAGTTCACGAACGTCATGTCGATCCCTTTTCAGCAGTCTGGGAATTTTTACACTGGCGTCACAATACGTTTTTTCCTTAATGTCGTTTTTTGTTAATAATATCAGCTTATTCCCATGAGTTAGTAGCTTTCACTCGATGAATACAAGACAGAAGTCGAATCTACATTTTTATCACACCACCCTGACACTTGTGCAGAAAGGTGTACAGTATTCTGCAGTATCAATTTTCAATAAGCTGCCACAAGAACTAAAGAATCTTAGTACTAACCCACACGCTTTCAAATCTAAAGTCTTACCTCATGGCTCACTCCTTTTATTCTGTCGAAGAACTCCTACAAAAGTTAAACAATTAAGCTAATTCATTTTTTTCTTTATTCTTTTCACTTTAAGATTGTCGTGTGTGCATTTTCTATTGCCATTCTTGTATAAAAATTCATGTATTGACTTGTTCCATGACCATGGAGTCTCACTTCACAATTGGGTCTTATGGAACAGAAAACATTATTATTATTATTATTATTACTAATTATTATTATTATTATAGAGGATAGGCACCCAAACGACACTGTATGTTACACACGTTCTGGAACTTCGCACGAAGCCTTCGTTTGGGATGGTGTTCGAAAACCTCGTCGCGTTACATTGAATGTCAGGAATATCTTTCCTTTATAAACGATTTTGAATCGAACAAATAGGAAGAAGTCTTAAGAATTGAGATTCGGTGAATATGGCGGCTGTTCAAGTTTCCCCTTTTTCAAAAAAATGTTTGTAGAGCTTATGGGACTTCACTACGGGGTCATCAGTCCCTAAACTTACAAACTACTTATGAACTAGATAACACTAAGGACGGCACAAATATCCATGCCCGAGGGGGGATTCGGACCCCCGACCGTAGTGGCCGTGCAAACCGTGAATACCGCGCCGCAGAGCGCTCGGCCACCGCGGTCAGCTTCCTCTTTTTTGCCAGAAACAGTTTAACGATGTTGGCTGTGTATGGGCAAGTGTTCTCATTCAATTTGAGTTGTGGTTCACAGTTCATTTACGTTACTGTTACAGGAATACTCACTGAAAGTAATTGCCAGAGATTGTAGTTTCATTCACGTGCAGATATTCCTGCGTGCATCACTTATTTTACGAGGTACTGTTTATTAAATGCAGCCACGCTCTACACGACAGTTTAATTTCTCTCTCTGTTTCTGTTACGCGGCTCTAACAATCATGCAAGCCAATGCGCCGGTAGCTATTGTTTGATGTCTTGTGGAGACGTCCTGTGTTAATAGCCTATGTCTGTTCCCCACTTGGAGCTTCCGAGAGCACCCTCGCAGTTTCGAGGGGTACCTGTAACTTAATTACTCATAGAGGGAGAGATAGAATGCTGCTTGAAGAAGTATTAAGAATTGAGATCCGGTGAATATGTCGCCTGTTCAAGTTTCCCCTTTTTGCCAGAAACAGTTTAACGATATTGGCTGTGTATGGGCAAGCGTTCTAATTCAACTTGAACTGTGGTGCACAGTTCATGTACGTTACTGTTACAGGAATGTTCACCGAAATTAATTGTCAGAGATTGTAGTTTCATTCACTTGCAGTTATTCCTGCGTACATCACTTATTTTACGAGGTACTGTTTATTACATGCAGCCACGCTCTAGATGACAGTTTACATTCTATTTCTGTTTCTATGATGCGGCTATAACAATCGTGCAAGCCAATGCGCCGGTAGCTGTTGTTTGATGTTTTGTGGAGACGTCCCGTGTTAATAGCCTATGTCTGTTCCCCACTTGGAGCTTCCGAGAGCACCCTCGCAGTTTCGAGTGGTACCTGTAACTTAATTACGCAGAGAGGGAGAGATAGAATGCTGCTTGCCTGCAACTTTCCCGCTATTGGCTTGTGATTTGGGTACTCTTAACTATCACACCCAGTGGCGGTGGGCCCCCCTACCGTGTTTATCCAGAGAATCCGCGGCAGGCGCCTCGTCTCGGTGCATCAGCATTGTTTGTGCTGCGCGCGTGGCGGAATCTCTGCCAGGGGGAGGCACGAGGGTCCTTAAGCCCGGGGCGGTCCTTATTGGGGGAAGGATCAGCGGCAGCCGAGTGGCTCAGATCCGGAGACAAAGAAGCCACCGCCAAGTGGCCGTCCTAATGAATTATAAAGGCTTCGCCGAAAGCGGGATCATCAAATGAAGTAGGGATCCCCACTCACTCGAGCAAGTCCTCATCCCCACTACATAGACTGAGGCGAACGTGTTGTATTGATACGGTTTTATCGCAATATATCTTTATTTGTTGGGCGGAGGTAAATGCCCGATGCGATCTAAAAAGCCAACTCTTGAAGCAACAGGTTCTTTGTGGTTCTCTATCGGCTCGTATGGAAATCAATGTCGATTTCAGATGTTAAAGTGGGCGATTTTTTGTGATTTTAGTTACATTGTCTTTAGACCGTGATCCAACGCCTCCTGATACTAGAAACATAATCAGAAGCTGCATATATGAAGTACTCTATCAGTACACATAATAGCCAGCAGAAGGCCATGTCTCGGAAGAGATCAATTCTATGTCTTCGTGGCACTTGTCAGACAAGATCTCCGGATAAATATTGCGGTGTCTTCACAGTTACGATAATTTTACGTAGGAAGTGAAAGTTTACATGTATCAAAGTAAGGGCGTTTGTTATCTAGCTCACCACTGGAAGTATCCTCTATCAGTTGCTTATTACGAGTTGTAAATTAACATCATTCTCATGACCGAGCCCGATGGCGTAGTACTGACACTGGTCACGCTATCGGTAGAAACGTGGCTCAAATACACCTCCGGCCAACCAGATTTAGTTTTACTGTCATCCTAGATAAATGCCGGGTTGGTTCCCTTGACAGGGCAAGGCCGATTTCCTTCTTCATCCTTAGCCAAAAATGCGAGTTGGGGCGGAGCGGCCGAGAGCATTGAGGCGCTATGGTACGATGCGCGTGGCCGGTCCACGTCGGGGGTTCGAAGCCCCCCCTCGGGCATGGTTGTTTGTGGCGTCTTTAGTACAAGCTAGTTCATAAGTAGTTTGTACGTTTAGGGACTGATGACCCTGCAGTTAAGTCGCATAAGGTTTACAAACATTTGAACAAAAATGCGAACGTGAGCTCCCTCTATAAAGAAGAGGCTGCTACAGGACGTTAAACCCTAAGCTTCCTTCAAACTGTCTGGCGGAAGCTCCCTTCCTCAACATCGTGTTAACGCTGTTCTTCTTTCGCCATAGAACTTATCTGGAGGGGTGCCATGGATCGATGCACGTTTGCACTGTGACGTCCCAAGAGCAACTCAAACATACACATACGAGCCACACATCTCTTCTTGTAAAGCCGTTTGTTGAAAACTTTTACTAGTCAATCAGTTTCGACATCACATTAGTGTCTTCTTCAGGCTCCACCAAGTGGTATGTATAAAGCATATCAGTTAAGTATGTTCAAAGATGTAGGGTCTCTTTAAAACTGAATTCGTCAATACCTTCAGAACAATGTGTGATGCACGAACATTAGTCCAGTCAATGAATGCATTGTAGAGTGCATGGAAAATGCGAGAATTTTTGACTTCAGGACTTCGTTAGGGTTGCTTAGGAAGTGAACATACTAAAAGTCCCCGCCCCTGGGGAGTGAGCTAAAGCGAGGAGGGGAAAGGTTTCATTTTTTGGTTTTCCGCTTATATCTCGAAAACGGCCAGCTTTAGGAAAAAATTGTTCCAAATAAAAATGATGGCAAACTAGTTCCGAAACTCTGAGTTAGATGCTGCCCCTGACGAAATATTGAAGATGATTTTTGGTCGATGCACGAAAGGATGTGACAGTGGCAGATGTGATTGCAGAAAAGCGTTGTTACACTGCTCTGTTACATGCCTGAACTGCAAGGGCAACTGCAACTACAGGGTGGGAATATTAATTCAGGATGAAGATGACAGTGACATCGATCTACCAATGTCGTTGGACGACGTCTCCACTACTGATGAAGATAAATGAACCTTGACCATTCCTCCTCAGAAAAACGACGATGTTGCTTTGAATGCACTTATTTTTCATTCTGAATCACTGTCAGTGTTTCTAACAACCTTCATTGAATGATTCATAATATTGAAATAAAAGCTACAATCATGAAAAAGTTTCAGTTGTAAGTACCTCCTCGTCATTGTTAATGCGTTGTTATTTACCATGCTTGCACGTTTCATAAGGTAAAAACGTCGCAGCCCCTCAAAACACTCATTTCTGGAGGGACATCGAAACTGGACACACATCTTATAAATGATGTAACTTCTGATTGGCTGAAGGTAAGGTAACAAATGTGCATATCAAATTGAAGGAAATTTAATGCTCTATAAGTTTCTTTCTGATAAATGTTCTGTGAAACGATCGAGTGCGTCACTAGAAGTAAATGTTTGACAAAATTAGTGAGGTAAAAAAGATTTTTCCGAAATTGTCAATTTTCAATAACGTATATCTCGAAAACCTTTGGAAATTCTACATAAATGGACATAAACAATTTTATAGCAAATTTGATTATCTTTCATTTTTATTTGGAACAATTTTTTCCTAAAGCTGTCCGTTTTCGAGATATAATCGGAAAACCAAAAAATGGCACCTTTCCACCCCCCTCCCCGCTTTAGCTCACCTCCCAGGGGTGGGGACTTTTAGTCACCTTCTAACAAACCCTAACAAAGTCCTGAAGTCAAAAATTCTCGCATATTCCATGCACTCTACACCCCTCATTTGAGCACTCATTGACTGAACTACATGTACAAAATTGAGCGTCTTCATGCAGCACTCATCGCCATTGCTGTGAAAGCATCGACTTCCTCATCGTCATCATTATCACCATCTTTCCTTCTTGAGAAAGGGCTTCTCTAGCCTGTGATCTAATTTTTCTTCGGTATTTCTTTCCAATGCTTTGGTCCAATGGGAAGGGTTCAAATTCAATTTCTATTTCCTGAGTTTGAATTACCTGTGAAAACTGACATGGAGTATGTTTGTGTTTACCACAGTACCTCCAGAACGAATTATTTGGAATTTCAAAGTCTTCGCTAACAGTGCTCACAGATTTTTTTTCTTTTACTTCTAAAACTGCTCTTAGCATTTTATCTTCAGAAATCATTCCAGTTTTATTCTTTTATAATTTCGTATCATTTTGTGAACCTAAAATAAAATAAGGTTTTAACCCAAAGCCGTAACTCATGTTTTGAAAACAAGGAAATGAACGAGATTCTGACTTCTCAGATCACTGTTTAAGTTTAAAATAAAATATACTGGTTGACATTTATTCAATACTTTTTAGCTTGTGAATATGACGTTCTTGTGATCTCTGAAACGTATCAATATATGCTGAACTTTGACAATTATGTTGATCTTCCAGTAATTTTCGGGTATGCAGCCGGATCCCATTGGCATTCTGCAACTATATTTCGGCCCAGAGACGTCCGGCCATCTTCAGGTGAGTAGGCAACTACTAAAGAGCGCAGGTACGTTCGCGGTATTTATGCCGAGTATTGCGCATGCGAAATACGCTGGAATCTTACTGCGCATGTGTTAGATAGTGACATGCGCGGTACGGCCGAGCTATGTGCGCTGCCCTCGGTGGTGAAAGTGATCACTCCTCTAATCATTGAGAATCGAATGATTCCGTTGATTCCGTAATTAAAGCTATCAATGCATAAATACCGCGAACGTACCTGTGCTCTTCAGTAGTTGCCTACTCACCTGAATATGGCCGGACGTCTCTGAGCCGAAATATCGTTGCAGAATGCCAATGGGATCCGGCTGCATACTCGAAAATTACTGGAAGAAGAAATACGCCGGGAAAATTTTAGAAGTCACAATTATGTTTATAATTTAATTTGTTATCATTAAAAGTAACAAACCTTTCTTCCAGTTAAAAGCAATTTTGCTCTTATAGGACGTGACAGGTTGTCTCTGGCCATCGTGCGCCGCCTTCTCTGGACCAACCTGCCCCATCGCTACCTTTACGATAAATTCTTTTCTTTGGAAAACTCAATGTTGCAATTAAGTATGTATTTCATATAGAACACCTTTTATTATACTACCACCCCGTTGCGCCTAAAGGAAGCAAAAATTAAATAACACACATTAACTGACGAGTAGAATTTTATGGAAACACGCACAAAAACAATTAAGGACTACAGATTGTCCAAAACTTCGCCTGCGACCTTCGCCAAGGAGAAGGACAGTGCTACCTACTTTCTGATTGATTCCTAAGAGGATCTAGCGTGTACTGTATGAACAAATTCCACGGAGCCATCCTGTCCTTATGGCCAAATTGCCCCAGCCAACCACGAATACACCACAGTCGTTTGTAACACGTTGTTCCATGATTTTTACTTATTGCAGATTCTTATCGCATTTATTGCGGGCAGAAAATTCATGTATCCACACATTATTGATTTAACTACGTCAATTTAACATTTATTTACTTTGCCGTCGTCTTGTTGCTTGAGGTTTCTATGCCGACTACGGATAATCTATGTTTTTTAGTCATCTGCGACTTTTATAAGTTTGTGTGAACACAATTCTTAAATCGGCACAATGGTCTAGCTTGACTTGAAATCTTAAATGAAGTCAGTAGTTTATACTTCAAGACTAAATATTTAACCCTTATAGTCACTTTAAATAACCATGAACAGCAGCGAAGTCACTTGTTTGTCACCCCAATGTTATTCAAGTTTTATCACTTGACGTCAAACCATAAAAACCACTCCTTTGTCCGCAAAATGGAAAAGAAGATAATTCTACATTTGGTTAAAAACTCTCAAAAATTCCAGTCCGGTATGATTTCCAACACTGTGAATTAATAATGAATGTGACTGACCTTGCTTTGTACGTTGACACTCTAACTGTATGAAAATATTGTTTTAAGAAACATCAGGAACTTCCAAAATTGTAACTCTCAATCAGATTCCTTGTTGCCACTAAACATTCCGTTACATGTAGAACACAAGCAAATTAAGTAACTTCAAATGCATATTATTTTGTTCTGTCATAATCATGTCAACCACGAGGAATAAATCATCAGTGAAATATTTTTTATTGCAATATATATTAGTGCGCATATAACACGTTATAATGAGTAAACTCGAAAATAGAAATGTTTGTAAATCTATCGAACCAAACTGCGTGGTCATCAGTCCGTAGCTTACAAACTACTTAAACCTAAGGACAAACACACACACCCATGCCCCAGGGAGGACTCGAACCTCCACGGCGAGCAACCGCGCGCTCCTCAGCAGTAAACTCGAGTAACAACATTAACATTCTTTAGATTTCACCGCAAACAGCTCTTAGTTTTAAGTGAACCTCGGTTCGTTTTACAATGAGCTACTTAACGTTTTATTCTTAGTTTTTGTTTAAAATTTCTTTGACGACACGGTAAGCAAGGCACAATCCCCGCTGTCTTCTTCCCTCGGCTGCCTTCTGCTCGCCAGCGACAGTATCGGTGACTGCATTTTTTGCCGCGACGGGCGAACACTGCCGCCACTGTACGATGATTTCCGCGCCGAACATGCAAAAAAAAAAAAAAAAAAAAAAAAAAAAAAAAAAAAAAAAAAAAAAATCTGTATAACTAAATTATTATAATGACGTAGCGGTTGAGCGCCCTAAAAGGCCAATCATCATCATCATAATCAAAACTAAGTACGAATCATTAGTAACAAAAATAATTATTATCATTCGTAATTATCCTTGCTGCGGATGATAATTCTTGCCCGAACATTAACGGCACACTACAACAGGAAGAAACGCGTTTTGTTTCACACGAGTCAATAAACCTAGTTACTGACTGCGAAGTAAACTACGAATTTTAACCGAACAACTGTTACGAAGTAGAGGAAAGGTCACAGTTATAAAGCTTAATGCTTCAGCGGGCAGTAGGAAGATACCTTCCACATACTTTTATCTCCTCCAGAAACCAAGGCACTCTTCATTGCCACGTTTTGTTGATGCTGCCACCTATACGTTACACAGATCAGCACACAAACATTTCTCGCTACTAGCAATGTCATTGTAAACAGTTGGAAGGGAGTTATATGTGTGTTGGGCTTAACGTCGTGTCTGTAATATGTCGATTTCGGGCTATTTCGTGGTTACTGTATATCTATAAACAATAGCATATGTTATGAATTTCACAGAACTCTCTTGATTTATATGCAGTTTTATTGCTATTAACACTTCACGGAAATTTTATAGACCCTCTAACATATCAAAAATATGTGGGAGTATTTGTTCCCAAGCTTCAAATTGACACTAGGTCAAACAATGTTTCCTCCTTTTAATGTAGAAAATGTGCCTGTTTACTGATCCGTTATTAGGAGTAGAATATTAACTGAATTTAGGTATTTCTTATTAAAGAATTGCTTTATCAGAGAGGAATATGAGTTAGAGACACAGAGAGAGGTGGTTTTACTGTTCCCGATGAACTTAGATTTTTAAGTTGCCTTGTGTTTACATCCATCTCTCAGACAGGTCCATGATATCCGTTAATGAAATATTTCGTGGAAATATTCCACCAAAAGCCTACCACCAATCACAAGTATGTCTAGTATTTTTATATTTTATTTCCTAGTGTCAATGTTTATCACAAAATAATTCTGAAAATCGTACCCAAAAAATTCAGTTAAATTAACAAAAGTAATTCTCAGCAAATTTATATATTTGCAAACATAAAATAATGTTTTGTTGTCTATCGTACTCCATCACATTTACCGTGTGACCAGAAATTAAACTGCTGACGTGTTAACCAGTGTTCTCTAGAACCTGAACATGAGTTATGTTCGGATCAGTACAAATAGTTCAAATGTTTGTATTTCTATGGGACCAAACTAAGTTCGTCATCAGCCCCTAGAATTACAAACTACTGAAACTAAGTTAAACTAAGGACAACACATTCATCCATGCGCGAGGGAAGATTCGAACCTCCGACGCGGGAGGCCCCGCGTTATATTAGGCGACGCTCCAGACCGCTCGGCTACTCCCGCGCGGCGGAATAAACTTCAAAACCGCCACTACTGTTGTTAAAATGTCCTTCTTTGGAATTAAGTTTTGAGTCCATTATATGGAATGATGTATTTGAATAGGTATTAGTTATTAGAAACATTAAATAAGCATTAAATTGGCTGTCAAAATCTCTTGCATTTATTGTCGCAAATCGACTTCGGTTATCTTAGTAACCATCCTGAGTGCAGATGCAGAAATTCACAAAAGATGTTAAGTCAGATACATGTATACTGCCAAAATTTATGTAACATCTTTTGAGAATTTCTGCATCTCCACTGCGGATGGTTACTAAGATAACCGACATCGATTTGCGACAGTAAGTGCAAAATATTTTTTACGGGCAATACTGGTTCATTTAATGTTTCTTCTTTGGAATGTTTCTTTCCAAAAGTGATCCTATTTGCTTTCATTTTTAGAACATGTTGATCTTCTAACATGTCTCTTCTTATTATTATTAAATTTTTTAGTATGATCACTTTCGACAGTACAGATCACTTTCAGACCCATCTCTGCAGTAGCGTCTGAAGATGATCTGTACTGATCCAAACCAGTCACTCTAGAAAATAAAATTACGAATTGTCCGATCCAGACTCATTGTTCATATGATAGAATAAACAGCTTAATTATTATCAACAGTCACACATAATAGAACAAGAACAAATATCAGGGTAATCTCTAAATATTTAAAAGCGATAGGACACTCACTCACACACTGACTAAACCCTAAATCTCGAAAACTACATCACCATTTGGCAGGAATGTAGTTTATAGGTAGATGACGTCGGCTAAGAAAGGTTTTTGCTATAGGACCGATTTTCAGCTGATATGACGTCATAAACAATGAAAACCTCCCCGTCTTTCGACACTTGGTAGTGTGAGTATATCAGACCGCTATTTGAGGAGGAGAGCACTTAGCGACTTGCAACAAACTTTAAACTTAATTTCAAACCTTTAGGAAACTTTTCTCGCGGACAACCCAAGAAAAATGACGTAAGGAAAAATGTCGCTTCCTAGTTTTTTCGGCGTTCATGCAGTAAAATTACGGCATTTGTCATGACGTTACAATTTATGACTCGTACACTATTAATTTTATTCCCGAGAAATGTTACAGACAGTATAAACACATACCACTGACCTTCGAAATTTTATCATAGTACGACACACAGTTCATTAAATGTGGGGGTCATAAACAATTAGGTTCGTGAAGAACCGCCTCATCACGCATGACGTTTTGATTTGTTACGTCTTTCCTACTAACTCTATTTGCGACGTGTTTTGCAGACATTTTACATATACACCACTGAATGTACCTTCGAAATAATATCGTATTGCGATATATAGTTCAGGTACTATGCCGTTAAGGACATTTAAATGCATGAAAATCTGCCCTAATAAGTCCAAATGTTCGTAGAACTTATGGGACTTAAGTACGGGGTCATCAGTTCCTAAGCTTACAAACTACTTACGATCTAGCTAATCCTAAGGATGGCACAAATATCCATGCCCGAGGGGGGATTCGAACCCCCGACCGTAGTGGCCGTGCAGACCGTGATAGGAGCGCCTCAGTCCCCGCGGCCACCGCGGCCCTAATAAGCCTGAGATTGTAATTTACCACATATTTATTACCAACTCATTTCTCAGGCAGTTTCCTAATATTTCACTCTGCGAACTTGCTAAATAATATTTTCGTAGGACACAAAATTCAGGAGATATTACGCCATAACGTGAACATCTGCATTATGCAATATGCATTATGTTTGATATTTTAAGTCTTTATTGCTCTGTTCGCAGCACATTCCGCAAACAGTATCCAAATATACCACTGAAAGGAGTTACAAAATGAAGAATCGCGTTTCTTCTCGCTGACAACCATAGTAAAATGTTGAAAGAAGAAAAGTTTCTCTCTTACTACTTTTCCGCTGTTCATGAACTAAAACTACGGCATTCGGTATGATGTTACAATTTATAATTTATACACTACAAATTGTAGCTGCAGGAAATTTACAGACAGTATAAATACATTTCTTTGTTTAGATAATGCACTTATAATTTTGTTCATTATGCAAGACAGCCTTATTTCCCATATCTTCTGGGATAAATATAACATATATTTAGAAAAAAGGAGATGGACAGAGAGCGAGAGACAGAGAGAGAGAGAAGGGATAGAAGAAGCCCTAACTCATGGCAGGAATAAATAAATTAATACCCGGGCAACGCCGTGTTTTTAGCTAGTATGATATATCGTCTTCATTTATTGATTTGAGAAATATTCTCTGGTAGAATCTGCTATATCTGAAAATAACGAAACTTCTTTACAGGGTAACTTATACATTATTCATGCATGTAAGTGGCTACAAAACTAATGAATGAATAAAAACACGGAAATCCAGAAAAAAATCAGAACAGCATATAAGTGCGAATCATTCTGCAGGTCTGCTCCTGTCAGACTGATACACTACGCATGGTTTCTGGATACAACGGGATAGGCAGACCCCTTTCACCGGTAGCTGGAGCTGCACAACAATATCGATGTTCACCTTGAACCCGGGGGCCTATATTGTTCAAATTCCAGTAATTACTGCAGGAAGCGGAAATGTAGATGTCCTGTGAATGTGAACTTCATATCTCTAATCTTTCAATGTGGGCGTGAGCAGTGGCGGCTACTCCTTAAGGACTCTGGGGCAGCGCCCTCCCAAATATATCCAACACGGAATACGTACCAATCGTTAATCAAAAATCGACTCCAATAATTTACATGTAGCAGCGTCTCGTGTAAGTGAATGATCAATGTTTTTAGACTAGGTAGTCTGCCAGCGAGGGTCAGCGAATGTTTTCAGAATGGGCTGACTGTCGGACTCTACGCGATCCGTCCGCGCCGTGTAGGCTGGCAACGGGCGCTGGAGTGAGTGAGGGTACTGGGGGTTGGGTGGGGGTACTGTGCTGAGCCGGGCCGCTTAGGACGGCGTCCGCGCCAAGGGTGCGAAATATACAAAGGCGCACCGCCACCGGTTAGGCAGTTTCTAACAGGTGCAATGCGCGCGATACTAGTGTCGTTGTTGTCAAGGTTATTGCTTAACAGTTTTTCTAGTTTCCCATTTAGAATGAATGATATAAATAGTGTAAACTACATTTTAACATTTGGCAGTCAATAACTGACTTTTGAGGAAAACTTGGAATTAAAAAGGTTAGGACCACCGAGACCTGATTTGAACATTGTACAGACACAAAATGCGTGCAAAAGCAAAAGTAGTTTCACTAGGAAATTTAATCCTCCTTTATATAAACATGCAGACTGGCTTTGTAGATGTGAAATAAGAAATGCTTTCTTCTGCTACACGTTTCTGGTAATGAATGTTGCGGACATCCTTGGACCACAAATGGTGTAACAGTCATTGAACATTTAGCTGATAACGTTAAAAACATAAATTAAGTGAACTTCACATAAACAGTAACATCGAATTCGTTGTGCTTGGCAAAGTCGATATTAGATGTCAGCTGGACACAGCTTATCGACTGAGGATTAAGAAGTTCAATGAAGATGTTTCTAAGTGTCGTTACATCCTTAGCAAGTTGATCGACTGTACCAAGTTCTCTGGGAAATTTGAACTTGCACTAAGGGGATATAACGAAACTGATGCTTCAGATAATCCTGATATTTTTCGGGGATTGGTCAATCTCATGGCAGAACTGGATTACACGTTAAAGGGGCATATTGAAAAAAACAATAGTGGTGTTTTTGGGGCTTTCCAAAACAATTCAGAACGAACTGATGGGCTCTATATACACTGTGTGCCATCGGTTAATTTCCAAAGAAATGTCAGAAACAGATTGTCACTATTGAAGTTGATGAAACGACAGATTGTGCTACCTTGTCTCAACTAGTATTTATTATTCGATACGAATTAAAGGGGAAAGTAAATGAAAGGTTCATAAATTTCGTAACACCCAAAAACCATACAGCTGATGCAATAAGTAGTGAAGTGTTCAACGAGCTTAAAAAACTAAAGATTGACGACTCTCGGAAAAACTGATAGCTCAGAGTTATGACGGAGCTTCGGTTATGAGTGGCAGACACACTGGGGTGCAGGCAAGAGTGAAAGAAGTGTATGAGGGAGCAAATTCTGCACACTGTTACACCCACCAACTCACTCTTATTGTAGAGCGCTGTGCAACACAGCACAAAGAACTGAGAATATTTCTTAGCAAATTACAGGGATTCTCTACTTTCTTCTCAGTCAGTGAAAAGAACTGCCGTACTGGATAATGTTGTGAAGAAACGTCTTCTAAGAAATGATGACACAAGATGGAATTTTAAAACGCGAATTGTGAACACCGTATTTAAGTACAAGAAAGAAATAACTGAATGCCTTGGGATAATTGAGGATGGTGCCAGCAATGATTATTCAACAACTAGGAAAGCAGTTGCACTTGGCAAACTTATCATCGACCAAGAGTTTCTCTTTTGGCTTGAGTTTATCAGTAAGCTCTTGCTACACTGCGATATTTTATTTAATCAGCTGCAATGCAAAGACGTTGATAGTGCGAAAGCTCTTAAGAATGTCTCAGATTTCAAGTCAGCTATACAACTGACGAGAAACTCTCTTGATGTCGATCATCATTGGGAAACCGGGAATGGAAATAAAGTTATCAACGGCCCAATACGATTCCGTTTTTTAGACTGTCGTAAAACTGTTGCAAATGAAGTTTGTGACCTTGTTATGGCTAACATTGATGAGCGTTTCGCATTTATCAATCACTTTTCAGCAGCTGTATTATTGCAACCCAGTTTGTTTCCAAAACATAAGCTGCTATTTACTGAAAAATAATTTCAGATCACAGCTAAAATATTTCACTTAAACGAAAATGAACAGCGACAGGAATTGACAATCATGTACAGTAGAAGTGATTTCCAAACAGCAAACAGAGCTTTAACACTTCTCAATTGTATATACGAGAATAATTTAGAAACTGTGCTACAGGAATCAGTGAAACTCATGCGTATTATTTGTACAATACGAATGAAGTTACAGTAGTTATAGTAGTTTGTAGAGCTTATGGGACTTAACTAGGGGATCATCAGTCCCTAAACTTACGAACTACTTTTGATCTACCTTATACTAAGGACGGCACAAATATCCATGCCCGAGGGGGGGATTCGAACCCCCGACCGTAGTGGCCGTGGAGACCGTGACTGGAGCGTCTCAGTCCCCTCGGCTACCGCGGCCGGCAATACCAGTGACAACAGCGGAAAGTGAGAGGTGTTTCTCTACACTCAAAATAATCAATACTTTCCCAGACACTCACTGAAAACAGACTTAGTGCCTTAGCTATGTGCTCTATAGAAAAAAAAAACACTTTTAAATGTGCATAATTTTAATGAACTTGTAATTGACCATTTTGCTGAAGGGAAGGAGAGGACACTGAACTTCGTCTACAAACATATTAAGGTAAGAACGCTATTTTGATTTTATTTCGTACCAATGGTAGGCAATGAAAACCTCGTTACTACATTTGTTGGTGACAGTCTTCTAATTTCAGTAGCATATTATGTTTGTCGCTGACGAAGCATGTGTGTTCTCTGAAAACTTACTTATATAGCTACACATACAACGAATTTACTTCTTACCACTTTATATTATTTTAAGGTACAGTGTTTGGGTCTCTTGTGAAATCTAATAAAATGGAGTTACGAAGGTTTCATTGCCTGCAGAAAATATTAAAAATTGCATATTTGTGCGTAAACTTGTTCGTATTTTGGTAGAAGAGGAAAAAGTCGTGTTAGATGAAGGGTTAAATTACGTAACTAGCTAATAAAATTAATGCTATGTTCTCCCCGTTCAAGAAATGTTCTGAAGGGACAAAATGTCGTGTACAATTGAAAAGACATGCCGCCCCTCCTAATAAACAGCCCACCAGCCGCTACTGGGCGTGAGTGTATTATAAGTCTTTTATTAATTAGCCATCAGTTGATTTCATCATCAGATGCGGTTAAAAAAAATGAAGTTAGTAAATTTCGTCAACGTAAACAATCTTATCTTTTTTTTTAATTTATTCTTTTTTTTTTTTCTTTTTCAAGTCCCACGGTGCTGCTGACCTGTAAGGTCAGCTATTGCTCATGAAATCATTCAGAGTGGTGCAATAATTATAGATGGAAATTAGTTGCCCTTGTATACAATTCGGAAGAAATTTTACTCCAGATCAATGACCGTTAATGTTGCAGATTTGAACTGACTTCCAGTTCCCATGAAAACAAGACCAACAGATCTTCTATAAAAATCAAGAAAGTTGACTGCATTTTAAGAAAATGAAAGCACACAGAAACGAGCCTTGTATTCCGCAATGACGGACACCAACCTGTGCCACCTGACAATGCTTAATTTTAAATGACTTTATATCTCAGTTTACTTTGTCTCTTTCACATCATAACCTTTACATTATTATGAGTGTGGCTCGGTAGCACAGTGTTGAAGTGTCAGACTATCAGTCGAAAGGTCCTGGGTTCGATTTACATCTCCTCACCCCCCCCCCCCCTGGTCCTAGGATTTTTATCTGTCACTTTCCACTTCTTTTACTTCTGGCAGTGTTGCTGATGTGAAAAATACCGTGGTTCGGAACCCACGTTAAACTGTAGGTCTCCCTATAACTGGCTGGGTAAGGTCGGAGGAAGGCAACAGCATAACACTTCCAAACAGGACCATTCCTTGTAAAGCACTGAGGTGTTCAAAGCAATCATCGTATTGCTGACTGCTTTACCTTACGTTATTATTATGGTGTCAGAACGGACACGATCTTGCTCGCAGTCTATACAGGATTTTTGCAAGGGATCGAGCATATTAAAGCGTCCGCATTGAAATTGTAATTACCTGCTGTGGGCACATTTACAATTATTATTATGGTGTCTGTTCTTTTCGGACATGTCCGGACCAGTGTCTCCAGATTGTTTTTTTTCCCATTTTGGGGAAAAAAAATTTGTGGGGAACTTTTGGGGAAACAAAAAACTTGGGGAAATTTTATTTTCGGCAGTGGCGGTGTTGTGTGGTCATGTTGGCAACGAAATATTCCATTTACGAGAGTAATTAATTTACTGAGCAAAAAAGGGTAGATACAAAAACCTATCAACCACATCGCCATTCTCGAATAGTAGTGTGCAGAGAGCATTCTCCATAATGAATGTAATAAAAAACAAACTGAGAAATAGAATGCACACATCCACAACTGATCACATACTCAGAGTGCGGTACAGTTTGCAAAACGTAGGGTGTAATAAATTCGAGCCAAGCAGTAAAATGCTTTTGAAATTTAAATCAGAGGATGTGTACTAAAATCAAAACGATGTTGATGTCATGTCGTTCCTGGAATAATAAATAGGTTATACTTATATTTCATTTCAATATAAATGACAAGAAACAGTGTTGGCTTTTGTACAGTAATTCAGATGACACAATTTCATTTATTGCGGCACGTAACTTAATATTTTTGTGATAATATATCAATCTATTGTGATTATTATGACAATTTATATTTTGTATTGTTAGAAACTTAAGTAATATAAAAATTAAACCTGCTGCCGTAATTACACTTTTGTCACTCACTAATAGCTCACATATCTGTATCTAAAGTTGTTATTCCATCTAATGGGTTTTCTATTTTTCTTGCCAGGCTGTACGTTTTTATCGATAAATTAATAATTTTGTTTTATGTGCTATAATTTCTGATACATAGGATAATTTTATGGCCCTGAACTCGTAGTTACACCCCTTCAAGTTACCATTACTGACAATAAATGTGAATTGGAAGAAAAAGGTAGTTTTAATCTATTTGGGGAAAAGTAGCCAAAATAGTGTCATTTGGGGGAATTTTTTTGTCTGGTATGGGGAAAATTCGAAAACTCAATGTGGAGACACTGGTCTGGACAAGGACCGAGAATGAAGAAGTCACATCGAATGGGGAACACTATATACGACAATTCTGTGCATTCACTTCTTATATGTCATCAATTTCTATGCAGAAAATGAAGGGAAAAGTCACTGTGTAGTAGCCTGTTCTGCGGCTGCATTTATGAATCTGCAGGGATTCAGAGTAAAATGCACCGTAAAAACATTTGAACTGTTGACCATGGGAGACACAATTCCCGTGCCACAGCTCAAAAACTGTCTTGCGGCATGTGCTACATGGTCAGCTACAGTTATAGCACTTATCAACAATCGCCAAGGAAATGGGACGTCTTCCACTCCCGGCTGCACCATCTAATTCGGCTGTTTCTTAAAATTTCTTGATCATATCCTTTAGCCAATTTATTGATATGGAGCCTCTTCACAGCTGTTTCTGTCGGCGATATTAACGCAATGCAGCGCTGCTGTTGCTGGCATGCTGATAAAACGACTTTACCAGCAGTACACGGTCTTTCTTCCCGTTTGAGATTGCAGTACCTACGGAAATTTCACCAAAAATTACAGACGACAACTAAAAACATCACCAAATAACCAGCAACATAAGTTGACAAACCAGGAAACATTTCATATTCGTGCTGCCAGCACCATATTTTACCCTGCGACAGAAAGTTTTTTTTTTTTTTTTTTTTTTTTTTTTTTCGTTTTCACGCTGATAACTGAACATATCCATGAAGTTTCAGAGTCCCGCGATGTTTACAGCCAGCACTGTAGTGCTCAGAACATCGTCAGTTGAATTACAACCACCAGGTGCTGTGATGTGACAGCTTTTCAAGAAGGGCTGTCAACAAATATGAGGCGATTTGGTTTCTTTTGGGCCTGCAGCACTATAAATGTTATTTAAAGACATTATGCAATGAAATTCCCATTTGTTGCTTAAATACAAGTATATGTACAACACTGCAGGACCTATTTCGGCTTTACGGCCATGTTCACATGTTAGATGATCGTGACATCCACATACATAAATGGTTTCCGTGCTGTCAAATTACTTATTGCTTCGTTAATTTCATTAAAGTAATATTTGTCCTGAAAATCTTTTACGATTTTCTTCGTGATGTTTGACAGCTTTTTCACAGATAACCAGACATGTTATCTGTCAAGAAACTGTCAAACGTCAAAAAGAATATTGTAAAATATTTTCAGAACAAATATTGCTTTAATAAAATTTACGAAGAAATAAATAATTTGACAGCACGAAAACCATTGATGTATGTGGATGTCACGACCATCTGACCTCACCCGAAGATGACGCTAAAGCCGAAATTTTTTTTGTTATAAATATACTTGTATTTAAAGCAACAATTGGAATTTCATTGCCTAAATAGGAGACTCTTTACAGATCAGTCTTACAGCTTTGCAGGTTTGCTGCCGGATCCTAGAATCAAAATGATTCGATGTTTCGCCGATGCAACTATTCTCCATCTTCAGTAATGCAGCTGCTACTGAATGCCGCTGAGTACAGTTCTGTTAAAAGCTTGTATGTAGTGGTACTTCAGCGTGCAGCTTTGATACAGCTTGGAGACTGACCTCTGGAGAGAGCTAAGCACTATGGAAAAGTTCCAGGCGCAACGTTGGTTTATTCCAAGTGCTTAATAATGCCTGCGCGGCGTTGAGTCTAGCGCCGAGCTTTGCTTTGCGGGTTGCATCGGCGCTGCGTGCAGGCGCTCCCCGTGCACGCGGCTGAAGCTTCTGTTTAACTGCACCATCAGCTGACTTTAGATTGCCACCTAACTGACGATGAGCCATCAGTTATAATCCTAAACCTTACGTAACAGCCTCTACACATGTTTAGATAATATAGAGGTACGTTGTGCATGCATTTATGAAGAGAACGTACGTTTTGACGTAACAAATAACTGCAACAAGTGAGTCATTTGCATTCAATATACAAGCTAACGATGACGTTTTTTAGCTTCTAGAAAATAATTACATCGCAAACTGCGAGTCATGGTGAATGTCGTTCTATTTGGATACGTGTCACTAGTGACGCTCAAATCTTGTTGATAGATGTAGTCGCGATATGTGAGTAGCTATTTGCAGTCAAACAACGATACCCATCAAATCGCTATAGTCGGGTCTGTGTAGTACTTGAATAGCTAGCCGTCCTGGCCTGCCAAATGCTGTTGCAAGATGACTGAACGGAGCCCTTGCCATTTGAAGAGCTTAACTGATACGTAGCGACTCTGATCACATAAATTGACAAAGGCGGGGAAGGTGGTGTGTTGATCACATAACCCTCCACGTCCGTATCCAGTTAAGCATATGGTCTGCGGATGACACGACCGCGATTGGTAGCATTGTAGTTACAATGATATATTGAATTGTTCGTTACCCGAATATAATTATTTATATGTCTCAATTTTCGAAATAACAACATTTTTAACTATCGTGACATATAATTTCACCATATATCTGATGCCACTTAATAATACCAATCCCGTTAAGGTCTGAAAATCAGGACACGATTATAAAAAATGTATACGAGGCATTTTTTTTTTTTTTTTTTTTTTTTTTTTTTTTTTTTTAAGTAAGGTCCTTTTAAACACAAGTAGCCAACAAAAGGTTCTTTCAAAAAAGTAAATTTATTTTCAGAAAGTACATACTTTATTTTTCGACGTAGTTGCCGAGTTAATTCAAACAATTATCATACCTCTCAACCAATTTTATAACACCTTCTTCGTAAAAACTTGTCGCCTGCTCCGATAACCAAGAGTTCACTGCTGTGTACACTTTAGGTAGTCCGAAACAATTTTGTAAAGCAATGATATGGACATGCCAGGAAATTCGTTCGAGAGATCTGTTATTGTGAAACACCTGTTCTCACGAATCCTCGCTTCAACTGAAGCCACCATATCGTCTGTAACCGAAGAAGGGCGACCGGAGCGGTCCTCATCATTGACGGTTACACGGCCATTTTTGAATTCTCGTACCCACTTACGCACTTTGCTTTCACTCATAACAGTATCACCGTACACTTCCCAAATCTCCCGATGATTTTCTGCAGCAGACAGATTCCTTGTTGACAGAAACCGTATCACTGAGCGAACCTCACACACGGTGTGTCAGTCGATAGTGTAAAAAATTTTGAAAGCAGAGATCAGAAACGTACAGGTTAGCTTCAGACCTGAAACTGAACACAGTTATTCCCGAGGCATGCCAGTACACGACCCACACGCTCGTTGCAGTATGAGTACGTAGTATCTACAACAAACCGCACCTTAGTTAATTAATTAAAAAACACACACACCTCGTATTAATTAAGATTTCGTTCATTTAAGAATCTGTTAAATAGATCAAGTGTACGATAATTTAGTGAAGCACTGACCAATACATTGAAAAATGAAGCGTTATTAAAAAAAAGACAGTCCAACTGAACATTAATAGACGTACCTTTTACAGTCACAGCCTATTTCTTAACACTGCTTTACTCTGTATGAAACATGATCAATTGAAGATAAACAGTTGTGAAATTATTAGTAGTGACATTCACAGGAAACTGCTTAAATGCAATCTATAATCCCTATAAGGCTGTGTGTACTACATGTTTATTTTCACATTGTTTCTCAAGCTGATCCTTCCCAGTTACAAGGATACATGCGATCGGTCTTAGTGAAAAATATCTTTAGTAACGTTATTATGAATGTTTTTATATGAAATTCTACCTATTGAGTATCTTATTGCGTGGCATTATAATCTGAGCATATTTATTATGACAAAATAAATTGTGTATGAATATTCAAACTCCAATAAAATTTATCGAATATTCGTAAAATCTGGTTTTTGTCTCTATGCTTTCCTTCCTGACTGCAGATAACGAAACAAGTAATTCAATCATTCATTTCTTAAAATTATCTGTCGCTTTATTACTGAACCGATCTTATTGCTCTGAGGTAAATTTTACAAATATAAGACCGAATTACTAAGTTATGTAACATACTGACAAAATTTTGTATATTAACTTTAAAGCTAGAAAACGGCTATCAATAAGAGATTACCTTGGCTACGCTGAAATTGCCTTATATGCGCCAGCTATGATTAATGATCGAGAATCTCTTAAATTCCTCAAGAATTTACACATTTACTTTCACAACATATAAAATGTGAACAGTATATAGTGTTAATTATGTTATGACTTTTCTACCAATCAAGATATAAACGCGTTCTCGTGCAGCATCAGTTCCTTTGGCGCGCATGGTAACGGACGGGAATCTTACGCCTGAGTGTGAGGCAACACTTTATACACATCAGCGTTGACGTTGCATACACTGCTGCTTATCTCTGTTGTTTCTAACCTTATATTTTTAACACGTCGGAGAATATTATTCGTTAGAGGCAAAGTTTCAGTCCAATACGTTTATATCAAGCACATTCTTGGGAAATTTTTAATTCAGTTGTATTAATAGGGAGGAAGAAGTTCCGAAAAACATAAACTTCTCGGAGATTTGTGACAAATATCAAGAGAAAATACAGGAGGATACGTATACATCACTTTGAAATGGATTGCATTCTGTGCAAAACTTCTTGATTCGTTGATACTGCATGCACGGTTTGAATTCGAACTGAAACCTTGTAATCTCACATATAATGATCTCATTGAGAAGGGATTCCAAGATTTCGCATTACCTTCGCGACTGCTAGTAGTCGAAAAAATAGTTGTAAGGAAGAGGAGAAAATTTTGTTACAATAGTGCAACCATGATCGTTTCCTCTCTACTCTAGTCTGAAATTTACATTTAAGTGCATGACGGAGGGTTCTTCAAACAGTTTCGTTTCAGTCTCCAACAGCGCTCGGGAAAAAGTAAAATCCATATCTTTCCGTTGTACGTCTGATATACCTTATTTTGTTCTGATCATCATGTTTCTCTTCGAAGATTGCGCAAAAATTTCGCTTTATTCCCTTAATGCAATGTACAGTACTTTAAAAATTAATAAAGTTATTGAGAATATAAATTATGGTGCAAGTTTATTTCATGATACCTTATTGCTCTACTCTTTGAGAGCCTGATAGAAAATTTAGTGGAATTCTGGAAATATGCGTCAGGTTGTGGTTAAGTCATATATCCACAACAATCCTTCCATTAGGTGTACTAGTTCTACAAGTTTCGCAGGAGAATTTCTACTTTGGTTGGTAGAGAACACGCCTGACAAAGGTACAGATACAGAGCTTCGATCCAGAACAGTTTTAATCTTCCATGAAGTTTCATGAAACATTCGGTTTGATTAGCGGTTTAATTGTATCGCTTGTGTATCTAATTTAAACATCAGTGTAACAAAAAGTGACACGGAAAAACAGCTTTTTCAATGTGTGACACTGTATACATTTTAGAAATCCGACAAATATTTTTTGACCAGTGGCTTCAGCGCTGTGTGAGCAAGTAGAGATTTTATAGTGAATTGTACTACATATTCAACATCAAATTACGCACAACAGATTCTATGGTCAACGTCTTCGATATCATCGTTATGAAAAGTTAAGCAAAAGTTTCTGTTTACACAGAAAAAGGAAAAAGCGAGACACCATGAAAAACTAGAGATGGGATGTACATATTCACAGGAAATGTTCAGTGGTATGGACTGCAGAAATAATTAGTGTATTAACCATGTTGGCTCGCTGATTCGAGGCCAACATCGATGACGCGGCTTAAAACAACCTATCCCTAAAATGTTCCTACCACTCTCGTTTTCGCTATACACTGACGGCAATGGATCAGTCTGACTTGACATGCAGGATGTCTTTCGGACGTGCCGTCACATCAGTGAGTGTAGTTGAGGGCTCATTATGGTATTAGACAATGTGATGCTTCATTGCCGGCCGCGGTGGCCGATGGGACTGAGGCGCTCCAGTCACGGTCTGCACGGCCATTACGGTCGGGGGTTCGAATCCCCCTTCAGGCATGGATATTTGTGCCGTCCTTAGTATAAGGTAGTTCATAAGTAGTTGTGTAAGTTTAGGGACTGATGACCCCGTAGTTAAGTCCCATAAGCTATATAAACATTTGAACATTTGAATTTGATGCTTCATTCCGCAAGCTTTCTGCTCGTGTACTGAACTTCGACAGTGAAAAGGGGGTGTGCAAAATTGTTAACGGAGGTCCGTAGAACAGGACGAAATGGGTCGCGTCTCATCTCCCAGATCCGAAAATGTCGACACATCCAATTGGTATTGCCGTATAAATCTACTTCCTCATGGGCTCTTGCTTAACAGAGAAACATTGTTACTCATCGTACTCTATAAGAGTAATGGTCGTCGTCGTGTATTACGGCCTAGGTTAAGTGCCCGACGCCATCCGCCTACCTTCGACAAATAAGCAGAGTTATGCTCGATGCCAGTGATTTACGAAACGACGTCACTGGGGATAGGAATGGCATCATACAGTAGTTTTGGGTTAAGTCGGTTTTGTACATCTCCTAGGTCTGTTTGTTTGAAAATAGTGGCCGCAGAGTGGTATTACAGTGACTGCATTCGATAACTTACGGCCTCTTGGTGTGGGGTGCTAACAATAAAATCAAAGGTCTTAGATGCCACGTGTGCAGTGCACAGTGTCCAGTTTGACCCATGTAAATGGCATCATTCCTCGCGCAGCCATACTCTATCTGCAGTACAACTACACGCAGATCAATGTACGACCGCAAGTTCCTGCGCGAACACTTTCGCTTGCGTCATATAAGAGCACAGTTATCTGCTTCTGTAGTTCTCCTTAACGCTGCAATCAGGGTCTCTGATATGATACGTACAATACACAATGAAATTTATCGCATTAGCTGGCAGTGTCATAACTAAATGGAGAAACTTGAAAAATTTTTCTTCAGCCGGGATTCGAACAAGGTTTCTTCTGTTTACTACCACTACACACTCAGACACTGCGATCATTTCGTGGACTACCAAGAAACGTCTCCAGACAAACCCAAATTTTCAACTTATACACAAACACAATACCATCGTACTGCCCGCTAACCATTTTCACTCATTGCTCGCGGCACCTGTAAGAGATTTCTGTAAGAGATCGTCTCCGAACTCATACCGGAATCCGCAAAATGAGCGTAAGTAAGTAGGGGCATGTAGTGTGTTGACAAGTTGAAAATTTTAGTTAAGTAGGCGTGCTACGGCAGTCTGCGTAAGTAGCGCTGATCGCTGTGTCCGAGTGGCGTAGTTGTTAGCGCGACACCTTGTAAGGAGGAGTACCGAGAATCGAATCCTGGCTTGGCACAAATTTTCTGATTTCTCCATTGATTTAATTCAAAGCCCATTAGTAGGTAATGTTGAAAATTCCTCTGTATATTGACAGGTAATAGTCGCAGGTGTTCGAAAGAGCAAAATACGTGCAGCCGCGAAATTTAGAGTGCTACAGTGCAAACATATCACTAGCCGTTGCATGGCATTGAAAGATGTCAACCGTATAGTGAAATTTACACGGTACTCAAGTCTTAAAAATGTATAATCACAACTAGACAGCTAATTAAGATAACCGTATCAGCTACAATCACAAAGACAATAATTAAAAAAATATACAACTGCATGTATGAGAATACTGTTACGAATTTGCTTAAAATGATTTCTACAGCGTTTTTTTTTTTTTTTTTTTTTTTTTTTTTTTTTGTAAAAAACTAAACTTACAAACTGCTTATGAAATAGGACGGCACAAATATCCATGCCCGAGCGGGATTCGAACCGCCGACCGTGGTGCCCGTGCAGACCGTGACTGGAGCGCCTGAGTCCCCTCGGCCACCGCGGCCGGCGTTTAGGAAGCCCATGTAAACGGGGCGACAGCTATCCATTGAAACATGAAGCGCAAAATGGAGCAACATGTTAACATCGAGTTTTGTTTCAAATTAGGCAAAACAGTGACTGGGGCCCATGGAATGTTAGTGCAAGTGTATGATATTAAAGAAGTGAGTAAAAAGTGTGTGAGATGTTGCGGAGGTCCAACAAGATATGCGTTTGCTGGCAGATTCCAACAGCTGTACAACTAACGTCAGACTTGTATAATAACTAATGGCGATTGCTTTAAAGGCCAGTATCGGTATTTTGCTTGTAACGTGTTTCCTACATTTCCTGAGACCGTTCTTCGAACTTTTCAGACGCAATTTGTAAACACTTTATACCAGGACGGTTTGATATATCAGGTACAAATAGAATTAAAAATTTTTAAATGTGAAAAGTCACTTCATTTTTCGACAAAGTCTCCTTGCAAGCCTATACACTTGGTCCAGCGAGTTTCCAATTTTTTCAACCCATCGGCAAAGTAGGCTTTAGCAAACTCTGCAAAGTTTGTCACAGCAGCGGACACTTCCTCGGGCGATGAAAATTTCCTCCCACCAAGCCATATTTTCAAATTTGAAGAAGAAGTCACTTGGAGCCACGTCTGGTAAATAGAGAGAGTGAGGAACCAATTCGAAACCCAGGTCATGCCCTTTTGCCATTAGGGTACTGTTGTGTGGGCTGGAGCAATGTTCTGATGACACAGCACTTTCTTCCGTGCCAGTCTTGGACGTTTTACAGTTAGTTCCTGCTTCAAACGATCCAGAAGAGCAGCATGACTCATGGATCTGCCTTTATCCAAATAATCTATCAGGATTATACCCAGGGAAACCCGAAAGGCAGTGGTCATCACCTTTCCAGCTGACAAAAGAGTCTTCGCCTTTTTTTTTTGTGCACTCTTCCCACTCTTCCTGGACTGTTGTTTGGTCTCTGGAATCTAATGCTGGATGCAAGTTTCAACCAGCACAAAACGATCTGTGGATTACGCCTGAACAGTGTGAGATTCTGAGCAGAAATGTTATTTCGTTTTTGTTCTTGGTCCAAAGTGCGCAGAAGCGGCAGCCATCGCGCACAGAGCTTCTTCATGGTCAGTTTTTCATGGAGGATGTAATGTTCTCGTTCAGTTGAGTTACCAACAATATTAGCTATCTCGCGAACTTTTAATCCTTGATCTATTATCATACCATGCACCTGTGTGGTGACGTCAAAGGGCCGATCCAAAAGTAAATGGCCTTTAATGTTGGTGCAGAACCTACATGGACCTCATCCAAATCGGATTGTAACTGTGCAGCTGTCCAACCTTTCAAATGGAAATGTTTAATCACCGCACGAAATTCGTTTTTCTCCTAAGGAACTACGCAGTTACTTCAGCTGGCAGCCAACAATCAACAAAAACTTGCTGTAATATCCGTGGACATACCAGGCTTACCAACAACAGTGCAAGTTCCGTAAATTTCCCGCTCTTTCATACAAATTTACTAGACTTTTTCAAATCGCCATCGTACAAAAAATTTTCAGTGTCAGAATACATAATCTACGTCTCACTACTACGAAAGACAAAACCAGACTCTCCGGCTTCCAGTCAACACCTACTCACTATTGATTACTGTCTCATTGTCTGTACAGAGAAACCACTCCGTAGCTACCGAGCGTGGGAAGAAAAGCGTTTCTAAAGAAGCGAAACTTGTTAACATCCAATATTAGTTTAAATGTTAGGAAGTCCTTTCTGAAAGCATTTGTCTGGAGTAGCATTGTATGGGAGTGAAACGTGAACGATAAGTTCAGATAAAAAGATGATAGAAGCTTTTGAAATGTGGTGCTACAGACGAATGATGAAAATTAGATGGGTAGATCACGTAACTAATGAGGAGGTGCTTAACCGAATCGGGGAGAAAAGGAGTTTCTGGCATGCACTAAGAGAAGAGATAGATTGGTTGGACACATTCTGAGATATCAAGGAATTGTCAACTTAGCATTAGAAGGATGCGTGTGGGGTAAATGTAGAGACCGAGGGACGAATACAGTAAGCACATTCAAAAGGATGTAGGTTGCCGAACGTATTCTCAGATAAAGAGACTTGCACAGGACAGGGTAGCGTGGAGAGTTGCATCAAACCAGTCTGCGGACTGAAGACCACAACAATAACAACAACTACCGATGGAGGTGGCGCAGTGGTAACGCACTGAACTCGCATTCGGGAGGACGATGGTTCGGAACCACCTCTGGCCATCCAGATTTATGTTTTCCGTGATTTCCCTAATCACTCCAGACAAATGCCAGGATGGTTCCTTTGAAAGGGCATACCCGATTTCCTTCTCTACTCTTGCCCCAAAAACTCTGAACCCGCGGGGACGTTTAACCCTAAGCTTCCTCTTTTTTTTTTTTTTTTCACTCGGTAGCTGCTCAAAGTCAATGAGTCATCGCCAATAAGCGAGCGCATGACAACGACTAACGATGCCGGGTTAAGAGAGCAGCGTGGATGCACATCAGCGTTTCTTCATCGCCACGGGACACTGTTATAATGATGAGTATAGGGGGCTTTCCACAACGATTTCTTGAACGACGACAATACGAATTCAGAAGTACTGCACTTCTGAACATGTCATACACTATCAATGCACATGAATACTTTTCATAGTTTGAATGACAACACAAATTTTTAAGTCCTAACGTGCACCCAATGGTTTCTAGGAATTTTTTAGTTTTGAGAATCATAACTCGGACCACGACTCCAAAAAGCTTCTGGTTTTGTCAAATATTTTAATAGCATATGACGCAAACCATAGGTACAATTCGATTTACTTTAGATTCAGGGGATACTGAACCCGCCCCTACATTCAAATTTAAAATTTTATGCAGTAAACTTGGTACAGGCAACCGTTGCCCACATAGACGTTTACTGAACGGATTTCCTTGTAAAATTAATTAACATCTTTGAAGAAAACCTCCATAAACCTGGCAAACCATCATGACCGTTGGGACACGCATCAAGTCAAACCACCCCATATAAATTAAATGATACCTGAAGATGTGCCTTTGTTGTTGTGGTCTTCAGTCCGCAGACTGGTTTGATGCAGCTCTCCACAACATCCTATCCTGTGCAAGCCTCTTCAACTCCAGATAAGAACGGCAATCTACATTTGTCTGAATCTGCTTACTGTATCCATCTCTTTTTTTACCCCACACACTTCCCTCCAACGCTAAATTCACAATTCCTTCATGTGTCCTACCAATCGATCCCTTCTTTTAGTCAAGGTATGCCAGAAATTCCTTTCCTCCCAAATTCTATTCATTACCTCCTCATTACTTACGCGATCCACCCACCTAATCTTCAGCATTCTTCTGTAGCACCACATTTCAAGAGCCTCTATCCTCTTCCTGTCCGCAGTGTTTATCGTCCATGATTCACTCCCATACAAGGCAACACTCCACACAAATTCCTTCAGAAAGGACTTCCTTAGGCTTAAATCGATATTCGTTGTTAACAAATTTCTCTTTTTCAAGAATGCTTTTCTACCCGGTACCATTCTGCATTTTATATCCTCCGTACTGCGACCATCATTTGTTATTTTACTGCCCAAGTAACAAAACTCATCTACCTCCTTTATTGTTTCTTTACCTAATCTAATTCCTTCAGCATCGCCTGATTTTCTTAGACAGCACTCCATTACTCTAGTTTTGCTCTTGTTAATGTTCATCTTATATCTACCTTTAACGGTACGATAGCGGTAGTAATGCAATAAAGGCGTATAAACACAGCTAAGGCGGACTGCAATAATTCATAGAAAGGCATCCTGATTGTTTATATTACTTTCTAGAATTGATTTTCAATGAGAATAAATAAAAGAAATGATGCTACCCTTCAGAGTTAAATGCTGTCCTTTTGTGGGGCAGCACAGAGAAATTGTACACGTGGTTTACTTTTAATCGTGAAGACGGGACCTCTTGAGTGTTGACGGAGACTGGTGCACTCGTTTCCATTGGTATATGCAACCGTTTCCCACATAGACGTTTACTGAACGGAATCCCTTGTAAAATTAATTAACAACTTTGAAGAAAACCTCAATAAACCCGGTAAGCCATCATGAACGTTGGGACACGCAACAAGTCAAACCACCCCATGTAAATTAAAAGATACCTGAAGATGTACATTTAACGGTACGGTACCGGTAGTAACGCAATAAAGGCGTATAAAAACGACTAAGGCGGACTGCAATAATTCATAGAAAGGCATCCTGATTGTTTATATTACTTTCTATAATTGATTTTGAATGAGAATAAATAAAAACAATTATAATATCAAAAGGAACAAATTCCTGATGTCCTGCAAAACTTATTTATTGGTCACAAACCGGCTTTCGGCTTCTTAGGCCATCATCAGGTGACAACTGTCTGTAGCACACAGAGTGGTGTATACAAGATCACATGCAAACATTGTGGGAAACTGTATGTTGGTCAGTCTGGCAGGGCTGTAGCTATTAGATTATCAGAACATGAGAGAAGCTGGAGGTTAAGAAAGACAGATTCAATCTTTGCTGAACATCTGCTCAGAGAAGGCCATGATTATGATGTAAGAAGCTATGTATGTGAGAAGCTACATCCCCTGAAAAACACTACTGACACTACTGGAAATATTGGAAATCAATAAACATTTGGCTCAGAATGCTAGTTTAGTATTAATCGATCAGATCCAGTTCCCTCAACACCTCTACTGAAATAAGTTTTATTTTCAACCTTCCTTTTCAACAAAAATATTCATATTAGTTTTGATTCTTTACACATACTTATTAAATTTTTTATATAAATGTTAATAACTTTCATAAATAAGTACTTGCGATGAACTTTCCTGTGAAGTATCGATTGTCTGTGATAACATCTTTGTAAATCTTAACATCTTTGAAAAAATGTGTTCTACAGTCAGTTGTCACCTGATGATGGCCTAAGAAGCCGAGCCGGCACGGTGGCCGAGGGGACTGAGTCGCTCCAGTCACCGTCTGCACGGCCACTACGGTCGGGGGTTTCGAATCCCCCCTCGGGCATGTATATTTGTGCCGTCCTTAGTATAAGGTAGTTGGTAAGTAGTTTGTAAGTTTAGGGACGGATGACCCCGTAGTTAAGTCCCATAAGCTTAACAAACATTTGAACATTTAAGAAGCCGAAAGCCGGTTTGTGACTAATAAATAAGTTTTGCAGAACATCAGGAAGTTGTTCCTTTTGATATTATTTTCATGTTCTGTCAAGTACCGACGGAAAAGTCAATTGAAAGAAATGATGCTACCCTTCAGAGTTAAATGCTGTCCTTTTGTGGGGCATCAGAGACTAATTTTACACGTGTTTTACTTTTAATCGTGAAGACGGGGACCCTTCTTATTTTGAGTGTTGACCGAGGCTGGTGCACTCGGTCACAAGAGACGAATACAGTAAGCACACAGTAAGCAGGTTGTAATGGATGTAAGTTGGCGTTCTTACGACGAGATGAAGAGGCTTCCCAGGGGGGAGAACAGCACCAAACCATTCCCGGACTGAAGACCACAACAACAACGTAAAAACTCTGGGGCGCTAGACATTGGGTGCCGTATAAAAATACTGTTCTGTCCGGCAGATACGAGACGGTCGCAATGTTACGAAGCAACAGCGCGTCAGTAAAGGAGCCGCAGTAACAATCGAGACGCTGCTTACTGCAGGAAGGAGTTCTGCGGGAAACGGCGGCTATACGTGCAGCAGGCCAGCCCCCCCCCCCCCCCCTCCACCCCTTCGCGCCGTTGTCTGCCTCGCCGCTTTTTTTGTGGCGGCGATACATTTTTTCGTGTGAGCGCCGGCCTGGCGGTCTCGCGTCAACTTCCTTTTCCGGTGCGCCACGCCGCGGCAGGCGTCTGCCCTTCCCCCCCCCCCCCCCCTCCCCACCTCTCGACCTGCCCTTCATCGCTCTCCTTCTCTCCCTCTGTCTGTCCCGTCCTGTCCTGTCCTCGGGCGGACTTCACGCACTTCACGCTACGCGCCACGCACGCACTCCCCGCGCGCTCGTATTTTTGTCCAGATACACACACACGCACACACACGCGCGCGCGTGGAGGTGCGTGCTCACGCAGCCGTCGTCGATTTCCTCCGCACCAACTCAAATAAACGGCGTAGGAATAGCTCACACCTTCTCGCTCTCCCCGGCCCTTCGCGTCCGCCTGTGGCGTCGACGTCCGGAGGTTGTTGGGCTCGGCTCACATTCCTTCACGGCAGCGTCGAAAAATAGCCGTGACGGACCGACACAATGTGGCTGCCACCGCGCAGCAGAGAGTAGCCTCGCGGTAGGCGGCAGGTCACTCGCGGGGATACGCCTGGAAACGGGCCGTCACTGCGAGGGGAACGTCCGCTCTACGTGGTTTCTATACTGCGGTTTAATTACAGGCCGATCTCATTTTGGATTTTGGAACATATACTTTGTTCGAATATTATGAACTACCTCGATGGGAATGACCTATTAACCAATAGTCAATACGGATTCAGAAAGTATCACTATTGCGAAACACAGCTTGACCTTTATTAACATGAAGTGTTAAGTGTCATCGACAAGGGATCTCAAATCGATTCCGTATTTCTGGATTTCTGGAAGGAAGACACTGTACCCCACAAGCGGCTTCTAATGAAATTGCGTGCTTATGGAATTGGATTCACGATTTCCAATCAGAAAGGACACAGTTCCTTGTAATTGACGGTAAGTCATCGAGTAAAACAGAAGTGATATCTGGTGTTCCTCAGGGAAGCGTTATAAATCCCCTACTCTTCCTTGTGTTTATAAACGATTTAGGAGACAATCTGAATAGCTCCCTTAGACTGTTCGCGGATGATGCTGTCGTTTATCGGTTAGTGAAGTCAACAGAGGATCAAAAGCAACTGCAAAGCGATTTAGACAAAATTTCTACATGTTGCGAAAATTGGCAATTGACACTAAATAAACAAAAGTGTGAAGTAATACACATGACCACTAAACGAAATCCGCTGAACTTCAATTACGTGATAAATCAGTCAAATCTTAAGGTCGTAAATTCTACCAAACATCTAGGAGTTACAATTACGAACAACTTTGACTGGAGAGGACACCTAGAAAATATTGTGAGGAAGGCGAACCAAAGGTTACGTTTCATCGGCAGAACGCTTCGGAGATGCACCAGCTCCACCAAAGAGACTGGCTACATCACAGTTGTGCGTCCTCTCCTGGAGTACTGTTGCCCCTTGTGGGGCCCTCACCAGGTGGGATTGACGGAAGACATTGGGAAGGTTCAGAGAAGGGCAACTCGTTTTGTTGTATCACGTTACGGGGGGAAAAGCGTCAAGGAAATGTTGCACGAATTGGGGTGGAAATCATTAAAAGAAAGACGTTATTCTTTGCAACGTGATCTGTTTGCGAAGTTTCAATCACCGACTTTTACTTCTAAATGTGAAAATATTTTGCTAGCACCCACCTACTTAGGGAGACATGACCATCCCAATAAAATAAGAGATATCAGATCGAAAACGGGACAATTTAGGTGTTCTTTCTTCCCGCGCACTATTAGAGAACGGTAGAGAAAAGTTATGAAAGTGATTAATGAACCCTCTGCCAGGCACTTGAATGTGATTTGCAGAGTATCTATGTAGATGCAGATGTTGTCACTCGGCCCACTCTGTGATTTTCACACCACAAACTTCCCTTCAATGCCAAACTGTCTTGTACTCTCCTTAAAAAAAGAGTTGAGCCTCTCCACGCTCGCACTAGCATGGTGACCAACTCAATAGTTCTACTGTCACCTCTGCATGTGTTAGTATTTCTAATGTAGGAGTCGCAGAGGTTTTTTTTCCCTTGGCTCTTACCTTGGCACTTTTTTTCTTCTGCCCTTACATACCTTTACCCTTCGCATACCTTTCAACCAATTCTATCTCCAGATGCACCGTATTAATGGGTGATCGTGCCCACACGTACGGATAACATAGCGGTTCCCACATCCCGTAATCCAGCTTAGCAAACTAACCAAATTACGGAGGTGACAGTAGAACTTTTGTGATGGTCACCACGTGGGTGTGGGCGTGGAGGGGCCCCAACCTTTCCTAAAGGAGCGGGTATTGTGATGTGTGCCGTACGTGTCGGTAAGATTACCCATTAGAACGGTCCATCAGGACGATAGAAGTGATCGAAAGCTTTTTGAAACAAGAGCGGTTTTAAGGGCAGAGGGAAAAAAGTGCCAAGGCAAGTGCCAAGGGAAAAAATCCTCTGCGACAGCCAGGAGCGGGTAGTAAGAGCAGTAGCGGATTCTTGCTATCTGCGACAGATCATTCAAGGGTCTGGTTGGGTAACGTGCAAGCTCGGTGAAAGAAGTCGTGTGCATCCTGCCATCGAGTTTCACTGTTGTTGTTGCATTCTTCACTCCGGAGACTAACAGCTACCCCGCCCTGTGCAAGGCTCTTCATCGGCAACACAAATTCATTTAGATCTCCTTACTGTATTCGTCTCTCTGTGCTGTTTTAACCCCACACACTTACCTCTAATGCTGAATTCACGATTTCTTGATGTCTAAGAGTCCCTTCATTTAGTCATGGGCTACCAGAAATTTCTTTTCTCCCCATCCCTGCCTCCTTACTTCGGCGAGCTGCCAGCCTAATCATCAGTATTTTTATTTATTTTTCAGAAGGTCAACTATTAGCTCAAAGCTACCGGTTTCGGTTAATGCACAGTTATCAAACACGAGCATGATATAGACAAAAGTTATGAAGTGCATTAGTTATCAATTATATACAACATTGATGGAGTGGTATGAGAAATTTTGTATCCCCCTCATTTCAGGCGTTCACAGTAATTGTGTGGCTAAGCCGCCTTAGTCGACAAGGAAACCTTACGATCTCGAAAATTTAGTTTGGGATCTACATCTACTACATCTACATGGGATACTCTGCAAATCACATTTAAGTGCCTGGCAGAGGGTTCATCGAACCACCATTATACAATTTATCTCCCATTCCATTGTCGGATAGCGCGTGGAAAGGAAGAACACCTGAATCTCTCCGTTCTCTGATTTCTCGTATTTTATTCTGACGGTCATTTCTACCTATTTAAGTGGGAGAACAATATATTTTGGCATTCGGAGGAGAATGTTGGCGATTGGAGTTTCGTAAGTAGCCCACGCCGCAGCGATAAGCGCTGTTGTTGTAATGGTTCCCATCCCAGATCCTGTACATTTCCGTAACGCTGTCTCCCCTGTATCGCGGCAATACGAAACGAGCTGTCCTTCTCTGGACTCTTTCGATGTACTCCGTCAAACCCACCTGATGAGTCAAGGGTGTCCACTCAGAAGTTTTAAAGAGCCCTATACAGAAAGTTCCGAGCAAAAGGGCTCCAAAGTTTAATAGCAACTCAGGTATATCTCATATATTATTATATACCAGTCATTTACTTCTGTTTAGAAACTGGTGAAAATGCGCAGGTGGTAACATGTATGATATTCACGATCATGTTCGATATCACTTACGGGAAACATTTTATTATCTGTTTCAAAAATTAAACCATTATTTAAACAGAATTAGTGATACGAAACACTCTCAATTACATCATAACTTTATTTTATTTATGAAACTACAATTGCAGCTAATTAAAATTTTAATTACGGGTTTTAAGTAGAATTATTCCAAATGCATTTTACAATAAATATTATTGTCAGAAAAAATGTTTTAACGAAATTAGGCGACATTTTAAAGTGTGGAAATATTATAATTACTCTTTATAATTTCGAGGAACCTGTTTCTTTATGGAAAAGTGAAGTATAGCAGTTGCCGTGTTGTACATGTACAAACAGGCAGACAGTTAGAAAGTGTCAAGTAAATAATAAAAATTAAAAAAAATAGTTGTTACTTGTCGGTAGTGTCGAACCGTTATCGTCCACTCCAGAGGCGTACCCAAGGGTGGGATTCGACCCCCGGGGAGAGCGATCTCGCTCACCGTGGTATGATGGCTTAGCCATTTCCGTATAAGTGGAGTAGTGATGCAATTTTTAGTTAAATACTTACATAACAATTTCTTCAGTACATTTTAGAAAACGATTTGGAAGAATTGTATCGCAATGTTTTTATAACAATCAGAATCAACCCCAGTCAGTACAGCTTCGGCCGAGAGAAGCATCACAAAGCATCACAAAGTTAAATGATTACGACTAACTTGAAAAGCAAAATGATCCAAGTAAGACTATCTGCGTTGTCAGTACTATCAACTGAAGCCGAAATAGCGGCTAGTATTAAGATGAGGTCTTAAAAAATTCAGTGAGACGAAAAGGTGAAGTCGGCCGCGGTGACCGAGGGGACTGAGGCGCTCCAGTCACGGTCAGCACGGCCACTACGGTCGGGGGTTCGAATCCCCCCTGCGGCATGGATATTTTGTGCCGTCCTTAGGATTAGGTAGTTGATAAGTAGTTTGTAAGCTTAGGGACTGATGACCCCGTAGTTAACTCCCATAAGTTGTACAAACATTTGGACATTTGAGAAGGTGAAAAGTTCCTCTAATTTGTGTTTGTTTATTGTAATTTTTGTCATTGCAATACTACTCGTATATTACATTAATAGAATTTTAGTATAATGATTATTGATGTATAATTCAGCTCGTTTAGCATTTTCTTCATTCATGAAAAAATGAAGGGGGCCACGCGAAGGCGAATTCGCCGACGCTCAGGTTTCGTCTAGCGCCGCCACTGCCTAGCATCATCGCGCCAGAGCGTGAACGGCAGCGAACGTGTTAACGGAACCACCGCCATTGAAATAAAACAGTCCTGGAGTGAGCCCATTCCTGGGCTGACCCGTGACTATGACCGTCAGGGGTTTGTCCTGCTGTCGATTGAGAGGGCAGCGGGGTGCATGTAGGTTAGGCGGAGTTAACTAGGACAAGACGGAGCGGACAAAGGGCGCGTGTCGCGATGGCCGCACCTGCGCATGCGCAGCTGTGCGCCGGCAGGCAGCCGGCGGCCGCCTGCAGCAGCAGGTGGGTCGCGACGCACGCGCCGCCACGCGGCAGGTGCCGCAGCTGCCGGCAGGAGCCGCGGCATGGCCAGGTGCCCGCCACAGCACAGGCTGCAAGGCGCCACCACAGGCAGCGCGGCCAACGAGAAAGACAGGCGCCGTTTCTTTAACCCTTTTGTGGTTTTTACTCATTTTTTAGAATATCTTAAGTTACCTCAGCTGTTACAGAGTCTGATTTGGGTCAGGATTACAAATATGACACTCAAAAAATTTTACCACATTCCATTTTTCCTAAAAAAAAAGGTGGGACACATACGTCCCACTGATCATTTTTGGCACCGATTTACCTAAGACTTTTTAAAATAATTTCTTAAGTTATCCTAACTGTCATAGGGTCTAAACAAGTATATGATTAAAAAATTTGTAATGCACACCATATTTAAAAAATTAAATAAAATAAAAAATATTAAAAAAGCGAGACAGCTATCTCGCAGCTTCATTAATAGAAAATGCAGATAATAGTAAACCACATACCATATTTTATTAGCGCAAAAATTTACAGAAATACTATTTTTCTTTGAAAAATGAGTACTATAATATCGCAACATAAAGGCACTATAGGGCTACACAATGGTCACTGGGACACATGCGTCCCACTAATTGTAAATTCACTCAAAAAAAAAAAAAAAAAAAAAAAAAAAAAAAAAAAAAAAAAAAACTTTCGAAGTAAAATACATGCGTCCCACTAATTATAAATTCACTGAAAAAAAAAAACTTTCGAAGTAAAATGCATTTTAGAAAGCGCAATTGTTGCTTATAAACTTCTAAGAAACATAAAATAGCAAATATACTTACTTCGGACATTTTCGGTAGCGAGAAAACGACGAAAACCGATACAAGGCACAATAAACAATGTTACGGCGCGAAAATTCATGCGGCAGCCCATATAAACAGTCACATCATTCTACACTGTAAGAATTTCAGTGCTTCGATTTTTTTCCGCATTCTGAAGGGCCAACAACAGATGGCAGCACTATGCAGAATTACGCAACTCACCACCTTGTTGTACAAATGAGGTCTGAAGTTAGTGGGACGTTTATGTCCCAACAACCACCAAAGGGTTTAATGATCAGGCTGGTCCAGCCCAGCAGGAAACATCTAAGAAAAGCAGCTTCTGTTCTTCCGGACATGTACAAAAAAAATCATTATCATCATCATTAGAGACTGATTATGCCTTTCAGCGTTCAGCCTGGAGCATAGTACCTCTGATAAAATTCCTCCATGTTTCCCTATTCAGTGCAAACATTGATGCCTCGTCTGATGTTATGCCTTTCACTTCAAAATCATTCTGCACCCAATCTAAGTACTTTCTTTTTGGTCTACCTCGACTCCTCTTACCTTCCGCTGCCGAGCTCATGAGTCTCTTAGGTAACCTTGCTTCTCCCATGCGTGTAACATGACCCCACCATCTCAGTCTGTTCGCTCTAACTGCTTCATCTATGATGTTCAGTCCCAGTCTTTCCTTTATTTCCTCATTATGGACACCCTACTGCCATTGTTCCCATCTATTAGTGCCTGCAATCATTCTTGCTACTTTCATATCTGTAACCTCTACCTTATGAATAAGGTAGCCTGTATCCACACAATTTTAACTCCCATACAACAAAGTTGGGCCGCGGTGGAGTAGCCGAGCGGTCTAAAGCACCTCACTGCGGAGCGCGCGGTTGCTTGCCGTGGAGGTTCGAGTCCTCCCTGGGGCATGTGTGTGTATGTGTGTGTGTGTGTGTGTGTGTGTGTGTGTGTGTGTGTTTGTCCGTAGGTTAGTTTACCTAGGTTTAAGTAGTTTGTAAGCTCCGATAGATTTACAGACATTTAGTCTTGGTACTTCCTTCCTTCTTGCAGTAGAGAGTAGTTCTTAGCTGAGCACTCACTGCATTAGCTTTGCTGCACCTCGATTCCAGTTCTTTCACTATGTTGCCATCCTGCGGAAGAATACATCCCAGGTACTTGAAACTGTCTACCTTTTCTAACTTTGTTCCTCCTATTCAATCTGTTTAAAACTCTTTCGCACTGACAAAAAAAAAAAAAAAAAAAAAAAAAAAAAAAAAAAAAAAAAAAAAAAAAAAAAAAAAAGTTATTATGTGATTTTGGAGCTGCTCTAAATATAGATTTAATTTTTTCCTGTTTTTTCCTATTGTCCCAGCTGCTATTATGTTGTGTCTTCAAAAAACACGGATTTACGAAATTTTGTGACTCGAACCCGGCCGTCAAAATTCTTTCTTGTATTTCACTATAAAAATAGTATAAAAGCAGTAAACGAGTTTTGTTACTTGGGTAGCAAGATAACTTCTGATGGCCGAAGTAAAGAAGACATAAATTGCAGAATGGCTATGGGAAGAAAAGCGTTTCTGAAGAAGCGAAACTTGTTGACATCCAATATTAGTTTAAATGTTAGGAAGTCCTTTCTGAAGGCATTTGTCTGGAGTGTAGCATTGTATGGAAGTGAAGCGTGGACAATAAGGAGTTCAGACAAAAAGATGACAGAAGCTTTTGAAATGTGGTGCTACAGACTAATGATGAAAATTAGATGGGTGGATCACATAACTAATGAGGAGGTGCTCAACAGAATTGGGGAGAAAAGGAATTTCTGGCGTATCCTGAGAAGGGTTGGTGGGACACATCCTGAGACATCAAGGAATCGTCAACTTAGCATTAGAAGGAAGTGTGTGGGGTAAAAATCGTAGAGAGAGGCCGAGGGACGAATACGGTAAGCAGATTCAAAGGGATGTAGGTTGCCGAAAGTATTCTTAGACGAATAGACTTGCACAGGACAGGTTAGCGTGGAGAGCTGCATCAAACCAGTCTGCGGACTGAAGACCACAACAACAACATTTCACTATATTCAAATGTTTATAAAAGTAAGAGACTTATAAACTAATTAAACCGACTTACGCTAAGAACACGTCTCACATACATGCCCGAGGGACGACTCGAATCTCCAACGGGGAGCGGCCGCACAATCCGTGGCCTTAGTCCACGCGGCCATTTCCGCACGACTATAGATCCGGACTTGTAGCGGGAATACAATATTCTTAGATCAAGCCATGGAATACAATAGAGTAGGAGAATATATGAGGTCCAATTGGGACTTTCTTGAGTAGCTCATCTTGGTGTGTAGTCCTGTGACTGGGTGGCGCATGGGCTAGAGTAGCTGAGACAAAAAATAACCCAAGTGAATCATCTAAATCGAAATTGGGTATTTACGTATGTCTAACGTACACACGCTAACCGCTTCTCGTATTTGATGCAACACTTTTGAAGTATTACTTATTAACAGTACTTAGTGGTGAACCTTAGTGGCTAACTCAGGATTCTGTCCTGGTAGACAGCGCTGAGGTGGCTTCGTGTCACAGAGCACCTGGTTTCACGGGGAAAAAAGTTAATATCAAATTTCGTATTACAATAGATGAAAGAACATCTCTATCTTTCTCTCTCTCTGTTTATCGCTCTCTCTCAGAAATCTGCGATAACTTGTGCATTCCACTCTATCCAAGGGTATGAAACTAATCAAACAGTCTTCACGCTGTATGTGTATAAGTTCTAACTGTAGACAAGTTTACACACTTTCAACGTAACAAGAGAATCAGCCTTTTGAAAGCAGAAGAGCAGTATACTAACTTGATCTAACTGCTCATTAATTCGTAGAGTGTTCCTCCTGAAAACAAAAATGTATTTTAATAGTGAAAATGTTTATTTAATTGCTGTGATTTGTTGATAACTTCCTTCAGTCGTACATCTTAAAATAATTTTCTTTAGAATAGTAAGCATATCAAGACACCTTAGCGTAAAATAAATATATTTGGCATCCCTTACAAACATGTTGTTGTGTCTCCCGCTTTGTAGTTACTATCCCAAACATCAATCTACTTACATTTCTTTAAAAACGCTACTCTCAATTTTAACTGGAGACTGCACCCTGATGCTTCGAATTAAAAACATTTAAACCCTATTTCACATATCTGAAGTGTTTCCTCTAACATTTCGGAACTATTTCGATGTATTCGTATTACAAATATGTCGAAGAAATGTTTAACTTACGAAATGTGTAAGACGCGTAATATATATATATATTTTATTTCTATTACTATCAAACAGAACCATTTTTACTCATAAATTGGCATAAACTCGAACAGGGAGAAACAATTTGCAATTTTTCCAGAAAAACCGAAGGCAGACAACCGTTGGATATGAATTACTTTGCCTGTAAATGGGAGTCGCCAAAATATTTTTAGTTGCAGTTAAGTCCCATAAGCTTAACAAACATTTCAACATTTTTTATTAATTTATATGTATGTATTGCACAATGTTACAAATTAAAGAATAAATGTTAAAAATGAACCTGTTACCTAAAAAGGCTATAAAGGGCATTCCCTTGAGGGAATGCTTTCGATAACAGCTCCGCGCATGCGCAGCTGTATCGGAGACAAATTGCGAACACTTAAGCCACTTATATTCGCCACTCTTCTTTGTTGCAGCCAACAGACATCCCAGTGCCAGCCACAGTGGGGCAACACATCAAACCAAATTGACACATTTATGACAAACGCCCAATGAAAATTGTGCCGAGTTTGCACGATACCCAGCGACTTACATAACCCAAACCCTTGCTTGATCTGTCGCAGCTCTTACTACTGGTCTTATTACCCGTCCATGACTATCGCACAGACTTTTTTTCCGCTTGGCGACTCGCCTTGGCACTTTTTCCCCCTCTGCTCTTAAAACACCTATTGTTTCAAAAAAGCTTAGGGCCACTTACTATGAACCGTAACTTCCCCACATGTTCGACACACATCACAGTTCTTTCTCCTGTGACTCCTACATTACAAATACTAACACATGCAGTTGACAGCAGACCTATTGAGTTGGTCACCATGCTAGCGCAAGCGTGGAGGGGCTCCACTCCTGGGTGGCTGGGGTTGTGTTATGGTTCGGGGTGGGGTGGGGGTTGGGAGTCGCCAAAATATTTTTAGTTGGAAGGGAGTCGCTTGAAACTTCCTGGCAGATTAAAATTGTGTGCCGGAGCCGGGACTCCAACCTGGGACCTTTGCCTTTCGCGGGCAAGCGCTCTACCACTGAGCTACCCCGACACGACTCACGATGCCGCGAAAGGCAAAGGTCCCAGGTTCGAGTCCCGGTTCCGGCACACAATTTTAATCTGCCAGGAAGTTTCATATCAGCGCACACTCCGCAGCAGAGTGAAAGTTTCATTCTGGAAACATCCCCTAGGCTGTGGCTAAGCCATGTCTCCACCATATCCTTTCTTCCAGGAGTGCTAGTCTTGCAAGTTTCGCAGGAGAACTTCTGTGAAATTTGGAAAGTAGGAGGCGAGGTGCTGGCGGAAGTAAAGTTGTGAGGCGGCATCGTGAGTCGTGTCGGGGTAGCTCAGTGGTAGAGCGCTTGCCCGCGAAAGTCAAAGGTCCCAGGTTCGAGTCCCGGTTCCGGCACACAATTTTAATCTGCCAGGATGTTTCATATCAGCGCACACTCCGCTGCAGAGTGAAAGTTTCATTCTGGAAACATCCCCTAGGCTGTGGCTAAGCCATGTCTCCACCATATCCTTTCTTCCAGGAGTGCTAGTCTTGCAAGTTTCGCAGGAGAACTTCTGTGAAGTTTGGAAAGTAGGAGGCGAGGTACTGGCGGAAGTAAAGTTGTTAGGCGGCATCGTGAGTCGTGTCGGGGTAGCTCAGTGGTAGAGCGCTTGCCCGCGAAAGGCAAATGTCCCAGGTTCGGGTCCCGTTTCCGGCACACAATTTTAATCTGCCAGGAAGTTTCATATCAGCGCACACTCTGCTGCAGAGTGAAAGTTTCATTCAGGGAGTCGCTTATTCAAAACGGTTGGGAAATACAGCTCCACAGTAACCTTAGTACCCATACTGGGACGCGAAAATTTTCACAGGAAGTTTGTGGGTTCATTTACGGGAACCTGTGCAACGTCCTGAGTGAAGCGAGACAGTGCAGTCGGCAGGAGCAGGATGGCGTAGAAGTGCCTTGTTCCGGTGCCCTGGCGCCGATCAGCGGAGTGGTGTGTGCGACCGGCGCGGCGCTGGCAGGTGCGGTGATTGGCGCGACAGCTGCCGCCAAGCCACCTGGCGCCGCGCCGCGCCGCTTCCTGCCGTTTTTGCCGCCGCAGCAGCAGCACCCATCCAAGCCTCCCCACGTCCGATCACTGTCGCTAAGGACGCGCTGCTGTAGCGGAACCGACCAATAATCTCAGAGGGGAAACTTACTGAGGGTTGCGCCATCCGGAGTCTCGAACCTGGGACGCAATGCCTTTCGCGTTCGTGTTCTCCATCATAGCACACTGATCGAGCACTATCCATACAAATTCTGAATTACGAGGGGCGTTTGAAAAGTCAGTGCAAAAACGAAAACTACTAACGTGTTTGGGGAAAACCATTTTTATTTTTCGACATAGCCTCGTTTTATACTTATACACTTCGCCCAACGCTTTTTTAATTCCTCTAACTGGGGAGTTATCAAAAATGGGGGCCGGCCGCGGTGGCCGAGGTGACTGAGGCGCTTCAGTCACGGTCAGCACGGCCACTACGGTCGGGGGTTCGAATCCCCCCTCGGGCATGGATATTTGTGCCGTCCTAGTTCGTAAGTAGTTCATAAGTAGTTTGTAAGTTTAGGGACTGATAACCCCGTAGTTAAGTCCCATAAGCTTAAAAAAAAATGGTGTCCCACAAGGTTCTGTCTTGGGTCCCTTGCTGTTCATAATATATATTAATAACTTGCTATTTGAAACACTCCCAATTGATGGCGGCAATGATTCGCACCAGATAGCAGTCTAATTAGGAAAATTGTGACCGTGTGTGCTAAGGACAAGGGTCTATCGGTAATGCTGTTATGGTGGGAGTAGTTTCAGTCAGGGTTCTTTTTTTTTATATGCTGCAAGTCACTAGATAAAAAAAGGGGTGATGGTTGGTCAATAACAATTAACACTGCGTTATACACTGTATTTAACAGTTATATTCTGAAAAATATAGGTAAAAAATTGAGGCAGTCACGGCCTTCGCCGTACACACTAATAACGTTTAATTGCACTGGTCGCCAGTATTGCTCTTTTATTTATTTGGCCTTCTCAGTGTTAACTCAATGTGGCCATCTACAACACACAGTGGAAATGTACATCACACGCAACACAAACGTTGTTATCTTACTCTTCACTGTACTCCTCGTATTGTTGACGTTGGCGCGGCGCGGTTGTCCCGATTCGCGGCGCGGAAATCTTCTTGTTACATTCAGCGAACGAAATGATTGGTGAGCAGTCTACCCACGACGCTAGGGACGAACTCAACCCGAACGTGCGCGAATAAAATTTCACAATAATGGTATTTTAGATACCTTTTACCGGGTGCGCTTCCCGCCGAACTTCACTTGAGCTATGCAACACACAGAGTGACTTCCACAATAATAATAATACTTTTAATGCTTTTTACCGGATGTGCTTCCCGCCGTACTTCACTTGAGTTGTGCAACACATAGAGTGACTTCCACAATAGTAATAATACTTTTAATGCTTTTTACCGGGTGTGCTCCCGCCGTACTTCACTCACAATACACAAACTGAACTTTCGCAATAATACTTTTTGGTGCTTTTTACCGGGTGTGCTCCCGCCATACTTCACTTAAGCCAAGATGGACATAGACTGACTAAACTCGCTAGCTGCACGCGCAGCGCCAACAATCGATATGAACACGCCTAGGTCGACCCAGTGCCAGGCAAGCATTGTATAAAATGTATCAGTGAGAGGCGTAGACCCCTTACACATTCTACATTCACGAATATGCTAAGCTAGCACTTTTTGCTGATGATACCAGTATAGTTATCACACCTGACAAGCGGGAATTAACTGATGAAATTGTAAATGGTACTTTCAGAAAGTTATTAAGTGGTTCTCTACAAATGGACTCTCATTAAATTGTGATAAAACCCAGTACATACAGTTTCATACAGTAAATGACAGACACCATTAATAAATTTAGACTTTGAACATAAATCTGTAGCTAAGGTAGAATATTCAAAGTTTTTAGGTGTTTGCATTGACGAGGGACTGAATTGGAAGAATCATATTCAAGATCTCCTGAAACGGTTGAATTCAGCTACTTATGCTATCAGAGTCATTGCAAAATTTGATGACATACATCTTAGTAAATTAGCTTACTACGCCTAGTTTCATTCATTGCTTTCATATAGGATCATATACTTGGGCAATTCAACATTGAGTAAAAATGTATTCATTGCACAAAAGCATGTAATCAGAATAATTGCTGGAGCGCACCCAAGAGCATCCTGTAGACATTTATTTAGGGATCTTCACTGTAGCTTCACAATACATATATTCACTCATGAAATTTGGTTTAACAATCAGACCCAATTCAAAAGTAATAGCAGTGTGCAGAGCTACAACACTAGGAGAAAGGATGATATTGACTATTCAAGGTTAAATCTAACTTTGGCTCAGATAGGGGTGAATTATGCTGCCACAAAAGTTTTTGGTCACTTACCAAATAGCATCAAAAGTCTTACAGATAGCCCACTAGTATTTAAAAATAAATTAAAGAATTTCTGAATGGCTACTCCTTCTACAATGTAAATGAATTTTTAAATAAAACTTAAAGAAAAAATAAAAAAGAAAAAACTACAATAATGTAATAAAAATTCCTTAAAATATTGATTGTCAAGTGCAGACAACATTTGCTAGACTGACACGTTCCACATCATTACGAAATGTCGAATATATGATCTATGAAACAAGTATTAATCTAATCTAATCTGATTTCGAATAATAGGGATTGTCCGAGCCTGCAAAATAGCTATTAGTTTCTGCAATCACTTCCTCATTTGAATGAAATCTGCGTCTCGCCAGCCGTTTCTTCAAATTAGGACACAAACAGTAGCCCAATGGAGCCGTCTGGAGAATAGAGGGGATGCGAAACGAGTTGAAATCGTATTTTCAATGATTTTGCGACCACAGCTGCTGAGATGTGTGCTGGTGCATTGTCGTGATAGAAAATGACTTTTTTGTGGTCCAATCTCCGACGGTCCAATAACGATGAATAATAGGCATCTGTAATAGTTTTACCCTGCTCCACTTGATGAGAATTATCCCTTGCGAATCCCAAAAGACCGTCGCCATAACCTTCCCGGCAGAAGAACCAGGCTTCGCCTTTTTGGTGCAGGTCTTCTCTCGGTAACCCATTTTTTAGATTTATCTTTGGTCTCAGGAGTATAGTAATTTATCCATATTTCATCCACAGTGACTAGAAGACGCTGAAAGCCTTAAGGATTCATCCTGAGTAACTGCAAACCTTCCTTGCTACACCTCACACGATTCCTTTTCTGGTCAAGCGTGAGAAAATGCGGCACCCATCTTGCAGATAGCTTTCTCATGTCCAAATGTTTGTGCAAAATATTATGTACCCTTTCATTAGAGATTCCCACAGCACAAGCAATTCCGTGCACCTTAACTCTGTCATCCATCACCATATCACAGATTTTATCAATGATAACCTCCACAGGGCGTCCATAACGTTCAACGTCACCTGTGCCCGTATTGCCACTCCGAAACTTTTGAAACAGCTTATAAAATGTTCTAATCGAAGGTACAGAGCTACCATAATGATTTTTCAAGCTTCCCTTTAGTATCCTAAGGCGTTTGGCCTTTCACGGAATTCTTTTTCGCATATTATTTGATAATCACTCCACTTCCTTGATTCATACGAATGCCAAACACAAAGAAATAGACCAATATGGGTAAAACTTGGTGTGTGTTCTTTAAAAAAGATCCTACTAACTAAACTGACATCGATACGCAGCGCTGGTGCCACCTCTAGGACTTTCCACAGACTCTTCAAACGCCCCTCGTACTTACATATTCCGCAATCCACCCAAAGGTTCGTGGCTAAGGGTACTCAGTACCACCACTAGTTACTTGATTTCCTGTTGCACTCCCATATACAACAAGGGAAACACGAATACTTGTATTCATCAGCAGGAGCCCTAATCGTATCCTTGTGGTCTTTACGTGAAATTCCGGCCATCTGGATTTCTTCAGCAGTGTTTCTCGAAAAGAACGTCGTCTCCCCTCCAGCGACTTCCAGTTCAGTTCCCGAAGCATTTCGATAACACTCGCGCATTGATCTAATATACTAGTTACAAACCTCACCGCCCCATCTGAGCTGCCTTTATGTCCTCCTTTAAACCGATCTGATGGGGATCCCAAACACTTGAGCAATTCTCAATACGTGATCGTACAAGCGTTTTATATGCGTTTTACTTTACAGACGAATCACACCTTCCCAAAATGCTCCCCACAAAGCTGTCGATTATATGCCTTCCCTACGACTGTCCTTATATGCTCGTTCCATTTGATATTGCTGTGCTGCTTTACGTCTAGGTATTTAATTGACTCAATTCTGTCAAGCAGCCCACTACTAATGCTGTATTCGGACATTGCGGGATTGTTTCTCCTACTCATCTGCATCACCTTACATTTTTCTACACTGTTTTGTTTACTTCGAGAGCTACTATTCTCCAACTTCACTAATTTCACAGATGCTCCCTTACATACAATGCCACACTGATAGGAGCCATATCTTGAAAGTAAGCTTCAGATATTGTCTCGTTTAAAGTGGACATATTTAGCCGCGAAAATTGCGCATATACGTCAGATCTATGACATTACAATGAATTTCTGCCTGGACATTTACACCCTGATACCAGCTACACGGAAGTAGTGCCCCGAATTCGCGTCCCTTATCATTTTCCCGCCACCTACGAGGTTCCGTCAGTGACAAGGTTCCTTAATACACACAGCGTAACGACCATGCAAATTCATCATCAGCTACGACAGGTCTACCAATCATGGTTGAGAAAAAAAAAAACCTGTCCAGTCGGTTACATTGGTTCTTTATTGGGGTTTTTGCGTTATTTTCTTACTTTCAAAATCTTATGACGAAGCACGGGTAGCTTGATAGGGAATATGTCGATGTGAACATTGGACAGTTGGATCATCCTTAATGTGTAACTTAGAGTAATTTATGTTCAATTGGTACTTTGTACATTCATTTCAATTTTGGAAGTTAATGCTACCTTTTCTGTCGTTGAATATGAGAATCTGCCAACTTCCTACTCGTTATTATGAGTGCAGTCATCAACCAGTTGAGCTGTTGCCGCAGCGCATCCAGAAGAAATGTCGCTTAGCGATTTCGGACCTTAACAGCCTTTTCTCTGCATATATCGTTATCTATTCTATAATCACGAAAGTGGTTATATATCGTAGAAATGTTGGAAATGTTTGTACAGCTTGTGGGACTTAACTACGGGGTCATCAGTTCCTAAACTTACAAACTACTTATGAACTAGCTTATACTAAAGACGGCACAAATATCCATGCCCGAGTGGGGATTCGAACCGCTGACCGCAGCGGCCTTGCAGACCGTGACTGACGCGCCGCAGACCGCTTGGCCATCGCGGCCGGCTATATATCATATAGCACATCAGGTTCTGAATTATATTCAGGGTTATGAATGTCCACTTAGCTTATTTATTGAAAAACCCTGAACTTTAAAATAAAATTAATAACGAGTTCCAAAGACGCGAACTGTAATAATGCAAGTGACTGACGAAACCATAAATTTTCACTAATGTCGTCGTAATAGATTTAAGGCAGCAGCCATACCATATTTCTTGCATCTTATCTATTGTTCGTCATCAGTTCCAAATATATCTGTTCAGTTACATATTTCTAAACCCTTTGGATCATCTTAACCTCTTTTAGTAGACAGCACTAATCCATAAGTCGATGATGTCGATTGCAGTGAAACAGTATAGTTTCGTAGCGCAGCTATACTGTGGAAACACAGTATAGGCACAGTAAAAGCCTCGGAAGAGGCTGTCGGCCACGTTGAAAATTGTATAGGCTGCAAAATGCTGAATACGTCATTACTGGCTGGAAAATTATTTTATTTTTCACAATTACGCTTTTCGGCGGTAGCCATCAATAGAAATGCTGGATATTTTCAAGAAAGCCGGTGGACATTAAGCTTACATGCTGTTGTGTGAATATACGAAATTCTGCAGCGCACAGACTGATATTCCATACACTCGTATTTTGTTCATTATGCAACAGTGAGGAGCCGTAATGTGGCGAACGCTAGCGAGAGAATGGTCGTCGAGGGGGCTGCCTATCAGGTAAGGGGAACATGGTACGTAGTTCTCCGTAGGCACAACCTGCACAATAATTTTTCGCAAGGATTGCGAAGATGAATAGCGGCTCTCTGCCAGAGAGTACCTTACGTAAATCTCGAGGAGGCTAGCTGGTATATTTGGAAATACTCTTGAGTAAGCCACGTTACACTGATTATCGAACCTGTACTCATGACGAACGCCTTGATCATGTTGAATTCCATATCCATCTCCTGTTAACACAAATTCGAAGAAACCTTTTTATTTACATTAATAACATTAATGTCATCATGAAAAGTTATTTACACATTCCTCAAGAAAATGGTTACGTTGTAGACAAACACGTCTTATAGAGGTAGATAAACACGTCACCAGGTCGAGATGGGGTACCACTTTGGTTTTACGTAGAGTATTCTGCGGCATTGGACTATTACTTAACATGCATTTATCGCGCAAAGTTCGAAACTTCTGGAAAAAATGGCACAGGTTAAGTCAGAGTATAAGAAAGACAAAACAATAATGCACAGTTTGCTGTAAAATTCTTGAACATATTTTCTGTTCAGTTTCCTTGAGACGGAAAAGCTTCTGTCTCATAACATCTTCAAAGCTATGGATGAAGGAGAACAGGCGAAAGTGACACACCAGCTGTCGTAACGTTGGACTGAGTGAAGCGGAGCGATCTTGTCATGAAGTTACCACGCATGTGAGAGATTCAGATGCCACAGTGGTACGATGTTTGAATCAGAGGCATATGAGTGGTCTAGTCACGCCATGGCTGTTCGGGTCGACCAAGAAACACTACCCCGAGGGAGGAAAGTCCTATGGTGCGTCAAGTATTGTGGGATTCCTTGAACTGGATATCCGCCATCCGCGATCTTTACTAGGGAGCATACAACACTCATACTTACATCCGTTTAATTGAGGTCAGATTCTGCATCAGTCTCTGTTTCCACTAGAACGCCATTGTCAGAGTTTGGAATGGTACCGTGTCTGGAAGACATTGTCTGACTACCAATGACATCGCATCATGTTTAGCGATGAGTTTCGTTTGTCAGTATCCTCAGACGACCATCCTGTTCGGGTTTGGTGACGAAGAAGTGTAAACATCCTCTCGAGACTGCAGAAAGACAAGCACGCGTAACATGGTGTCGGGAGTCGTAGGACATGCGTAGACAACAACTGTAGTCGAGATATTGATGGGACAGCGACAGGTGGCACTCATTGTGCACCTGCATGTTGTACCCCTGATGGCACACACTCCGGTGTTCCAACAGGATAATGCACGTACTCCTACAGCACGTATCTCTATGCCTTGTGTCCACAATGGGTTACCCCGGTAACATTGCTAATTTTAACAGCCCAATTTTCAGGTGTATTGAAACTATTGCACACAAGTCTCAGGTTATTCCTCATTTGCATCTTTATAAAGTCATTATAACAGGAAAAATTTAAATACTTTCATGGAAGAGCATTTAAATGAGAAGCAACAGAGCACACCTTCTAATCTGTATTTGGATTACCCAGTGTCAGGCAGCAGTTAGAATAGATGGCAAATTAAGCTCATGGTTCAAGGTAGTTTCAGGGGTAAGACAAGGCTGTAACCTGTCACCACCGTTGTTCATACTACTCATGGATCATATGTTGAAAACAGTAGACTGGCAGGGCGGGATTAAAATAGGTGAAAACAAAATAAGCAGTCTCGGATATGCGGATGACTTAGTTGTAATGGGCGATTTGATTGAAAGATTGCAAACTAATATTCCAGAGCTCGATCAGAGGTGCAAGGATTATGTCTGTGGGAAACAGATTCAAACAGATTGAGTGCAGGATGGCAACATAGCGAAAGAACTGGAATCGAGGTGCAGCAAAGCTAATGCAGTGAGGGCTCAGCTAAGATCTACTCTCTTCTGCAAGAAGGAAGTAAGTGCCAAGACTAAGTTAGCAGTGCACCGCTCTATCTTTCGACCAACTTTGTTGTATGGGAGTGAAAGTTGGGTGGATACACATTACCTTATTCACAAGGTAGAGGTTACAGATATGAAAGTAGCAAGAATGATTGCAGGCACTAATAGATGGGAACAATGGCAGGAGGGTGTCCATAATGAGGAAATCAAACAAAAATTGGGAATGAACACCATAGATGAAGCAGTTAGAGCGAACAGAGTGAGATGGTGGGGTCATGTTACACGCATGGGAGAAGCAAGGTTACCTAAGAGACTCATGAGCTCGGCAGCGGAGGGTAAGAGGAGTCGAGGTAGACCAAGAAGAAAGTACTTAGATTCGATGCAGAATGATTTTGCAGTAAAAGGCATAACATCAGACGATGCATCAATGTTAGCACTGAATAGGTGATCATGGAGGAATTTTATTAGAGGTAATATGCTCCAGACTGAACGCTGAAAGGCATAATTAGTCTCTGATGATGATGATGAGGGAACCATATACCTACATTATAACAAATGTGAAGTTCATAAATGTAATACTTTACTTTATACAAGATATTAATTGTGTAATTATTTATTAGACAACAATGTAATTGTACAACATTATAGACATAAATAAGTGAAAAATATACCAGTTTTTTACTTCATGTAACAGAGTAAATTACATAAAATTATTAGCTACTTAATTTTGAGGCTCGTTAGAATGGAAAGGTACACTTGGAATTATTATTTACTCACAAGGTCCACACAGTGTTGTTGTAATACAATGCTCATCACATATTGGTTTTTACATGTCTCCCACAAGCAGAATTACCTGTATATACTTGGCCAATTATTGGATAAGAATTTTGCGAATCACATACCCACCATACCTTCAAGCCATCTGGCTTTGACGGCAGGTACTGAGTAAGCCAGGTCTTTCCTACATAAGGGAAAACCTGTTCATCAACTGCGAGGCAAGCAGAAGGCACGTACGTTTTACGAAGATTTGAATTTAGCATTTCAAAATATGTCAGATAGTGAAGCAACTTTGTCACTTTTGAAACGCTCCCTCCTATTGTTCAGATTGTCAAATTTTATAAATCTGCTTATCGGCCAAAATCTGTTGAGCGATAGACTTGCACGATACAATGCGAATGCATTTATCTTCCACAGTTCCTTCGTGTATTCAGAGTTTGAAAATCTTACTCCACCTGTTATCAGTATACCAAGATATGCATCAAATTCTGCTGATGTCAATGGCTTCCATACTTTCGCTGGTCCTTCTGAATTGATATTATAGTCTGTGAATACCTGATTTGCCTTCCTGTTAGTTTCACGTATTACACACATTTCCTCTGTAAATGTACACCTGAAAGTGTCTTTCATAGAAAGAAGTTTGATTGAACATGTTGGACCAGACTTTTATCGCAAATCATTATACTTCAACAACTTTCTTGTACCGAAAAGTTCCTTATGCCGTTTGATTCCATCTATGCCGTATAGAATTCATGCATAAACCACAATTGCTTCACTGTTTCCGTCATCTCTGTCGTGTTCATCTCTACTAGAATCACTTCTCTATTTCATCTTCAATGTCTGAAGCCGCAGCATACTCATTATTTGGAAAACTTTCGTCTGTAGAATCTTCCTCGCTGAAATCTGAAGCAACATCGTCTTCTGTGTCAATAGTCAATAACTTCCTAATATATTCTTCTTTCGCTTCATAGCTTAAGCTGCTATATTCAGATTTGGAGAATTCCAGTTTATCATCCATGAGAATCTAAAGTTGATGTTCACAGTAACAAAGGTGATACAGTAATGAACAGTTGACAACGCTGTGAAACAGTAACAACTGTAGTCAACAACAATTATAATGCCTTGTTGTAAACATTGCATATCTACCCAGGGCTAAATTTAGCCAACTATGACTGTAAGGCAATAAATTCATTGGGTTACCCAGGTAACCTGGTTATAGAACAAAGTATAATTTTTTGATTGTGGACACAAGGGCTATGAACTGCCTTCATCGTATTGAGGTCCTCCCGTGGTCAGCGAGACCCCAGATTTCTCAATTATTGAGCACAAGTGCAATGAGTTGTAAGGGCCTCCGTCCCAGTACCGACCTGCACGACGTCCGCGGCCACTACGGACATACCGGCCTCTGGGTAGGTTCCAAAGGCTGATTGTAACCACTTAGATCCGCATAGGGGCACGCTCCGCCAACAGAGGGGGTGCGAAACCCAACTGACCTGTCGCCAATAGGCCACCTGTAATTGCAGACGGCCACGTCTCTTCCATTCCATATTGTTATTGTATTATGCAGTTCATTTCTGGCTACATTTCTTTATAATAATTCACTGCAATGAAGTGACACTTGCACGGAGCCCGGAGCTCTTGCCGGTCTACCCGTCCTTTCACAGGTAGAGAACAGGCATTGCACAAAGGCAAGTCCAGCAGTTCAGCACAGCCGCCCTCACACCACGGCGGTAAGCATTTAGGTGGCTAATTAACGCGCTTTCTGAGAAATTTATTTTTAAATATTGTTGTAGTCATGAGAACTGAGAATAAGATTCATAACCTCTTATAATATTTTTATGATGCAAAGTTTGGGGGATGGCTAAGTACGGAACATGGAAATTATTACGGCTGTTAAAATCTTATCTTCGTTACCGACTAACGATGAAATTTAAATTGAGAAATGTATATTGAATTACTGTTTTATATAAACATTAAACATCTAAAGACAGAATGTTAATAAATATTATTTATTTTCCTTTTCACTCAAGGATCAATGTCTGATACCACTTTTCCAGTAATGCTAACTGAAACACAAGTTCTTAAGTTGAAATCTGTCAATGAACTATTGTGAGGGGATTTCGTTCTCTTCATAGCGTAGAAACGCATCATGTTCATACAAGTTTAAATATAAGCATAAAGATAGCTGCAAATTTATATTGAGGAAACAGATGTCTACGAGACTAATTTTTCTACAAATGTAGTCACCCAAACTTCAAGCCGTAGGCGTGTAGTTCCAGTTGTAGACAAGTTTCCGCACTATCAACATAACACGAAAAAAGTTAAAGTCCTTAACACTTTGCGAGCTGGTGTATAGTAACTTCATCTAACTACATATTAATTCTATGAATGTTCCTTGTGAAAACAAAAATATACTTTCCTAGTGAAAAATGTTCGGAAATTTATTCAGTCGTTTATTTCTCTGTTTTTATCAGTTACACCACTTAAAAGCATTTTCACATAGAATAAAAGTATTATTTGTCCTATACAGATATGTTGATGTGTCTGGTCCATCCGTCATGCTATATTCATATCTTTTATTACAGCTACTATCCATTTTAACGTTAGCCTCCGACATAAAAGCTTCAATTAAAAAAAATACATAAAGACTATGGCTCATATTTGGAGCGTTTACTCTTATATCCAGAACGGTTTGACTATTTTCTTTCTTCAGGACATATACAACCGTCCATTTTCATCTTTCAACTGCTACCGTGTCCGTCGGAGGCCTGGAGGACCGCTCGGGCCGTTCGATTCTGTTTTGTGGCTGAGTATGTCGCGTCCAAGTTGCCAAAAGTTTATCCCAGCTTGTTGCATGTACCAGGAACCCCTTAATTTAATGTGTGGCTACATGTAACAGTTTATCGACTCACTATATGCACTTCATGATGAGACATAGGTCTCGGAACACGTGTAGCGCATATAAATAAAAAAAAATGATTTCGTTGGGAGATTTCAGGGAGAAACAAATTACAATTTGTTTTTATAAACTCAGTGTCAGCTTTGTTCTTATAGATACTGCTGGGCAAAGAGAAGACTGCGAATGCGCACAAAGGTACAGACCAGCGTGCCCTGCTTGCGAAACTTCCTGTTTGCTACCCGAAGTGTCCTGGGCTCCGGATAAGTGTCAACAGATATCCTCTCCGCCGGCCGCGGTGGCCGAGGAGACTAAGGCGCTCCAGTCACGGTCTGCACGGCCACTGCGGTCGGGGATTCGAATCCCCCCTCGGGCATCGATATTTGTGCCGTCCTAGTTCGTAAGTATTTCATAAGTAATTTGTAGGTTTAGGGACTGATAACCCGGTAGTTAAGTCCCATAGACTATACAAACATTTTACAAGATATCCTCTCCGACCAAATGTCACTCTGTGCAAGTGTCAAACTCATATAAGGCTCCACATTCTAAGACGTGGAGGTTTGCTGGTCCTTCTTCGAATCCGTCCGACTTACTAACGACTTCGGCGGTGTGCCGGCCAGCATGGATGTGGTTTTTAGGCGATTTTCCACATCCCTTATACATTCACAAGTATAACACAGTACGCAGACTTTAGGATACAGACATTTCCTATTGGGGTAACTGGCTACGGGAAGACCATCCAAGCAAACATAAGTATTAACATACCCACTCCATAGTAAGAAAGCCGATCCCACATCAGTGAGGGATACAGAGAAAAGGAAAGGGTATTTTAGTCAAAGAACATTATTTGTTTAGTCAATTATTTAACAAGACAAATTAGGGCTCTCAGGCCGTCTCTTACACTTAACCAGAAGCTACGCGGATTTTAGATTTCCAATATTACAGTAGTTATACTAAATCTAGAAGAATTATTGTATGAAACAGTACAAGTAACAGAAAGATGTGCACACCATTTATATCCGTATTTGATAAATAACAAACAAACATGTCAGATATTACAAAACGATAGGGTTTTAAATATTCCTGCTAGCAGCAGTATGTTGGACCGCGTGGAAAGGAAGAGAAAAATGAAGGCAATAATATACAAATAAGGGGAAATAACGGAAAAGCTGGTAGCGTGACTTAGGGTGGAAGAAAGAGGTGGAAGAGGAATTACGTAGAGATGAGCATTGGCTTTACTATCAGACTCTCGGTAAACGTGAATTTTGAGGAGAGTTTTAACAGGATGACAAAAGGAAGTGTTTAAACTTATTCTTTAACGTAGTAACAGACTGAATTGTTAGATGTGAGTAGGCCAGCTTATTCTAGAAGCGAACGGCAGTGAAGCGAAAGAGTTTCCAAATGTTCTGTTTTATGAACGGGCACAGCTAGGCTACTAGATACGAAAATGGGATCTTGCGTTGTTATTAAGATGGCACGGAAATGTTTAAATTCTGAGGCAAAGTACTGTGGTGCTTGCTCACTAAGCAGTCGATGGAGAAGGCACAGCGTGTGGTAGTTCCGTAGTGTACGAAGCACGAATATGGTCATATCGACGAAGTTTACATGTATACGGTACATATTTATTCATTGTCAACTCACACCGTTTTTTTTTTTTTTTTTTTTGTTTTTTTTCTACTTGCACCATTCTGAATCATCTCTCAGTAGTTAAGGTTAAAAGTAGGCCACTGTCCGTAATTAAAAGCTTAATTCTGGTAGGAGGTACCCAAATAAGACTACAAACTTAATTTTAGCAGTACAATTAGCAAAAGTTCCGTGTGAACTATCGGCTACTCCCTGGTGCAAAACCTTGTTCCCTGGCCCAAATTGAGAACTGTCTTGGTTTAAATTTAATAACAGAAAGTTAACGATACAGTGGCCAATATACGTAGCAGCTCATACAAAATTACACACAGGCATTAATAAACAAGCCACCACAAAGTTATTTCATAAAGGCGGCTAGAGAAAAACATTTAAGGCGCAGCGGAACTTAAACATAAGAAAATTACATCTGAGCTTGTTCTCGGCACTAGTGAAAAACGGGGAAGGTGCTGAAAACTACCATTTATAGGGAAGTCAAATTTATACCTTACCTCACCACGGTACGAGCACAAAGTGAAGAGCGAGCGGCCAGGAGGCGGGAAAGCTACCAGAAACTGGGAAACCCAGGAAAACAGCGGTGGTGGGGAGAGAATATCGCGAGACTCGCCCTGGGGAGGGCTCGTCGACTGGCTTGTAACCAAAGGGTGTAGATACCTCTTTGGTCGCATCAGCAGCAGGGGTTGGTAATGACTGACTCTGAGCCAGAGAGAACCCTGCAAAGCAAGCTATTACCACCCACATTCAGACAGCCATTAGATCCTCGCACATCCACTTAAAAGTAAAACAAGTACACATTCTCACAGGGAGAGTGGCGTAGCGGAGAAGCCGTACTTATTGCCACTTTCATAAGCACAATAATAAATTATTAAAATAACAAAATCCTAACAATCTTAACTAACATTTCAGAAACTGATATTTTAAAACATGAAATAAAAATGCTATTCCTCTAGTTTAACAAAATGCTAATCTAGTGACATCAAATAAATTACAGTTTTATAAAAATATATGGACGAGATTGTTGCTGAATTCCAGTGCAAATCGTTTACAAGATTTCCCACACCGAGACTTGTACAATACTCGTGGTAACACACACTGGCAACACAAGTGCATACACTAGTTACGTGGTTTCCAACCAGTAAAGCGACAAATGGCCATCATAGGTTATGTTCAAAATGACCACTGGCAGCAGGAATACGCTGTATGGAACGACCGCTGCACACGTGCTAGCATTTCAGCGGATGTGTCCGAGCAGACTGCAGTAATACTTTGTTGCATATGATCGGGTGTGGTTGGTATGACCTTGTAGGCAGCATCTTTCAGCTTTCCCCACAGAAAAAAGTCTACAGGCGTCATATGCGGGGGACGGGCAGGGCAAGGTACAGGTCCTCTGCGTCCAAACCATCGATTTTGGAACAATCATGTAGACATACTACGGCCTGGATAGCCATCATGTTGGTACCATATATTCCTCTTAGTCTGCAGAGGAAGGTCTTCTAGCATTCGTGGAAGATGGTCTATTAGAAGGCTGCGATACTTGTGCGCGGTCAGTGTCCCGTCTGTGAAATACACTGCTGGTTCACTCTCCCGCACCACACGTTTACACTCCATGGACGCTGACAGTCCACCTGTCGAAGAGGGATTGTCAGCAGACCAATAGTGCATGTTTCTGCGGATTACCTGGCCTTGATTGGTAAATGTGGCTTCATCAATAAACATGATACATCTGGAGTATCCTATCGTAAAGCCCATCTACAGAACCTAACACGATTCCCAAAATCGTTTTCATGTAGCTCTTAATGGAGAGAGAGATGTGATACGGATGGAACCTATGTCGATGGAGAATGCGTAGGACACTTGCCTGACTCATGCTACTTTCTCGTGCGATTGCGAGGGAGCTGACATGAGTATCAACTGCAACAGCAGCAAGAATTTCCCCCTCGTCTGCCGTCACTTATTTCCTTCTGTTACGTTGTCTCGGTGTTACACTACCACTTTCACGTAACTGGTTGAAGAGGTTGATGAATATTTGCCGAGATGGGTGACGTCTATTGGCATATCGTGCCGTATACACCGTACAAGAACAAACGGCATCCTTCCTACACTCTCCATACACCATGAGTTTGTCGGCTTTTTCTGCATCGTACAGTCACGACCTACCGCTTGGACTGGTAAATGCTAACTGACTAGCGAGCCGCAGTGCACTCAAGGAACACAAAAGCACGCTGTAAGGAAACACATCATCATCGTTGACTGTCACATGCAATTGTCGGTGCGGGAACGTTTCAAAAGACGATATGTCGTAAAAGACTTCTACATCGACATCTACATGGGATTCTCTGCAAATCAAATTTAAGTGCCTGGCAGAGGGTTCATCGAACCACGATTATACTATTTATCTTCCATTCCATTCTCGAATAGTGCGCGAGAAGAAAGATCGTCCCGTTCGAGCTCTGATTTCTCGTATTTTATTCTGATGGTCATTTCTACATATGTAAGTAGGAGTCAACAATATATTTTCGCATTCGGAGGAGAATGTTGGCGATTGGAGTTTCGTAAGCAGCCCACGCCGTAGTTGTAATGAATCCCATCCCAGATCCTGTATCATTTCCGTAACGCTGTCTTCCATGTATCGTGACAATACGAAACGAGCTGCCCTTCTCTGGATTCTTTCGATGTCCTCCGTCAAACCCACCTGATAAAGATCTCACACTGGGCAGCAATACTCCAAACTGGACGGACAAGCGTAGTGTATGCAGTTTCTTTTATAGTTCTGTTGCATCTGCCAATAAAACGCAGTCTCTGGTTCGCCTTTCCCACGACATAATCTACGTGTTCCTTCCAGATTGAGTCTGAAGTAATAGTAATTCATAAGTATTTTGTGGAGTTTATGGCCTTCACTTTTGATTGATGTATCGTATAAACAAAGTTTAACGGATTTCATTTCGTACTCATGTGGACGACTTCACACTTCTCATTATTTACAGACAATTGCCATTTTTACAGCATAGTGATATCTTATTCAGATCGTTCTGCAGTTGGTTTTGATCTTCAGATGATTTTACTAGACGGTAAATGACGGCGTCATCTGCAAACAACCTAACGAAGCTACTTAGATTATCCCCTAAATCGTTTATGTAAATAAGGAACAGCAGAGGACCAATAACACTAACCTGTGGAACGCCCGATATCACCTCTGTTTTAGTCGATGCCTTACCATCGATTACTACGAACTGTGTCCTCTGACAGGAAATCCTCTATCCAATCGCAAATTATACCATAACCACACAATTTGATAAATAGCCGTTTGTGTGATACAGTGTGATAAGCCTTCTGGAAATCAAGAAATACGGAATCGATTTGCGAACCTTTGTTGATAGCACCCATCACTTTGTGTGAATGAAGAGCTAGTACAGTATGAACGATATTTTTTAAATCCTTGTTGGCCTTGGGTCAATAGATCATCCGAGATAATTCATAGTATTTGAATATAGGATATGTTCCAAAACCATGCTGCAAATTGATGTCAATGAAATCGAACTGTAGTTCAGTGGGTTAGTCTTACTGCCTTTCTTGAATATAGGTGTGATCTGTGCAACTTTCCAATCTTTTGATACAGCTCCTTCTTTGAGAGAGCGGTTGTATATCTACTTCTGCGTTACTCATTACGGCCTCTGTTCGTAATTAGAAATCTGGAATATTGGTTTCGTTTTCTTGCATTAGAATTCTGCAACGAACACTACTGATATTCTAGTGCAACCATCTTTTAGTTTCTTAATGTCTGCAGGTATTGATCCATTAAAAAACAGTATGTTTGCATAATAAATATACTTTCTAAGTAATATTAAAATCTGAAAATTCCTGGCAGATTAAAATTGTGTGCCGGAACCGGGACTCGAACCTGGGACCTTTGCCTTTCGCAGGAGAGCTTCTGTGAAGTACTGGCGGATGTAAAGTTGTGAGGCGGCATCGTGAGTGGTGTCGGGGTAGCACAGTCGGTAGAGCGGTTGCCTGCGGAAGACAAAGGTGCCAGGTTCGAGTCCCGGTTCCGGCACACAATTTTAATCTGCCATGAAGTTTCATATCAGCGCACACTCCGCCGCAGAGTGAAAGTTTCATTCTTGAATATTGCATTCTGTTTGTTGGCTAAAAATACAAGCCCCTGACTATCAATCCATTCTGTGAAAACCGCACATCAATCGCACTTTCCTTTTGCGCAGTATTTGCGGTGCAAGTGTTACGTGATTCACCCTGCATTGTGTACGATAACTCACGTGATCCCCTAACTGTTTTGAGCAGTGTAGAATTGATTTGATTTGATTTTTTCCAGGGAAGCCAAAACAGTCTTGGTCTAACCCGCCACTGCCCGCACCGAAACTATGTTTATTGTGCGGTATTGCTCCCTGTTTATCTAGTAAAGCCAACCAATGCCCTTGAGCAGAGGAAGGAGTCCCTTTACCAGTTCTTTATTAGACACAATTTCTTCGGGTCTCGTTGTCCCGAATGTTCTGTGCCTTTTAATCTTCAATGCAATGCATTCGAAGAGTAGATGTGATGCAGTTTCATCACCTTCATCACAGATCCTACATTTAGGGTCCTCGTCTGTTATTCCCATTGTATGTAGATGTTTTTTGAAATTCCCATGGCCTGTCAGCAATCCAACCATGAGTCTAATCTCTCTCCTGTTCAGGCCCAGGATTGCTCAAATGTTCAAATGTTTGTAGAACTTATGGGACTTAACTACGGGGTCATCAGTCCCTAAGCTTACAAACTACTTATGCAGTAGTTAAGACTAAGGACGGCACAAATATCCATGCCCGAGGGGGGATTCGAACCGCCGACGGTAGTGGCAGTGCAGACCGTGACTGAAGCGCCTCAGTCCCCTCGACCACCGCGGCCGGCCCCAGGATTGCAGAGCTTCTTTCAAAACATGGCTTTGGCATCATTACCTTGCCATGTTTTTGTTGGTAGAGCAGTGTAGAATACTTCTGACGGCCTGAAACCTGCCACTGTGCAGTGGCAGAGGCACGAGCCTGGGTGGCTTAGGCCGCACCTGGCACCTTGGCAGGTGAGCGACCGCTGAGGCGCGGCGGATACAAACGGCGTGGCGGCCGAGGCAGCTGAGCCGTGCTCGCGCTAATTCGGGCGCTCGGCCAGTGATAGATCGGGGTCGCCGGCCTGCCGAGTCCGCAGCTGGAGGCTGGCGGCTGAGGCTGAGGCTGGAGCGGCCGTCCTTAACCTTGAGCGCGGGGTCAGCGCGGCCGCGGCTGCCGTGGGAAGGGCGGACGGCGCTGCGCCACGCGCCGACACCGGCTACTGGCTGCACACGAGGCCGCTGCCGCCTACACAGTGGAAGAGCCAGCCGAGCCACAACAGTAGCGAGGCTTCACTCATGGGCGATAGAAATTTCAATTTCTCTGTCACTACATACGTTCTTTGCAATCCACCCAGAGATCCGTGGCTGAAAGCTTGCCAGAGAGGACACAGTTCGTAGTAATCGATGGTAAGGCATCGACTAAAACAGAGGTGATATCCGGCGTTCCACAGGGTAGTGTTATTGGTCCTCTGCTGTTCCTTATTTACATAAACGATTTAGGAGAAAATCTAAGCAGCTCTCTTAGGTTGTTTGCAGATGACGCCGTCATTTACCGTTTAGTACAATCATCTGAAGATCAAAACCAACTGCAGAACGATCTGAATAAGATATCAGTATGGTGTTTAAATTTGCAATTGACTCTAAATAATGAGAAGTGTGAAGTCATCCACATGAGTACGAAAAGAAATCAGTTAAACTTTGTTTACAAGATAAATCAATCAAATGTGAAGGCCGTAAACTCCACAAAATACCTAGGAATTACTATTACTTCAGACTTAAATTGGAAAGAACAAGTAGATAACATCGTGGGAAAGGCGAATTAGAGACTGCGTTTTATTGGCAGAACCCTTAAAACATGCAACAGAACTACTACACAAACTGCATACACTACGCTTGTCCGTCCATTTTTGGAGTAGTGCAGCCCAGTGTGGGATCCTTATCAGGTGGGTTTGACGGAGGACATCGAAAGAGTCCAAAGAAACGCAGCTCGTTTCGTATTGTCACGATACAGGGGAGACAGCGTTACGGAAATGATACAGGATCTGGGATGGGAATCATTACAACAACGTCGCTTATCGCTGCCGCGTGGGCTACTTGCGAAACTCCAATCGCCAACATTCTCCTCCGAATGCGAAAATATATTGTTGACTCCCACTTACATAGGTAGAAATGTTCATCAGAATAAAATACGAGAAATCAGAGCTCGAACAGAGAGATTCAGGTGTTCATTCGTCCCACGCGCTATTCGAGAATGGAATGAGAGATAAATAGTATAATTGTGGTTCGATCAACCCTCTGCCAGGCACTTAAATGTGATTTGCAGAGTATCCCCTGTAGATGTAGATGTAGTACCACTACAGTGTGCTCCATAGAAAAGCAGGAAATTTATTTATATTCTGTAATATTAGTTGAATGCACATATAATTTAAGTTTTACATATTAGTTATGTACTAGGGGGAGAAGAAATAGAGCAAGTCCATAGCTTCAAATACTTGGGAAGTACAAGGCGCGTCCATAAAGTAAGTTCCGTTTCAATTTATCTCCGCTGCAGCGCTCCGATTGCAGTTCCGCACATGCGCTGTAGACGATGTATATCAAGGAGAAGAACGTGCGCCATTTGGAGATCGTTGTCAGTTCCGTACGCTTTGTTGTGCTTGTTTGAAATGTCGGCGTCGATTGAGAATCCCGCCGCCTGTGAAATCAGGTCGGTGATTCTGTTTCTGAATGCGAGGGAAATGAAACCAAGTGAAATTTATCGGCAAATTTACGATGAGTGATTCGATGGTGAGAAGATGGGTCCGACATTTCAATGGCGGGCGTAGTGATGTGCACGATGAACAACGAAGTGGGCGTCCACCTTTGGTTACAAAACTGGTTCACGCGATTGATGGCAAGATGCGGGATAACCGTAGGTTTACAATTAGTTCTCATCACTTCACCAATGACGACGAGCTGGAACAAACTGTTTCCAACTGGTTGAAGACACAGACGGCAGATTTCTATGAAGAAGGTATACAAAACCTTGTGCCACGCTATGACAAATGCCTGCAAAATTTCGCCTGTTATGTAGAAAAGTAGGTTGTAGAATTTTGTGCGATAAAAATATCTTCTGTATCTGTGTACAATTTCATTTTATTACAAAACGGAACATACTTTCTGGACGCGCATCGTATGATAAGGGATGATATGTACTGTACTGTAGAAATTAAGAAAAGAATTGCCATGGCAAAAGAAGGATTCAAAAGGAAACAGAGATTACTTTGCCGACCATTAAAGAAAGATATGAGGAAAAGACTTGCCAAGTGTTATATCTGGAATGTTGTGCTGTATGGTGCGGAGACCTGGACTTCGAGGAAGGAAGATGAAAGAAGATTGTAGGCACTAGAGATGTGGATATGAGAGACCGCGCCGACAAGCCATGTTGCACTACCTAACAGGCTCTGTCACCCATATTAATATAAATTTTTACTGTCCAAGGCACTGAATTCATTGCTTCACATCAGATTGTACCAGCAGACAACAGTAAAAGCCTCTAACAATGTATATCAATCGGCAACGTTTAGTGTTTTTCGGTATTTGTTGTTTTTCTCGATAACTACGTAACACATAGCAATGAATTTCATTTAGAAATGGACTAGGGTAAGAAGCATTAAAAGTCATGAAGCCTCATGCACCTTATGAAACAATTAAACGAAGGGCTGGGATTTAAATATTGCCACGGGACAAAAATGTCCCATCGTCGGTTCTCGTGTTAATGGATCCCACATGTGAACGGAACAACCTAGGCACTTATCCCTATAATACAAATTCTGCCTCTATGTTTCCCCATGTCATTCATATCAACATTGCTGAGGTTCTCCAAAAGCGGATTAGCACCCCAGCATTGAACGTAAATGGGAACAATTCTGCCTCTTCTTCAGACATAGGTTATATTAACATCAAACAAATTCATGTTCTTGAGACGTATGTAGCCTCAACATTACAACATACCAAAGACGTTGCTGTCAATTACGTCTAAGGTAGAGGCCGGATTGATCCCAGTTATTACATTTTTTGCTACTGTTGATATTCATTTATATTCATCATTTTCTTCACTTAATCCTTACTTAACTACATTGAACATCTACATTTCACTTAACAGGTTTTCTAGCTTTACTACCAGATTTAGATTTGTATCATCCCATTCTCCAGTCCATAAAATTTAAACCTTTCACTGGTTATTTAATTTCTCAAGATCTCCCTCCTCTTTTAAGTTCTCTTCCGGAAATCAGAATTTGTCAAGTGATGGAATTAGAGTCTGTGTAGCGGAGTTATATTATGTGCATATTCCCCATGAACGTGAACAGTTCGTAATTGCCTTCCCGTTTAGCTAATCTCACATCTGAGAGGAAGACCACCTCCTAATGTCAGATGATCTGACTGACTTTCTCTTGTCTGCTTTCCCGTTGTCACAGTCTTCATCCCTTTTATTCGATTTTCTAGCCACTTTCTCCTTTTCTCCATTTTCATTTTTTCCTGTAATTGTCTTTGAGACTTCTTTTTCCCTCACATTGGCATTCTGTGTTTCTCCTTCACTGTCTGTAGTCTGTCTCTTCAGTTTCGATAGTGTCTTCTCTAAACATGTCCTTGTGGACGGTCTCTTCTGGCTTTCAATATTTAGACCAGGAGGATATGGGGACAATTTTATATTGTTTTTAGTTTCCTCTCTTTTTTGCTCACACTGATATTATCTCCATCCTTTTATCTTTTACTCTCCCACCATACCTGTCTCTCGTACTAGCCCTGTATCCACTCTCTTGTACCATCACTTTTTAGTTTCAACACAATAAGTGCGAATTTGTTGAGGTACAAACGTTTTTGTGAGGAAGGCGGAATGAGGAGTGAAACAGTTTGTTCTTAATTTTTCTGGCATAATATTTTAAACAGGAACTTATTTGCACGTTTTCCAGTTGTTTGCCTTCTTTTCCTTGTTTCAGTGTCGTGTGCTCCTTATATTAGACAAACTCGGTAGTTCAGTTAAGATTTCACCGTTTCTTTTAGTCTTCAGTGTTGTTCATGATTTTCTGAGGAACCGACTATGAACAAAGCCGTATAAAGCCCACTCTAGACCACATGTAATGTACAAAAACTAACTGATTTGCTCAGTTTGGCTTGCCTGATTGCAATGGAGCTGCTATGGGATGAATTGGACAGGAGGGTCCGATAACGGGAAGAGTGGAACACAATTGAGGGAGGTCCTGCAGCAAGATAGAGATTAATTCCAGCTGAAACCTTGGCAAAACTGACACAGTGCATGCAGAGAGTGTGCAAGACAATGATGAAATCAAACAGTGGCTATTTTGAAGAATCGAAAACTTAATTGTTTCATCTTCCTGTGTATTATTTGAAATTAATAAACATTTGGAAAACAACAAAATGCATTTTCATACTGTATTTCCTATCCATTGTCTATAATTACTAGGTGTTTCCAAACATATGGAGGGTAGTGTAGAATACACTCCTGCAAAATGAGGAAAAAAAAAAAAAAAAAAAAAAAAAACACGAATTCATCAACCCAGTAGAGCGAAATTTTATTGACAAATTCTTGAGGATTTATAGAACATATGACCACGCAGTCAGAACCATACACACGTCCGTACAGTCACCAGAGCGTGCACAATGTTAACGCTAGTATCGTATATACCCTCCTTCTGCAGCAATGCAGGGAGCAGCTTTCTCATGACGACGATTGTAGAGGTGCCAAATGAAATCTTACGGTATGGCCTGCCATGCAATTTCCATCTGATGCCTCAGTTGGACCAGATGTCGTGTTGGTCGTATAGACCGCGCCAAAATGAGTTTTCATTCGGCCCCAGACATGCTCAAAGGGTGACAGATCTGGAGATAATGATGGGCAGGGTTGTTGACGTACACATAGAAGAACACACTGGGTTGTACAGGATACGTGTGGACTAGAGGTCTGGAAATCGCCGTTTTCGCTCGCTCGTACTCTGTCGAGTGCGCAACGCTCGGCGGTGGAGCGCCGAGTGTGTTACGCTCGCAGCGAGCTTGTTGACACTCGAACCAAGCTGCGTGGGGCAGCGCGGGCACAGGCCGCACAGCGTAGTGCTGCCGTGTACTCACAAGGAAACCTACCCCAGTGTCACTCTCAGATTTTTATGAAATTTGCATGTAATACATGAAAAACTATGGGACACGTCATTTTTTTAGCGGTGGAAAAACATATTTAAGGGGTGAAACGGTCCCTCCAAAATTGGGGTTAAAATAGAAAAATGGCAATAACTTAGAGATTAGTGAAGCGATTTTAATGATTTTTGGTATGAAAGTATCTTTTGATAAAAGACAAATTTCATAGATTCAACTTCGATTAAATCAAAACAATTTTTGAGCACAAAAAATTGGTCACTTTAGGGGTAGCTGCCCCCCCCCCCTAACTGTCACTTCCCCTGCAATGTACCTTGGCCGATAACTTATCCCGCCATTCCGAAAACATGCAGTTCATTCTTTTGGCTGGTGCACCCGGGTGACATTCTTCAGACGGCCCTAAATAAATATAAAAAAGAAATCACTGAAACACAAGGAGCACCGTAAATTCGTACAGCTGTGTAAACTATACAATTGGAATAAGAGGATTTAAAACAGGTAAGGTACAGGATATATGAGCATTAGACCAGCATATGACGCAGACGACGGAAGAAAGGGCGGATCCTATATATTGCACAAAAACTTTCATGCGTTCTTTATTATGTAGATAAGAAAGACGACAGTGGCAGTGGGGTTATATGAATGTTGTAATTGGAAAAAATCCCGTTAAGGACTAACTTGGAAAAGGTAGAGGCGCAGCAACCACGCAGTGCCGAAATGCTACGGGAATGTGTGTTAACGAGGTGCAACAGAGAGAGAGAGATGCACAAACCTAACCTAACGGGTGTACATCAATATAGGAGTATTTAATATCAATATAAAAGATGCGCAAAGTATTCCATGACTTGAGAGTGGCCGGCCGCGGTGGCTGAGGTGACTGTGGCGCTCCAGTCACGGTCAGCACGGCCACTACGGTCGGGGGTTCGAATCCCCCTTCGGGCATGGATATTTGTGCCGTCCTAGTTCGTAAGTAGTTCATAAGTAGTTTGTAAGTTTAGGGACTGATGACCCCGTAGTTAAGACCCATAAGCTTAACAAACATTTGATTTTTGAACTTGAGAGTGATGAGAGGAATGGACATTAAATACAATCATTTCCTCGTTAAGACGGCAAGTTACACCTGCCACTAAACAGGCACTAACGGTCCACAAAATGGGAACATGAAAGAAAGAAAGCTCATGGATAACTCATTTAGTAAATCATCTTAGCACAGAAACTTTATATTAATCACGTATAATAACTTGTATGGTAAAGTACAAAATGCGAAAGTGCATGGCTAGTTCCAGTGGACCGAGAGAACAGCTTTCGAAGCACCCGGGAAAGGAAACAGTTCCAAATTTCGCAGTCAGGATTTATTCTCAGGCGTCTAGCTTGCTCTCGACACTCGCCTTGGACTCGAGTGGCGCTGCGGTGGGCGAACGAGTGGCGAGCGGGCAGTATGGACGGTCGGGCCAGTCGAGTGAGCCGCGCTCGAACGAGCGTGCAGAACTGTCATAGAACGACATGTATCACGCGATTCGAGCGAGCAACCGAGCGAGATGTAGACCGCTAGTGTGGACGTGCATTGTCCTCTTGGAAAAGTACATCGCCTTTTTGGTGTATGAATGGTGGCTAAACTGGTTAAATGGTTTCAGTGTACCGTGTACTGTTCAATTTTCCCACAACGAACACTATAGGAGAAAGGCTAGTGTAGGATGTGGGTCCCCACACCATGAAGCCCTGTGTCTGCCCCGTTCGCCTCTGTCGCGTACACTCGAGATTTTCGAAGTTCCCTGCACGATACCACACACGCGTACGACCATAATTGGCACGAGGCAGCGACGACTCTCATCGCTGAAGACGACACGTCTCCATTCGTTCCTTCACAAGCTCCTGCCATGACACCATTCAAGGCAGGCTAAACTATGTTGGGGCGTGAGCGGAGGACACTCTAAAGAACGTAGAACAGTGCACGGTACACTGAACACATAATTTAAGCCCTCTTGTTACAACTCATGCACCAGCAAGGTGATATGATTTTCCACAGGGCAATGCAGATCCACATGTATCCCGTACCACCCGAAGTGCTCTTCAAGGTGTACGTCATTTACCCTGCCCATCATTATCTCCAGATCTCTCCCCCATTGAGAATGTTTGGGACCGCATGAAATGTCATGTTGGGCGGTCTGCATGAGTGGCACGAAATCTGGCCCGAATGAGGCACCAGGTGGAAATTGCATGGCAGGCCATTCCCCATAACCACATTCGGAACATCTGCAATCGTTTCCCTGAAAGAATTACAGCTTACATTGCTGCAAAAGGCGGGTATACACGGTACTAACGTCAACATTGCAGGTGCCCTGGTGACTGTACTCATGTCCTTACAGCTCTGCCTGTGTGATCGTGTGTTGTATACAGCCTCAAGCGTACGTCAATAAAATTTCCCACTGCTGAGTCGATGAATTTTCATTTCCCAGGAGTGAATAAAAAACTTATTTTGTAATTTGATGTTTAACGGTTTTGTACTTTTCATATATCAGAAGAAACCAAAATTAACAAATCCATGTGAAGAAGCTGTTTTAAATTCGTGTAGTTCATTTATACTGCGGACCTAAGTTAGGATGCGTTCACACTGCGCGCCTAGCCGAGCCAAAACGAAAAAGAGGGGGAAAATCAACTTTTCCGATTTTCAGTTTGTATAAAATTTTGACGGTATATAACACCACGACACATCGTTTAACCAACTTATTTTTTTCTTAAAGGCTTTGCCTTGCCTGTGAAAAAATGAAAAGTCTACTTTTCATTCCGCGTGAGTTTTTAGTTTCGTAACTCGATATTGATGAAAGTATGCGGTTAAAAAATCTAATTTTTGGAAATATGGTGGGACAACATCTTAGCTTCGGAATAAACCAATCATCCTTACTAATTCGTTACAGTCCTTTTCAAATGACTCTATTTGTCAAGTTTGCGCATTTGACTTACAAATATTATATTGAAAAAGTTCGATAGCGAACAGCTTACTGTTTTATGCATTTTAGACCATACGACAAGTTAAATGGAGCTAAAAGTACATAAAAGTTTTTTTAAATAGTAGTCGCACCGATATCTACCTCCTTTCACAAGCAATGGCGAGTTATCTGAGTGGCGCAAGTGCCGCTATTGCAAGCCTACGGACTCGGCGGATGTTGAGCGTTGCGTGATGCACCGCAGTGCCGAAGAATTCGAATTGTTGGCCACGTGTGTTGGCCCCTTGTAAAGTGTTAATGATCCATAGCCAGAAAACTGATTTTTCATGGGTGGCGACCGATTACAATGGTCAACGATCTGCTACGGTTTTACATCCTTTTTTTCTTTTTTTCTTTTTGTCCACACCAGACAATTAAATTAATGTAAACTGCAAATCTACTGCTGATGGACTGAAATAAAATTTTCTGACGCTACACATAATGGCTTTCTAGTTAGAGATGAAAAGAGAAGCGGAAAAAAAACTTATATTTACAGATGCATCTTCTCCTTATACAAATTATATGCCTTTCTTTATTCTCACTCTTGTAGCTCTGGAACAATGTTGTACCACACGATGATATTTGATTACCGCTTGTCCCATGTATGAGCGGTACCTTCACGTCTGAGATGAAATTAAGAATGAATTAAGTAATAAACAAAACGGAACAGTTACAGTAAAAACAGGTAGTTACCTCCTTATCAGAAATGGCCCAAGTACGTGAGGTGTACCGGTTTTATATGCGTCGGACTGTACTATAGTTCAGCTCACCTCGACGATATTTAAGGGAACCGTCTGAGGGACACTAAGTTTCAGTGAACATTTTGGCGAATCAACTGATTGCAATATTCATTGTCTGGATGATGGTACTTTCATTTCGAATTTTATACATTAACTGAAAGAAAAATACGCTCTTTTAGCTTAGCTTCAGACACTGCAGGATAAGTCAGTAAATAAGAGAAGTGTGTGTCACTTCCATTTTATTATTTGGTGGGCTTTTCCCCAGCAACAATAAATAACCACCCACGGCGGGCAGAAGATCGAAGGGAACAAGGGCGTGAGAAAACTTGAGCATTGCCGTCTACGTCGAGCCATCTAACAGTTAACTGAATTTGTTATTTTAATACTATTGTTCCCACTGTAGTGACTTGTGGAATTTTAAGCACATAAGAAACAGGTGGTAATGTACTCGTCCCATGAATTCGGACTGACATTTAGGGAGTTTTTCCTTCCTTATTAGAACAACTTAAAAAATCTGAATTTTGTATTCAATTTACAGAATTAATAGTAATAAAAGAAAAAAGTTAACAAAACTTATTTTCACAAATGTTATTTTTATTTTATTTATTTATTTAGGAGACAAACTACTGCAAGCAATTAAAGGGCTTTACGTAGACTGTCAGGCAGCAGTTAGAGTAGATGGCAAATTAAGCTCATGGTTCAGGGTAGTTTCAGGGGTAAGACAAGGCTGTAACCTGTCATCACTGCTGTTCATACTATTCATGGATCACATGTTGAAAACAGTAGACTGGCAGGGCGGGATTACAATAGGACAAAACAAAATAAGTAGCCTCGCATCGCGGATGACTTGGTTGTAACGGCCGATTCGTTTGAGAGGTTGCAAACTAATATTTCAGACCTCGATCAGAGGCGCAAGGATTATGATATGAAGATCAGCATCTCCGAAACGAAAGTAATGTCGGTGGCAAAGTGATTTAAATAGATTGAGAGCCAAATAGGAGGAACAAAGTTAGAACAGGTAGACAGTTTCAAGTACCTGGGATGTATTTTCTCACAGGGTGGCAACATAGTGAAAGAACTGGAATCGAGGTGCAGCATAGCTAATGCAGTGAGTGTTCAGCTAATATCTTCTCTCTTCTGCAAGAAGGAAGTAAGTACCAAGAATAAGTTAGCAGTGCACCACTCGATCTAAAATGTTCAAATGTTTGTAAATCTATCGGACCAAACTGCGTGGTCATCAGTACGTAACTTACAAACTACTTAAATCTAGGTAAACTAACCTAAGGACAAACACACACACCCATGCCCCAGGGAGGACTCGAACCTCCACGGCGAGCAACCGCGCGCTCCGCAGCGAGACGCTTTAGACCGCTCGGTTAGTCCACCGCGGCCCGCTCGATCTTTCGACCAACTATGTTGTATGGGAGTGAAAGTTGGGTGGATACAGGTTATCTTATTCATAAGGTAGAGGTTACAGATATGAAAGTAGCACGAATGATTGCAGGTACTAATAGATGGGAACAATGGCAGGAGGGTATCTATAATGAGGAAATCAAAGAAAAACTGGGAATGAACACCATAGATGAAGCAGTTAGAGCGAACAGACTTAGATGGTGCGGACATGTTACCTAAGAGACTCATGAACTCGGCAGCGGAGGGTAAGAGGAGTCGAGGTAGACCAAGAAGAAAGTACTTAGACTCGTGCAGAATGATTTGGAAATAAAAGGCATAACATCAGACGAGGCATCAATGTTAGCATTGAATAGGGGATCTTGAAGGAATTTTATTAGAGGTACTATGCTCCAGACTGAACGCTCAAAGGCACAATCAGTCTCTAACGATGATGATGATTTTTTAAAGCTAACTTGCAGACAGACTTGTATTGAAAAGAGGCTGGAGACGAGAGATACTTGTGCTACAGAATCAATACCGTAGACCAATCGGCTCGCGCCAGAAATATTGAACATTACGAATGTCGTCGGCTCGGCGTGAGCCGGCTGAAGCGGAGTCGTCTCGGCCCGGCCGGCAGTGTGAACAGCGCAACTGAAAACAATGTGTCCAATTTCTCGGTTCGCCTCGGCTGGGCCCGGCTCGGCTCGGCTCGGCCCGGCCTTACTGTTGCTTTAATCTCCAGATTGGCCAAATGGTATTCACTCGTCAATGCCAGCGCTCAGGTGTTTGGAGTCGGCATTGATGACGCAGCCTGTCAGTGAAGCTGGTGCAGCGCAGCGCGCCTTCGTTTCGGCTTCGGCCAGCCAGCGGCCGCTGTCCCTCCAGACCCCGGCGCGGCGGCTGCGGCGGTGTTTTTGCGTCCGCGGCCTCAGCTCGGCCAGGCCAGGAACGGTTTTTCGGCGTCTGCCCGCTGCCGGTGTCGCGACTGCGGCAGACCCCGCCTCCCCAGCCGCCGCTCCGTCTTCTTTTTGTCTTTTCTTTCCCGCCCGTCCGCGCCTGACTCCGACGGCAGCCACAAATTAGTCCTACCGCTAACCCGTGTCGCTCCCTGCTTGTCGCTCACACTGTTACACTGCTTGCTTTCCCCACTGTTCGTCGTTAAAACTATAACGTCACAACGGGGGCGAATTTATAAAATAATCTTGCTGTCATTTACACTGGCGTGTCAGAGGAGATGCGATAGGAAGGGCACAGTTGCAGAAAGCTGTGATACATCCTCTGCCAAAAAAAGAAGCAAAATATCTGGTGATTATACATCATCATCATCATCATTTGATTATGCCTTTCTGCAGCATAGTACCCCTAATAAAATTCCTCCATGATCAGAGGCAAGCAGGTAGGTTTGTTACTTGTAGGTTCGACCAATGTGCGTAGTGGCGTAACTATGGGGGGCGGATGAGGGGGATAGAAGCCCCCTCCCCCACAGAACCCAAAAAAAAAATCTGGTAAAGATTAGAAACTCTGGGTGTTTTATCATAAGCTTTCATTGGATGGGATTGAAGTAGTTTCTTCAACGGAAGTGGTAGTTGATAGTCTGCTCTCAAGCAGATCTATCCCCTCCCCCCCCCCCCCCCAAAGCCAAGACCTATTTACGCCAATGAATGTGCGAGTGTCACGGAAATGCTCCGGGAACTCAGTTGAGATCGCTGGATGAAAGACGACGCTCTTTTCGTGAATTTATGTTGAGGAAATTTAGAGGGTCGGAATTTGAAGCTGAGTGTAGTACGATTGCTGCCGCCTACTTACATTTCGCGTAGTGACCACAAAGACAAGATAAGATAAATTAGTGCTCGTACGGAGGCATATAGGTATTCTTTTTTTCCTCCTTCTATTTGGCAGTGGAATAGAAGAGGAAATGCCCAGTAGTGGTACAGTGTACCCTCCGCCACGCACCTTACGATGGATTGCGGAGTATGTATGTCGATGTAGATGTGGATATTCAATGATAACATTGATGCCTCGACTGATGTTAAGCCTTGTACTTCGAAGTCATTCTTGATCGAATCTAAGTACTTTCTCCTTGGTGTGCCTCGATTCCTCTTACCCTCCGAATCTCTTAGGTAACCTTGCTTCTCTTATGCATGGTACATGACCCCAACATCTCAGCCAGTTCGCTCTAACTGCTTCCTCTGTAGTCTTCATGCCAAGTTTTTCTTTGATTTCCTCATTGTGGACACCCTTCTGCCATTGTTCCAATCTATTAGTACCTGCAGTCATTCTTACTACTTTCATATCTGTAACCTCAACCTTATGAATAAGGTACCCTGTAAGCACCCAGCTTTTACTCCCACATAACAAAGTTGGTAGATAGAGTGGTGCACTGATAACTTAGTCTTGGTACTGATTTCCTTCTTGCAGAAGCTGAGCACTCGTTGCATTAGCTCTGCTACACCTTGATTCAAGTTGTTTTAGTATGTTGCCATCCTCTGAAAAAATACATCCTAGGTACTTGAAACTTTCTATCTATTCTTTGTTCCTACTATTTGGCACTCAATCTGTTTACATCTCTTTTCCAAATGCATTTGTTTTGAAGATGCTGATCTTCATATAATATCCCTTAAACCTATAATAGAGTTGAAACTTCCTGGCAGATTAAAATTGTGTGCCGGAACCGGGACTCGAACCTGGGACCTTTGCCTTTCGCGGGCAAGCGCACTACCGACTGTGCTATCCCGACACAACTCACGATGCCGCCTCACAACTTTACTTCCGCCAGTACCTCGCCTCCTACTTTCCAAACTTCACAGAAGTACTCTTGCAAACACGCAAGACTAGCACTACTGGAAGAAAGGATATTGTGGAGACATGGCTTATCCACAGCCTAAGGGATGTTTCCAGAATGAAACTTTCACTCTGCAGCGGAGTGTGCGCTAATATGAAACTTCCTGGCAGATTAAAATTTGGAAAGTAGGAGGCGAGGTACTGGCGGAAGTAAAGTTGTGAGGCGGCATCGTGAGTCGTGTCGGGATAGCACAGTCGGTAGTGCGCTTGCCCGCGAAAGGCAAAGGTCCCAGGTTCGAGTCCCGGTTCCGGCACACAATTTTAATCTGCCAGGAAGTTTCATATCAGCGCACACTCCGCTGCAGAGTGAAAGTTTCATTCTGGAAACATCCCTTAGGCTGTGGATAAGCCATGTCTCCACAATATCCTTTCTTCCAGGAGTGCTAGTCTTGCGTGTTTGCAAGAGTACTTCTGTGAAGTTTGGAAAGTAGGAGGCGAGGTACTGGCGGAAGTAAAGTTGTGAGGCGGCATCGTGAGTCGTGTCGGGATAGCACAGTCGGTAGTGCGCTTGCCCGCGAAAGGCAAAGGTCCCAGGTTCGAGTCCCGGTTCCGGCACACAATTTTAATCTGCCAGGAAGTTTCATATCAGCGCACACTCCGCTGCAGAGTGAAAGTTTCATTCTATAATAGAGTTCTCAAATATTAGATTGCAACCTTTCAATAGAAACTGAAGACATCTGCGACACTGCTTTTTTCTTTTTCATCTATTTCAATCCCGCCCTGTCAGTCTACTGTTTTCAAAATATGATCCATAAATAGTACAAACAGTACATCCATGTCTTACCCCTGAAACTATCCTGAACCATCAACATAATTTGCCGTCTACTCTAACTGCAGGAAGATCATACTACACTCAGCTTCAAATTCCGGCCCTCTAAATTTTCATCAACAAAAATTCACGAAAAGAATGTCGCCTTTCCTCCGGCGATACCCTATTGAGTTCCCGGAGCATTTCCGTGACACTCGCGCATTGGTCGAATCTACCAGTAACAAACCTAGCAGCTCGCCTCTGAACTGCCTCTATGTCTTCCTTTAAAATGATCTGCTGCGGGTCCCAAACAAACACTTGAGCAATATTCAACACGTGATCGTACAAGTGTTCTATACGCGTTCTCTTTTGCAGATGAAGGACATCTTCCAGAAATTCTCCCAGTAAACCGAAGTCGGCTGTCCGCCTTACTCACAACTGTCCTTACATATACGTTCCATTTCATATCGCTCTGTAATGTTACGCCTAGATATTTGAACGACGCGATTGCACCAAGAAGCTCACTACTAATGCTGTATTCTAACATTATGGGATTGTTTTTCCTACTCATGCGCATCACCTTACATTTCTCTACAATGAGAGCTAGCTGCCAACTAGAAATTTCGTCTAAGCCATCATGTATGCTATTACAATCAATTAAAGACGACACCACACCACAGCACCACACCACACCACAGCATCAGCAACAAACAGCTGCAAATTACAAGTTACTCTGTCCATCAGATCATTTACATAGATAGAAATTAATAGCGGTCCTAGCACATTCCCCTGGTGCACGCCTGACGATACACTCGTCTCTGATGAACACACGCCTTCGAGGACAACGTGCTGCGTTCTTCCAGTCTTCCAGTCAGTCACAAATCTGTGAATGGGTTGATGTTCTCCAACATCACCTCATCGGAAAAAATCCACAGCCGTATAATGACAAAACTAGACGGTGCTCATTACCTTTCCAATAGTTAAGGTATTATCCCTACGTAGGGCGCGAGGCCAGTACGCACAGCAACGTTCCTGGTTTTTTGTTCACGACAGCGCTCGCCGACATACAGTCGGAATCGTCAAACAGTTCCTGGCAGCAAAGGGAGAGGTGCAGCTCGCACATCCAACGCACTCGCTGGACGATGTGGCCGTACCTGCGGCGTAGTCTCCACGACTCGTTGTTATTTCATGAAGGTAAGCAAACGTGACCGAAAGGAAACAGAGATGGCTCGACTTTTACTCTCGCCGATCCAAGAATGGAATACAATCACTTTGCCTGATACACTCAGAGTGTCCAACAAAGAAGACCCTGATTTACAAATTTAATTTATCGAAAACGAAGATCGATAGATGAGTGCAACAAAAATAATTTTTATTGCGGAAGCTGTAATAATTTTCTACAGAAGTTCACAAAAAGTTTTGAAATAATTCGAGAAACCTAATAACAGATGGCGCTGTATGCAGCACAGCTCGTAGGGTATCAGCGTACATAATGAAACTCGGCTGTCTCACGCCATGTTTGCAATTACATCACAATCTCTTCGAAATGCCCACCGCCCGCCGCACGGAGATGGCGCCAACGAACAACAACGTTGTCATCACATCCTATAGTGTCTCAACGGAGACAGGGTCGGATGCCAACCTCGTTCAAGGTCGTGGAACAGTTCCGGTAGACAGTGTCTTGAAATGTGCCCCAATAAAAGCAGTCACACGGAGTCAGAATTGGAAAATATGTAGGCCAATCCATCCCTGCGGCAGTAAATTTGCAATAATGGTTCACAGAGACCCTATTGCAGGAAGTTTTCGTCAAGAAACATCTTGAATGAACCATCCTGCTACGCTACCTGTGTGGCGACAAATTGTGCCAAAATTACTTTGTAACGTTAAGTAGTCATCCTTTCTCTCGTGAAAAAGGAACTAATAATGCCACTGATCCATAACGCAGCTCACACAGTTAATTTGAGGGACTGCGGTTAGTTTGCTTTACACACATGGGGATTTTCGGAACCCCAGAATCGCCAGTTTTGTTTATTAACCTCCCCGTTCAGGTGGAAGTGTGTTTTATCTGAAACAGATTCAGCCAACTTAAAATTTCATTTCAACCATAGTCACAATCTGGTAAGCAACATCAGTCCTCTGTCGCACTGCTGGTACCGGTATGGCCTGGTGTCACTTGAGTTTCGACGGTGACTTGTGTACACTCTCTCACCATTATAGATGCAAAGACTTTACTGCATTAGTCCTGGTTGGAATTAAATGAGCCACTCATGGGAAATACAATCGTCCTAGTGCGGAATCAGTGCGTTTCCGGTTATGAGTCCCTGATCGGAATACTGTGTACTCAGTCCTATATGCAAGTCATAGAAGTTAGTAATTGGAACACCATCTACAAATGGTCATATGTACGCTAGTGGGACCAATTGCGTCCTAAGTGGCAAAGGGGCGCCAACAGAATGCTGAATCTCCGAGTTGCCAACTGTTGTTAAAGGTTCAGGCCATTTGTCGAGTTAGGTGGAAATGGCTGACTTTCGGTCGAACCGCTTCAGTGCTAAAGGCCGTCTCGTGGTCGGAAGGTTACAAAATCACTGAACAAGAAAGCGAAAGAGTATTTGCGAACGCCTGGAGGACAGCTGAACTGCGGGTTGCGGTACGCGCAGGGGAGTTTACTTGTTACAGCATCGTCACAGTGTGTCCTTTCCCTACTCAGTTCGGTACGTATTCTGAATACCCCCTCCATAAGAGCTTAAGATGGGTTAGTCTCCACAAGAGTTAATATCCATGTTGTGCAGCCACTGTAGCGAAAAGATCCTATATCCCAATAACACATTTTAAAATCAAGACTTCAACAAACAAAGATCATTCCTTTTTCCCACATGATAAAGCAATGTTCACGGTGCCCAGTTTCATGTCATGTTTCTTGAATTACGCAAGGCATTCAGTATAGTTACTTCTTGTGATTTAGTGACATGTGTGAGTAGGTTATTAAATTTATACGGCTCCACAGTGTGTAGAACGTCCACCAGATTCGTGACATCACCACCTTGTTGTTGCTAATTTGGTACCAGTTAACTGCCGTGAAGGACGGAAGATTAGGGCTTAACGTCCTGCGGACATCGTGTTTATTACAGACGGAAACTTCACTGAGTCGGACAATAAAACTTTTAAGTACAGTGCACTCTCCACGCCTTGCAGACGCGTTAGATGGTCCACGCTCTGCTTAAAGTCTTTTGATAAGAGACGCATTTTCGATTGCCTCACGCGGTATTGTCGTGTTATGTGATTACCGTATAAGTAGGACAATTAGATGTTGCAGTGACCCGTTATTGGAAAATGTGGGTACATGAAGGCACGTAGTGATGTTCATACAGGTGCGCCAAGCAAGTTAGAATCTCATGGCCTCGGCAGGCGCACTTAGCGATATACACTAACCTTTATGCATGGACATCCCCTCCCACGAAGGTTATTTTACAATAAACTTTGGGCCGTCTACGTTGTCCGCCACACGATTTGCAAGATATGATTTGACGATTACTGATTTGCGTGACATGGTTCTATCGCATAAATTTTATTTACTGACTCCCGTCACATGGATAACATGCTCTGAATTTTGAAGATTGTGCGCAATTCCTTTGTTTTGGCAAACAGTTTGTTTTAACTTTAATGTTCCCATGTTAAAGTGCTTTTTGGCCGCGAAGCCGTTAGTCGCTAAGAAAAAAAAAAGTACTAGTCATGGTTTTTTGCGGAGGTGTCTTTCAAAAACGGCACAAAAATACGCATCTCACAAACAATGTCCCAGATACAAAATTAACATCTCCAAGGGGGACATATACCTGACTAGAAGTGTCCCTGTCCCCTGAGTGAGTAGTGGAGGAAATTTGAAATCTTAAGCAGGAACTACCATGTTATTTGTAGACTCTAATTCCTAGGCAAAAAATAATAGCAGTTTGATCGAAAAATTGCTTTTCATTAGTGTTCAAATGAAATGTTGAAATGGTTGCAGTCCTAAGGGAGTAAACTTCTACACCTACAAACTTACACCGCAATCTACCTAAAGGTGCGTGGCGGAGGGTACTTAGTACCAGTACTGGTCACTTGCTTTCCTGTTCCACTTCCATGCAGAACGAGGGAAAACCTAATGCTTGTATTCATCTTTACGAACCCTAATTTCTCTGAAATGTAGGTTGGTGGTAGTAGAATCGTTCTGCAGTCTGCATCAAATTCCGGCCCTCTAAATTCTTCTGTGGTCATCGCTCCCTATACGTACAAACAAACGAATGTAAAGCTTCAAGTTATTCCGGCGGAGAGACTGGTCCAACAAATTTCGGGCATGCAGCCGCAAGAATTCTCCTTTTACAAATATTTCTGCCATACAACGCTCAGCCATCCTCAGAGTGATCCGTAAGAATGACGCTCCAGTGCTCGCTTGGTTTTTATAATTACTTTCGATGTTGTTATACAACATAGTGTGGCCAGGGTCAGTACAGTTCTCTGCCACTACCGACTTGTTGCGTTGCAAAAGCCATGTGTACCTCCGATGTTCCGTACAGCTTTCATAGACTGTATGTTTCCTCTGTACAATGTACGCAATGTACTATTCGCAGGAAAACTGTAGACTTCAGATATTTTGGACCAGCAAATTATCGACATCTATGACTGAGATTTTAAGAAAAGCTGGTTCTGTTGTTGTTAAGGAGAGTATCTGTTTTACCCGCTGAAACTTAGACCTGCTTTCTGAATAGCTTTATAGCTTGCACATAAGATGTCTGTTTAAGCAACGTCGTTTATTACTTAGTGGGATGGAATACCTCAGAATTGACGAAACACCCTTCATCATGTGTAGCCTACTTTTGACTGTGAGGTGCCCTTGTTTTGCGTATTCATTATATATTTTTTTAATACGAAGGACTCGAGTGGGCTGGATGTTCGCCTCGATAATTGTCACTGGGGTTCGTAAGAAGTGCGTATGATCATTGCAGTGTGCGTGGTTACAACGCACTTTTACTGTAAGCAAAATCACGTAGAAAAGTACATTTCCTCAGGATTAATGTTTGACAGATTTACCGAACTTCCTAGTGTAAGATGGAGGAAATAGACTATTTTATTTTGACCTATATGTACTCTACCTTCCTCTATGGGCTTAGTTTATGTACTACTCTTCTTTCAATTTTATGAGTTTATTCAGGTTTCTGTGCATCTGGGAACATTTCATGAGAGACAGGTTCGTGGAATGTTCAAATGTTTGTATAGCTTATGGGACTTAACTACGGGGTCATCAGTCCCTAAACTTACAAACTACTTATGAACTAGCTAACACTAAGGACGGCACAAACATCCATGCCCGAGGGGGGATTCGAACCCCCGACCGTAGTGGCCGTGCAGACCGTGACTGACGCGCCGCAGTCCCCTCGGCCAACGCGGTCGGCGTTCCTGGAATTGCAGTACTTTTAATTTTAATATTATTTTTCTGAATATTTTTTACTGTGTTGCTGGTGTGGCCTGTGCTATGCTGGAACCGCTGGAGAGCGAAACACAGCGGTGATACGCAGGGCCGGGGAAAGCTTTGCTGGCGGTCACTCGCATCCTCGGCCAAAATACTCAGAAGGCAGCGTTCCAAAGGATGAGGGGGGCGGGGCAGCCAATTCCCGTGGGGTGGCAGCCGCAGCCTCTAGCTCAGGGAAGCAGTGTCAGGAGGTCGACCGGATGCAGGTGGCTTTTTACCTGTGAAATTTTTTCGGGAAAGTGAGGGATGAACCACATAATGCCTCGTAGACGGTCTGCGGTGGACGCCAGCCCGGCGCTGTTTTCGAGACAATCGGCCGTTCCACATGAGAGAAAATTTGCCGATAAACGACAATAGCAAGGTCCTTTGGTCGCCTTGTCATTTATGGTGAAGAATGTACTGGTTCTTATCTGTAGAATTTCTCTGGAGGCAGCAGAGTTGGAAACGTTTTAGTGTAATGAATGTTGGACCGTTCTGAACGCCTTCCATCTGTCTGGGGTAGCGGGAGGTGGGCTCCAGAGGCCATAAATGTTGCGTAGATGGACTCAAATAAGTGCTAAAGTCTCTTGTACTGCAATGTCTGAGATATTTTGTGGGAATGCTGTTGATTTGTTACGTTGAGAGCTTGTTTAAATAGATGGGTATGAAGACGACTGATTGATCAACATAGACTAAAAATTTTATATTGCGTGTGTGGAGTTGAACGTATATCGAGAGTTGGGAGTTTGAATTTTAAAGTGTAAGGTTATTCCCAGATGCACTAGGATAAGAGTATGTTTAAACAAAGGATCGGTTTGAATGAAAGATTCTATTAATTTAGAAGAGTTTACTGAGTTTAAATCGAGAAGTGTGGAATTGAATTTTAAAGTGGAGATTATTCTGAGATAAGTTATGTTGATAGCTTCTTTGAACAGATGGTACATTGAAAATTATTTTATCAAGAAAGGCTAATAATTTACAGATGTGTGTGGGGTTGAACAATTAGTTTTGAAGAGTACTGTGAGCTCATTTCGTTTGTTAGTGATAATGGGATTGCTGCCATGTCACAGGGTGTTGGGAAAACTCAGGTATAACAGAATTAATTATTTTAGGGCATTTGTATATGTGAAATTCTTTTAAATGAGAGAAAGTGGTTCTTAAAATAATAATGGTAATGCTTGAATAGAAAATACTTTTTGTCACTGACACGGTTTTATGAAATAATGTTCCCTGAAAGATTTCCATATGAATGAAAGAAGCGCCTTGGACGCAGGCCAGTTCAGTTTACACAATCATACATACCAGGGAGAGTTTACAAGTGTCACACATATCTAGGAGGGGTGGTCAGTCGACTCATCCAGTAGTGACGAGTGCCAGCTTGGCCACAATCCAGTGCTTTCTGCTCACACCTGGGTGACAACACTCCACCTCGAAGCATGTTTAAAAAATTTCCCTATAACTGGACAACGTCACCTGTTGCACCATGCATTATAAGTTTATGGGGTGTATATCGACTGTATCATAAGCAGGTATGTGACATCGCTTGGATCACATTCAGTCAAATAGGGCTTGACAAATAAGTTTACATTCTTGTTTTTGAGGGCGAATGTTTAAACATGTAACAGTGTTTATCTGTAGGAGTGTAAGGATGTTTATGTAACTTACTGAGAGTGGAATGTTATCCTAACAGTAGAAGTGAGAGTAGTGACACATGAGGTGTTAATAACAGGTTCCGTTAATTCTCTGTTGGGGTTGTGTGGCTGGGGATGTTTTACAACCAACTTTGTTACAACGAATTGAACGATCCACAGTCATATGATAACCACCAGATGGCACTCAGTTGGAGTGCATTATAACATTACAAGTAATACTGGCCGGCCGCGGTAGCCTAGGTGACTGAGGCGCTCCAGTCACGGTCAGCACGGCCACTACGGTCGGGGGTTCGAATCCCCCCTCGGGCATGGATATTTGTGCCGTCTTTAGTATAAGGTAGTTGATAAGTAGTTTGTAAGTTTAGGGACTGATAACCCCGTAGTTAAGTCCCATAAGCTTAACAAACATTTGAACTTTTGAAGTAATACTGAAATTAGAGTACAAACCTTTTTTATTACATATGACTCTGTTTTCACTCCAACTATATGTAGATGCAAATTTGTGAGCAATATGACATATAATTAAGGTTCAGTGTATTACGTTAACTAAACTGAGTGTACTGACTTGCACCATATAGTCCTGTCCAGAAAGGTCACAAACAATTTCTGAGAAATAAAAAGTTTTAGGAAGTAGTTATCCCGTCAAAATGTACTATCGATGGTAGTTCAGACAATTGTCCTTGAGTGTTTACCAACAGCACTTGCATCCAGCATAATACTGCTGATTCAGATGACATCCTAACTTAGCTGCATCTTGGAGCAGAGTCATAAAGCTTCCACCAAATTCGTAGTGGAGGAGAGATGGGAGGATGGGTTGTTTTACTTACATGTAGTGGTGAAAACTGGTACCTAAAATGGAGGGCTGGTGGTAGGTTATTGCCAATAGTATTCAAGGAAATTTCACAATTCAAATTTCATGGTAGACACATCATAAGGGAAGGAGGAGGTGGGGAAAGTGGTATGTGTCTGGGTATTCCCCAGCGGCCATTTTGGTTTGGAACCAGAATCTATGACATCTTGATGACGTTATTGTGACGTTGCCACATCAGTTTCCAGATGGCAGAAGATGGGGGAGGAGATCTGGCAAAACTGTAGTGGCATAGAATCGTCATTACCCTGTTATGTCCATGGTACTAGAGGCAGCTTTGGGGAGTAAAGCCTGTATAGTAATACAGATACTGGAATACATTCAGAATCACTTGCGAAGGTAGGGTGCAAGTGGCACTCTAATATGAAGAGACTGATGTAGGAGACGAACTCGTGGTAGGTTGCATCAAAACACTCAAAAGAGTCCTGAATTTAAAAAATGAAACACTTCGAAGGAATTAGGAATTATTAGACTGGAATGAATATCAGTAGATAAGATGTACATTTAACACAAGAACGGCGGAGTTTCTGACATTCCTAAAACGGCGGAAAGGGGTCATTTTGACCTCCACATAAAATATTTTCATATTAGACTTAAATAAGTGTTTCTTTTAACCCACACCTTTTCTCTAGCAAGGACAATAATTATTAAACACCATAATTATTAAAAATCAAAAACTATTTATTTCAACAGCAAAATATCTTACAAATTTATTGCTTCTACTGCTAACAAGTTTCCTATTTGTATAAACTTGCAGACACATTTAGTATGCTTGGTCCATATTACTCTCGTACGTGGTCCACACACACCTTTGTATCACTTTTCTCTCAAGTTACTGGAATCTGCTAGACGCACTTAGCACATATGATGTCTGTTTTACGCGCACATTTTCCGCACACGGCTTTGTGGCACTTTACACAGTTTTCGCTGGTCTTGTTGCCTTTGCAGAGGCTGATTTGGCACTTCCTCCGCTTTCTATCCTCTTCCTTTGCCTGTACTATGTTGTAAATGACAAATGCATTTATTGCCACCATGTCCAAGATGTTGGAAAAGACATGCATTGGCCATCTCCTACATGCAACCTTTGTAGTATATTTACGGGCATTTGATCTACCACGTCCACCCCATATTTTTTTGCTTTATAGACTGTTACTGTTTCAGGTTTCTTCTTTCCTTCCTTGCTTATTGCTACTTCAGAATGTAGTGTACTCAGAAGAATGACGTTTTTATTCTTCTTTCCTTGGTATACAGTCATGGTTCATTTTGGGTTGCCGCTATGGTGCAGGATGCTGGTGGAGTGTATTTCAGCATTGGACTTCCTTACTGCATCAGGGATTTCACGACGAATCTTTTTCATTGTACCAACTAATGAAGTTTTCTTCTCTTTGAGTTTCTTAGCAAGTTGAAGAGATGTAAAGAAGCTGTCTGTCGTCACATTTCTTCCTTGATTTACAAATGGCTCCATGAGACGCAGAACGACATAATCTCCAAGTGGTTGCTTCTCTCTATGCATGTCCTCTTTGTCGAGGTATGGAAAAGCATTACATATATACTTTGTCGTCACATCGACAGCCAACCAGAATTTGAGGACATATTTGTCTGGTTTGTTGGACATGAACTGAGTGAACCTGCATCTTGTTTTGCTTCGTAATAGTTGCTAATTCAAATGTTTGTAAAACTTATGGGACTTAACTACGGGGTCATCAGTCCCTAAGCTTACAAACTACTTATGAACTAGCTAAGACCAAGGTCGGCACAAATATCTATGCCCGAGGGGGGATTCGAACCCCCGACCGTAGTGACCGTGCAGACCGTGACTGGAGCGCCTCAGTCCCCTCGGCCACCGCGGTCGGCTAGTTGCTAATCTATGGTTATATTTTCTCCAGGACGGTAAGCACGAATACTGTTTTCAATGAACTTCCCCCAAATTTCAGATACAAGAGCGAATTTGTTGGCTGCCAGGCGTTCGAGTTGATTTTTCATCGAAAAGGAGGAATCTGAGAAGCTCCTGAAATCCTCGGCATAATGTCTTTGATAAAACTAGGCCCCCAAGACTGCGACCAGATATCATCCACAGACATACCTTTTGTACAAATAATGCCCCGAGAATACATGATGGCTATCAGTTTCTCCAGTTCCTCAAGCGAAATAGACCAGTTATTGTTTTTCGGTACTTTTCGTGCATTTGACTCTCTGTATTTCTTCATGAGACGTTACATTGCTTCGTCAAAAATTAGACGAAAGGCACTGGTGAGAGTCGTCTATTCGTTGACAAGCATAAGCAGTGGGTCCTCCTTTCTCCTTCAGATCATTCACAGTCGACCTCCTTCCAGAAGATGAAAAATTGGTCGTCTCCCACACGCCGGCCGCGGTGGCCGAGGGGACTGAGGTGCTTCAGTCACGGTCTGCACGGCCACTACGGTCGGGGGTTCGAATCCCCCCTCGGGCATGGATATTTGTGCCGTCCTAGTTTGTAAGTAGTTCATAAGTAGTTTGTAAGATTAGGGATTGATGACCCCGTAGTTAATTCCCATAAGACTTACAAACATTTGAACATTTGTCTCCCACACGTTTCCATCCCTAGCAACCATCTTTGTAGACGCTGCCAACTGTGCCTGCTGTGATGAAAGATGTGATGATTGATGTAGATCAGCACGTGAATCCTCTTTCACTAATCGCTCCCCATTCACTATGTCTTCATATTCACTTGTCTCAGGTACATAATCATCATCTTCATCAGCGAAGTCCGTTTGCGATTCAACTTCCGATTTCTCTAAGAACTGTAACACTTCTTCATCAGAAAATCAACACTAACGATACATGTTCAAAAGCGTGTTTCGGGGACAAAAACTATCACCAGAATGCACGATATAAACTGTGGCAGACTGGAACGAACAGGTGCCAAGTTGCAACAATGACCAGCAACTACTCTGCAATACTGCTGACTGTTGCTGCTACATTGTTGGATTACTTACATATATTCAGAAGGAAATTACATTGGGGTCAAATTGACCCCATCCGCCGTTCTAAGTATGTCGATAGAAATGTCAAAGAAAATATAAATACTTTTAAAATTCTAATACATCATCATAAAGAGGAGGAAAAATTAGGAAAAGTCATATGATTTCATTAGGAAAGTAAATAAACTGAAATGACAATGAAGGAAAAAAGTATGGCAGGGGTCATTTTGACCCCTTCCGCCGTTCTAGTGTTAAAGACAGCCAAATTATTACTATTTAATAAATATTTAGAATGTACGGAGGATAAACAGCTCTACTTGTGCTCCACCGCTGGCGCTCTTATAAAAGCACTGACAGCGTTACTGGGAGCAGTTACAGCCCTGTGGGCCTTACAAAGGGGCTAAAGCTGTATAACTTGAGATTAAAAAGAGCATCTTCAGCTGTGGGATCACTGTGGGATCACTTGCGTACTGTTTCAGCGGGCCTCTGTGCTATCTTGTCGCCCTACATATGAACATGTGCAAGTCATATATGTATAAAATGAAATATGTGGAATGAAACATACACTCATAAAAAAAGTGTTTCATTACCAAGATTGTACTGGTTCATGACCATTTACACAAAAACATAAAAGAAATTAAAAAAAAATCAGTTCTCTTTATTGATCATAATAGAAAATGACATGTTCTAAACAATGATGGAGACATTTCGAATTTGTCAGTAAGACTGCGGTGTCTGGCTGTGACTTTGCCAGTCTAGTTAATGTAGGTGGACAGGACCATAGCCCATCCCCCTCCTCACAGAAAAGCATATTCAGGTGATGCCACACCTTCCTCACAACAACTACCCGACAGATTTCTTGTAGTTCCAGTAAGTTACAGAAGAGACGCTTCAAGAAGATTTTAGATGGTAGAGTGGTGGAGATGCAGAGGGAGGATGTTGTCCGGTGTTAAGTTGTTCGACACCGCCATTAGAGGGGAAGCGTTGGTGGGGATGTCCGTTACCTGTTGCCTATTACCTGGCCAACTATCTCGCATCAAGGGTCATCGTTGGGCGTTTGACAGAACTGCTAAAATCCCCCAACCCCAGATCCCTGTCCATGTCAAGAGAATATTACAGAGGTTTATCGTCTGTATATCGTTTTCTGTGACTAGGCTTCAGTCATTTCGCGCTCTCGACGTCAGTACAACCCCAGTGGTCTCTAGACTTGGTAATCTGCGTTACAAAGGTATATAGACGGGAATCTTCTGCAAGGCTAGTATTACACTATAACGTTATTAGGTAAGGAATTGTACGAATAAATTGGATTAAATATTTGTTCCATTGTTTGACAAAGATCTTGAACGTAATCCCAAGGCGTTTAGTCCCTTTCAAAAACCACCACCACCCAAGACGTTTTGACACTATCATCCACTATTTTGTCGAAATTGCTTCAACATGACGGTCTTATGCTCAGCTGTTGCTTACACAACAGTTGCGTTGTGTCTGCATTCAGAAGATGAGGAGACTGAAACTGTGGTTGTCATGCTGAGATAAAAATAAAAAGATGCCCAAGAAAAATGTTTAAGGGACCTGCGAAATGAGGACTAATTTATTATTGTTGTTATTATTATTTCTTTGGCAGTACAGTGAGGATGTACTTCACTGCTAACGGCTGATGCAATTTTTTTCTTTTTTTCTTTCTTTCTTTCTTTTTTTTATATAGCTTACCATTCTTCCCAATCTATATTAGTAGTCAAGATATCGTGTGTTAAAGAGCACCACATCTGCTTCATACATTTCTATCAATTTGTTGTGGCTGGAACATGCAATGCAAACTTGCCTCTATTAGCCACGTTTACAAACAAGAATACTATATCCAGCGATATAACTACTAGCGCTCCATGCAGTTACATTTCTCACTGCAGGAAAGTCAAGACATAGAAGACGAGCGACTTTTTTTAATAAATCTGCGCCAAAGCCTTAGATTTGATCAGTAATTGGAAGAATTCAGAAGAAGTGCCCAGTACATTACATAGTTACTACTTTCAATAAATTGTTGTCCAATAATTTGATTAATAGCAGCGTAAGACCCTGATGACATGGGCAAGAGTAAGGGATGTGGAGTTTCCAGCAATTATGTCAAATGAAAAATGATGCCACCAATGCGAGAAACTTTATCAGGCAGACAACATATGAAACCGAAAAGAAATTACTACGTTTACATGCAACACATCTTCAGGAAGATGATGTGTCGATTTTCGCTGTCGTGTTTACATGCTATAGACTAAAGCGTATAACCTAGCACACTCAGTATGGAGGCTGAAGAACAGCTGATTCAGTTTCTGATTTTAATCGCTGTTTTTCTTTACTTAAATACACAGATTCATTCCTCACTCTAATATATATTGTTCTCTTTCACTGCATGAAATTTGACTTTGTCCATATATACCTAACAAGAAAATACAACGTAACAAGGCGGTTTCAAAAACGGTTGCTTTGACATACAAAATCGATTGTGGAATTGGAAAACCGCTTTAGGGGATTTCCAGAATCAATTTTGGAGTGTTTACATGAGCAATATCGGGAGCGAAACTTATATTCAACTTTTACAAAATTCAGACGGGAATTATTAGAGTTGAAGGGCATGAAAGGATCGCAGTGGTTGGGGAGTAAGACAGGGTTGTAGACATTCCCCAATTGTTCAATCCGAACATTGCGCAAGCTGTAAAGGAATACGAGGAGAAATTTGGAGGAAGAATTAAAGTCCAGGAAGAGGGACTAAAAACCTTGCGGTTTGCTGATGACATCGGAATCCTGTCAGAGACAGTAAAAGACCTGGAAAAGCAATTAAACGGAATGGGCAGTGAATTGAAAGGAAAGCATAAAATGAACATTAACAAGAGTAAAACGAGGGTAATGGAATGTAGTGTCAGAAAATCAGGCCATGCTGCAGGAATTATTTTAGGTAATGAGACAATAAAAGTAGTAAATGAGGTTTGTTGTTTAGGTAGCAAGATAACTTCTGATGGCCGAAGTAAAGAAGATATAAAATGAAAGAGGGCTATGGGAAGAAAAAGCGTTTCTGAAGAAGCGAAATTTGTTGACATACAATATTATTTTAAATGTTAGGAAATCCTTTTTGAAAGCATTTGTCTAGAGTGTAGCATTGTAAGGGAGTGAAATGTGGACGATAAAGAGTTCACATTAAAAGATGATAGAAGCTTTTGAAATGTGGTGCTACAGACGAATGATGAAAATTACATGAGGAGATGCTTAATGGAATCGGGGAGAAAAGGAGTTTCTGGCATATCCTGAATAAGAGAAGGGATAGATTGGTGGGACACATTCTGAGACAGCAAGCAATTGTCAACTTAGCATTAGAAGGAAGCGTGTGGGGTAAAAATCGCAGAGGGAGACCGAGGGACGAATATAGTAAGCAGAATCAAAAGGATGTAGGTTGCCGAACGTATTCTCAGATGAAGAGACTTGCACTCGACAGGGTAGAGCGGAGAGCTGCATCAAACCAGTCTGCGGACTGAAGACAACAACAACAACAACAACTTGTTGTCTTCCTCATACAGTAAATCACATCTCAACCACAAATGTGATAACTGTCGAGGGCTGAACAAAACCCATCTAACAGCAACGTTTTGGTGTTACATTGGCTATGGGAAGAAAAGCGTATCTGAAGAAGCGAAATTTGTTGACATACAATATTATTTTAAATGTTAGAAATCCTTTCTGGAAGCATTTGTCTAGAGTGTACCATTGTATGGGAGTGAAACGTGGACAACAAAGAGTTCAGGGAAAAAAATAATAATAAAAATAATTAAAAAAAGGTGATTGAAGCTTTCGAAATGTGGTGCTCCAGACGCATGATGAAGATAGGATGGGTAGATCATGTAAGTAATGAGGGGATTATCAACAGAATTGGGGAGAAAATGAGTTTGTGGTATATCCTGACTAAGAGAAGGGATAGGTTGGCGGGACACAAATTGCGACATGAAGGAATCGTCAACTTAGCATTAGAGGGATGTCTGTGTGGGGTAAAAATCGAAGAGCGAGTTCGAGGGACGAATACAGTAAGCAGATTCAAAAGGATGTGGGTTGCCGAACGTATTCTCAGATGAAGAGGCTTGCACAGGACAGGGTAGCGTGTAGAGCTGCATCAAACCAGTCTGCGGACTGAAGACCACAACAACAAGAACAATATTATTGTAAATGTTAGAAAATCCTTTCTGGAAGCATTTGTCTAGAGTGTAGCATTGTCTGGGAGTGAAACGTGGACGATAAAGGGTTGAGAAAAAAAGATGATGGAAACTTTCGCATGATGAAGATCAGATGGGTAGATTATGTACGTAATGAGGAGATTCTGAACAGAATTGGGGAGAAAAGGAGTTTGTGGCATATCCTGACTAAAGAGAAGGGATAGGTTGTTGGGACATATTTTGCGACACGAAGAGATTGTCAGCATTAGAAGAACGTTTGTGGGGTAAAAATCGTAGAGGGAGTTCGAGGGACGAATACAGTTAGCAGATTGAAAAGGACGTGGGTTGCCGTACGTATTCTCAAATGAAGAGGCTTGTACAGGACAGAGTAGCGTGTAGAGCTGCATCAAACCAGTCTGCGGACTTAAGACAACAACAACAACAACAACAACATGAGCAACCAAAAGCGGATTTGGGAAATCGGTATAAGAAATCCGGTTTTTGGGACCCTGTAAACGGGGTGATTCCTGCCACTGGAACCCCATCACACCACCATGAGGCTCCTCTGCGTTATGGTACTGGAACGTCTCAGGCGATCAGTGTGACACCTGCAGTCTGGCGGAATTGCGAGACGACCCTGGACAGTGGACAGTGGTTTGTGTGGGACAGCGCTGTGCCCGAGACTGCGTGCACGTTAGCCGCAGAGTGTGCGGCGAGAGGTGGTGACGTACCTCGCGCAGGAGGCCGGGCAGGCAGGGTTTATTGACTGTCGGCGTGGCGCGGCGCGGCGCGGCGACCTCAAGGCGGCCAGCTGAACTCCGCGCCATCGTTTTTTGCGCGCCTCTGCGCAGCGCAGGCTGACCGCCCGTGCCTTCCCGTCCCCAGCCGGCCGGTGCCAGTGCCGGCGCACACCATCGCCCGCTGCGTTGCCGGTTTTCGCGAGGAAACCAGAGGTGGCCCCGGAGACTGGCCGGCGAGAAAAACGACCGCGCGCGCCGGTGGCCGCTCGGCACCGACCGCGCCGCGCCGCGCGGCTGCGAGTGCGAGTGAGAGCGCGAGGGGCCGCCCCGCCTCCCACCAGGCCGCGCAGGCTCCTCACCAAGCCACTGCCGCCAACAGCTCCAGTCTGGCTCTCGTGCTGTGAACGTGCTCCTCCCTCTACACAAGATTACTAAGTGTACGTCAAATTGTCAAAATTAATCTATATAATTATGAAATAAATCGCAATTTGCGATGTTATGCTTCACTGTATTAGGTTTAGATGAAATACCAAACTGTGGCAAATGAAAGTTTGTGCCCGGCCGGGATTCGAACCCGGGATCTCCTGCTTACTAGGCAGTTTGCGATTCATCTAAACCTAATACAGTGAAGCCATAACATCGCAAATTGCGATTTATTTCATTCATTTGAACGCTGTAATTCGTCAATTATGTTAATAATCTCTCTCTCGTTCTCAATGCGAAGATCGGTTGGCAGCAATTCTTCTCTTCCACACTTCTCTGTTCTCGGATAGCCTCTTCATTTCCTGATATAATTCAACTCCTATATCTCTTTGAATCTGTTTCAAGTAATGCAATCTGGGTCTTCCTCTGCCTCTTTTTCCTTCTACCATCCCTTCCATAATCTATATCTATAAATGTGAATGTTCGGTACGTTTATCATACCTGAACCATAAGACATAAAGAGCTAAAAATTTGTACAGTTACTAATGCCTACCCATGGAAGGCTTTAGGCACGGTTTTATGGCGATCGGATAGCTATTTATCTATATATATTAATGTGAATGTCTGTTCGGTGTTCAAAATGTTTGTAGAACTTATGGGACTTAACTACAGGGTCATCAGTCCCTAACCTTACTAACTACTTATGAAGTACCTAAGACTAAGGACGGCACAAATATCCATGCCCGAGGGGGGATTCGAACCCCCGACCGTAGTGGTCGTGCAGACCGTGACTGGAGCGCCTTAGTCTCCTCGGCCACCGCGGCCGGCGCCTCAGTCCCCTCGGCCACCGCGGCCGGCTCTGTTCGGTGTACGCTTATCATGTCCGAACGACAACACGCAGACACTTAAATATTTGTACAGTTACTAATTTATACCTGAGGAAGGTTCTAGGCACGGTTTTATAGCGATTTGATAGATTTTTAGTAATTTGAAGAATATAACGCGAAATGCGGAACACTAATTACTCTTTGAAAATTAAATTTACTCTTTGAAAATTATTGTTGCATTGCATTGCATTGTTGCTTGAGGGTTGATAATGATAAAAGGGTGGAGTATATTGGGATGGAAAGTTACCGGTGTATATAAAATTCTATGTGTGTCTGTGTGTGTGTGTGTGTTAATATTTCTCTCTGCAGCGAAAACTACAGAACGCAAACGAATGAGGTGGAAACGAACAGAGATATGGGAGAGAAAGATGCAGAGAGAGGGCTGAAGGGGATGTGGAGTACGAGAGTGTGGGATAAATAAACACCCGGGCAACACCGGGTTTACACCTAGTTAATCTATATAATAGTGTTAATAATCTCTCTGTCGTTCTCAATCCGAAGATTGGTTGGCAGCAATTCTTCTCCTCCACACTTCTCTGTTCTCGGATAGCCTCTTCATTTCTTGATATGATTCCACTCCTATATCTCTTTGAATCTGTTTCAAGTACTGCAATCTGGGTCTTCCTCTGCCTCTTTTTCTTTCTACCATCCCTTCCATAATATTAATTATAAACTCATTGTGCCTATACAGATGGCCTATAACTTGTCTCTTCTCTTCATTATCGTTTCCACAAGTGCTCTTTTTCGCCGATTCTTCTAAGAACTTCTTCGTTTGTCATCTTGGCCGTCCAAGGGATTTTCTGCATCCTCCTCCAACACCACAATTCAAACGCTTCTAGTCTTCTCTTGTCGCAAACGCCGAGTGTCCAAGTTTCCGAACCACACAATTCCACACTCCACACATAGCATTTTATAAATTCTTTTTTGATCTCTTCTTTTATATTTCTTCATGTATGAAGCATCCGTTTATTGTTGAAGGCTAGTTTAGCTTGCGCAGTTCTACTTTCTATGTCTGCTGAACTTACGACATCCGGTGTAATTTTACTTCCCAAGTATGTGAATACATTAACTTGTTTCAATGTTACGTCATTAAACTTAATATCAGTTGTAATTTGCTCGTGGCTGCATACCATAATCTCTGTCTTTTTTGTGTTGATTTTCAGGTTATATTTAGCTGGCAGAATCTCACTCATTCTTGATAACGCCTTTTGCAGATTTTCTCGCTCTCTTCAATGATGACTATGTCATCAGCAAACCTTATCACTTTAATTGGTACTCCATTGATCTTAATTCTTTCCATAGTCTCTTTACATTTCTTAATTCCCTCCTCAATATACAAGTTGAATAGCACTGGTGATAAACTGCATCCTTTCTTTATGTGAGCCTCTTGTATTTCACCATGTATATTTATAACCCCTCTTTGATTTTTGTAGAGTTCATGTACTATCCGTCTGTCTGTGATATCTAGACCAACATTAGTCATAATTTCCATCAGACGATTCCAATTCACATTATCAAAGGCTTTTTCAAAGTCCACGAAAGTAATGAACAGTGGTCTCTTTAGGTCCAGCATTTTATCCGTGATTTGTCTTAACATTAGGATAGCTTCTCCTGTTCCTCTATTCTGCCGAAATCCAAATTGATCTTCATCTACATTCTGCTCAATTTAACTTATTATTAGGTTATATATTATTTTTGTTAGTATTTTTGACATATGTGATATTAGGCTCAAGGTACGATGTTTTTCACATTTTATAGTGCCTGGTTTCTTTGGTATAAGAATTATGATAGTCTTTTTAAGATCTTCTGCTATTTCTCCAGTTTCATACATATTTTGGATTAGTTTGAATATATAGTCATGTGTTTCGTTATCCAATCCTTGTATCATTTCTCCAGTTAATGGGTCACATCCTGGTGCTTTGTTATTCTTTAGTTCTCTCACAGCCTTTTGTTAATGAGGGTCCTAACTCATCTTTTGAGACAGTTTCTTCGTTTTCAAGATTACGTATCTCATCTGGATCTTCGTATAATTTTCATATATAACGTTTCCATCTTTCTCCCACTTCCTGGTCCTCAAATAGCAGTTTCCATTTTCATCTAATATGTTATTGCTTACATTATTAATATTAGTATTACCTAAATACACTGTCTGTCAATATCCTTCCCCTCCATCAGCGCTACGCCATCTGTATTCGTCCACCGCATCCTGCCCCATCACCTTTCTGCTACAAAGAGTGGTACCTGAAATTCACGGTAAAAGTTCCGGCATTACGTATTCATTGTAGATCTCTACTGCCTCATCAAAAATGTTTGTTAAAATGTTTGTAAATGTATCGGACCAAACTGCGTGGTCATCAGTCCGTAGCTTACAAACTACTTAAACTAAGTTAAATTAACGGAAGTGCAATACACAAACCCAAGCCCCAGGGAGGACTCGAATCTCCGACGGCGAGTAACCGCGCGCTCTGCAGCGAGGCGCTATAGACCGCTCGGCTACTTCACCGCAGCTACTGCCTCATCATCCCTCTCTGTTTTTTTTTCTGTATTGTGTCGTGGATAGATCTTGAATTAACAAAAATTATTATACTGATAGGAAATCCTCACGGTTAAAATTATTATAGACTGAGTCTAGCCAGTGATTATTGAAACCTTTTATTATTTTCAATACATCGACGTTTTACGTAATACTTCCGTAAACATAATGCCTTAAATATTTTACTAAATTCAGTTCTTTAGATAAAGCACTCTATTATCAATAAAAAGAACATCGCCGCGGTGGAGTAGCCGAGCGGTCTAAAGCGTCTCGCTGCGGTGCGCGCGGTTGCTCGCCGTGGAGATTCGAGTCCTCCCTGGCGCATGGGTGTGTGTGTTTGGCCTTAGGTTAGTTTACCTAGGTTTAAGTAGTTTGTAAGCTACGGACTGATGACCACGCAGTTTGGTCCGATAGATTTACAAACATTTGAACATTTTGAACATCACCGGCAGTATTTGGTTCAGCAAATTTCACTTAAGTAACAGTAGTACAGCACAGTTAGTATTTTTATTTAATTTTATTTGCTAGGATGCCACAACCTCAAGCCTTTCTATCTCTCTTGCCTCTCTGATTCCCTTGGCCCATCTTCAGGCACTTTAGTCATCGCCTCCTCTCATCAAATCATCACATTGTAAGGAAATTAATACTGACGCCGCATTGAATTCTAATCAAAATCATAAGTGCAGTGATGTCAGAGATAAAGTGTTAGCAAGGACGTCAATGTACCGTTTTTTACGACACAGAAATTTTAGTATCGTCGGGAATGTTAGCTCTTTGTTCGAGTTCTATTCAAACAATTGTACAATGTGTAATCCTCCTTGTTACGTTCCTGTACGTGTCACGTTGTGATTTGAAAGGACGATATTATTATAGTTTTGCGAGTGTCGCTGTTAGATGTTTTCCTCAACAATAGTAATAAAGGTCTGTTAAATGACTGTAAGCCGGCCGTGATGCCCGAGGGGACTCAGGCGCTACAGTCACGGTCTGCACGGCCACTATGGGCGGTGGTTCGAATCCCCCCTCGGGCATGGATATTTGTGCCGTACTTCGTGTTCGTTAGCTAGTTCATAAGTAGTTTGTAAGCTTAGGAACTGATGACCCCGTAGTTAAGTTCCATAAGTTCTACAAACATTTGAACATTTTTTTTGAAATTACTGTAAAATGTCAGTTACGATCTTCAATAGAAATGTTAAACAATACATCGTGTTCTTCATAGTAACAGCACCCATTCAATTATTTTAAGCATTGTCATGATTTTAGCTCCAGTTACTGATTCTTCAAATATCGGCCGCTGAATAATTATTAAATGATTCAGGGACGGGTTTTGAAAGAAAATAGGACCTTTAAGAATTATTTTTCAGCGTTGACGACGATCCTGGAAGGCAATGGAATGAATTATAATGATTCAGATCTTAATGAAGTCTACATAAGTAGGTCTACGGACCGAACTGAAGGGATTCATAGAAGTGTTTTTTCTGTATTGTGTCGTGGACAGATCTTGAATTAACAAAAATTATAATAGTGATAGGAAATCCTCTTGATTAAAATTATTATAGACTGAGCCTAGCCAGTGATTATTGAAACCTTTTATTATTATTATTATTATTATTTTCAGTCTACTGTTTCATCAACGTTTTACGTCATACTCCCGTAAACATAAAGCCTTAAATATTTTACTAAAATCAGTTCTTTAGCTAATGCACTCTATCTAATATATAAAGCAGAGTGTCCGTATGTTTGTGTTGCATACAAATCAACAGTTTTGTTCCCATCTTTATGAAATTTTGTACAAGTGAGCTTCTATCCATGAGGACGGTCGCCGTTAGTGTAAGAATCACATACGAAATATAGTTCACGAGATATGACGTCATAAACAATGAGATGCGCGAGAAACTGCTGCATTTTGTGAAAATGCTGCTCATTTTCTCCTAAACCATTGGACCGATTTCAACTAAATTTGGTACACACTTTCCTTACCGTGAGGCAACAATTTCTGCATGGTCAAGAATCACTTGCAACAAACTTTAAACATACTTTCAAACCTTTATTAAATTTTTTCTCGCTGACAACTATAGTAAAATGATGAAAGGAAAAAAAGGTTTCCCCCTTACGACTTTTCCACTGTTTATGGAGTAAAACTACCGTTCTCGGTATGACGTCACAATTTATAATTTCTACACTAAAAATTGTAGCCGCAGGAAATTTTACAGACAGTATACTACCTTATAGTTGAGTGTACCTTCTAAATTGTATTACAGTACGAGATGTAGTTCACTATGAGCATATAAACAGTAACGTTCATGGAAAACTGCCCCTTCCCGCACCAAGTTTTAATCTATTACTTCTTTACTACTAACTGTATTCCCAAGAGATTTTACAGAGATACAGCCCTTATACAAATGAATATATACCTGAAAAATGGCAGTAATAAATAAATAAATACCAGGGCGACGCCAGGTTTTCAGCTAGTTAATCTATATAATTATGTAAATAACAGTATTACCTAAATACACTCTGTCAATATCCTTCCCCTCCACCAACACTAAGCCATCTGTATTCGTCCACCTCATTCTGCCCCATCCCCTTTCTGCTACAAACAGTGGTACCTGTAATTCACTGTAAAAGTTCCGGCATTACGCATTAATTGTAGATCTCTACTGCCTCATCATCATTCTCCGTAACTCTTCAGGAGCTTTTATCATCGCCTCCTCGAATCAGTTCATCAACTTGTAACGTCCCCTGGAGAAGCGAAATTAATAGTAAGTGACGCCATATTAAATTCTAATCGAAAACATAAGTGCAGTGTTGTCAGAGATAAAGTGTTACTAAGGACGTCAATGAACTGTTTTTTACAACACAGAAATTTTAATATCGTCGTGAATGTTACCTCAGCTCATTCGAGTTCTATTTAAACAATTTATGTAATCCTTGTCCTGTTTTGTTCCTGTCCGTGTCATGTCGTGATTTGAAAGGACGATATTATTATAGTTTGGAGAGAATCGCTGTTAGACTGTTTTTAGCAATAGTAATTAAGGTCTGTTAAATGATTGTAAAATGTCAGTTACGATCTTTAGTAGAAATATTAAACAATACATCGAGTTCTTCATAGTAACAGCACCCAATCAAATATTTTAAGCATTTTCAGGATTTTAGCTCCAGTTTCAGCATCTTTAACGTCGGACGCTGAACTGCAGTTACCGGCAGCCATTTCATAGTTCATTCCAGTTAATAATTATTAAATGATTCAGGAACGGATGTTGAAAGAAAATAGGACTTTTAAGAATTATTTTTCAGCTTGGACAACGATCCTCGACGGCAGTGGAATGAATTTTAATGATTCAGATCTTAATGAGGTTTACATAAGTAGGTCTACGGACCGAACTGAAGGGATTCATAGAAGTGTTTTTTTTCTGTATTGTGTCGTGGATAGATCTTGAATTAACAAAAATTATTATACTGATAGGAAATCCTCACGGTTAAAATTATTATAGACTGAGTCTAGCCAGTGATTATTGAAACCTTTTATTATTTTCAATACATCGACGTTTTACGTAATACTTCCGTAAACATAATGCCTTAAATATTTTACTAAATTCAGTTCTTTAGCTAAAGCGGTCTAAAGCGTCTCGCTGCGGAGCGCGCGGTTGCTCGCCGTGGAGATTCGAGTCCTCCCTGGCGCATGGGTGTGTGTGTTTGGCCTTAGGTTAGTTTACCTAGGTTTAAGTAGTTTGTAAGCTACGGACTGATGACCACGCAATTTGGTCCGATAGATTTACAAACATTTGAACATTTTGAACATCACCGGCAGTATTTGGTTCAGCAAATTTCACTTAAGTAACAGTAGTACATCACAGTTAGTATTTTTATTTAATTTTATTTGCTAGGATGCCACAACCTCAAGCCTTTCTATCTCTCTTGCCTCTCTGATTCCCTTGGCCCATCTTCTCTCCCATTTAACTCCATCTCCTCATCCTCCTTCTTCTCACCCCGCTGTGTCACACCTCTGCCTCTCATTTCACTGAATCCTACTCCCTATAAAAATTACAATTAACTGACATCTTTCAAGGCGCTTAGTCAAAGCATCAAAGTTAACTGGAAGATATCCTTCGCCATGTCTTCTGAAGTCAACATCCATGGTGATTTCTCAAAAGGTGTCTTAAGTCAACTGTAAATTATCCACCGGAATGCACAGTACATTGTCTTATCACAGCTACTTTATACGTTGATCCAGAGTATTTTTTTACCCTGTGGTGGTATAAGGAATCTAAGAGAACCCAGAAATTATCTGTCTCTTAGGCCAATAAGCTCAGGCAAATTCTAGCCGCTCCTTTTTTATTTTTATTTTTTTTTTTATTTATTTATTTTTTTTTTTTGGGGGGGGGGGGGGGAATTCCGTTGCAACGCCAGCTCTCAGATCTATATCTATAAATGTGAATGTCTGTTCGGTGTACGTTTATCACGTCTGAACCACAAGACATAAAGAGATAAAAATTTGTACAGTTACTAACGTCTACCAGGGGAAGGCTTTAGGCGCGGTATTATGGCAATCGGATAGCTATTTATCTATATATATTAATATGAATGTCTGTTCGGTGTACGCTTATGACGTCCGAATGACAAGACGCAGAGACTTAAATATTTGTACAGTTACTAATTTATAACTCAGGTAGGTTTTAGGCACGGTTTTATAGCGATCTGTTAGATATTTAGTAATTTGAAGAATAAAATGCGAAATGCGAAACAATAATTACTCTTCAAAAATTGTATTTACTCTTTGAAAATGGTTTTCTTGGTTGCATTGTTGCTTGAGTGTTGATAATGATAAAAGGGTGGAGTATATTCTCTGTGTAATTATTGTCCGAGGTCTCCCGTTGTACACCATAGCAGTTCCATGCCGATAGCTATGAGGAGGTGGAAGAACTGGTTGTTGAAAGTCGCCAAATTATTATAAAAAATTCTGACTGAAGGCCAGCGATGACATTTGCGACTCTATAGCAAGGAGGTTACATATAGCGAAGCGTGATGCCACAGACCAGTCTTTCTCTGTAAGGATAAGCATACCAATAAGGAAATATAAGAATAAATAAATAAAGCAGTAAAAACAATCAAGAGAACAGGCTCTGCTAACGGTGTACTATGACTTCCACATCGCTTCAACGGGTTCTACACAAATCTATACTTTTGTTCCGATATTGTTGAAATTTTGCATACTCTACCTGAAAAACAAGAAGAATGTCACTGTCTGTATAAAATTTCGTTCGGTGCATGGTGGACGGTACTTAACTTACGGAACTTTACAAAATGCATAGTTTTGCTCCAATCATTATGAATTTTTGCACACATGACCTTCCAACCAAAAGGAAGATCACTGGGTACATAAGTGTTTGTATGGTACATGACAAAGGGTACATTGCAGAAAACTTTGCCGAGAGAGGGAAAGGTGGAAACGAACTGAGAGATTGGAGAGAAAGAGGTGGATGCAGAGAGAGGGGGGAAGGGGATGTGGACTACCAGAGGGTAGGATAAATAAACACCCGAGCAACGCAGGGTTTACAGCTAGTATTCAAATATTCGTAAACCCATTGGACGAAACTGCTATGGTCATCAGTCCCTAGACGTATGAACTACTTAAACAAACAATAGCCGCGGTGGAGTAGCCGAGCGGTCTAAAGCGTCTCGCTGCGGAGCGCGTGTTTGCTCCCCGTGGAGGTTAGAGTCCTCCCTGGGGCATGGGTGTGTGTGTTTGGCCTTAGGTTAGTTACCTAGGTTTAAGAAGTTTGTAAGCTACGGACTGATGACTACGCAGTTTGGTCCGATGGATTTACAAACATTTATTTTATTTAAACAAACAATAGGGAGAACAAACACCCCAGTCCGTAGCATGATGCCTTAGACCAAGCGGCCAAGCTCTTGCAGCGCCTGCTTCTCGATGGCTCCGTCTGGCTTTCTCAAAGTATGCTCCAACCACCTCCACATCAAGTGTTTGGTCTTCTATAGGCACTGATTTTCGCCACAGCACCTCAATAGTTCTTTATTATGACCATGCTGTGACCGAACACCTATTCATGATGCTCTTCCGATATACGTTCCAACAAGACTAGTGAAAATAAGAGTCTTCACACGTGTATTAAATCTAGGAATTTGTTCCAACGTTTTTCTGCGTGTTTCGTTTTCGTAATGGATGCGGTGGAATGGAGCATTAGACTTCACAACGTGGATCTCCGCACATTATGCCACTCCACCATCTGCCGTCACCACACTAAACAGGTTCAATAGTAAATTTACAACCTCCAGCTGTTATTCCCATATAAAACAATGACACTTCAATGTTTCCAGCATTTACTCTTTTTTCCCTTGATTTACCAACATTTATCTTTGTATCTCCTTCCATTTGGAACAGGTTTTATTTCAATATTCCTTGACTGTCACCAAAAGTGACAATAATTGAAACTACATTATACCGGGTGATCAAAAGTCAGTATACATTTGAAAACGTAATAAATAAGGGAATAATGTAGATAGAGAGGTAAAAATTGATACACATACTTGAAATGACATGGGGTTTTATTACAATAAATAATTATTAATAAAAAAAGTCTGAAAATATCCGACACATGGCTTTATAGCAAGCAATAAGTAGCATAACAAATTAAGACAAAGCAAAGATGATGTTCTTTACAAGAAATGCTCGGTATGTTCACCATCATTCCTCAGCAATACCTGTACTCGAGGAACATTGTTGTGAAAAGCACTGTAAAGCATGTCCGGAGTTATGGTGAGGCATTTGTGTCGGATGTTGTCTTTCAGCATCCCTAGAGATGTCGGTCGATCACGATACACTTGTGACTTCAGGTAATCCCAAAGCCAATAATCGCACGGACTGGTCTGGGGACCTGGGAGGCCAAGCATGACGAAAGTGGCGTCTGAGCACACGATCATCACCAAACGACGCGAGCAAGAGATCTCTTTTTGAACTATTTTTTGTTCCAATGAAACCCCATGTCATTAAAAGCATGTGTGTCAATTTTTACCTCTGTTTCTACATTATTCCGTGATTTATTAAGTTTTCAAATTTATACTGACTTTTTGATCACCCGGTATTATCGTAATAACTTAAATTACTTTTAAGTAGCTTAATATTTTTCATTTCATTTTACTTAAGAGAACTATAAAAATATTTTGATCATTTATTCATAGGTATTCGTTTACTAAGATTTTAAGTGGGTAGGATACCTACCTATCTTCTTGCGTGGTAAACACATAGATCATATACTTACATATAGATGAGTAGAAAAAGTAAGTTAAATATTAAGTTGTAGAAGAATAGGCAACTATTTTAAAATACTTTTTAGTGCATATTAATTTGTTTAGGAATAGTTATTTTAAGTCGGTATTTTTTATTTTTTATTTTTATTGAATCTGAAGTACACTAACAAATTTTTCGCGATATAGGTAGACCTACTAAACGTGCTGCTCACACGAGACAGCGCAGTTTAAATGAAACGAACGAAGTCAAGGATAAACGTCTATCTCAACAGAGGAAATCTACCTCGAGGTCAATTTCCAAAGAAAATTGCGAAGAGGGAAAAAATAAACGTGCGGCTTTACAGGGAAAACGTTTTAAACAGGAAATTATCTGACCATAACGACGTTACGGTAGGTGAATCAAATATAGGGATATCCTATAAAACATTCAACCGAGTATCGTCAATTTGCTCCTAAGAATTGGAAAGTTCCGTTACTTAGTCATGGATTCCATAGTTAGAACCTAACCACACTGTCATCAAATTACCCATGAAGTACATCCTTTGCAATAATAATAATAAAAAAAAGAATAATTGAAATCGATTGGCGTGATATTGAGTTATTCGTCCATTTATCGCGCACATTCTTCATGCAAATTTAAGACTCACATTGTTTTCTTATTGATGCAATTGTCAGTACTGGTCTTAATTGAATAAATTAAAAAACACAATTTTGTGTGTGTTCCACAAGTTTATTTTCGTTTACTTAACCGGTTTTCGGCTTATTAGGCCATCTTCAGAGTATTATAGAACACACACAAAGTTGTGTTTTTTTTTAATTTATTTGATTATGTTATACCAGTAAATCAGAAAAAAAAGACTGACTTAATAGAAATGGGAAGCACCAGCTTTCAAACAAAACTGAATCAAAAACAAATTTTGGCTCAGTGACGCTTTCAATGCGATATTGAGGATAGGAAAGTTACCAAAGTTTTTCAAACAGGTCAACGGAATTGCCATCTTGAAACCTGGTGAAGATGAAACACATGATTCTCTCTATCGACCAGTATAGACTCAGCGTGACCTATAAGCTACTTCAAAGGCTCATTCAGAACCGCTTTCAAGAGACCATTGACCAAATCGTCCCTGCCGAACAAGATGGCCTTAGGAAACATCGGAGCTGCAGTGACCAGCTGTTAACGTTGACAGCTTTGCGAGGAGCAGGATTTCAGTGACATCTTAAATCAGCTGCAGTTTTGTCTACTTTACAGCAGCTTATGACAATGCGTAGAGAAAAGTCTGATGTGAAACCTTATTCAAATTATCCCATGTCAAAAGCTTGCGTTTGTAGTGAACAACATGCTCTCGTACAGTTGCTTTAAATATTCCTGTACGGACAATCCTTCCGATGTAGGGTGCTAAACAATGGCTTACCCCAGGGCTGAGTTCATATTTAATCTAAATATTCGTGACATGCTAGAAACAGACTCCAGGAAAATCTAGAATTAGTAAAGACCTTGAGCAATGCGAGCAGATACTGAAAGTGTGACCTGATTAAATTATGGAATTACTTCCATAAATGGAAATTTCAACCTAACCTAAATAAAAATGAGGTTGCTGCGTACCACCTGAATAAAAAAGAAATCCAAAGGTAGCAACTAGTGAATTTTGACGTAATCGAAGTGCCACGTAACTACAACTCCGTATCACTCTTGATCGGTCGTTTACAGTCAAATAACAGTGTTTTAAGTTTTCGAAGGAACTTGGCTCAAGAGTGCACTTACTTCGCAAGATTGCTGGAAGCGTTTGGATCGCGCCTAAGCTCTGCTGTGTATTCTACTGGAAAATACTGCTCGCCAGTCTGAGAAAACAGCTCTCAAACAACAAAAATTGACGTCCAGCTTAATGAAGCCATGACAATCATCACTGGAACTGTTAGATCTATGCTTATTCAGTGTTTAACTGTCGTGGCTCTTATTGCTCCGCAAGATCTAACGAGAGAAGCACCTAAGGTAAAGTTGCTCAAGAACATCAACGCTCACAACAACTCTCCCATATATGTTCTACTGGGTCCCCCAGCATCTTGTCTCAAATCACGGAAACCTAGCCAGTGTGACACAGAAAATACCAGTTCCTTCGGCATGGAGTCCAAGTAACAAGAACGATGGAACGAACATCCACAGCACACCTGGCCCTTTCAACTATGAAAAATGTTTGGGATAATCCATCTAACACGTCAAATCTGTTGTAGGCTGAACCGTATCAGGACGAGTCATGAGAGGTGTGTTCACACCATGCGGAAGTGGGGTTTCATCTTCTGACTGTAACTGAGGAGCTGAGGATCAAACCGTGATACACATTGTCGAACAGTGTCCGCTGCGAGCAGTAACCGGTGATTTTCGGAGTCTGTATCAGGTGACTCAAAGTGCTCTGAACTTGTTGTCAAATTTCGACATTTATAATTAATTGTACATACTGTTGTATACCTGTAAAACCATACAGTAACAAATTAAATAAATAAATAAACTTACTACTAGGGGAAGAGTGAGAACAAGCACTGCAGAGTGACAGCAAAAACCTAATGCAGTAAACAGGTTGAAACATCTACAGCTACATCCCTATTCCGCAAGCCACCCGATGGTGTGTCGCGGAGTACCACTATCGGTTCTCCCTCCTATTCCAGTCACGTATTGTTCGCGGAAAGAAAGATTGTCGGTATGTCTCTGTGTGGGCTCTAATCTTTCTGTTTTTATCTTCATGATCTCTTCGCGAGGTATACGTAGGAGGGAGCAATATACTGCTAGACCCCTCGGTAAAAGTATGTTCTCGAAACTTCGAGAAAAGCACGTACCGAGCGACAGAGCGTCTCTCCTGCAGAGTCTTCTACTGGACTTTATCGATCATCTCTGTAACGCTTTCACGATTACCAAATGATCCTGTAACGAAGCGCACTGCTCTCCGTTTGATCTTTTCTGTTTCCTCTATCAACCCCACCTGGTACGGATCCCACACCGGTGAGCAGTATTCAAGCTGTGGGCAAACAAGTGTACTGTAACCTACTTCCTTTGTTTTCGGACTGCATTTCCTTAGGATTCTTCCAATGAATCTGCTTTACCGACGATTGATTTTATATGGTCGTTCCATTTTAAATCACTCTAATGCCTACTCCCAGATAATTTATGGAATTAACTGCTTGCAGTTGCTGACCTGCTATAGTGTAGCTAAATGATACATGATCTTTCTTTCTATGTATTCACATCACATTACACTTGTCTACATTGAGATTCAATTGTCATTCCCTGCACCATGCGTCAATTTGATGCAGATACTTCTGCATTTTAATACAAATTTCCATTGTTACAACCTTTATATAATATACTAAAGCATAATCCGCAAAAAGCCTCAGTAAACTTCCGATGTTATCCTCAAGGTCATTTATACATATCGTGAAAAGCAATGGATCCACGACACTCCCCTGTGGAACACCTGACTTCACTCTTACGTTGGAACACATGTTGATAGCATTAATTCTATAGATATTAACAGTTTTGCACAAGTTACAGTGGCCTGTATAGATATGCAAGTTAGTCTTCTTACGAAACAGAGCAGCAATACATATGGTGGCAGTTTTCACTAGTAAGCTTTGGCGTGGTATTCAGTCAAATAATTTTCAGGAGTCTGCAATATTTTCAAAAAACTGCCAGATTAGTTCGCTTTTGCATGACCGGTGTTTACAGGCTCAATGTTGGATAGCACCAAGAAGATAGTGCTAACCGACATTTCACAAAATTATCCTTACTACAAACTACACTTTAGACACACTTTATAGTACTTATATATTATCTCACCTGAAAGGTCGATTGGTTCATTAAACGCGATCAGTTGTACGAATGTTAGAGCTCTTAAAATCAATTAAGATAAATTCGCACCATCCCTCCTTCTCTTTTACAAGTGCTGAGAGAGTTCTTTGACTATACAGTGGTGCATCAATTGTAATTAATATAATTTCGTTTCCCACCGCACCGGTTTTATCGGGTCCGCCTTCATCACACTGACTTGGAATCCAACACGTGTTAGCTACAGTGGAATCTGAGCTTCGCGTGTCTGAAGAGTTATTAACGGCAGTATTGCTTTATTAGCCGTGATGACGCTCGGCAGGCAAAACGCCAGGAACATCGAACACAGCCACTCCCTAATTTTTAATCACCTGTGCGTAGGTAAAAAAAAGCACATTATTTACAAGCTACACCTGTTCTCCTTACAGTGTGGGAAAATCATCATTTCCGTGTAACACGTGTCTTGTATGTTTTCGTATTTCATTTGAAATGAGAATCTGCTGGCTGTAACATGCGTACACGTAAATCGTAATTTACACCAAGCTATATTGCTGCAACTGCCATAGATAGAATGCCGGTTTACAGATTATCTGATCATCTCTCTGTATACATACAGCACTTACTAACAGAGAGAACGCAACTTCCTTCCACGGTTCTCAGGTGACGAGTATAAAACTGGACGCCGCGGTGGAGTAGCCGAACGGTCTAATGCGCCTCGCTGCGGAGCGCGCGGTTGATTGCTGTTAGAGGTTCGAGTCCTCCCTGGGGCATGTGCGTGTGTGTGTGTTATCCCTAGGTTAGTTTACCTTAGTTTAAGTAGTTTGGTCCGATAGATTATAAACATTTGAATATTGGACAATGTTACAAAAGGTCAGTCGTCATCTTCGGAAGCGTACTGTATTGACGTATTAATCTTTTGTTACGACTATATAGTGAATGTACAAAATAATATGAACGCCTTACTTAGACACAACATTTATTTTATCACTAAGAAGTTTGTGTATCCTTACCTTTGAGAAGGGCTGCAATACCTCGAAGAACAGATGCGTAAAATGTGTTTATAGTCTGCAACAGAATGTTGAAACTAGAAGTAGTTTGAACGATATGGTGAAGAGAATAAGGCATGTGCTTGAACATGTAGATGGTCTGTTGATTAGTTGAAAATTGCTCCTTTTATGATTGTATGTCATGGTGAAAAATATTTTGTATTTTTGTCATCATTATATAGCCAATAAATTTCATCTGACAAAGTATCACTAAGTTAATGAAAGAATTTGAAGATAGCAATAGCTATGATGCAGTCTTTGTGCCACTGTGTTATTACTTACAAGGGATAAATATTTTTATGCAGATATGTGCATATATTGAATGGACAAAGCTATTTTAGTACTTACTACGGCTATCATAATCACAAGTTAAAAGTTTAGATTAAATTTACTAGCTGCGGTATGTTCTGCCGTCACTTAACTCGAACATCAATACACGTTCGGAGACGAAAGAAGAAACAAAATGTTAGGCCTACATATTTTATTCCCTAAGGTGACACAAACAAGTTAGGAAGACACTTACAGTGCGAACAATTAAACAACACCACTCATGACGTCAACGTGAAAACTCTTGAATACCCATTTACCTTGATGAAATGTCTGGCATTTAGTACACGTACTTTAGGTCAGGTCGCTATGTACGCTGTACAGGAGCGAGGAAGTTTCGTGGAACAGACAATTTTTATTATTTAATTAAATGCAGTGCTTTATGCAATGTGATAGAGTATTTTTAGGTATGACAGAGATCCACTGGAATTGCTGTTGATAGTTCTCTCTATTTTGCTTCCTCCCTTTCTCTATCGATTTCTTTATGTATATTTCAGCCCCATACTCGGTGCAAACTATTGGTGTCTTGAAACGCTCCCTTGTTTTATTTTGTTTTAATTCCAAACTAAGGTAACGCTGGAAAGAGTGGGTTTACTGTGGAGCTAGGACACAACTGACCCTAAATGGAAGATCAAAGGCCATCCTTATAGCAAATATATAATAATTGTAGAAACAACCCATCAAGCTGCACTTTTTAGATACTTCATCTAGATTTCGGAACCAACTGAGGGTGCCTTCATCAGACGATTATAATTATTACCTAGAAATGAATTATTGAATACATTAACAGACATTGGTATGAAACACTTTATACAAACAATTTTATATACAGAGCCATATGTAGAAATACGTACTCACATGAGACGTAAAATTATGAGCAATATGCTCAAGCCAGAGGCTAGTAAGTCGGGCTGCCGTACCTCTCGCCAGCCAACTGCGGCTATAACTGCGGTGAGGCACATGCGCCGTATATTGGCGCCCTATCTTAGTGCTTATGAGTAACAGAAGCATTAATACAGATCATGTGGAAGATGAAAAACATTACATTCTGTGAATAAGCAGTTAACATACAGGATTTTTCTTAGTTGATTTACAAGATTTAGGTACAGAAATATTCAAATACACCACAGTTTTTAACATAAAATGTGGCGTCAAACAGAAGTTTTCCAGATACGTAGCGAATACCTTTCTTTACTGACAACACAAGAGAAGATTCTTCTTCACTGACAATGCCGGGAAGGTCTTCTTACAGAAGCTACGCACAACTACGAATACACTTAATCAAACCACAACGTTATGGAAAATCTCAAACGATACCCAAAACTGAATACCTTTCAATAAACAGACAAGCCACTTGAGCATCAGCTCATGTAAATTTAACAAAATGTTTGTAAATCTATCGGACCAAACTGCGTTATCATCAGTCCGTAGGTCACAAACTACTTGAACCAAGGTAAACTAACCTAAGGACAAACACACACACACCCATGCCCCAGGGACGACTCGAACCTCCACGGCGAGCAACCGTGCGCTCCTCAGCAAGACGCTTTAGACCTCTCGGCTACTCCACCGTGGCTAAATTTAACACTGCAAGGGAAAAGTACTACTACTCTTAAGTAAGCCCAAAATTTGTAATATTGAAAGAAATTAGAAAATACAACAACTTTCATTCAAAAGGCAATAATGTGTCGCCTGAACAGTGATGAGAACAAGTTTACTTTATCAGTACAAGAAATATTATATCACTTAAACAGATTAGAGATTGAAATACAATATGCTAGAGCAGTATTTTACGTGAATTAAAGTATTCTACAATCAAAGATAACACTAGCTCTCTTACCTATTAGCACTATGTATAGAACTTACTTAAACTGGAAAGGTAACTGACTTTTAATTAAAATGTATTACACTAGAACGCTACCAATCGTAAATTAAATGGTCTTTCCCACAGCGGTGAGCACTAGCACGCCTAAACAACGGTAATTTTAAATCCATGAATCTGAAGAGAGACGTAATAATGAAATTATTTCACATTTCAGCACACGACTGTGAACAGATTACAAGTGACTGGCCTCCTACTGCATCATACAACCACAGGTATTCGATACCACAGGTCGGGCCGTTACGCATCTGTAACGTAAGATTAAAAGTTATATTATGATTATTATTATTATTTTACAACTTTAAATCCAACATTAAATACGCGCACTGGCTTTTTTCTACCAACTAAGCAACAATCTGTTAGGACAGCGAAGCACGCAAAAGATCAGTGATTTCAATAATTAAACATAGAGAGAGAGAGAGAGAGAGAAACAGAGAGAGAGAGAGAGAGAGAGAGAGAGATAGATAGAGAGAGAGAGTGAGATGAAATCAATCTCTCACTGCAGTACGCAGCAGTGGAATGAACTCGGCTACTTGCCGCATTCCAAACAACGATTAATCGTTTAAGTTACGTTGAAAGAACTGACAAGGAAAGTACATATCTATATGAATGTTTGGTTACAGGATCTGTACGTACACCTCAATGTGCTGGTGGGTGTCGTTTTTCTGCAAAGCTCTGCAACCATGCTCTAGTTAGCACTGTAGATGTAATTGTAGACGCCATACGTAATGCAGATATCTTAATTATAACTGATGTAACAATCATCGTACATGTTCTCTAGCGAATTGTCATTAAAAGCCGTGATTATAGTTGCAACTTTAGCCTTCTTCCCGAAAGACTGTTGATATTCACTGCCACTGTTTCCATCGCCTCTTCCCGCACTTACCGTAGCACTACCGCTTGCAATGAGTTATTCGTCATTATCATCCCTATTGTCATAATTATGTGTTAGTGTTACAACTTATGCTCATATTTCTGTACCATAACAGATACGAGAAAGCATGCAAATGATTCATCTTCTACGTTAATACCATCTTCACGAAGAGGGTTCTTCGTAACTTCATCTCAACTAATCGCAATACATTAGCAGGATTGATTAGCAATCGCCGCCCCATCTGATGCTTCACCACACAAATAAAATCACAAAAAGCAACTTCGGAGGCACCCTGCACCGTCCCTACTGGCGAACCAACAGGTCAAAGTGCAATGCGGCATGGCACACGCAGAGGCCTCTCACGGACGACTGCAGAGTTTTGCAGTTATGGGAGTATCACTAGTGCAATAAGGGATTTTTACATTATCTCTCATACGATTTTGGTGCATATGTGTTTGTTCGAGCCCAAGTACTTTCCTTGTGAGTACTGTAAACAGCAGTGAAACCTGATTAGTACTGCCACTAAATTCCCGTTCTAAAAGAAAGAGTAAGAGATGAAATACGTAACTAGCAATTCCTCGATTATACGTCCTTGTCAAATTCCAAGGGAACCTTCATCCATTCAACTGGCCAAGGTGTTAACACTCGGCCTCAGTTCACATGCTGCTCGCATACACGCAATCCTCACTCCTCAGTTACGGCCACCTCTCTCCTGTGGCCACAACTCTTAGCTATCGGTGTTTTGCATTAACCTCTCTGGACGTGCTCGATCCTTAATTCGATAATCACGCCTCAATGTAATTGAATATTTGAAGGCATAATATCGACGCTGAATTCGATACAGTAGAACTGTTGTTAATAATGTCACTGATTAATTAGCGTCCTCTCTTTGCCTATCGATTTCATTACCTATATTTCAGCTGAGCAACATACATTGGTAATTATTGAGATTTCGTCTGTATCTTCTGTATTTATTGGTCAATATACTGATGCACGTCATGGACACAATGAATAGCAATCATGATAGAACTAAATAAATTAATGAATGACAGGTACTCATTCATAATGTCAGAATAGATAAAGTTTGTTTCACGAAGTTTCTAATTTGTGTCCTACGGTTAGTTAGGAAATACTGAAGGCAATCCTGGGTTTTGTCAGTGCTTTCATATTTTCGTTTTTTTTCAGGGTGATATTCACTGTCAGTTTTTTAGTAGTTCTACGTACTTCTTTTGCTTGTACTACTTTATCATCTGGATAAGTGGGAAAAACAGAGGGAACAGCAGCATCCAGCAATTTCTTAATTTTTAATCCAGACCGATAATCAGCCTCTCGGAAACATAGGCTCCATACCACACACGGTCTAAATTTGAAATTGGGCGTAAAATCTGCTCTTGATATTGCTTTCAGCCACTGTTGTCTGACATCACTTTTACTGGGAATTTTGTGAAATGAAACTTCTTTCGCTTTACCACTTCGGTTTGTGCAGCAATACACCATTGCTATTGACAAATTAAAACCTGTAATGAAACGTTAGTTAAGGTAATGTATGTATGGTAAGATAATAGAAAATAACTAATCAGACCAGATATACCGATAGGGTAGAAAATTAGAGCGCGCGTATGAAGAAAAATGAAAATCAGATGATTGCAAACTCGGTAATGGTTTTATATTAACAATTTACTACGATTACGATTACGGAATCAATCCACCGTAATTCCCTGATTGTGCCTCGGTTGCACAGTGGTAGAGTGCCAGACTGCAATTCCAAAGGTCGCGGGTTCGATCCCCGCCAGGTCCTTGGATTTTTATCTGTCACTTTACACTTCCTTCACCTCTGGCAGTATTGCTCATGTGAAAAATACCGAGTAGCACCGTGGTTCGGAACCCACGTTAAACTGTAGGTCCCCCTATAACTGGCTGGGTAAGTCAGGTCGGAGGAAGGCAACGGCATACCACCTCCAAACAGGACCATGCCTAGTAAAGCACTGTGGTGTTCAAACCAATCTTCGGTTTGTTGACTGCTTTACCTTACCTCAGTATACTCTTGCTAGTCTAGGCAGTCAAACGACAAGAAATTGCACTTACTTAGTTTCTACTGTTGATTACAAAGTTCGTGAAGCGCGGGTTTAGGGCACGCAACTATTGCCGCAGTGGCCAAATTGGTACCTTCTTGATGTACGCTCCAAACCACGCAAGCCGACTGAAGTAGGAAGGCTGGGATTATACTAGCGGGCGATGGTAAAAGAATAGTAAATATACCTATGTCTATTCTAGGGACCATAATTTGATGTGGAATTATAAAAAACTTTAAAACATATTTTGATCTAAAAATGGTTGATTGGTTACAGAAATATATTTCATACTTCAAGACCACTTTTTTTTAATTTTTTTAATTTTATTTATTTATTTATTTATTTATTTATTACCGGTTTGGGCAAGGTAGTCGTATATTGTCATTATCTCGTCTTTTGCCCCAACATCTCAAAAAGTTCCACTATCTTTATAGCATGCTGTGTTACTCGTTTCTAAACCAATCCATGAAACTGAAGTCCTTGACACATCTGGTCGAAAGGAAGTAAATAATTATTACAAAAACAGTCACACATATTCAATGAGTGCACGAGCTGAAGCGTCTCTCTCAATGTAGCATAAGATCACGCGACTTTCTTATTTCTTGATAATCTGATGTGTCATAGGTATCACTGACTAGTAACACACCATGTTAGACATGCAGTGCAAGGAATAAAAACTAGTACATCCTCCATTAGGGTTTTTCGTTTAGTGAAGACTTATTGTTGAAACGTTACACAGCGAGTACATGAAATTCTTACGTTTACAGATGAATATCTCATCCGGTACTGTGGTAACAGGTATCGATACATGCTGAAACACCCATATAGGTATGCAGTGTAACATCAATGGACGGAATGCAGGAGCTTATTCTAGCATTTATTCGATCATACTGATGGGGGTACACAACTGTACACCTGTTATGTAGGTCTACTAGAGTTGTGATTTGGCCTGTTGCACGCACGTGTCAGCTGTGGCCCCAACATACCCATACCTGCTCGACTGGAGTCACGTTAACAGGTCCTGCTGGTCAGGTTAGTTGGTGCACGTGTTGCTGAGCACCTTGTGTTTAACTGAGCGCTCGCCACCTCTACGTCTTATGCGCAAATGACAATCGGGTGAAGGCTCATCTGGTTTTATCGCTGAAGACGACGGCCTGCGATTCTAAGTCAGGCATGGCCAACATTTTCGCCCGGCGGGCGCGCCCATGCCCGCGGGCGGAGTACGCTATAGTTCACGGCTCCTGCCGCGACCGTGTGTCGCTAGTGCCCTACTACACACGCCGCTGCGCACAGTGCGCGGGGCAGGGGCGCGGCAAAGGACGCCCGCGGGTGGCGGCGTGAGCACGGCGAGGGCGCCCGCGCCTGCGGGGCGGTGTTTGGCCATGCCTGTTCTAAGTGATCATCTGACGGCAATAGTCGAGTAGTACATGTCGATGCCGTGACCTGAGTAGAAGACAGGTTAGAGGTCTGTGCGTGCGTGTGTGTGTGACGGTAGTACCACTGATAGTAACACCTCTTGCCTCTCAAAGCCTCTTATTAGTGTCATAGTAGGTGTATAATCTGCCCTGGTGCTTTCACCAATATGACGATCTTGGCGGACGCCTGTGCTGTGTGGAAGTCCAGAACCTCGTCTACAGGCCAAAGATTGTTAATGTGACCCTAACAACTAGCACTGACGCAGCACGACAACATCTGTGACAATTCTACATCTACATACACCGCAATTCATTTAATGTTGCATGGCGGAGGGTACATAGTACCACAACTAGTTACTTGATTACCTGTTCCACTCTCATATAGAATGGGGGGAAAGCTGATGCTTGCATGTATATGTACGAGCCCTATGTCATTTTATCTTTATGGTATGCTAATATTAAGGACGACACAAATATCCATGCCCGAGGGGTATTCGAAGCCCCGACCGTAGTGGCCGTGCAGACCGTGAATGGAGCACCTCAGTCCCCTCGGCCACCGCGGCCGGCATTGCTTTTATGTCTTTCTGCAAACCGTTCTTGTGGGGATCCCAAACATTTGAACAATACTCAAGACGGGGTCGCACAAGCGTTTAATATGGGGTCTCCTTTACAGACGATCCACTGCTTCACAAAATTCTCCCAATAAATGAACTCGACCATCCTGCCTTCACCACGACTGTCGTTATATGCCCGTTCTATTTCATATCTCTGTGCAGCCTTACGCCTAGAGATTTCATTAGGGTATTGTTTCCCCTACTCATCTGCATCACTACGCAATTTTTTATATTCAGAGCTAGCTGTTATTCCTAACAACATCTAGTAATTTTGTTCAAGTCATACTGCATCCTCTCAGAAAGGCCATAATTTGAACCCTTTCAAACAATCTCACTTGGCTGTTGGAAGCACAAATGTGTCTTTGTGATATGGATGGATAGATGCTTAGGGTTTAACGTCCCGTCGACAGCTTGGCCATTAGAGACGGAGCTAACGCTCGGAGTTTTTTGGGTTAGGATGAGGAAGGAAATCGGCCGTGCCCTTTGAAAGGAACCATCCCGGCATATGACTGGAGTGATTTAGGGAAATCACGGAAAACCTAAATCTGAATGGCCGGAGGTGGTTTTGAACCACCATCCTCCCGAATGCGTTACCACTGCGCCACCTCGCTCGGTTTTATGATATGGTGCCTGTTTGTTTCATACATTGATATTACACTATGCCTTCTGGGCCGGCCGCGGTGGCCGAGGACACTGAGGCACTCCAGTCACGGTCTGCACGGCCACTACGGTCGGAGGTTCGAATCCCCCCTCGGGCATGGATATTTGTGCCGTCCTAGTTCGTAAGTAGTTCATAAGTAGTTTGTAAGTTTAGGGACTGAAGACCCCGTAGTTAAGTCCCATAAGCTTTACAAAAATTTTTTTGAACCTCCTGGTCTTACATATTCCCTATGAACGGTTCACACAGACGGCGCTCTGGCACTACGCTACCTGCTGGCGGACGACGTTAACGTCATTACCAATACTTCCACTATCCCCCTGGTGGCATTGTCCGCCATCCACGCAAAATGAACGCCATGTTTCTGGGTGTACTAATATATCTCCTCCGCTGTGTGTAATGCAATGTTTTGATATGTAGAGGCAGAAAACAACAATGCTTGCCGAAAATGGTCGTCTATAAACAGAAACAACGTTATTGGCTCATAAAATATATTTTGGTAACAGAAAAAGTAGATCTTCCCTTTTTATGGGGCCGAGCGGTAGGTTCCAAGCTTCACGTCAGAATGGGGCGTGGAACCTGGTTTGGCGCCAGAGAAGGCTAGTAAAACAGAGTTTACAAGTTTATTCAACTGAATACAAGATTCTGTGGGGTAGGACCGAGCTCTACAGGAGCTAGATCAGCAGGTGGCATCTCCTACGGCCGGTTAGCACGTTATCTCGAAGCGTCTTCTATGGACTGGCTGCTATACGGACCGGACGGATGTGCCCGTGCCACAAAGTCTGGAGTTCAAAGCAAAGACTGCCAGGTGGAGCGCCCTGTCCCTACTCCTGTCTGGCCAGCTGCTTGTGGGTCCACGCTTGGAACTACTGGAGTCTGAGGCCTTGGTGACAGTTGACCTCTTGATACCGCTGGCAGGGTTAGCACCAGAGTGGTAGCGCGTATGCAGTATCATTGGCCTTTAGGAAACCAACCAATGAAGAATGAGCTGACCTCAGGCAGCAACCAAGGCGGTAGACAGCAGCTCACCATCTCCCCGGATGATGGTCAGTTCAAAGCGTAGTAGTGGTCTCCGGACTCCATTTACTTGTTGTGACTAGTGGAGTCTGTGGGCTATTATTTTATCTGAGACAGAAACTGAATACATAGGATCGACGACTACTCTCCTGAGCATCTTATATTCCAAAGACCAGCTGACTACACTTCTAAAAGCGGGAGTTTATATACAGAAATCGGCTGAAACTATGACGTATGGGACGGTTCGTAATGTTCGTATTGAGCGAACGTGTCCTGCTTGTGAGAGCAGCGTTTACTCAAGGAGCCCTTCAACAGCTGACATATCCACGAAGTTATTCACACCCTATAGCTCTGCTGGTCGTATGTCTCAGTCAACAGTCTGCTGACGGTAGGCTTTCAACTCGCGGGGACGCAGCGTTTGCTGTCGTTACGAACGACTGGCGTCGCTTTTACGGCAGAGGTTATGACCTAGCTTGACTGGCGATCGCTTTAGTAAGTTTCTTTGTCATAATTTCGTGTTGTTGTTGTTGTGGTCCTCAGTCCGGAGACTGGTTAGATGCAGCCCTCCACTCTACTCTATCCAGAGCACTCCTCTTGATCTCCTCATAAGACCTGCAACCTACATCCATTTGAATCTGCTTACTGTATTCATCTCTTGGTCTCCCTCTGCGATTTTTATCCCACACACTTCCCTCCTTCATTACGTACGCGATCCACCCACCTACTCTTCAGCATTCTTCTGTAACACTACATTTCAAAGGCCTCTATTCTCTTTCGCTCCCATACAAGGCAACATTCCACACAAACGCATTCAGAAACTTAAACACTTCATATTCGTTGTTACCAAATTTCGCTTTTTCCCATTGCCATTCTGCATTTTATATCCTCTGTGCTGCACCCATCGCATGTTATTTTGCTGCCCAAGTAACAAAACTCATCTACCATCTTTATTGTTTCGTTACCTAATATAATTCCTTCAGCATCGCCAGATTTTCTTAGACTGCACTCCATTACCCTCGTTTTGCTTTTGTTAATATTAATTTTATACGCACCGTTCAACACACTGCCCATTCCGTTCAACTGCTCTTCCCGGTCTTTTGGTGTCTCTGAGATAATTACAATGTCATCGGCAAAATGCAATGTTTTTATTTCTTCCCCCTGAACTTTAATTCCTAATCCAAATTTCTCCTTGCTTTCCTTTATAGCTTGCTCAATGTACAGCATGAATAGCATTGGAGAAAGGCTACAACCCTGTCTTACTCCCTTCCGAACATCTGCTTCCGTTTCAAGTCCTTCAACTCTGATAATCGCTGCCTGGTTTTTGACTACAATAATGCGATCACTGCGCTGCTCATAGAAGTTTACCCGTGTCCCTATTTTCTTATTTATTATCAGACCCACTCCTGTAGTACCCACAACTGATTTTTTATTTATAATACTGTAACAACTTGAAAATGCCAACTATACAGGGTGAATCATAAATAAGTAAAAAATATTTCGTGCAAATTGTCACGTACTGAGCTAGAAAAATAAATTCGTTTTCCGCATTTTCCTATGTCAATAAATAACAATGGAATTGATTTGTAATAATCTGGAAATATGAAGTCGACTTTTGGGTGTTACTATGCGCCGACATTGGCCAAGTGGACAGATCGACAACAGGGCAACAGGGAACAAGTTCCTTTCCCCATGCCAACTAGCCACGATACATAATACCGTCCAGCGAAAACGGTATGAGATAGATATGAGCGCTGTCATTGCTCGCAGTGTCACGCAGACCGTCGTTTGACGCCACATGCCTCGCTTTCTCATGAGCAACTACACTACCTGCAACACTAGCATGTTGTGCACTGTTGCCGATCTGTCCCCTTGGACAATATCAGCGCACAGTAAAACCAAAAACTCCATATTTCCAGAGTTTTACCATTTAACTGCATTGTCATCTGTTGACACAGGAACATGCGGAAAACGAATTTATGTTTGTAGCTGCGTGTGTGACAATTTTCACGAAATATTTTTTCTCATTTATGATTCACCTTGTAGATGATGATTCGTAGGTCACTGGTATGTAAATATATCTCCTCTCACGGCAGAAGAGCAGAAGCAGCTCACTCTCTATCGCCCTACAACTGTTTCGTGGCTAGTTCGAAAGCCAGACGTAGGTAGCTTTATTATGATGTACAGCGTCGTGAGCCGAACGACGCTGAAACATTAACATGGGGCAAGAGTAGAGCCGCATGAGACGCACGACTTGGCTACGGCTGTACAAATGACGGATAAGCAGCCGGTGGAATCCGTGCGGCGGCGCGGGGACTCGAACCACGACCGCGTCAGCGGCTGCCGCCCGCTGCGCACGAGACAAGCATCTTCATGCGCCGCCCCACAACACAGGGACCTGGTGCTCCGTGAACGTGCGGCTGGCGGACGGCGAGCGAGGCGTGTTTAATGGCTGCTGTCGGCGGGACGGCGGACTGCGGAGGGCACGGGGGAGGGGGGGGGGGGGAGATGGGATGCTACTACGGCGGGACCGCTAATCAATCGATGAATAGTAATTACACATATCTGGCCGCGTAATTGACCGGCGTACGGCTTGGCAGTGACCCCGGTACAGCCATGAGCGTGATTCTAGCGCGCAGCGACGAGGGAGCTGCGCTGCGGTACGCTAGGGAACTAGCGAATGCTAGGTTTACTCTCGGTGTGTGTTTCCGTACATCGGTGGAACGAAGCAAATGTTTTGGTTCGACTTACTCGATAGCAAGCGACAGACACTCTTGCGGTTCAAAAACTCTATCCAGTCGCCTTATATTCAGAAGACTAATCAATTACACCTGTTTAATCATTTAGTGATTAATCCAACATTTAGAAATTTTCTTGGGATTGGCTGGACGGTACTTCTTCTACTGGTACATCTATATGGGATACTCTGCAAATCACATCTAAGTGCCTGGCAGAGGGTTCATCGAACCACCGTTATACTATTTATCTCCCTTTCCATTCTCGAATAGCGTGTGGGAAGAAAGAACACCTGAATCTCTCCGTTTGAGCTCTGATTTTTCGTTATTTTTATGATCATTTCTACCTATGTAAATGGGAGTCAACAATATATTTTCGCATTCGGAGGAGAATGTGGCGATTCAAGTTTCGTAAGTTGCACACGCCGTAGCGGTAAGCGTCGTTGTTGTAATGATTACCATCCCAGATCCTGTATCATTTCCGTAATGCTGTCTCCCCTGTGTCGTGACAATACAAAACGAGCTGCCCTTCTTTGGACTCTTTGGGTGTTCTCCGCCAAACCCACCTGATAAGGATCCCACATTGGGTAGCAATACTCCAAAAACGGACGTACAAGCGTAGAGTATGCAGTCTCTTTACTATCTCCGTTTGATCATTTAAGATTGCATCTTTCCAATAAAACGCAGTCTCTGGTTCGCCTTTCTCACGACATTATCCATGTGTTCTTTCCAGTTTAAGTCTGTAGTAATAGTAATTCCTAGGTATTTTGTGGAATTTACGGCCTTCACTTTTGATCGATTTATCTTGTAAACGAAGTTTAACGGATTTCTTTTCGTATTCATGTGGACGACTTCGCACTTCTCATTATTTAGAGTCAATTGGTTACATTTTGTTCGGGAATTTAAGTCTCTAATGGCTCGGCACTTGAAAAGTTTAAAGGGTTTTGTAACTCGACGTTCTGTGATTAATCTCGCAAAGCAACTTTATCCGTGCTGAGGTAGAGTTTGAATTTTGCACCGACACGCAAGAGTTTACCTGCCGTTGATTTTATTACTTCTTGCTATAGTCGACGTCATCGATTTGCGATTCATGTTTCAGTCAATCTGGATCAAATTCGGAATACTGTTGTTGCAACTCGTCTCGTCTGTGTTGCCACGTAGTACTTGTCACAACATAGACGAGACGGGTTCCAGAAGTAATTACAAGATTCTGAAGGATTAAATTCAAAAAGGATTAAAAAACACTTCCGACTGTTGGCTAATAATAAATTATTTCATTTATTAGTCTCTTCTATTCAACAATCTATTTTAAACTCTTTCCTGTTTTTATGGAGGAAGCTAGAATGGAAGTGTGAAGTGTGTCGACTGCTAACTAGGGCACGTTCAGCAGATGAGGCAGCTGTGTTGACTAGAATACACTCTTTCACTTTCTGAAGGTAGCTGGGGTAAAATATAGGGAGCAAGGAGTTATATTCAACTTGTACAAAACCCAGACAGCAATTATTAGAGCTGAATGTCATGAAAGGGTCGCTGTGGTTGGGAAGGGATTGGAACAGGGTTGTAGCCTTGTATGGGAGACGGAATTAAAGTGCAGGGAGAAGAAATAAGAACTTCGCGATTTGCCGATAACATAGTAATTTTGTCAGAGACTGTAACGGATCTGGAAGAGCAACTGAATGCTTTGTACAGTGTCCTAAAAGGAGGATATAAGATGAACATTAATAAGAGTAAAACTAGGGTAATGGAATGGAATGTCAGAATCAGATTAGGTAATGAGACAATAAAAGTAGTAGATGAGTTTTGTTATTTGGGTAGCAACATAACTTCTGATCGCCGAAGTAGAGAAAATATAAAATGCGGACTGGCTATGGGAGGAAAAGCGTTTCTAAAGAACCGAAACTTATTAACATCCAATATTAATTTAAATGTTCGGAACTAGTTTCTGAAAGCATATGTCTGGAGTGTAGCCTTGTATGCGATTGAAAAGTGGACGATAAGGACTTCAGACAAAAAGATGATAGAAAGTTTTGAAATGTGGTGCTACAGACGAATGATGAAAATTAGATTGGTAGATCACGTAACTAATGAGGAGTTGATTAACCGAATTGGGGAGAAAAGGAGTTTCTGACATATCCTAAGAGAAGGGATAGATTGGTAGGACACATTCTGAGACATCAAGGAATTGTGAGCTTAGCATTAGAAGGAAGTTTGTTGGGTAAAAATAGTAGAGGGACACCGAGGGACGAGTACAGTAAGCAGATTCAAACGGATGTAGGTTGCCGAACGTATTCTCAGATGAAGAGACTTGCACAGGACACGGTAGCGTGGAGAGCTGCATGAAACCAGTCTGCCGACTGAAAACCACATCAAGAACAACATATACCAGAGTGACGCACACCATCTTCAACCACATTGAACGTTTCACTAGGTTAACTACGAGTAGAGTAGTGCAACGTCCGACTTTATCTACCAAATGATTTACATGCAAGGTGGACACACAAGGCCCTGTGAAACTTTCTTTTCTGATTAAGATTTATCCATTATTCTGCTCCATGAATAATACCATGATAAGTTGTATATATACTGTCTAAGGCTTAGCCTACTTATTAATAGTTTCCACGGTTCTTGGTATAACGTCCTCTGCATGTGGAGTGATGAGGATCGCAAATTTACAGAAAAAAGAATGGCTAATAATGTGAGATAAAAGGGAAAAGAAAATGAATTTCAGTTGATCGTGACTGAATTTTGAATAATCTATAAATGGCACAAAATGAGCAAATTACTTTATATGAAACTAAAGAATGTTCAAAAAATGTTAAAATGTTTATATAGTCTATGGGACTTAACTACGGGGTCATCAGTCCCTAAACTTACAAATTACTTATGAACTACTTACGAACTAGGACGGCACAAATATCCATGCCCGAGGGGGGAGTCGAGCCCCCGACCGTAGTGGCCGTGCAGACTGTGACTGGAGCGCCTTAGTCCCCCCCCCATTTTTATGTATATATATATTTTGTAATATATGACAAGAGGTGCGCCGTAGTGATGCCGCCGGCATACTTAGAATCGTCCAAACGTGTCTTCTCGTTGATTATTGTGTTCCGTTGTGGGTTCTGTTCAGTTCAGGTTGGTTGCGTTAAGATTTATCTTCTCATCGATTGGACGTTCCAGCTGCGAGGCGGGTCGTGAAAGGCACTCCGTAAAAAGTTGGAAAAGTATTTCTGGTACTTTGGGTTACGGGTTAGGACGCAGTGTCGTTCATTAAGAAAATTCCAGTATCCAAGTACTGATTTCTCGCCAGGATCAAAGAGGTATCGGATCGTGTAGCCACGAATCCAATTTACTGAGTGTGTTTTGGTGGTGGGGTAGAAAGTCTCTTCCGGAAATAGGAGCATGTTGATGTCGATCTGGGCGGGTGTTTGGCGAGTAAGGAACGCCAAATTAAGCCGCGCGAGCGTCCAGACATCGTTTGTCTGACCACAGTGGAACCTGTGGCCGTCTGTGTCGTCCACTCCGCAGTGAATGCAGAGGGGCGAATCGGCGAGATGGATCCGATGCAGGCGATGTCGGTTTACTTGTTTTCCGTTCACAGTGAGATACCAGGCTGACTGGACGTCTGATTCGAGAAAACGTTCGTAAATAGCTTTCCATATATGCCGCCATACATACTGTGGATGCTTAATTTCGATCTGGTTGGATGGTCGACACTGTTGTAGCAGATCATATACTGTTTTAGTCTTAGACAAACGAGCAGGTGGTAAAGATTTGTATACATAACTAAGGTCCAAGAAGAATCGTCGGATATGATGGAAGGCAACTGAAATGGCTGCAATCATCACTGGGGCTACCAAAGAGTCCGGGGCAAAGGCATTGAATAGTATACCGGTGAGACTCTGTGGGCAACGTCGCCAGATTTTTAACTCAGAGCTGACGTAGAGCGCCGTGACTCTGGTCGGTACATGTGTTAGTCCCACCCCACCACGTTCCCGAGGGAGTGCAAGGGCGTCGTATTGCACTTTGAATATCAATCCGGAGCTGACGTAGGAGCCTAACGCAGCCAATATACGCTGTGCCAGGAGAGTTGGGATCGGTAGCACTTGAGCAACATGGGGTATGCGAGAGGCATGATAGATGTTCACATATTGTGTACGTTGAACTATGTCGAGGGATCGTAGTCGGTGATCTGCCAGACTTCCCCTGATTCTGTGAAGCAATCGCCGACCGTTGATCGCTGCTGAGCGGCGGAGATCGGCTGAAAAATCTATGCCAAGACATCTGACGGTGGTGGCTACACTTAGAGGAGCGATGTTTCTCCCTGGTAGGCCCTCGCCGATGAGCAAGACCTTGGATTTTGAGACGTTGAGCAAGCTGCCTGATGCCTCGCCATGGCCACCCACGTCAGGGCTGACCGTACGTCGTTCTCAGTGCGTAGGTAAAGGACGATGTCATCGGCGTAAGCTGTACAACAGAAGCGGTTCCCATGTAAACTAATACCTTCCAAACGTTGACGTAGTCCCTGGAGCAATGGTTCTAAAGCAAAGGCGTATAATATAGTTGAAAGTGGGCAGCCTTGTCGGACGGATCGTGTTATAACCACGGGTGGGGTGAGGCGACCGTTGAACATGATTTTGGAGGTCGCGCCAGTCAGAAGGCTCATAACTACTGCAATAATGTCGCCAGGGAAACCCATGTGCTGGAGAACTGTCTGTAAGTAGGAGTGATCAACACGGTCGAAGGCCTGGCTAAAGTCAAGTGAAGCCAGGGCACCAGGAAGTCGTTGATATTGGGCAAGTGCTATCATGTCTCGATAGCGGCAAAGAGCCGTATGGATATTGTTGTCTCCTCCTAAGGACGTCTGGTCGCAGGATGTGACATACCGTGCAACTTTCTTGAGTCGTGAGGCCAACAACCGTGTAAATATTTTCATATCGCTGTTAAGCAGAGTTATAGGCCGATAATCTTGTATTCTGGATGACCCGTTCGGTTTGTGTACAGGAATAATTATGCCTTCAAGGAAGGTTTTAGGGACCTCAGTCGCTGGGGACATTAGTTCTTGAGCGATCGTCGTCCATGTAGGTGCTAACAAATAGTCAAAACGTTTATAAAATTCAACGGGAATACCGTCGGGCCCAGGAGACCTATTGTTATGCCCCATTTTAATTGCTTCTAGTACTTCACCCGTGGTCACGCCTTCCTGGAGTTCACGTGCCACCTCCACTGGGAGAGTACTTGGAATAAGTTGTGCGACTTCTGAAATCATTTCTGGCGAATGCGGAACAGCTTCATATAGTCTTGTGAAATGGGTATGAAACGCCTGACCGATGGCGTGTTGGGTATCGTGCCGGTGACCTTCCGCGTCAATCAGGGCGTGTATCAGAGCCCGGCGTCGTTTTTGTCTTTCCTGGATGAGATGGTACATCGACGGATGTTCTTCACCTATTCTATCATTTGTACGAGATCGGATTACAGTCTCTTCCAGGTGGCGGCGCATTATCAAAGAGATTTGGGCCTTTGTACGGTGAACCATCGTCTGCCTGGCTGGTGAGAAAGGCATCGTCACACATTCTCGAAGAATGGAATAATAAAAATTCAAAGTGTTGTTTCGCCATGTCTTGATGTCCCGGCCGTAATTCATCAGAGACTTACGCAGTGTTGGCTTTGCACAGGAGAGCCACCAAGATAGAGTGGAGTTATAGGCGTTACGACGGCGTAAACACTGTGCCCACGCACTTTCGATCATATGTCGACAGTCTGGAGCGGTCAGGTGAGACACGTTTAGTTTCCACAGGCCACGACTATGCCACACACGCTGTCGGACGAGACTAACGTCGCAGACATATGCCTCATGATCTGAAAAGGCTAAGGGCCAGACTTCCGCGTGGCGGGTTCCACCTGCGAGAGAGCGGGTGAGGTATATGCGATCCAGGCGGCTCGAGGAATGGGCGCTGTAAAACGTAAAGCCAGGGCGAGATCCGTAGAGCTTTGTCCAGGTGTCAACGAGTTGTAGTCTGTCGATGACCACAGAGAGAGCCGCACAGGGTGAATGTTGTGGCAGTTGGTCGGTGGGCCCTTGTGTCGAGTTGAAATCCCCGCCAAATACCAAGTCATCCTGTGGACCCATAAATAGCGGCGTGATATCCTCGGCGAAGAATGTATTGCGGTCTCGACGGTGGCTGGAGCCGGATGGTGCATAGATGTTAATGATACGCACTCCAAATACAGTAAGAGCCATTCCCCGAGCAGTGTGAAGGTAAACGACGTCCTCTGCTGGAATGCCATCGCGTAGTAGGATGGCGACGCCGCTGCCGGTGTCGGAGGCGTGTGAAACATAGCCAGTGTAACCAGTAGGGATGAGAAAATCAGCGACAAACACCTCCTGTAGGAGCGCAATATCAACATCACTTGAGTAGATGGTGTCTCGAAACATCGCCAGTTTGTGTGGGGCGCGAATGGTGGCCATATTCATCGTGGCGATACGATATTGCTGCGGATGGACACTTGTAAGGTTTACAGCGGCTCCCGAAAGTCGATGACTTGCCGTGTCTCCCACAGTTGCCGCAATTCTTAGTTGGGTACCAAATCTGTTGCCTCCATGGGATGCACCCGCTCGGCCACGTTAGCTGTCTGATCCGCTCCTTCGCCAACATCGTCGGCCCATGATGTGGATGTCGATGACGTGTGCTGGCGTTGGTCTGTAACGGACGAGGCGCATGATCCAAGCGGTGCAGTGAGGGTAAGGTCGTTCTTAGGTGCTGACATCAAGGATGGTATGTCCTGATTTGAGGTATGGTGCGTCACCGTAGGACTGTCCAGGGTGGCAGTATCATCCTGCTGTTGGTCGGAAAATGGTACGTCACTGTCAGACATTCGTTCGGTATCTGAAAAGGTCGTCTGATGGAGGCCGTCAGCGGAGGGTGTTCGACGGCGTTTCTTACGCCTCCGAGGTGACCGCTGTTTTCGGATGTGTTGTTCTGAATCAAAATGTGGTTGCTCCTCTTCTATCGCCGCACCCGTCTGTACGAAAGCGGACGTCGGCACCACACTTAGGTCGATGTCCATGGTACCAGCAGAGTCATTCGGAGTTGTCTCTACTGTTGCCGGTTCTGGTGAGGGCGCTGGAGGCGGTGCTGTGCTTGTGTCGTCGGTATTTTCTTCTGTGTTGGGTACAGGCAACGTAGGTTTAGGCATTTCCTGGAGTTGTATTACGTGGTTCTGTGCAACTGCAGCGTAGGTGACGGGTAGGGACGTGACCGTTGTTGCTGAGGCCACCTCACCTAGGGGTGAACATGTTCGTGGCTGGCCATCGTACATAACGATGGCCCGCACACCACCAATCATCAGGTACAAGGAACGTGTTTCTTCAGCTCAATCTGTATCTGACGCACACCATTTAATACCTGGTAGGTCGTAAATGTTTGCCACTTTTCTGCGAGGTGACCCACGACGTTACCATATGGTTGGAAGGCTGCAATGACCGTTTCTTGAGGTACTTCAAATGGGAGCTCAAACACCCGTAGAGTACGTAATCCGAATCCTACATGATCGACCGTTACGGCACCGATGTGTCCATCAGTGTGCTTGAACTGTAGTCCGGTGTTATGTCGTTGGACAACTTCAGTGTATAGCACTTCTGTCGTCATCTTGATATAGACGATGCTTCCCGTGATTGAAAAGTGTATTCCGATCACGTCTTGTGGGTTCAAACGAAGATCTTCTCGTATGAACTGTTCGATTTCAAAAGCTCTTGGTCGTGGATGTTCAGCCAGAAACGTGACTTTGATCGTCGCACGGCGGTAAGCGTGCGCCATGAGGTTCGTGAATGCGGGACTCAATACACACAAATACCGCGACGCGGAAGTAAACAAACCCCGGAGCGGAGCGTTAAGCGGCGCGTGGCGCAGGTGCGCACGCTGGCACGGCCCAAGGCCAACTGTTTCAAATGTTCAAATGTTTGTATAGCTTATGGGACTTAACTACGGGGTCAGCAGTCCCCAAACTTACAAACTACTTATGAACTACCTTATCCTAAGGACGGCACAAATATCTATGCCCGAGGGAGGATTCGAACCCCCGACCGTAGTGGCCGTGCAGACCGTGACTGGAGCGCCTCAGTCCCCTCGGCCACCGCGGCCGGCTTCCCTGTATCATTTCCGTAATGCTGTCTCCCCTGTGTCGTGACAATACAAAACGAGCTGCCCTTCTTTGGACTCTTTGGGTGTTCTCCGTCAAACCCACCTGATAAGGATCCCACATTGGGTAGCAATACTCCAAAAACGGACGGACAAGCGTAGAGTATGCAGTCTCTTTACTATCTCCGTTTGATAATTTAAGATTGCATCTTTCCAATAAAACGCAGTCTCTGGTTCGCCTTTCTCACGACATTATCTATGTGTTCTTTCCAGTTTAAGTCTGTAGTAATAGTAATTCCTAGGTATTTTGTGGAATTTACGGCCTTCACTTTTGATCGATTTATCTTGTAAACGAAGTTTAACGGATTTCTTTTCGTATTCATGTGGACGACTTCACACTTCTCATTATTTAGAGTCAATTGGTTACATTTTGTTCGGGAATTTAAGTCTCTAATGGCTCGGCACTTGAAAAGTTTAAGGGGTTTTGTAACTCGACGTTCTGTGATTAATCTCGCAAAGCAACTTTATCCGTGCTGAGGTAGAGTTTGAATTTTGCACCGACACGCAAGAGTTTACCTGCCGTTGATTTTATTAATTCTTGCTATAGTCGACGTCATCGATTTGCGATTCATGTTTCAGTCAATCTGGATCAAATTCGGAATACTGTTGTTGCAACTCGTCTCGTCTGTGTTGCCACGTAGTACTTGTCACAACATAGACGAGACGGGTTCCAGAAGTAATTACAAGATTCTGAAGGATTAAATTCAAAAAGGATTAAAAAACACTTCCGACTGTTGGCTAATAATAAATTATTTCATTTATTAGTCTCTTCTATTCAACAATCTATTTTAAACTCTTTCCTGTTTTTATGGAGGAAGCTAGAATGGAAGTGTGAAGTGTGTCGACTGCTAACTAGGGCACGTTCAGCAGATGAGGCAGCTGTGTTGACTAGAATACACTCTTTCACTTTCTGAAGGTAGCTGGGGTAAAATATAGGGAGCAAGGAGTTATATTCAACTTGTACAAAACCCAGACAGCAATTATTAGAGCTGAATGTCATGAAAGGGTCGCTGTTGTTGGGAAGGGAGTGGAACAGGGTTGTAGCCTTGTATGGGAGACGGAATTAAAGTGCAGGGAGAAGAAATAAGAACTTCGCGATTTGCCGATAACATAGTAATTTTGTCAGAGACTGTAACGGATCTGGAAGAGCAACTGAATGCTTTGTACAGTGTCCTAAAAGGAGGATATAAGATGAACATTAATAAGAGTAAAACTAGGGTAATGGAATGGAATGTCAGAATCAGATTAGGTAATGAGACAATAAAAGTAGTAGATGAGTTTTGTTATTTGGGTAGCAACATAACTTCTGATCGCCGAAGTAGAGAAAATATAAAATGCGGACTGGCTATGGGAGGAAAAGCGTTTCTAAAGAACCGAAACTTATTAACATCCAATATTAATTTAAATGTTCGGAACTAGTTTCTGAAAGCATATGTCTGGAGTGTAGCCTTGTATGCGATTGAAACGTGGACGATAAGGACTTCAGACAAAAAGATGATAGAAAGTTTTGAAATGTGGTGCTACAGACGAATGATGAAAATTAGATTGGTAGATCACGTAACTAATGAGGAGTTGATTAACCGAATTGGGGAGAAAAGGAGTTTCTGACATATCCTAAGAGAAGGGATAGATTGGTAGGACACATTCTGAGACATCAAGGAATTGTGAGCTTAGCATTAGAAGGAAGTTTGTTGGGTAAAAATAGTAGAGGGACACCGAGGGACGAGTACAGTAAGCAGATTCAAACGGATGTAGGTTGCCGAACGTATTCTCAGATGAAGAGACTTGCACAGGACACGGTAGCGTGGAGAGCTGCATGAAACCAGTCTGCCGACTGAAAACCACATCAAGAACAACATATACCAGAGTGACGCACACCATCTTCAACCACATTGAACGTTTCACTAGGTTAACTACGAGTAGAGTAGTGCAACGTCCGACTTTATCTACCAAATGATTTACATGCAAGGTGGACACACAAGGCCCTGTGAAACTTTCTTTTCTGATTAAGATTTATCCATTATTCTGCTCCATGAATAATACCATGATAAGTTGTATATATACTGTCTAAGGCTTAGCCTACTTATTAATAGTTTCCACGGTTCTTGGTATAACGTCCTCTGCATGTGGAGTGATGAGGATCGCAAATTTACAGAAAAAAGAATGGCTAATAATGTGAGATAAAAGGGAAAAGAAAATGAATTTCAGTTGATCGTGACTGAATTTTGAATAATCTATAAATGGCACAAAATGAGCAAATTACTTTATATGAAACTAAAGAATGTTCAAAAAAATGTTAAAATGTTTATATAGTCTATGGGACTTAACTACGGGGTCATCAGTCCCTAAACTTACAAATTACTTATGAACTACTTACGAACTAGGACGGCACAAATATCCATGCCCGAGGGGGGAGTCGAACCCCCGACCGTAGTGCTCGTGCAGACCGTGACTGGAGCGCCTTAGTCCCCTCGGCCACCGCGGCCGGCCTTAAGAATGTGATAGCACAAAAGTTTTATGTGTGTTCTACCGTGTCATAATGTAAAATAGCTATTACTTTAACAGTCTTACATTATAACGCGGTACGACACCCAGAAAACGTTTATGTCAACAGACTCCAGCCACAGAAGCCTACGCAGTTATATTAAAAATGGGTGTTTTGCGGCCGGGAACGTAATGAGTGAAAATGTACTCACTTGGAATTTGTAACTCGCAGGCTCCGTGAATCTGCAAGCAGGTAGCTGTAATCCAAAATTATCAGTACATTTCGCCGTAATGAAAGATCTGGTATTTACAGACTACCGAAGTGTGCAGCAAACAGTGTAAAAATTACATTTGTAAGTTTGCAAATCGTAAGTCAAAGTATTTATAATTTTTAAATAGGGCTGCGATAGCATGAAACATAGATTGCATGTTATGACTATCGATAATGTACAAAATTCCCATGTAAGAGTAAAACTTTGGAAGACAATGCCTACACACAGTACGTAAATGTAAGCATCGCCATTCAATTCCGCATGATAAACCGTAACTGCGTAATTACTAAAAGGCAGGTACCCACCATTCATCGATAAATATGATTTTAAAGTTACCGAGGTTTATTAAATAAGTCACGCTCACAGGAACGAATTCTAAAGATAAGAATATTTCAAGGACGTATCTGTCCAGTTCGGAAGCTAAAACGAAAGAGAGCGTTTTCTTTCGTTCTTGTTCCTATTACAAAGGAAATAAATGAATTTAAAACTATAGTCATAATTGAAAGGAGCATAAAGAAATCGTCTTTGAATGACGACAAAGATATTGTGTAATACTGCACTTGCCCCCTTTTTTTTATTTTCGGCGAGTGAAGTGCCATAACGGCCTAAGCACCGACAAAACTAACTTTTATTACCATAAAATACATCACAAAATTACAGAAGATACATAAAATGTTGAAATCTTCACACGTTTTTCAAGTTAGATAATGTTGAAGATTCCAAAACACATTTTATTGTGGAAATCATTGTTTATTTCATTTCATATTTGAATCACTGTCACTAATAATCGAAATCAGTAGGCAAGAGTTTCATAATTGACAATATTGTTCATTTCTACATATTTTAAGTAAACCATTTTGCAAGAATCACAGAAAGTTATCGTAAAATGTATCGAGAATACCGATGGCTGATTGAGTGACCGTCCGCGCGTAGAGCGCGCGAAGCGACGCAGACAGCTGTGGAACCCGTCTGGCCACGTTCGTGTTTCTTGCTGTTTATTCCGTGATTGTTTCCTGAAAGAAATCTTACAAACAGCATTGGTATTGAAACGTCCTGGCAGATTAAAATTCTGCGCCGGATCCGGGATTCGAACCTGGGACCTTTGCCTTTCGCGGGCAAGCGCTCTACCAATTGAGCTATACTGGCACGCTTCACGGTCCGTCCTCACAAGTTTACTTCTGCCAGTACCTCGCCTCCTACTTTCCAAACTTCGAAATGAACAAAGCTATGATGTCGAAACAGTCGGCAAATAGCAGTAGGCCAAATCGTTCTGCAGAAGAAACATTACCGACGAACATAGGACAATCAAACGAAAATTTTCAAACGCAAACAGAAACGCATAGAAATCTGACAGATTCGCAAATAGTACATTATAGGAAAGTAGACGAGAATAGAAGGGAAACAGAAGATAGCGAATCAATCGATTCAGCCGCCAGTGGAGAGGAACAGAATCATTTAATGGATGATGAAATATGGAGTAGGAAATTAGCGCTTCCACTTATGTACAGACATCTCGTATACTGAGAAAAGCAACAGTGGTCTAACACTCCTGGCATGATTGACTGAGCTGGCCTTGCAACACCAGCTAATGTGGCTTTGCCACGCAGTTACTGCGAACGGCAGAACGCAAGGGGAAACTACAGTCGCTACTTTTTTCGAGGATATGCAGCTCTACTGTATGAATATACAGGGTGTTACAAAAAGGTACGGCTAAACGTTCAGGAAACATTCCTCACACACAAAGAAAGAAAATATGTTACGTTGACATGTGTCCGGAAACGCTTAATTTCCATGATAGAGCTCATTTTAGTATTTGTCTTTAAATGTAAACTGAAATAATTCGTGCAGACAATTGTCAAAATACCCAATTGTTTCGTTAGTATGTACTGTACTTCCTCTATTCACCACCAGTTGGCCCAATTGAAGGAAGGTAATGTTGACTTCAGTGCTTGTGTTGACATGTGACTTATTGCTCTACAGTACTAGCATCAAGCACATCAGTACGTAGCATCGACTGATTAGTGTTCATCACGAACGTGGTTTTGCAGTCAGTGCAATGTTTACAAATGCAGTGAATCGAGGAAGTACAGGAGAAGCGGGTGCAGTTGGTGTGTTAGCTGCTGTTGCCGTGAACCCACACAGGAGTTCGCGGGACATTGCGAGAGCCGGTGGACTGAGTCAAAGTAGTGTCATGCGCAAACTGCATCGTCACCGCTTTCACCCGTTTCACGTGTCACTACATCGCAATTACATGTTGATGACTTTAATCATCGAGTGCAATTCTGGCAATGGGCATTACCAGAGAATGCGTTGCACTTCTACCTGTTTATAGATGAAGTGGATTTCGCAAACCACGGGGCAGTGAATCTACGGAACATGCATTACTGGCCCGTGGACAATCCTCGCTGGCTCCTCCAGGTAGAGCGACAGCGACTGTGGACTGTAAATGTATGGTGCGGAATCATTGGCGACCACGTCATTGGCACTCACTTCATTGCAGGGGCCCAAACAGCTGCAGCATACTTCGGGCTTCTACAGAATGATCTGCCAACGTTTCTCGAAAATTTCCCACTGGAAACGCGTCGACGTATGTGGTATCAGCATGAGGATGCACCTGCACATTCCGAAATTAATACTAGGCTGATCGTTGACAGGATGTTCGACGGGCGTTTCATAGGACGTGGAGGACGCATAAATTGGCCAGCCCGTTCTCCTGATTTTACACCTCTGGACTTCTTTCTGTGGGGTACGTTAAAGGAGAACGTGTACCGTGATGTGCCTACAACCCCAGAGGATATGAAACAACGTATTGTGGCAGCCTGCGACGACATTACACCAGATGTACTGCGGCGTGTACGACATTCATTACACCATAGATTGGAACTGTGTGCAGCAAATGATGCCCACCACTTTGAACATCTAATGGCCTGACATGTCGGGACACACTCTATTCCACTCCGTAATTGAAAACGGAAACCACGTATACCTCACCCCTCATGGTAATGTACATGTGCGCGAGTGAAAAAGACCAATAAAGGTGTTAGCATGTGGACGTAATGTGCTGTTCTAGTCTCTTCCGTACCTAAGGTACATCACCGTTCCCTTTGGATCCCTACTTAATTCGGTTCTCTCCGATACACACGATCGAACAGCGGAGGCGTGGTACTCAAGCGTCAACTGTAGGTTACAATATCTCCGGATGTAATTAACAAAAAAATGTTCAAATGTTTGTTAAGCTTATGGGACTTAACTACGGGGTCATCAGTCCCTAAACTTACAAACTACTTATCAACTACCTTATACTAATGACGGCACAAATATCCATGCCCGAGGGGGGATTCGAACCCCCGACCCTAGTGGCCGTGCAGACCGTGACTGAAGCGCCTCAGTCCCCTCGGCCACCGCGGTCGGCTGTAATTAACATTTGACAATGCAACAGACGGCACTGATTACGTATTTGTTTATATGTTCAGATGTGCTAACAAAACTAACGGGTTGTATTTAAAAAAGACGTAGGTTTGTGTTAAAAAACATACTTCCGTGCACTTTTGTATGGTTTGTATTAACCAATTACACTAGCCCCTCTCCTCGCGTTCGGTCTGTGGAATCGGCTCGTCAGTATTTGATGTGGTTTACGAAATATATCCAGCGGCAATGTTAGGTGACTCACCCTGAATATGATGATGGCGTTTTCTCGGGCAAAATATTTCGGAGATCTACGGGCGGCGAATACTCAGGAGGATATTGTTATCAGGAAAGACAACACTGGCATCCTGCGGATGGTAGGGTGGAATTTACATCCCTTAATCTGGTAGAGAGGTTAGAAAATTTAAAAAGAGAAATGGGTTGAAATTAGATATAGTGGGGAACAGTGAATTTTGGTGGAAAGAGGAGAAGGATTTCTGGTCAGGTGAGTACAGGATTATAAATACAAAATCAGTTAGGGGTATTACATGAGTAGGTCTGATAATGAGTAAGAAAATAGGAATGTGGGTAAATTACTGTGAGCAGTGCGGTGACCGTATTATCGTAGTCAATATAGATACGAAGCTAACACCGACCACAGCAGTAAAGGCTTATATGCCAACTATCTCTGCCGATGATGAGGAGTTCGAAGAAAAGGAGAGCAAGTAAAGGGAGAAGGAAAATATATTTGCGATGGGAAACTGGAATTCCGTAGTAGGAAAAGGAAGGGAAAGAAAAATAGAAGGTGAATATTGACTGGGCAGAAGGAATGAAAGGGGTAGCCGCCTGGTAGAATTTTGCACAGAACATAATTTAATCATAACAAACACCTGTTTTACGAATCACGAAAGCAGCTTGTACACTTGTAAGAGACCAGGAGACACCGCATGGTACGAGATAGATTTTATAATGTCAAGACATAGATTTCGGAAGACATACCCAGGGACAGATATAGACTCAAACCATATCTTATTTGTTATCAACTGTAGACTGAAATTCAATAAAATGCAGGAATGTTGAATACAAGGAGATGAGACCTGTATAAATTCACGGAACCTGAAGTTCTTGAGAAATTCAGAGGGAGATTTAGGCAACTACTGGTAGAAACGGGCCAAAGTAAAACAGCAGAAAAGAATGTGTAGCATTGACAGATGAAATAATGTAGGCGGCAGAGGACAAAACATGTAGAAAGCCAAGACCTACAAAAACTCCTGGGATATCATAGGATATATTACATTTAATTGATGAACGTACAATATATAAAGATACACTAAATGAAACAGGCTAAATGAAGAACAGGCGATTAAGTAATGACATTGACAGGAAGTACAAAATGGCTAAGTAGGAATGGCTAAAACTAAAATACAAGTTTGTATAAAAATGTATAAATAGGGGAAAAGAGATACCTACTACAGGAAAATAAAAGACACATTGCGAGAAAAGAAAACCAGCAGCATGAATATACACATCTCAGATGGAGAACCACCTGAAAGTTGAAAGGTGGAAACAGTATATAGACGGGCTGCAGAAAGGAAGTGAATTGAGAGAGAATATTGTAGGAAGGCAGTTGGAAGCAGATGAAGATGAAATACAAGATATTATACTGACACAAGTATCTGACTGAGAACTGAAAGACCTAAGTCGAAACAAGGTGCCTGGAGTGGACGACATTTCGTCAGAACCACTGAAGTCTCTGGGAGAGTCAGCCATGACAAAACTATTTCACCTGATGCGTAAAATGTATGAGACAGAACCACTGAAGTCTCTGGGAAAGTCAGCCATGACAAAACTATTTCACCTGAAGCGTAAGATGTATGAGACAGGGGAAATCCCCATGTCAAAGAAAGCAGGCGCATACAGGTGTGAAAATTAAAGAAGCTTCAATTTATTAAATCATGTTCGAAAATTTTAAAACGAAATATTTACAGACAATTGGAAAAGCTGGGAGAAGCCGAACGCGGTGAAGATGAGTTTGGATTCAAGACCACGGGAGGCAGTACTTACTTTACGGCTTATCTTAGAACATAGGTTAAGGGAAGGTAAACCTACACTTCTAGCTTTTGTAGATTTGGTGAAAGCTTTTGACAATGTTTGTTTAAATGCTGTCTTTCAAATTCTGAAATAAGCAGGATTAAGATATACGGAAGGTTATTTACGACATGTACAAAAACCAGAGAGCAGTTATCAGCGTTTAATGGCAAGAAGAGAATGCAGAGGTTGGGAAGGGAGAAAGACAGGGTTGTAGCCTTTCCCCAATGTTATTCAGTTTATACATTGAGCATGCTATAAAGGAAAGCAAGGAGGAAATTGGAGAAGGAATAAAATTTCATGGTGAAGAAATAAAAACGTTGCGTTTTGCTGATGACATTGTAATTCTGTAAGAGACAGCAAATGACCTGGAAGAGCAATTGAACGGAGCAGACAGTGTGTTGAATGGTACGTATAAGATTGTGACGCTACAGATAAAGAGGGCAAGCTGATTGTTTCCACGTGAAATCAAGTTTTGCAAGCTGTTGGGTTCCCCAGCTAACAGTTTGACCCTAGTGACTAGAAAACAGATCGTTAGGAAAACCCTAATCTGCTCGGAAACAGGAAACGGCGGCCTTGGATTAGCGAGGGCGACTATCCCAGATTCCAACTAAAATATGATATAGACATACACATTATTCTAAAAATCCATATAAAATCAGAGAATGATCATACGGCAAATATAATTATATGAATGGATTCCGAAGACTTGTGAGAATAAAACGTCGTAATTACAATTTCAATATCCCTTACAGATAAAAAGCCAATAAATTTCTGTACTATAATAATAGTATTATAAGACTTATATTTACAATTATTGATACGTAGTTTTTTATCAGTAATAGTTTAAGAAGCAAATGGGCATCGCACCACGCTACCTATTTTTAAAGACGCAACACGTGTATTCCGTATTCTTTCAAAAAACGTTGTTTTACTCTCTTACACTAATTTTCCACTCCCATGAGCGACAGACATTGCCGAGGTGGGGTGGCTTGCGCACCTCAACGATACAGATAGCCGTACCGTAGGTGCAACCACAGCGGAGGGGTATCTGTGGAGAGGCCAGACAAACGTGTGGTTCCTGAAGAGGGGCAGCAGCCTTTTCAGTAGTTACAGGGGCAACAGTCTGGAAGATTGACTGAGCTGGCCTTGTAACATCAGCTAATGTGGCTTTGCCATACAGCTACTGCGAACGGCTGAAAGCAAGGGGAAACTACAACCGTTACCTTTCCCGAGAACATGCAGCTCTACTATACGAACATATGATGATGGCATCCTCTCGGGTAAAATATTCCGGAGGTAAAATAGTCCCCCATTCGGATCTCCGGGCGGGGACTACTCAGGAGGATGTGATCATCAGGAAAGACAATACTGGCATTTTACGGGTCGGAGCGTGGAATGTTAGATCCCTTAATAGAGTAGGAAAATTAGAAAATTTTAAAAGGGAAATGGATAGGTTGAAGTTATATATAGTGGGGATTAGTGAAGTTCGGTGGCAGGATGAACAGGATTTCTGGTCAGGAGAGTACGGGATTATAAATACAAAATCAATTGGGGGATCACAGGAGTAGGATTGATAATGAATAAGAAAATAGGAATGCGGGTAAACTACTATGACCAACACAGTGATCGCATTATCATTGTCAAGATAGATACGAAGCCAACACCGACAACAGTAGTATAGGTTTATATGCCAACTAGCTCTGCCGATGATGAGGAAATCGAAGAAATATATGAGGAGCTAAAGGAAATTATTCAGACAATTAAGGGAGAGGAAAAGTTAATTATTATGGGAGACTGGAATTCGATAGTAGTACAAGGAAGGGAAAGGAAGATAGTAGGTGAATATGGTCTGGGCAAAAGGAATGAAAGAGGAAGCCGCCTGGTAGAATTTTGCACAGAACATAATTTAGTTATAACAAACACCTGGTTCAAGAATCACAAAAAGGTAGGAAAATAAGGAGATGGGACCTGGATAAATTGAAGGAATCTGAGCTTCTTAAGAATTTCAGAGGGAGCTTTAGGCAACAATTGATAGAAACAGGGGAAAATAAAACAGTAGAGGAGGAATGGGTAAAATTGAGAGATGAAATAGTGAAGGTAGCAGAGGACAAAATAGGTAGGAAGGCGAGACCTACAAAAAATCCTTGGATATCACAGGAGATACTAAATTTAATTGATGAAAGGAGAGAATATAAAAATGCAGTAAATGGAGTACAGACGACTAAGAGATGAGATTGACAGGAAATGCAAAGTGGCTAAGCAGGAGTGGCTAGAAGGCAAATGCAAGGATGTAGAAGAATGTATAAATAGGGGAAAAATAGATACAGCCTACAGGAAAATAAAAGAAACATTTGGAGATAAGAAAAACAGCTTATGAATATCAAGGACACGGATGGAAAACCAGTTCTCAGCAAGGAAGGGAAAGCTGATAGGTGGAAAGAGTATATAGAGGGGCTCTACAAAGGAAATGAACTTCGAGACAATATTGTAGGAAGGGAAGAGGATGTAGATGAAGATGAAATAGGAGATACTATACTGAGAGAAGAATTTGACAGAGCCCTGAAAGACCTAAAGTCGAAACAAGGCCCCTGGAGTATATGATATTCCCTCAGAGCTACTGAAGCCTCTGGGAGAACCAGTCATGACAAACCTGTTTCACCTGGTGTGTAAGATGTATGAGACAGGCGAAGTACCCTCAGACTTTAAGAAAAATGTTATAATCCCCATTCCCAAGAAAGCAGGTGCAGACAGGTGTGAATACTACAGAACCATCAGTTTAATAAGTCATGGTTGCAAAATATTAACACGAATTATATACAGAAGGATGGAAAAACTGGTAGAAGCCGACCTCGGGGAAGATCAGTAGATACGCAGCAGATAAATACAATTATATGTATTATAATTTTCAAAATGAAATGCCAAGATCGCACATTAATAATTTATTTACTGACGACCAGTTTCGGTGAACTGTGTCACCATCATCTGGTCACATACATATTACAAGCTGGTCATCTTGTTAAAAATTTTGTATAAAAGAACAAGTGCAATATGTATGTGACCAGATGATGGTGACACAGTTCACTGAAACTGGTCGTCAGTGAATAAATTATTAATGCGCGATCTTGGCATTTTATTTTGAGAATTATAAAACGATCAGATCGCCTCCAAACCCGACTATGTCATGTGATCTTAAGAATTATATGTATTTGTGGACAAGAACTGAATATATTTGTATAAAAAGCCATGATAAATTAAATATTATTTGTGTAACTATATTTCGACGGCGGCAGTATATTTAAACAGTAAGACGCACGCTTCATAGCTACTTGAGCAGAGAGCTTCAGTCTCAACCGATTTTAGTATTGTTAAATAAATATTTGTTTGTTACAAGTAAACAATATTTGTAGGGATTAGGTCAAAGCATTTAATTCTGTGATATTCAAATGTATAATATTTTGGAAGGGAAATTGTATTTTAAAGATGAGGCCTTAGGATGAGCGAAAGGATAAAATTTTGGGAGTGGGTAGAGCACGCTTTGAAATGCTTGGGAGGGGACTCGTAACTTGGACGCGGTGGTGATAGGTTGTTACTCTGGGCGGTCTGAAGCCGCGTTACGAACTTGTGATTTGGAGAGATAGGCACGTGTGGACTTAGAAAATTTACGGGACCGTGACAGCAGAACTTAGTCTCCGGTTGAAAATTGGTAAACTATGGACGGTATAGGGCCGTGGAACTGTAACAATTGAGCAATCGTGTACTCGTGTGATGACAAACTGTGTTTTATAACAAATACTGTAATTAATCGTGGATTAATTTGGAACTGCAATGTTAGTTGGATTTCATTAATTTGTCAACTGCGATTCAGAAAGTATCGCTCTTGCGAAACACAGCTTGCCCTTTATTCACGTGAAGTGATGTCATCGACAAGGGATCTCAAATCGATTCCATATTTCTGGATTTTCGGAAGGCTTATGACACTGTACCCAACAAGCGGCTTGTAATGAAATTGCGTGCTTATGGAATATCTCCCCAATTGTGCGATTGGATTCACGATTTCCTATCAGAAAGGACACAGTTCGTTGCAATTGACGGTAAGTCATCTGGTAAAACAAAATTGATATACGGCGTTCCCAGGGAAGCATTATAGGTCCCTTACTCTTCCTTGTATTTATAAACGATTTAGGAGACAATCTGAATAGCTCCCTTAGATTTTCGGGAAGATGCAGTCGTTTATCGGTTAGTGAAGTCAACAGAGGATCAAAAGCAACTGCAAAGCAATTTAGACAAAATTTGTACATGGTGCGAAAATTGGCGATTGACACTAAATAAAGAAATGTGTGAAGTAATACACATGACCACTAAAAGAAATCCGCTGAATTTCAGTTACGCGATAAATCAGTTAAACCTTAAGGTCGTAGATTCTACCAAATACCTAGGAGTTACAATTACGAACAACTTTGACTGGAGAGAACACATAGAAACTATTGTGGGGAAGGCGAACCAAAGGTTACGTTTCATTGGCAGAACGCTTCGAAGATGCATCAGTTCCACGAAAGAGACTTCCTACGGGATCTGTTAGCGAAGTTTCAATCACCGACTTTTACTTCTGAATGTGAAATTATTTTTTGGTGTCTCAAATACACCTCCAGCCATCGCGATTTAGGGTTTGCGTGATTTTCCTAAATCACGCCTTTTAAAGGGCACGGCCGATTTCCTTCCTATCCTTACTCAAATATCCGAGCGTTAGCTCCGTCTTTAATGATCACGCTGTCGACGAGACATTAAACCCTAACGTTGTTTGCTTCTTTCCTTCCATATCGCACCTGATTCCTTAATTCTCTTGAGCGGTGTGTGTGTATCTCTTTGTTGACAGAGGTTGACATTCAGCTGTTGTTTTGTTGTCCTCTTGTTCAGATGGATCGCGCAGACTGCTGCACTTCGCTGGAGTCTCTATAGTAGCCGGGCAGAAGGAGGTCCGACGAGAGATTTGGAGCTTTCCATTTTTCACCTCGGTGAACCCCTGAGAACCGGAACCGCGTGTCGAGTGCGACACGTGGGAACTGCGGCGGCGGCGGCCCAGGAGGTGCAGAGGAGAGCGGTAGAATGGGATGGCTGCTCGGCCGCGGCTGTGCCGGTCGTTGGCCGGCGCGGCGCGCATTCCTGGCAGCGGCGCGCCGCGCGTGCGCACTGCCTCTGCTCTGCTCTGCCTCTGCCTCTGTGCGCTGCTCTGCCCGCCTGTACCGCCGCACCTGCGACTGCCCGCCTGCGGGCTTACCAGTGGCCGCGGTACCCACCGTCATACGGCAGGGCCGGGGAGCTGTTTTGGCTCGTGGGCCACATTATAGATACAAAGGGCAGCGGAGGGCCGCAGATTAGAAATCTTTCACTTCTTTTCGATTATTCCCTTTAAAGAGAGCGATTGAACTTGAGTAATTTTGACTTCTTCTTCTTCCTTCGTTCTTCTCAAATTCTCTTCATGCGTTCACTTTTTTCCTGTTCTGTTCTCCGTGTGTTCTTGTTTATGTTTCTTTATAATGTTCCTAAACTGTTCTCTATTGTTTATGTTCTCTTGTGTCTTATGTTGTCATGATACCTAGTTCATTCCCAGTTCCTTAATATCCTCTTCTGTTTCAGTGATCCACTTCGTCTTGTTTTTGCTCTTGTTTGATATCTCAAATATTTGCCTTGTGCATTCATACTGATGGTATGTCCATAAAATTTAGTCCTTCTCTTTCTGATGGTGTCCGTTATTGTTTCCATGTCTTTGTAAATCTCTCTAGTTGGCAGCTTTATCCAAATTCCTTCCCGAAACACTGAACCATATATTTTCCTCAAAATTTTTCTTTCCTGTTTTTCAATCTTTTCAATCTGACCTTCGTATGACCATGAATGACTGTAGTTTATGCAGTATAGAGTGCCTCTGGTAGGACTCCTGTGTTGTAATGCCCTACTTTTGCATTGACAGAAATAGATTTCTTATTATAATGGTTCCAAGTTAGGTTATATGCTCTTTGTAATCTTGATACCCTTTCTTGATTGGCTATTGAGTTCAGTCCTGATGGTTGGATCATCTCTCCTAGATATCTAAAGTGAGAAACTTGTGGCACTTTTCCATACTGAGTTGTGATGGGGAGACTATCTGCAGGCTTGTTATATATAGTGGTGGTTTCCTGAACGCGTACCCTGAAGCAGTTACAGAAGATGAACATAAAATACAAGATCATTGTTTTACAATCCAAAGGGGGTCGGCTGTCCGTTAGGTCCTGGGGGCGGACCCTCACACCCTTCTGCTTCTTAGGACCATAGGTTGCACCTCGGAAAAGATGCGAGGTTTTACTTTAGAGACTTTCGTTTTAAACGGTTTATTTGCAGTAAGACTTGCATAGATGGCAACTACTACTAGGTCGATCATAATTCTATTTACTATTATTATTATTTACAAATTGACTATACACTCAACGACGCCGGCCGCGGTGGCCGAGGTGACTGAGGCGCTCCAGTCACGGTCAGCACGGCCACTACGGTCGGGGGTTCGAATCCCCCCTCGGGCATGGATATTTGCGCCGTCCTAGTTCGTAAGTAGTTCATAAGTAGTTTGTAAGTTTAGGGACTGATGACCCCGTAGTTAAGTCCCATAAGCTTATCAAACATTAAACACTCAACGACCATAATACGATTCTGAGCTTTTCGTGCAATGCGGAACCATGCAACGCATTTTTTTCCGTCGAAATTCATGTCATAATAGGATGTGTTCTATTCAGAAAAGTTGACTAAAAGGTATCGTATAATGTACAGTACTGAACTTTTTTAATTTTTATTTATTTATTCTCATATTTTCAAGAAATTCGAATCACTTACATCTACAGATACTCTACAAATCACATTTCATTTCCTAGAAGAGGGTTCATTAACCACTTTCATAACCTTTCTCTACCGTTCCATTCTCTAAAAGCGCGGGGAAAGAAAGAACACATAAATCGTTCTGTTTTCGATTTCATTTCTCTTATTTTATTGGGATGGTCATTCTCCCTAGATGTAAGTTGGTGCTAGCAAAATATTTTCACATCCAGAAGTAAAAGTCGGTGATTGACATTTCGCAAATAGATCTCGCCGCAACGGATAGCGTCGTTCTTTTAATGATTTCAACCTCAAATCGTGCAACATTTCCGTGACGCTCCCCCCTCCCCCCACACTGTAGCTTGATAAAACAAAACGAGCTTCCCTTCTCTGAATCTTTACAATGTCTTCCGTCTGGTGTTTCTAAAATACTACGGGACTTCCTAATAAAATTAAACTAAGCACGAAACATGGAAATGCATGTCAATATTCAAAACGCATTGCAGAGTTTCAGTTTTTTCTGGTACGAGTTCCAGAAGTTTATCCTTTAGTAAGACGTTGCTGTTAGCAGCGTCTATAATACTATCTGTAGTGTCACTAATGTAAGTTAAAAATACAATTAGACACAATACACTGCCCTTCCTCTAGGCCTTCATAAGTGAGTAATTGATTTAAGCTGAAATGTTAAAAAAGTGTAAAGTCCTTCATAAAAATAGGCCTAGAGAATAACCCTAGCTTAGTAAAATCCATCAAAATGACGGCTACGTTCAAATTGTCAGTGAGATGTGACGTTTCTAGGAACAACTGATGAACATGTGTACACGGGTAGAATGTTGCTTTGGAATCGCACACGCCGAATTGACGGGTGTTACTAACAAAAGTTCAAAAGCCCCTGAAAGACGGGTGTTAGTAGCAACCGTTAAAATCGGATATTAGTAACCCAGGTTTAAGCAATGCCACGTTTTAAAACTTTGTATTTTTTGTAGACGCCATCAAATTATAATCAAAATATCCACGGGTGTACTGCCGGTCTGCAGCGTCCAACGGGCCCGTTAGACACTGTAGACGGCAGTACACCCGTGGATATTTTGATTATCAAATACGCCGGGAGAAACTCAAGAATCACAGCACAAAATTATGATTGAAATGAATATTGTTGACTGAGTTTATAACTAACTTCGAATGGGTAAAGTTGAAAATGTGTGCCCAGCCAGGACTCGAACCCGGGCCTCCTGGTTTCTTCCGCTGACCTCAACACCATTGGGGACACAGCCTACCTGTAAGGAATTACATAAGTATGCCTCCGGCCAGACGTATAAACCTCAACTTTACTCTGCCCATTGGAACTCAAACTCGTTCTTATAAACTAATTCCCCTAAGGGTAAGGATCTGAGAGTACCTCCGCACTGAAGAAAGGATTTTTGCCCGTCATCGGCATATATATATATATATATATATATATATATATATATATATATATATATATATATATATATATATATATATATATGGCGTCTGTTCTTTCGGACTTATTGAGCAAGCTGTGAAGGAGAAGGAATTAAAATTCACGGTGAAGAAATAAAGCTTTTTCATTTTACAGATGGTATTCTAATTTTGTCAGGGATAATAGAGGACCAGGAAGAGCAATTTAACGGACTAGACAGTGTCTTGAAAGGAGCTTATGATCATTATCATGAGCAAAACAACGTTAATGAAAATCAGAAAATCAGTCGGTGCTGAAGTAAATACATTAAGTAACGAAACAACGAAGGTGGTCCCAATACAGACCTATAAAATGCAGAATAGCAATTCGAAGAGAAGCGTTTTTGAAAAGGAGAAATTAGTTAACATCGAGTATTAATTTAAGCGTAAGGAAGACCTTTCTAAAGGTATCTGTGTGGAGTGTTGTCCTGTATGGGATTGAAACATGGACGATAAACAGTGCGGACGGGAAGAGGATAGAGGCACTTCAGAAGAATGCTGTAGATCAGGTGGATACATCGCGTAACTAATGAGGAGGTACAGAACAGAATAGGGGAGAAATTTCTGGCATATCTTGACTGAAAGAAAAGATTGATTGGTTGGACACATTCTTATACATAAAGGAATCAGAGGGAAGTGTGTGGGGTAAAAAGCGCAGAGGGAGAACAAGAGACGAATACACTCTGCAGGTTCAAATAGATGTGGTTTCTTCAGGATAGAGTTGTGTGTAGAGATGCGCCAAACCAGAATTGGACTGAAGACTACAACAAGATTTTCTACGTTATGGCCTTGCACCCGTGATTTGTTTGTAACCTGCACGGTAGGTCAGAGCGTTCGGTCAGAACGCATTGCTACTGTCTGTAATAAAGAAATAAATTGAAAACTGAGTTTGATGTTAGAAAATATTTTTGTGTTGCGTATTAAATTCGTCTAACCAGCAAAAATAATAACTATTGTAGTAGCAAATCATCTGGAAGCATTAACGACTGGAACTAAAAGTGATTTATCTGAAAATATTAATCATTGTAAAACAAAACTTATCTACTATTAAGAATCTTTGAAGACATTACAAGGTAGCTCACTTCATTAGAAATCTGTGGAAACGTTAGCATCACCTAGTTCTAACACAGAAACAATTTAATTAAAATTATATAGTGATTATTGTTGTCAAAATATGTATTCATATTTTCAGAAGTAGTACTTCGAATTATACCGAGTGATCAAAAGTCAGTATAAATTTGAAAACTTAATAAATCATGGAATAATGTAGACAGAGAGCTAAATATTGAAACACATGCTTGTAATGACATGGGGTTTATGGTTTTTGTTTTGTTTTTTTTTTTTTTAGAAAAAAAATGCTCAAAAATGTCCGACAAATGGCGTTTCAATGATCAGAAAAGCAATTATTAGCATAACAAATTACGACAAAGCAAAGATGATGTTATTTACAGGAAATGCTCAATATGTTCACCATCATTCCTCAACAATATCTGTAGTCGAGGAATAATGTTGAGAACAGCTCTGTAAAGCATGTCCGGAGTTATGATGAGGCGTTGGCGTCAGATGTTGTCTATCAGCATCCCTCGAGATGCTGGTCAATTACGATACACTTGCGACTTCAGGTAACCCCAAAGCCAATAATCGCACGGACTGAGGTCTGTGGACCTGGTAGGCTAATCATGACGAAAGTAGCGGTTGAGCACACGATCATCACCAGATCTTTGACGCGTCTAGCAATAACTTTGTTTATTTTTTTGGTTCTAATAAAACCCCATGACATTCCAAGCATGTGTCTAAATTTTTACCCCTCTATCTACATTATTCCGTGATTTATTAACAAATTTATGCCGACTTTTGGATTGACGTTTAAAATTCTGATTGTAGCACTATTTATAATATGTCGTGCTATTGCAATCATTTCCAAAGAGTTTAATTTGAACGGGTCAACTGAAGCACGCGATACGGCCCGTCGGCTTTGATCAGTTATGTGATATCTGAGTTAAAGACGATAGTTTGTTTACAACCAATACAAAGATTATAGATTAAGATTTTATGTTTAAAAAGGGATCTGTAGCCTCTCTCCGATAGTTACGTATAACACAGGTACTTTTGAGTTGGTTTACGTTCTAGGAGGCGATCCAATTATGATATTGTAGAAAGATATAAAACAGCCAAGATCGCTGATCGTCAATTTTTATTTAAGACGACCGGTTTGCTGGACTATGTCAGTATCATCTGGTCCAATAAAATCATTTTACAAGGCCATAATGTCAACTGATCGACATTCTTGGCATGAGACCTGTTATCGATGGTACATTCCATTTTATCTGTAATTTACGATGATAATCACAGTTTATTTATCATCTACAATACATATATTACGATATTATCACGTATGTTTCTATTTGTTAATAGTGTTTGTTTTACTAGTTGGCACATCTACGTCTTGTGAGTCTTATGAGACTCAGGTATGTCGTCATTGGTCAAAGTTGAGGGATTGTATCGTGCTCTTCAATTATGCCTTATATAATAATAATTTTGTGTGGCTCTCTGGCCTGGTGCAAGTCTTTCAATTGGACGCCACTTCGGCAACTTGCGTATGCCTAGCCTACCACAGTTATCCAAACGGGGAAAGGGAATCTACAGCTTAACGTGGAATCCGAACCACATATCGTTACTGGCGGCTCCTCACATCGTTGAGAGGTGAAGGATGGGTTAAAACGCAGACTGAGAGAATCCGAGGTCCGACCGGGATTTGAAGCCGCGACCCTTCGGTTTCCAGCCTTGTTTACAATATGTATAAACCCAGTCAGCAAGGCTATTGCAAGTCAGTGATGTCATTCGAATCAGGTTGTGTGTGTGTGTGTGTGCTTTGTGTTATCCAGTTGATTTGTGGAATCTATGTAAATGTGTAACGAGTGCTTAGAATAACGATTATTGAAGAGGTATGAAACGAGGTGCTACGCGGAATGGCCGCATGGTCCAAGGCGTCACGCCACGGCCTGAGCGGCCGCTCCCGCCGGAGGATCGAATCCTCCGTCGGACTTAGTTTCGTGTGTGTGTGTATTGTCATTAGTGTAAGTTACCTTAACCAGTGTGCAAGTCTATGGACTTGGTCCAACAAGTTTACAAACAACAACTGTGAAATACATCTGCAGATGCATCTAGACACTAATTACCCCTGCTAAGGGAAGGAAAACTCATAAGTTATGGTGCCTATCAAATACGACATAATTTCGCACGGAAAGTATTGTTGTGACGTCGCCATTGGCCACAAAGCCGGCGGTGTCCACTCGTCGTCACGCCACTTGTAGTAACTCGCTCCACAGTACTTCGACCGCCGAGAGTGCCTCAAGTATCGTAAACCCTTCTGCCTTGCGTCGCGCGCCGGCCAATCAGAAGAAAAGGGCTCGCCAAGATATTCCGCCGCACCGACAGCTACGAGAGCAGTAAAGCGGAGGACAGTTCAGTCTAGCTGTCAACGAGTCAACGGAACAGTACGTCCATTCAGCATAGATTCGTCTACAGCGAGCCAGCCGTCCACATTAGCTCAACCCGGAGCACTACTATTGACTCATTGCAGTACTATGTATCAGACAGGACCTTGCAAGCGCACCAAAAGTTGAGTATTATCTCCAATCATAGTAAAATTGTACGTGAACTAATCACTTCTTTCAGTTGCAGACCTTGTCTACAACCAAGCCAGGGCCCACTTTCCGAACCTACCGTTCTCAGTAGCACATCCCGACGACACAAAATATATGTCTTTAAAATGATCAATCATTGAAGTTTGCACAAATTTTTAAAGAATTGTTAGTATTGGGGAATTAGAACATGACTCACGATTAGCTTTTCTGTTTCTTAGATAAAGTGTCATAATTGCATCTTACAAGGGAACCTCCCTATCGCAACTCCGTCAGATTTAGTTATTAGGACAGTGGATAGGCCGTGAAAAACTGAAAACACAGATCAATCGAGAAAAATGGAAGAAGTTGTGTGGAACTACGGAAAAATAAGCAAAATAATAAACCCGAACTGTCCTTGTGAAGGATAGAAACGTCGAGCACATTGTATGCGTAGCAGCACTGTAGTCCCATGGTGCCGGGCTCCGTAACAAAAAGCTGATCTAAATGATCAACGAACGCCGAAGTACGAACAATTAAAACGACCGCAGATCATAGGTCTACCAAAAAAAAAAAAAAAAAAAAAAAAAACAACAACAAGGTTAGCGCGAGCAGCTGCGGAGCGAGAGATTCTTTGTTCAAGCCTTCCTTCGAACGAAAATTTTAATTTTCGCAAAATTATAAGCTGTCCGTCCGTTCACTGACATCTCTGTTCGCTATAATCAGTTTAGTGTCCATGTTTTACGACCGCACCGCAAAATCATGCGATTACCAGACGAAAGGAAGTGCCTCTACAAATGGGAACCTAAAATATTTGATCGCAAGGTGATACGTCAACCGATTCCTCCACAGGAAGGTATCTTCATCACCACACTAACTATTTATCAACAAATGTAGGAAATAATCACACAAATGTTCGACATTCTATCCCTTAAGGAACTGTTAGGTTCCTTTAAGTTAGGAAAGTATTCATTGACCTAGTTATTGAAGTCGTGAGCTACATTTGCTGGATTCATACTGCCCACGGAATACAACTCACATATTTAATACGCACTCATCCAGAGTAACTAACAGTCAACTACCAGCCAGGAAGCTTCGTCAGCGGGATTGCTCTCTTTGCGGTGCACTGTAGTCGACTGACGTCGTGTGTTTAGATGTTCGTTTAGGCGTAGCGTTCTCTTACTACAACGGAGTTACCTCGCATCGGACGGGCTGACAAATAATAATTTTCTGAAAACAAAATTTTCACCTGTGGGAAGGCTCGAACCAAAGCCCTCTCGCTCCACAGCGCTTCACGCTAGCTACAGAAACACGGCGGTCCTGTCCTTAAATCATGCTAGACGTTGCTTGTATTTCGCATGGGCTGCTCATGTTTTATATTTTGTTTATTTTCTCATAATTCCACACAACTTCTTCCTGTTTTCTCGACTGATCTGTGTTCAGTTTTTCACGGCCTATCCACTGTGCCAACTTTAACTAAATCTGAGGGTGGGGGAGTTCGATTGGGGGGGGGGGGGGGTGGTTCCCTTGTTAGAAGGATTTCGTATGAATTGATTCCAACTTCAGTTTAGATTAGAGTAGTACTTGTTCCATAGATCATGAATACAACACTTCGTAATGATGTGGATCGTGTCAGGTTAATGAAAGGTGTCTTTACAAATTATTACTTTGTACTAAATATTACATGATAAAATATTTTATTATATTTTATTTATTTATTTATTCTTTTCAGATTTACTAATTTCTATCTAAAAATTCATCTATAGTGTAGAAGGAGCTGCCAATCAAAAATTCATTTAATTTATTTTGAAATACTAGTCAGACTGTGGTGCTGTTTGGTAGGTGACCAAAGACTTTTGTTACATCATAATTCACCCCTTTCTGTGCCAAAGGTGGATTTAACCTTGAATATTGAAGCTCATTGTTTCCCCTAGTGTTGTAGTTGTGTACACTGCTATTGCGTTTGAATTTGGTGGGATTGGTAATAACAAATTTCATAAGTGAATATATATATATACTGTGAAGATTCTTAGCTCTTTAAATACGTGTCTGCAGGATGATCTTGGATGGGCTCCAGCAATTATTCTGAGTACACGCTTTTGTGCAATGATGAATTACCCCAGAAAATGATGCCATACGAAACCAGAGAATGATAATAGGCATAGTAAGGTAATTTACTGAGATGTATATCACCAAAATTTGTAATTACCCTAATAGCATAAGTAGCTGAATTCAAACATGTCAGCAGATCTTCAATGTGTTTTTTCCAGTTCAACCCCTCATCAATGCATACACCTAAAACTTTTGAATATTCTACCTTAGCTACAGATTTCTGATAAAAGTCTATACTTATTAATGGTGTCATTCCATTTACTGTATGGAACTGTATGTACTGTGTTTTATAAAAATTTAATGACAATCCCTTTGCTAATAACCAGTTAATGATTTTCTGAAAGACCTCGTTTAGTTAGTTCTTGTATGTCAGGTGTGATAACTATACTTGTATCATCATCAAAACGAACCAGCTCCGCATCTTCCAGAATATAGAATGGCGAGTCATTAATATATATTAAGAACAGCAAAAGGCCCAAGACCGAACCTTGTGGCACCCCATTTTTGATTTTTCCCCAGTTTGAGAAATCGGCTGTTTTTGCATATTATGTCAACTATCTGCACTCTTCCTGTTAGGTACGAGTACACTGTCCCATTCATACCACAATACTTTAGTTTAACTAGAAGAATTCCATGATTTACACAATCAAATGCCTTGGAGAGATCACAATAAATCCCAACGGGTGATGTTCGATTTTTAAGAGCAATTAATATTTCATTGATGAAAGTATATATATCATTTTCTGTTGAAAAGCCTTTCTGAAAACCAAACGCACATTTTGTTAGAACTTTAGCTTTACCTATGTATGAAACTACTCTAGAATACATAACTATTCAAGAAATTTTGATTAGGCTGTCAGAAGTGAGATTGGGTTGTAGTTGTTGACATCAGACGTAACGTAACAAATTTTTGCCGTTAGAGAAGGAGCTGAAATTAGGTTTTGTGGAAACGGGACATCGGTTGGTCAGTTCAGTTCTTGCAAAAAATTGTCGAACAGCCGATCACGTTATAATTTTATTTAGGCGAGTAGTTTCGGTACCTCAGTTGTACCATCTTCAGGCCCCAATAGCGAATATTTGGATAAGCTCCTCCAATTCATAAGGTTGGACCTCAACTAGCATCAGTTTTACCAACCTCCAGTATGTGTCAACGCTGCAACCGTTAACTATCAACTGACATCAACTGACACCATAATTTCAAATGGCGGTAGTGGTGGGTCTTGGGGTTCAGGTAGGTAGCTCTGTGTTACGGAATGGAACACTCGGTAGTGGTACGTATGTAAATGCGCTTAAAGGCTGCACACAGACCGTATCATCAACACTGCTTCCAGTTTTCCCGCTGAGCTGCCGCTACTGAAAGAGACATAAATCAGCTTTACAAGCGGCTCTGGACAAGACGAGCCTGGGGAACAAGTCTGCGCGGGTGACGTGCGGCGGGCGTTAATGCGGCGCTACACGTGTTCCGCGGCGGATTAACATTTGTGGGCCGCGCTGCGCGTTTTTCCAGCCGGCGTCACTCCGCGGCTTAAATGAGGAGGGACGACCACTGACGTCGCCGACCACTGTGCGCGCCGCACCGGCAACAGGTTGGACTGGACCGCCGCGCAGGCCACGCCCGAGGCCAGGCTTCACTTTCGCTGCAGTCTCGATTCAGGTCTTCCCCGCTCTCTCGCTCTCAGTTTCCTGTCCCGGCAAGGCATTGTCCATCTACAGCCACACTTACCTGTTCCGGAAGACACCGTGCGGTGCGCGGCGGGAGGTACGAGGCGCGTCCAGAAAGTAGGCTTTTGCCATAGCGTGCCACAGTTTTTGCATGCATTCTTCAGAGAAAGTTGCCGCCTGTGTATTCAACCATGTGGTAACAGCTCTATCGTCGTTGAAGTGTTGACCACCAAGGATAGATTTTAGATGTAAGAAGAGATGAAAGTCGCTAGGAGAGAGGTCCGAGCTGTATTCTGTAAGAATTGTTTGGTCACATTCGGTGTGTGAGGTCAGGTATTATCGTGAAAAAAAAAAAAAAATTAAAAAAAAAATCTTTTGACAGTAATCCTCTTCTTACACCTAAAATCTGTCCTTGGTGGACAACGCTTCAACAATGATGACAAGCTGAAAGAACATGTTACCACATGTTTGAATACGCAGGCGGCAACATTATATGAAAAAAGCACACAAAACCTTGTGCCATGCTATGACAATTGCCTACAAAATTTCGGAAGCTATGTAGAAAAGTAGTTTAACAGTTGTAGATTTTTGTAAATTCAATATTTTTTCTGTATCTGTACCCGTTCGTTTTATATAACCATATGGAACTTACTTTCTGGACGCGCCTCGTACTTCGTATTACGGATGGGGAACAAATTTAGAGATACGTGTCAGACAAGTCGAAAAAAAGGACATCCGATACTTTTGCATCTCATTTGTAAAGTCGTATAATTACTCCGTTCGTAGTCAGAATTTTAATGCATTTTGATTTCGCAATGGTCAATCGATTGCAGTGCAATAAAACGGCCTGAGTGGATGAAATTATGCCGGAACTCGTCAAATACAGTGGAATGTCAGGTATTTATGGTAACATAGGATAATTCACAAATCTTGGGAGTCGAGACAGGTTTCGTTTGACTGGACGAAAGTGGTAATCACTCCAGTTTTCAAACATGGAAACAACTGTCAAGGAATCTCTTTAATTAGCACTGTAGGCGAAATATTATCAGGCATTAGGCCTCTTACAAGAGGCCACATGGATGTCGGATTTGAGAATTTTTTATATTTATCGTACGTGAAGTTGAGAACTTAAATAGCAGTCAACAAATCAATTCGACGTAACTCTCAAAAATTCTATAGAAAATCGACTTTGTAGTTTTGCAAGTACACGTAAGTATCAATAATTAGAACAATTGCAGCATATATAGGTGTAGCTCAGGTGGTAGCGTTCTGGCTTTCCAACCCTCGGTTTGATGGTTCGAATCCTTTCCGGTCAATTTTTTCTTCTTCTCTGCGTTGTGTTTCAATACTTACACAATTTTAATATCTAATGGTAATTTTCACAAATATTGATCGTATTTTTGTTTATTTGTAAATTTCTATATTTTATAAATAATGATGGTTTGAATCACAAAAGCATACGTTAACTTTTTTATTTTTTTATATTTTCTTTACAGTATTACCTTCACGACGGTAGTCTTTGGTTGCTGAATTTGTGAAGAGCTACGACACTGTTTTTGGAAAGTCATCTCCATAGCTGACGAGTAGGGAGCGAGTGGTGTAGCTGGCCGGGTGGCGTCGCTCTAGACAGTCGGCATGTAGATCGCCAGGTGGAGACTATAGATTTTTGTGTGGCAATTGCCAAGTGTGGTTGCTCGTCGTAGACTGCACCAAGTTGTATCGAGTGCTACTGTGTGTTGTGAATATTTAGCCGGTGGAACAAGGTGTGCATCGCACTAAATTAAAGTGACTGTGTTTTGTCAATGTAACACGTGTCGTCGCATAGGCATGAACATAAACGGTGTTTGAGACAGGCACATGGTGTGAAAACAATTTGTGACTAATATTCATTTTGTCTGGGGGCTCACGAGCTATAACTTTATTTGATAAATGTGTCGACGTACAGATGTATCAGCCACAGGGTTTTAATATGGTGTAATAAACAACATAAAGTGAACTTTCACGTGTTTTCAAAAATAGTAGTTAGTACATACTTTTCTCACATGCACTTACATTATTATGAATTTTTTTGTTAATCATATGCAGGGAAGGAAAGCTGCGAACGTGTGATATCATCCCCTAGAAAACGAGTCAAACAGTAGCAATCACAGTTCCAGCGTTTTTGCATGTTTAGGAATATGGTTCGAAGTTGGTGGTTGTGAGTTTTAAAAATTAAACTTTCCCTATGTTAAACTCTCACCCCGACCTTCATCCTCGGAAACTCCATAAGTTTAGCATTAAATAAGTTTCATTTCAGTATGCGTTTTTGTGTTACTGAACCCCTAGTAATTTTATGGTGCAAGTACTGTCTACGACCCCACCCTGCCCCCGAGCAAAACTTCCTGACGCCCCCCCCCCCTTTCCTTGGGGGCCGCGATCCACAGCTTCAAAAACACTGGTATAGAGGATAAAGTCCTGCAGGCCACTCCGACGCCCTTGAATGTTGCAAGGAACTGGACACATGTAATGTAAAGAGACAAGCTGTACCTCATTTATAGCAGTTCATTTACAGCAAACTGTAAAATTGTAAGTTTCTGAGACCTTTTTGTTTCATCATGTCGAATAATAAAGATTTCAGCAGGGCAGCAACTTTTATTTATCTATTTAGGTATTTATTTATTATTTTATTTCATTTTTCCCCTTCGTGATCCGGCCGTCTAAGGATGACACCGATATCATCGGTGCTATTCTCAAGTTTCACATTCTCTTCAAGTAGAATTTCGACGCTGTTGAGTCCTCTGTATCCATCTCTATCTCGGCAGTTCTCATCTCTGACTCCAAATCCTATTAGTTCTTCCTTCATGTCCTTGGCATAACCACTCTGGGTTTTCAAGTTATATATTTAGTCGTAGATCTGTTCACTTCTTCGTTGAGGATTCATTCTTATCATGTGGCCGTAGAATCTTAATCTTTCATTCCTTATAATTGTTTCCAGATCTTCTATCACCTTATGATATTTACATATTCGATCTCAATCTATTTCCATTTACTATTCTTGGACTGTATATTCTTCGTAATTTCCTCCGTTCGAACTTCAGATTCATTTCCAGGCTTGTTAAAGTTTCTATTCCATAAACTACGACAGGCTCTACCCCTCTACCACAGCATTATGGTGCTGTATTTTGTATTGATCGACAATTTCTTTTGAATGTTGAAGTTTTTAGTAATGAAATTTAGTTTCTCCAGTTTCCTCCTCTTACTTTCTATTGTAGGTTTGTCGGATCCATTGTTGCTGACAATCTCTCCAAGGTATCTGAATTGTTTTGTGACATTAATCTGCCCAAACTTAGTCTTCACTGTTTTCTTCGTATAATTTTCCTTGGTGGTCATTATTTCTGTTCTCTGGAGTCCAGATTTCTCTGCTATTGCCTTGAGTTCATGGCTTTGTATTACAGATTCTTTTTCAGCATCAGCTAAGAGAACCAGGCGTTCGTAATGACCAGGCATTTGGGATTGAGGGTTTTGGTGTTTGTCTAATTGTATCTGCCAGAATGTTCAAATGTTTGTTAAGCTTAAGGGACTTAACTATGGGGTCATCAGTCCCTAAACTTACAAACTATTTATGAACTACTTACGAACTAGGACGGCACAAATATCCATGCCCGAGGGGGGATTCGAACCCCCGACCGTAGTGGCCGTGCAGACCGTGACTGGAGCGCCTCAGTCCCCTCAGCCACCGCGGCCGGCCTGCCAGAATGTCTTTATTTTCTTATCCAAAACCACATTAAACATTATCAATGAAAGTTTTCAGTTTACAATTAACAAATTAATCGGTCGGTATGTGTAGTCAATAAACTCGGAATTTCATCAAGGTTCAGGATTTGTAATTAAATTTGACGTATTATTTTTTAAATGACTCTTCCTTTGCCTGAGGACTGGCCTGACAGATTCTGTGGCTTTGTCATGTGTCTTTTAGCGTTACTGGAATTCAGTGCGTTACACTTTGCTCCCATCTTGGTTGCTTTCTTTATTACCAATACATTTTAAACATTTTCTGGTTGCATTTATTAGTACTCAGGTACGGGCATCTATGTGAATTGTGCTCCCAAGTAGTTCCAGCTGCTGTTTCATGTCATCCTCTAATGTGGCCAAAAAGTGTACAGTATTTTACGATGCTAACTGCACCTCAAAACCTGCAGGGAGATACAGCCCTGTTATTAGCAGTGAGTCTCAGTACTCGGCAATGCCCAGGTATGTATTTACTCCTCTGTGAGCCTTTTTACCCCTCCATACATTCCCGTCGACTCCACACTCTGACCAATGTACCTGCAGCCGTAGCGAAATTCCGCTTGTAGATTCGTTTTTATGCAGTTCACTCCTGAACTGCTACACAATGTTTCCTGCAATAATGTAGTTTCCCAGGTAAATTTAGTGAAATAGACGCCCATTACAGTTACCTACACTCAACGTAGACATGTCAATACACTACACTTCGCGAAGGAAAGGTGTCTGTTGGCGCGAAGGATAGCGAAATTTTTTCCAGTTAGGCGGATGAACCTGCCCTTCGAGGTCTCCCAGCCATTCATGCCATACTACTTTAATTTACAAGGGTAACACCAAGTATGGTAGAAACGAATTTTGATGGGTCGCAGATGTTGTTGTGCGGAAACTCTTCCAGACCGCCAATCTAAAAGGATTTGTTCCAATGCGTCTTCGTTTCCACGATAATCAAGATCGAAGTCCAGCGCGTGACAGCTATACCTGTTCTAAGTCACAACTGGTACGTGACTCAGCCTGCTGTAAATAGCAAGGCGCTCCACTGTCGCACAGACGACCCGAGTTCAAATCCTGCGCGGAGTTTTATTTTATTTCTTATTTTCACTTATCGGAAGACTGAGTGTGTATAATTATATTCCCTTTTCCCACTTTATAAATTCTTATTCCAAAGATAAATATCAGGTAATTACTGAAACCGCCAATTATGTAGCACTTGGCCAGGGGTGGTAAGGTAAGACAAACGAACGTTAGAGCAGGAATTCTGAAAGGACTGCTCAAAGATTGTTTTGAACATCTTTCACTGAAACGCACAGTTTATTTAACAATAGATTTAACATTTTTAAAGAAAAAAAAACAATTCCCAAAAGATTCTTTTAAAAATATTAAATTGAATCCCAAAAGCATACAGCAATTACAATACAAAAACCCTTGAAACTTTCGAACGGCTTTTACAAACACTGCAGCTAAGAGTAACAAAATCTACACTCATTTTACAAGTTTAAGAAAATTTTCATTAGGTCCAAAAGAAACATAAATTTGAAGCAACTAATCTCTAACTTGATTACACAGTGAATTTGAATCAATCCTTTAAAGATAATAACGTGGCAAGCCACTTAAAAGTCTGAAAATGCACAGGGCCTTCGTTATCATGAAAACTCGCCACAAGAACTACACTACAAGGATCACTTGAAACAAAGAAACTTAAATTTGGCGCCCTTTTAAGACATCAAAAGTTCACGTTGTGGATTGACTTTAGTGAAAACTTTACATAATTAAGACACCTAAAAACACGTAACTTAAGGTGGGAGCCCAAGCAGAAGTCCAACTGGCGTACTCTCAGTCTCAGGAGCACACGGACGGCAGCCAATCCGGTAACTTAAACTGTCCCCGCACACAGCACGGCCGCTCGTACGAAACAGCCGACGGTCCCGCTAAACACGCTAGCTACGGGCCCCACCACAACAGCCACAACCAACATAGAAACTGGCTCTATAACACACAGGCATAAATACTTAGTATGCAAGGAATTAAAACACAAACATAAAACACTTGAATTTGGACGCGAGACAGTACACGAAGCATCCTAAGACGCTTAAGAGCATTAGCTTCGGATGTGTGACAAGGGCTCTTTGAACAAAAGTAACTTTAAACAAAATTAAAGTCAGAGCAATTGGCTTGCAGAGAGACAAAATCTTCCCAAGTTGGGTAGTTCAACAACACGCCGGAGAACTTCCTCTAACAGATTGCGAGTTCGCGTTGAAGCGGCAAAACATTAGCAAATTGCATTCTCCAAGCTTAGTAACAGCCCGAAATCCCATACCAGTCGGCCGTTGTCCCAGGAAACCCACCACCATGCGTACCCGAGTCCGGAAACCGCACTTGCCGGTAAGGCAGACACAGGCCTTCCCCACAGAACTCAGCCGTTCACTTGTCGACAACTCGAGAAGCGACTATAATGTTCACCACATCAGCAGTCCTCGTGCCATTGTTGCCGAGTGCGGACCTCCGCACACACATCACCGCTTCGTGCATGCCTCCCACTGAACTTGCTCACGTCGCACAGCACACTGTCAACATACTACCATGTGGTTCCCTCGCCTCTACAGGGCACCGCCCACTGCAAAGATCACACGCGCCAAAGATAAACAGACGATCAAGACCCGATAAGTCGATACACAAGGGGGAAATCATACTCGCACCGGCTCAGTTACAGTTACATGGAGTTCTTCTACAATTTAAGAACAAATAACAAAGCACTTTTGGTCTAAGCATAATAATCCGCTGGGACGCGTCAAGTGGGCACACACTGAATTCGACACTATAACAACAGAGGGGCCGGAGACTGTAAACGCAGCTAGCAACTGCTGCAGAAATGTTATAGATGATAACTACATACTGTTTACTCATTTAGAAATATCTTTCAATCGCCGTAAAAGTGTGTTTCGAAATAACGAATTAAATAAAATAATCGTCGCGCAATACATGGCATATTGAGCAATTAACATAAATTACTATCATGACGAATTACTCAAGTATTAACATAAGAGTGGCTATGAAAGCATATAATTATGCACAACCAATCGTCGGACAATAGTAAAAAAATTTTTTAAAAAGCGCTTTCCAAGTAGGATTTCAACGCTTGTCGTTTCTGTAACAGTCGAACGCCGTGCTAATTACACCACGCCGACCCACGTACCACTAGCGACATAGTACAAATACAGGTGTTACGCGCTGGACTTTGATCTCGATTTTCGTGGAAACCAAGGAGTATTGGAACAAATCCTTTTAGCTTGGTTGTCTGGAGCAGTTTCCGCACGACATACCTGCGACCCATCAAAATTCGTTCGTGCCGCACTTAGTGTAGATTAGATTACATTAATACTTGTTCCATAGAACATATATACGACATTTCGTAATGATGTGGAAGGTGTCAGTTTAGTACATGTTGTCTGTACATGACAATCAATATTTTAAGGAGACTTAAATTACATTTATTTATTTTTAAGTTATATCTAAAAATTCATCTACAGTGTAGAAGGAGTTGCCATTCAGAAATTCCTTTAATTTCTTTTTAAATACTAATTGGCTATCTGTCAGACATTTTAGTGGAATTGTTAGTTGACTTATTAGTGGAGTATTAACGTCAGAATGTGTATCAACTCCTTTCTTATTTTAGTCCATCATCTTATTATTTCAAAAAATAAATAAATAAATAAACAATCCTTCTTTACGAAGACTTACTGTCACTGCTCAGAAAATGACTCAAATCGAGAAGACCATGTATGAATGGGATTCCAAATGCTCCCCACAGTATTTAATCGAGTCGCAGAGTGGAATCGTGAGTGGCAGACTAGAACAACATAGAACTACCAACTGATAGGCAATCCAACAATGCTTGTATCTTTGCAGGAAAGAAAGAACGGACATGTAAATAAACAGTACAGTACGTTTAAACTTGTCACGGGGTGCATTTTCATGTATTTCATTGTATTTCCTTCTGATCTCCTGAGCTATGGGTCGTACTACATTATAATTTCGAATTTACGTTCGGTATATGTGGCTAATGTCTGGATCTGATGACATTAACAGAGTAAGTAGAAAAGTAGTAATAAATCGCAATATCAAGCGTGATGTAATGCTATTTTATTAACCTAATTATTTTGACCTGATATCTAATGAACTGTGTATGGTAGTATGCTTCTATGCAGTCTATAAAATGTCTCGCGATTCTCGGGAATACAATTTGTAGTGTAGAAGTTCAAATGTTCAAATATTTGTTAAGCTTATGGGACGTAACTACGGGGTCATCAGTCCCTAAACTTACAAACTACTTATCAACTAGCTACTGCTTATGACGGCACAAATATCCATGCCCGAGGAGGGATTAGAACCCCCGACCGTAGTGGCCGTGTAGACCGTGACTGGAGCGCCTCAGTCCCCTCGGCCACCGCAGCTGGCAGTGTAGAAGTAATAAATTTTAACGTAACACCGAATGCCACAATTTTACTGTATGAAGTCGGGTCCATGAAATAATTAAAAGGTCTTCCTAGTACATTTTTACTATATGTTAAAATTTTATTTTAACGTGTACTAGGAAGATCTTTTATTTATTTTATGGACCTGGCTGTTAAATGTTTCTGCAGAGTATATGAGTCATCGTGAATTGCATTCTCCACTGTCGATGTTTCATCACTGGAAAGAAATCGATATGTAAATTTTTAAAATTATTACTTTATATCGCTCACTAAGCTGTAAAGTTCTTGGTTTTTTTACAATAATGAGGTGGGCAGGCACAATCTCCATTATGGAATCAAGTTACATGAATATTTTTACCTATTCGATTAAAATCGTTTCAGTTGTTTAGGAGGAGACGACGAAGACATACACACACACACACACACACACACAAACATATATATATATATATATATATATATATATATATATATATATATATATATATAACATGTGTAGAAGTATAGTATTAGGAAATTATATAAGAAATGAGTTCCGGATATAGTAGAAGAGGCGTAAAATGATAAATATTCAGGTTTGATTTGGCGATTTTTACGCATCTCATTGTTTATGACGTTATACCTCCTGAACGAAGTGTCCTATTGTAATAGCTTTACTTCAAACAGCATCAGTGACACAATTCAAGTACCATTTGCACTGCATCTTTCAAAACGTTACATCAACCTCAATGCAAGCATGACATTGACCAATAGCAATATGACCAAGCCTGACTATTATCTGTGTTGTATCACAAGCAGCAACAAGTATGGCAACTAAATCCGTACCTGTATTAACTTGCGGTTATATATATACACATAGGAAATAATCAATGGGTTCAGATCACGTGATCTAGCAGGGCATGGAATGGATCCTCCCAATCCATCGACATGTAATCTTGTATCATGACTTCCTATTAATCAGTTTCGTCCTACTTGTATCCTTGCTGGAAAGAAGAACGGACATGTAAATAAACAATGTAGTACGTGTAAATTTGTACACATGTTGGTTGTAAAAGTGCTGATAGGCGGTAATACGAGACGAAGCAAACAACATTCTTTGATATCTTTTTAATCGGGGTTTTCCGACCCGAGGACTCATACCTCACATTGTTCAATGGAGCATCCATAATGTTTATGTTTATGTATTTCTTTACTCAAGGGACCAAACTAGTTAAGTAATCGGTCTCTAGACTCACACATCAACTTATCCTGAGAACAAAACATATAACTCTGCTCGAAAGAGGACTCGAACCTCTGACGGGAGCGGCCACGAAATCCGTGTCATGACGACTCCTCGCGGCCATTTCCACGTGGCGTCAGATTTTTTGCTCTTGCGGAAATACCCTGTACCTGCAAACAGGCTGCAAAATATCTTGCCAACAGAAATAGTAATAAATTAAGACATCGTGCATGCAGATGCTGTTTTTCAAGCATGTTATTATGGTGTCAAATTGCCTGAACTATGTGTTGCAGGTGATTCTTACCCAGACAGCTACTTTTGCTTGAAGGTAAGGAATGCGTACATCAGATTTCATTGAAATCGGTCCAGTAGTTTTGCAGGTGACGTGGAACAATCATACACTTATTTGTAAATTAATGTTTGTCTCTTTATATTTTTGTTCGTATTTTGTGCACGACCACACAGTACATCCAATTGAGATAAAACTTTGTCAAAATATTGATTGCATTTCCTTGAAGGTTATTGGCATAATTAGATGGCTGTAAGACATTTAGTTCAGGAGATATGACGTCATGAACAATGAGACGAGTGTGAACTGTGTTATTAGTGGGAGGAATAACAATCAACAAATAAGACAAGAAAGGATAGAGCCAGGTGTGTAGAATTGTTCGCTGGAGTCATAATTTGTAAGATAATTTGTTGTACATGCACACCAAAACATATGAATAGCACTGTAACGTAATATGAAAATATTGTTTCCAAAAGGGTCTGAGCCTATCAAGCGACACGACACTCAGTTACACAAACGATATAAACACTGTGGCCCAAACAATAATCAGCAAAACGTAACGTAACATGCTTCCTCCAAAGAAGTTATAAACACTAAAAAATAAGTTCAAATATTTGTAAATCTATCTGACCAAACTGCGTGGTTATCAGTCCGTAGCTTACAAACTACTTAAACCTAGATATACTAACCTAAGGACAAACACACACACCCATGCCCAAGGGAGGACTCGAATCGACACGGCGAGCAACCGCGCGCTCCGCAGCGAGACGCTTTAGACCGCTCGGCTACTCCACCGCGGCTAATGGATAAGTATTAACAACATTTAAATATGTATTTAAGGTTATGAATAAGGTACAATATGGGCCAATTGTATAAAAGTTACAAACAAAAAAATGTGTAGTGGATACAACCAAATCTCTTGTGTTGAGTATTACAAGCGAGGCGAGCCAATTAGATCGTCAGTACTGTTGCCAAAGCCTTCCACAAACGCTGGGCCCAATAGCAAGAATTCAGTTAGCAATTACTTCAGGACTCTGGTTCCAACATACACAATTCTTTGCGGGAGCCTGCTAATCTACTAGCAGCCGTTCCCCTCCAAACCATTCTTACAGCCCTCTCCACACCTGTCGCTGTTGACGAACCTCGTAGACTCACCACTGACTTCGCGGCAGGCAAAGTAATCATACCAAAGAACCGCAAAAGTTCCTCTCTCTGGAAAAAGAGAGTCGAGAAATCCACAGCAGCAAAGAAAACCGCGACGGCGGGAAATATAACTGGGATAAGAACTTACACGCCGCTTTATGAATAACGCTTATATTTATTACTTATTTATTGCTTTATGCATTCGAAACATATTTTGCAGATAACATCCCATTATGCCAATGAATGTAACTTCAAAATTATTTCTTTGTACTAATTATAGTTTTTGAGATATGACGTAATAAACACTGAGACGCGTGGAAAACTGCCGCATCATGTTTGTTCGTATTTTTCGTGCTACCGTACCGTTAATCTGATTGCGATTGAACTTTGCATACTTAATCTTCAAGACAAGAGGAAAAATACTAGCTACGTTAGATTTGTACGGTGCATAGTAGAGGGTTCTTAACCTATGAACAGTATCTAATGTTTAGATCTTAACGAAATTTAGTGCAATTAACCTTCAAAATAGAGAAACGTAAAACATCAAAGTAAGATTCCATACGGTGCATGGCAGAAGGTACTGTACAACTGAACCACTTCACTGATCACCGTGAAAGTTAACAGAGTTATGTAATTTATAACAGATAGAGGAGGCAGTTGTGTTGTCGTTTCCCCCTAAGAGACAGAAGTGCACGAATCCAGTTTTTGTATCCCTACTTTTGGATATTATGCTCCGATGTAGAGACCGGAAGATGGCATAGTGGAATGCCGAAACTGGTTGTGATGCAGTAAATATTTTATTATACATACGGCTGTTGGTATCTCAATTCCTTCAGACTTTTGACCACCCGCTGTTCCGTTTCCACCACTAACGATGGATTCAATAAGACTTAATGGGAGCCGGCTGCGGTGGCCGCGGGGACTGAGGCGCTCCAGTCACGGCCTGCATGGCCACTACGGTCGGGAGTTCGAATCCCCCCTCGGGCATGGATATTTGTGCCGTCCTTAGTATAAGGTAGGTCGTAAGTAGTTTGTAAGTTTAGGGACTGATGAGCCCGTAGTTAAGTTCCATAAGCTTAACAAACATTTTTTGAACTTAATGGAATGAGGCGGTTGAGTTCGATAGAGAAGAGGAGGTGATGGCAGAGAAAAGGTGGAGATGGGCAGAGAGGGGTAGCAGGATATAAACATAGAGAGGGGAGGTGAGGAGATGAACAGGGAGAGAGAGAAAGAGAGAGAGAGAGAGAGAGAGAGAGAGAGAGAGAGAGAGAGAGGGAGGGAGAGAGAGAGAGCACGCGAGAGAGGGAGAGAGACGAGGACATGGTCAGAGAGAGAACGAAGGAGGACATAGAGACAAAGGACAAGCAGAGCTGGACTATCTTAAATATAGTATAAATGTATACTCGGGAGACGTCGGGTTTACAGCTAGTTCATAATATAAATGGATGCTGAAACTTCCTGTAAGCTTACTCAAATTCAAATGTTCAAACGTTTGCAGAACTTATGGGACTTAACTACGGGGTCATCAGTCACTAAGCTTCCAAACTACATATGAATTAGCTAAGACTAAGGACGGCAGAAATATCCATGCCCGAGGGGGGGATTCGAACCCCCTGCCGTAGTGGCCGTGCAGACCGTGACTGGCCCTCGGCCACCGCGGCCGGCAGTCAGCTTACTTATACCGGGATTCGAACCTAGGAGCTTTGCCTTTCGCGGTCAAGTGTTCTACCGACTGAGCTATCCCAGCATACTTCATAGTTAATCCTTAAAGATTTAGTTCTGCCAGATCGGGGTAGCTCAGTCGGTGGAACTCTTGCGTGCGAAAGGCAAAGGTCCCATCTTCGAATCCCGGTAGAGGCACATCGTTTTAGTCTGTCAGGAAGTTTCACATCAGCGCACACTCCGCTGCAGAGTGTGAATATATATTTCTATGAAAGGATGCTGCAGATTTGTCCCCCAGCGCTGTACCCGGTCAGGTGGTGCAGAGCACCTGGCGAGCGCTGTACGCGCGGTGTCGTCAGCGGCGCTGGCGCTGGCGCTGGTACCTGCGCGAGGCGAAGCGCCGCGTGACGCACCCACGCCTGCAGCGGCAGACAAGCTTCCATAGCGGCGCCGCGCGGAGGCGGCGGCGGGGGCGGCGGCGTGGGCGTCGGGGGCCGCCGTGCTCGCCGCCTCCCGCCAGACGTGGCAACGCGGCGCTTTCTCCGCCGGCGATACGTAAACGAGTCGAGGACGAGCAGCGCCCACTCCGCACCTCATCACAATAAAGCGGCGCGGCGTACCTACCTACCTGTTCTCCGTCCTCCACAAGAGCAAGTAGTTAGAGCCGCACCAGCGTCTCACAGCAGCCGTCGCTGGGCCGCTCCTGCAACTTACCTCATACTGGTCTAGTCTGTCTTCGTGAGGGCACCTCCTGTTTTTCGTACACTTCCTGTTGGCATTGCGGTGGTACACGTTTCTATTTGCAAGGTCGTGGTCCACCAACGTTCAGTTCTGAACGTCCACAGGGAAGCGTTATAGGTCCCCTACTCTTCCTTGTGGTCTGCATGGCCACTACGGTCGGGGCTTCGAAGCCCCCCTCGGGCATGGATGTTTTTGCAATAGTTGTAGCTAGTTCATAAGTAGTTTGTAAGTAGTTAAGTCCCATAAGTTCTACGAACACTTGAACATTTGATTGTTCCTTGTGTTTATAAACAACTTAGGTGACAATCTGAATAGCTCCATTAGACTGTTCGCGGATGATGCTGTAGTTTATCGGTTACTGAAGTCAACAGAGGATCAAAAGCAACTGCGAAACGATTTAGACAAAATTTCTACATGTTGCGAAAATTGTCAATTGACACTGAATAAAGAAAATTGTGAAGTAATGGCCACTAAATGAAATCCGCTGAACTTCAATTACGCGATAAATCAGTCAAACCTTAAGGTCGTAAATTCTACCAAATACCTAGGAGTTACAATTACGAAAAACTTTTACTGGAGAGAACACATAGAAAATATTGTGGCGAAGGCGAACCAAAGGTTACGTCTCATTGGTAGAACGCTTGGAAGATGCACCAGATCCACCAAAGAGACTGCCTACATTACACTTGTGCGTCCTCTCCTGGAGTACTGTTGCCCCTTGTGGGACCCTCACCAGGGGGGACTGACGAAAGACGTTGAGAAGGTTCAGAGAAGGGCAGCTCGTTTTGTTTTATCACGTTACGGGAGGGGGGAGGGAAGCGTCACGGAAATGTTGTACAAATTGGGGTGGAACTCATTAAAAGAAAGACGTTATTCAATGCGGCGTGATCTGTTGGCGAAGTTTCAATCACCGACTTTCACTTCTGAATGTGAAAATATTTTGCTAGCACCCACCTACTTAGGGAGACAGGACCATCCCAATAAAATAAGAGAAATCAGGTCGAAAACGGAACGATTTAGGTGTTCTTTTTTCCCGCAAGCTATTAGAGAATAGAACGGTAGAGAAAAGTTATGAAAGTGGTTAATGAACCCCCTGCCAGGCACTTAAATGCGATTTGCAGAGTACTGTGTATATGTAGATGTAGATGGCCGGCCGCGGTGGCCGAGGGGACTAAGGCGCTCCAGTCACGGTCTGCACGGCCACTACGGTCGGGGTTTCCAATCCCCCCCTCGGGCATGGATATTTGTGCCGTCCTATTTCATAAGTAGTTTGTAAGTTTAGGGGACTGATGACCCCGTAGTTAAGTTCCATAGACTATACAAACATTTGAACATTTTGAAGATGTAGATGGTTCACCTGTATATTTGCAAGGTCGTGATCCACTAACGTTTCGTCCTGAACTGCGCTGATTATCTTCAGAGGCGCTGCTACTCTGTCCCATTTATCCGCCAGTTGACAAGAATAAACTGAGCGACAGCGCCTCTGAAGATGACCAGTTGGATCACTACATTGCACCCTGGAAGGCCTACGAAAAGCAGTTCCGTATTTTCTTTTTCCCCTCTCCTTCTCGCTACCCTACCATTCAAAAAAATAATTTTCTCTCTGGTCTGCTTTTAACGTGGTACAATAGCCTGAATATGATGGCAATTAAGGTAGCTAAATTGAAACCTTCAGTCTGCAGCGGAGTGTGCTCTGATATGAAACTTCCTGGCAGATTAAAATTGTGTCCCGGAACAGGGACTCGAATCCGGGACCTTTGCCTTCCGCGGACAAGCGCTCTACCGACTGAGCTATCCCAACACGACTCACAATACCGCCTCACAACTTTACTTCCGCCAGTACCTCGCCTCCTACTTTCCAAACTTCACAGGAGCTCTCGTGCGAACCATGCCACACTAGCACTCCTGGAAGAAAAGATATGGTGGAGACATGGCTTAGCCACAGTCCAAGGGATGTTTCCAGAACGAAAATTGCACTCTGCAGCGGAGTGTGCGCTGATATGAAACTTCCTGGCAGATTAAAATTGTCTGCCGGAACCGGGACTCGAACCTGGGACTTTTGCCTACCGTGGGCAAGCGCTCTATCGACTGAGCTATCTCGATATGACTCACGATACCGCCTCACAACTTTACTTGCGCTAGTACCTCTTCTACCTCCCAGGTTCGAGTCCCGGATCCGACACACAATTTTAATCTGCCAGGAAGTTTCATGTCAGCGCAGAGTCCACTGCAGAGTGAATGTTTCAATCTGGAAACATCCCTTAGGCTGTGGCTAAGCCATGTCTCCACCATATCCTTTCTTCCAGGAGTGCTAGTCTTGCATGGTTCGCATGAGAGCTTCTGTGAAGTTTCGAAAGTAGGAGGCGAGGTACTGGCGGAAGTAAAGTTGTGAGACGGTATCGTGAGTCGTGTCGGGATAGCTCAGTCGGTAGAGCACTTGCCCGCGGAAGGCATAGGTCCCTGTTTCGAGTCCCGGTTCCAACACACAATTTTAATCTGCCAGGAACTTTCAAGGTAGCTAAATCTGGCCACACTCCACAAGGACAAAATTTGATGAATGCGAAAGTAAATAAAACGACTGTTGTAATCATAGGATCACCGAGCATCAAAAATGAACGTCCTTCTCTCGATGGCAATGCTACATTAAATTAGAAGATATAAACAGAGTGCGCTATTTAAATTTATTGATGAAAGGTTTCGATCATTTTCGGATCTGCACCATTGTTGACATGAAACGAGCAGACTCTGTGGAGTCCTCGAAGTGCTGTCACTGCTGTGGGAATCCTTGTTAACAATGGTATAGACCTGAGGACCATCCACATCAGTCAATTTACATGGTGCACTCAAGACTGTTTACATGTTTTATTATTAACAGTCAGAGTTCTCTTTTCGAACTATGTTTATGAAAATACAGAGGGCGAGTCAAAAGTCCTTGTACACCTTCATCCCCGTTTGTAGTGAATGTCATTCATGACCGCTATCTTCAAGGTTCTTTTTTTATGGGAAAGGGGATTTATGACCCATCAAATAAACCTCGCTTGACCTCATGAATTTAGTGGTGTATATTTTTGTCTATCTTGAACAGTTTAGAAGTTATTAATGTTCAAAGTTGGGAAACTACCTCCATACCTACTGCTACAACACATGTTGTGAACCATTGGATTCACTTCATTTTTTTCCTGCATCATCATACCAGCTATCAAGCTTGCAACGTGAAATTTTCGTTGAGGAAAGCATCGTTCCGTACACGCATTCCTCCCACTCCACATCCTCTCTATCTGCCCACTTCCTCTTCCTAATCTTCCTCCTCTTCCTCCTCCTCCTTTTCCTCCTCCTCCTCTTCTTCCTCCTCCTTCCTCTGTCCATCCCCGACTCTGCCCCTTTTCCCTTCCTTCCAGATATTCCTCTCTTTGTACATTTCCTCCTCCTTTCTCCGTCCATTTCCTCTTCTCCGCGTCACAGCTATTGAAAATGAAGAAAAAAATTGGTAACGTACTGAATAGGAGAGACGTTTGATTAAAATTTGTGTCATGCCTTGTATACGAAACCTGGCCCTCCTACGTACTAGGCAGGCGCATTAGCCACTCAGCTAACATGACCTTATGGATAATGTCCTAAATCATTTGTCCCTCCACAAATAAACTTTTAATTCTGCCTCGATGTTCCCTATGCTGAGGAGGCTCTCCAATATTGGACTAGCACCTCAGTATAGGACGTTAATGGGAACTCCTCCCTTGCACATCAGGCATAGGCGAGATAAGTGTCAAATAATAATTCATTTTTCTGAGACGTAGATCGTGTCATAATATAAAAAATTTATTGCTGGCCTGCTATTCCGATGTTGGCGAATTTCGGGAGCATTGTTACGTATTACATCTGGGAACATCGAGGCAAAATTAAAAGTTTGTGGCCACGGCGGAGCGGCCGAGCCCATTGAGGCGCTATGCTCAAATGCGCGAGGCCGTTCCCCGTCGGGGGTTCGAATCTCCCCTCTGACATGCATGTTTGTGCTGTCTTTAGTATAAGTTAGCTCATAAGTAGTTTGTAAGTTTAGGGGCTGATGACCCCGCAGTTAAGTCTCATAAGCTTTACAAACATTTGAACATTTAATTTTTAATAAATTTTCGCTGTGAAGGGAGATGTTCTCTAACATAGTCCGTACAACCACGACATACGTAAGAACATTACAGATAAACAAAGTGTCTGCCTACAAAGCAGAAAGACACTGGTTCGAACCGTGGCACAATTGTTTTTCAACGCCTCTCCTTCTATTCAATAAAATGCATCTTTAACAATCAGCTGTTTTATGAAATACTTAAAATCGACTAGTTTCTGTCCAGGACCCTCATAAAAGATAAAAAAAAAGTATCAAAACAGGTTAGTCAACAGCATTAAATTAAATAAATCTGGCAGAAAACAGTAGGGGTCACTTTCAATAAAATTACAAATGTCAGACTACATTATCATAGTCAAAATAAACATGTGACCAACGGTTGAAAGAGAGAATTGTCCACTTATATTTACTCTGGAAGTGTTGTACTGTATACAAAAACCACGTAATCTCTATATATAAAAGGAAGTGTCCCGATTGACTGACTGACTGACTCATCATCGCCCAACCCAAACCACTGAAGATAGAAACTTGAAATTTGTGGAGGGTGTTGATCTTACTTTAGGCAATTTTGAAGCTAGAACTACAAAATTTCGGATTTTAATCCAGGCTTCGAATTTAAAAGACACGTGTTTCGGCATTTTTTGAAATTCGACAAATAAGGGGGTAAAATAGATGACGCAAAAAATTGATTTTAAAAAATATATTCCTGTTAACTCAAATTTTAAGCTAAAACTACGAAACTTCGGATATGGAATCTTGGCCAGGATAAAAAATCCATGATTTTTACTATTTTTGGAAAATCAACAACTAAGAGGGTTAAATAGAGGATCGAAAATTCTTTTTTAAAACTCGTTGTTATTGATACAATTTTGAAGCTAGAGCTGCAAAAATTGATATTTGTATAGTTGGTTGGACGTTAAAAAGTACGTGTTTCGGTATTTTTGGAAATTCAACCATCAATTGGGTAAAATTGGAGAGAGGGTGTTTTTCGAATATATGTTGCTATTTAGGCAATTTTGAAGTTAGAACTATAAATTTTCGGATTTGGATTCGGGATTCGAATTTAAAAGACACGTGTTTCGGCATTTTTTGAAATTCAACCAATAAGGGGTTAAATAGAGAACGCAAAAAATTGATTTTCAATAATAAGTTGCTGTTAACTCAAATTTCAAGCTATAACTACGAAACTTAGGTTGTGGACTCTTGATCAGGATTAAAAATACACGTGTTTTGGTATTTTTGGAAATTCAAAAACTAAGGGGCTAAAAGAGGGGTTCAAAAATTCTTTTAGAAAACACATTGTTGTCAAGACAATTTTGAAGCTATAGCTAAAAAAATTTATTTTTGTATTGTTCGTTAGAATTTAAAAAATACGTGTTTCGGTAGTTTTGAAAATTCAACCATCTAGGGGGTTAAATTGGAGAGGGGTTAAATCTTTTGCTAATAAGTTAATTTTGAAGTTGCAACCACAAAAATTGGTATATGTTTTCTTGGTCACAATTAAAAAGACACGTGTTTCGGTATTTTCAGAAAATTAATCAATTAGGGGGTGAAATAGGGGATGAAACATTTTTTGAAAATACGTTGCTACTAAGCCAATTTTGGTGCTGTTAAACTAAAATTTCAAGCTATAACTACGAAACTTAAGATATGGATTCTTCGTCAGGATTAAAAAGAAACAAATGGTGCAGACCAAACAGCCTACGCATGCGAAGCAGCGGGGGTTCAGCTAGTAACTTATATTTTGTTCTAACAGGATCAACGGGAGGGTATACGAAAATAAAAAATCTGTGTAACTTCGACTGGCAACTAGAAGTAGTCGGTAAACTTACAGCCATTTGACCGTTTTGGTTAATTTAATATAACAGAATGATGATTTCGGTCGAGTAGCCATTCAGAAGTGTTATTCAAATTTAAAATTGCCTCGATGGAAGGAAGCTTAGGTCTGAATGTCCCGTCGACATCGTGGTCATTAGAGACGGAGCATACGCTCGGATTTTTGGGGAAGGATTAGGGGAGGAAATTCGGCCACGCCCTTTGAAAGAAACCATCCCGGCATTTGCCTAGAGTGATTTAGGAAAATCATGGAAAACCTAAATCTGGATGGCCGGAGGTGGATTTGAACCACCGTCCTTCCGAATGCGAGTCCAGTGCCTTACCACTGCGCCACCTCGCTCGGTAATTGCCTGGATCCAGGACGGCCTACTTGGCGGAAGGGGGAGGGGGGACGAACAACCCTTGCACCCCTGCCCATCCCCTATCCCCCACCCGTTGGATCCACCTTTGTGAGCAGGAAGGCGCCGACGGATGCGATATGGAGGGTCGTTACCATATCGAAGCTCCCGATATTGTCATAATGGAAGAAGCTACCACGCGTCAACCAAGCAGCTTCTGAATTCGCCTCCCAGGGGCTAAGTTCACCCCGACTGCCAATTGCGCCCCGCGGGAACCGTTCTAGCTACATCGATAAGGCGGTTAGCCACACAAGGGCAGTTATCATTTTTGTCACATCGGTTGAGTATGTACTAACACTCCGTCGATGTCATTTCGGGTGGTAGAATATCTACAAATTGCGAAGATGAAATACTCATTTCTTTTATGAAAAGGATACTTAACATCTATTCTGCTTCATTGTATACATTAATCCACTGCACGACTAAGCTACTCACCAACTCACCCCCTATAACTGCGGCACGTGAAGTATTAATGTCTTCATAAAAATTAGTATACTTACAAATCAAATGTTTGTATAGTCTATGGGACTTAACTACGGGGTCATCAGTCCATAAACTTACAAACTACTTATGAACTACTTACGAACTAGGACGACACAAATATCCATGCCCGAGGGGGGATTGAACCCCCGACAGTAGTGGCCGTGCAGACCGTGACTGGAGCGCCTCAGTCTCCTCGGCCACCGTGGCCGTCTAGTATACTTACAACGATTTGTTGTTTATAATTAGACAATTAAATTTTACGGAAGTACAAACATACACATTACATACTTTTATGAAAATACAGCATTACCAGATAATACATTCTTTTGGAAATATGATTATGTTATGAAAATCGTAATTAAATATTGGGTTGGTATTGTAGAGGGATGACATAGGCAACTAGCATTTTATGAATTGTATAATTTACTATTCATTATGGAAACGGTAAAGAAAGGTTACAGAATTATTCCTGATATAGCTTTCATTTGCATCGTTTGCTAATTTCTTTCGAAATAAACTGTTTATACGTTTTTAATTGTTGCCTCTTCAGTGACCTAAAAAGGTACTTTCTCTAACACGGTTTCAATAAAATTCATTATCGGATCGATTTACATGCAATTAATGATTAATTTAGTTCATTAGGTCAAGCTATAAATACGATGTGACAGAAAGACAGGTCAGAAAAAGGCATGGGATACCGGATTTTATAGTATAGAGGAGTCACCTTACACTGTGTTCTGGTACCTAGTAAGGGTCCTAATGATCTATCCCATGGGTGGCAACACCGATGCTCATATAGCACGAATGACGCGAATCATTTTGTGCAGATGGTTTCAAAGTTCATGTGTGTCGGTTGGCACTGGGTGACATTGCTGCATCCCTTGTTTCACCATATCCCACCCATTTTCTATTGGCAAAAGTCCGGTAATTGGTAGCCGTGGCAAAAGATTGACGTGAACACACCTGTTCATGCAGCAACATGTAACCGTGCATCGTCTAACCGGAAAGTGGCACAGATCAAAGCAACGAATTATTTTTCCATTTGAAAGACGACCGTCTGTCGTCTTCCATCTATTTTTTATAAAATTGTAATTTATTTGATGTCGCTAGATTAGCATTTTGTTAAAACTAGAGCCACACTCTTTTCAAGACATGAGGAATAGTTGATTTTATTTCATGTTTTAAAATATTAGTTAATATTGCTAGGATTTCGTTATTTTAAGAATTTATTATTGTATTATTGTATTTATGAATGTGGCAATAAGTACAGCTTCTCCGCTACGCCACTGTCCCTGTGAGAATGTGTACTTGCTTTACTTTTAAGTGGATGTGCGAGAATCTAATGGCTGTCTGAATGTGGGTAGTAATAGCTCGCTTTGCATGGTTCTCTCTGGGTCAGAGTCGATAGTTAGTCGTTACCAAACTCCCCTGCTGATGCTACCAAAGAGATTTATACACTCTTTGGCCACAAGCCAGTCAGAGAGCCCTCTGCAGGGCGGTTTCGCGTCCCCACCACCATGGTTCTTCGGGTTTTGCCAAATCTCCGGTAGCTTTGCGCCTCCAGGCAGCTCGATTTTCACTTTCTGCTCGGATCGTGGTGAGGTAAGGTTGGTTCTGCTCTTGTGTCCGTGGAGATGGTAGCGATTCGTTGTCTAGCATGTTTAAATTAGATTCTTGAACTTAGATACAATTTTCGGAATCTTTTTCCGATCGTGCGCGGAAATGTGTTCAAGTTTTACAACCCAGTTACCAGGGAAACGAAAGGTTCAATCAAAATCAGTTCGAGTCTGAGAGTATGCAAGGGATGCAGCATTTAATAATGGAGTGAGACTGTGTTGAATGTGCAGATTGTGCAAAGCCGAAGCCAAAATGCAATTTAGAAAAGAAACTCAAGTCCACGAATAAGAAATAAAAGTTTCTATTTCACTGTAATCATGGTAGAAAAGAAGTGAAAGTGAACGGAATATACAGTATCATCGAAGGATATATCATTAATGAATGCAACAGGGTGTAGCTGATTAAAATCAGACGATGCTGAGTGCTGAGTACGGGCCCTGGCTCATTAGCCATGTGCACTGGGGCGCCATGCTGCGTTACCTGCGGCCTTTCGCCATCGGGGGTTCGAATCCCCCATCGGGCATGGGTGTTTGAGTGTTGTCCTTAGGTCAGTTTAGACGCATTGGAGTAGCCTAGCGGTCTAAGGCGCCTCGCTGCGGAGCGCGCGGTTGCTCGCCGTTGGAGGTTCGAATCCTCCATGGGGCATGGGTGTGTGTGTTTGTCCTTACGTTAGTTAAACTTAGTTTAAGTAGTCTGTAATCTACGGACTGATGACCACGCAGTTTGGTCCGATAGATTTACAAAATTTTAGGTCAGTTTACCTTAGTTTAAGTAGTTCGTAAGCTACGGACTAATAACGACGACTCTTTATGGGCATGAGAGCTGCCATTTCTGCATACAGGAGACAAGCTAAGTTGCTCTAGGACGAGCTAGTAACACGGACTACGTGGTAGTTATTTCCTCCGTATCACGTGGCCACAAATAATTTGCGGAAATTCCTTCCGCCAGCATGGTACCTAAATGATCGCTCGGAAAGTATGCTAGAGAACTGACAATGATGATCATCATTCTACGACTTTTACATAAAGTGGGAAGGTTGATAAATCGTGTGTACGTGCATAACATTCTCTAACCCAAAACCACATAAACCAGAGAGTGGTCATATGTGCATCTCTGCTTGTTCATAATCAACTGGCGCGTGAATAACACGACCGTTCGTTAGTGAAGTCTTCTCGGGTAATCAGCAGAGTGATGGCGTCGTCTTGTTGCAAAGTTTCGATGATCTTCGTGCTCATGATCTTCTGGCGAAGTGACTTCATTAATGGAATACGCCGAGAAAGTCTACAGTCACATATACGACCGTTCGTATTCCGTAACTGGTGAAGGAAAGTTATGTCTTCAACACGAAAGAAATTGATGTTTGAACCCAAACAAAGAACAAAATCCCCGTACAAAGATCTGGGTGCGTCAACAAAAGGTCATATTTTCCATCTGGTGGAACAGCGATGGTGTAATGTAGTATGGATTCCTTAGTTCACCTAATCATCACAGCTGATATTTACTGCTAATAATTGAGGTGACATACATACATACATAAGAACGAAGATCAAGAACACTGCGTAAAGTGATGCTACTCTGCATGTAGTCTGCTACACTGCGAAGTCATTGCGCACCCGCCTTATTCACATAAAATGGCGACTATCAGATTTCCACATTTGAACAACCTTCAAGGAACTTAGTTTGCGAAAGAAAATTCTTCAGTCGCGTATCGAAACGTTAGCGTAGCGTTCTAAACAGTGAAGGGGATGGCTAAAGTTTCTGATACGTGTATCTCTCATATTCATTAAAGTAATAGAAAAAGACAACGTACTTACGCTCCAACTTTATTATTACGTGGTATTCTGCCTTGAGGTAGTTCAGTGACTTCCACGCGAAGAATTTCTGATGCTAACGTTCTCTGTCTTCCTTCCGTCTCCCGCATCTCCTTCCATACTTTATTTCATCCAGATGTTGAATTCTTCTTCTTCATCCTGCAACACTTTTGATCTTTTATTCGATGACGTCGGGTATGAGTCCCTCGCGTCTGCTTCCGATCAACTACCTTTTCCCTGAATAATTTTACTGATATACTTATCTTTTTGCCTACTATTCTAAGTACTTTGTCATTTGCCACGTGATCTGTGCAATTTATGTCCTCATTTTCCTCCGGCACCACAATTAAAAACTTTGTAATTATTCCTTTTTTCATGTACCACGTCTCTGCCCCGTACATAACAATTATCCAAATGTAGTACTTCACCAGTTTCTCCGTTAATCGCAAGCTTAACTTGCTTCCCAGCAGAGTCCTTTTCTTGTTTGGCTTGGCGATTCTTGCTCGAATTTCATTTGTGCAGTGAGCATAATTTGTCATGAAGCTTCTCACGAACAGATTCACATTCTCCAGTTCTCGATTGTTGACAGTTATCCACAAAGGTTTCTCAGATTTGCTCTCCGTATCCCTCTTAATTACTCAAAGTAGTTTTCCACGCCACATTTTCTTCCAGTTTCCATCAACTAGTTCATCATTTGTTGTTATAGGGTTCCGTCCCATACTTTCAGTTCAAATGTTCAAATGTTTGTTAAGTTTATGGGACTTAACTATGGGGTCATCAGTCCCTAATCTTACAAACTACTTATGAACTTCTTACGAACTAGGACGGCACAAATATCCATGCCCGAGGGGGGGGGGATTCGAAACCCGACCGTAGTGGCCGTGCAGACCGTGACTGAAGCGCCTCAGTCCCCTCGGCCACCGCGGCCGGCTTACCATCAGTATCCTCGGCTTCTCAGTAATAATTTGTCCTCCAGAGTCTTCCATTCTGAAGGTCGATTCTTCTCGCTCCTCCTAGGTCCTTTGTTTCCCGTTACTTGACGCTATCCAGACCTCACCCCACTACACTGGCGGAAGTTAAAATTAGTACACCCTCCTAGAGTTTTCCAATTCATTCAAGATATACAGTAAAAATAGCGCAAATGTAATGATTACATTTACAGATCAATAGCGCACGTACTACTGAGGTAGGGCTGCAAGGTGTCGATCTATGATGACAAACCTATTGAATCTTATTACTGTTTTATCAAGATTGCTTTTTTTATCCACCATAATTACTGGTTTGGACTGATCTGGCACTCATCGTCATATCTATAAAAGGAGAAGATCAAGGTGCCTGCCACTTACTAATCTCTGAACTCGAAAAATCCGCCTCGGTTGCACAGTGGTAGAGTGCCGGACTACAAATCCAAAGGTCGCGCGTTCGATCCCCGCCAGGAACTAGGATTTTTATCTGTCACTTTCCACTTCTTTCACCTCTGGCAGTATTTCGCATATGAAAAACACCGAATAGCACCGTGGTTCGGAACCCTTGTTAAACTGGCTGGGTAAGTCAATTCGAAGGTCGGAGGAAGGCAACGGCATACCACCTCCAAACAGGACCATGCCTAGTAAAGCACTGGGATGTTCAAATCCATCTTCGGATTGTTGACTGCTTTACGTTTACATTTTATTTTTGATATTTACATGCCCGTGGTAGTGTGCTGAATCTAATCATACGAGTAACATGTAGCTGTGCAAGTGTCACTTGTCGTCCCATCATATAGCATACGTCCCTGTGCAAACAATTACGGAGTTCCTAATGTTAGGGAAATTACTGAACGTGGTGCAGAGCACGGTGAGTTTCTCGCACAGTGTGTGGAAGAGCGTTATCCTGTTTCATTCTCACATCACCTTCCTCGTGCAAGAAGAACAAAAAAACTTAAATTTCTGCACGTATCCATCGCTCGCGAGCATTCTTTTCACAAACGTGATAGAGGCCTGGGATGAGGCCAGTATCTCTTGGACGAAACCACTCTGTGTGACAACGCTTGCCAGATTCACGTCATCGGTGAAGACAACTCGGTGAAGACACCTTCCTCGTGCAAGAAGAACAAAAAAACTTAAATTTCTGCACGTATCCATCGCTCGCGAGCATTCTTTCCACAAACGTGATAGAGGCCTGGGATGAGGCCAGTATCTCTTGGACGAAACCACTCTGTGTGACAACGCTTGCCAGATTCACGTCATCGGTGAAGACAACTCCCCCCCCCCTCCATACCCCCTCCATATTACAGGTGATCGTCTGAAGGAACCTGTCGGGACGTGCAAGATGACGTTTTGGAGCGAGTGGAAGACGGGTTGAAGGCGTGAGATGCTGTAGTCCAACCGGTAGTTAGTAACCGGTTGGCAACAGTTGGTGTTGACACTTCTGGGCTCACAAGATTTTCTGTGCTGTGGTAGCAGTACGATCTGCCACGGTGCCTTTAAAATACGACGAACTTGGCGGACGCCCCTGCTGCGTGGAAGTCCAGACGTAAGTGTACGACTGTGAGAATGTTCCACATCTACATATATAATCCACGTTAAATGCATAGCGGAGGGTACACTGTAGCACTATTAGGAATTTCCTTTCCTATTCCACTCCCAAACGGAACGAGGCAAAAAAGAATATCCATATGCCTCTGTACGAGTCATAATTTTTCTTGTCTTTGTGATCTTTATGCGAAATGTAAATAGGCGGCTACAAGATCGATCTGCAGTCAGCATCAAATTCCAGCTCTCTAAATTTCCCCAACATAACTTCTCGAAAAGAATGTCGTCTTTGCTCCAGCGATTCCCATTTCAGTTCCCGGAGCACTTCTGTGACACTCGCGCACCAATAACAAACTGCTCGCCTCTGAACTGCTTTGATGTCTTCAATAAAAACTGATCTGCTGTCTCCTTTATGGATGAAGAACATCTTCCCAAAATTCTCGCAAAAAACCGAAGTCGGCTGTCCTCCTTACAACTGTCCTTGCATGTTCGTTCCAATTCATATCACTCTGCAATGTGACGCTTAGATATTTGAACGATGCGACTGTATCAAGTAGCTTACTACCAATACTACATTCAAGGGATTGTTTTTCCTACTCATTTGCATCACATTAAAGTTTTCAACACTTAGAACTTGTTGCCATTCTTTACACCTGATAGAAATTTTGTCCAATTCATCCTGTATGCTGTTACAGTCAATTAATGCCGGCACTCCCATACACCACAGCATCATCAGCAAACAGCCGCAAAATGCAAGTTATTCTGTCCATTAGGTCATTTATACAGATAGAAAATAATAGCGGTGCTATCACACTCCTCTGGGTCACACTTGTCTGTGGTGAACACTCGCCGTGGAGAACAACGTACTGCGTTCTATTACTTAGGAAGTCTTCCTGCCAGTCACAAGACTGTGAATCTATTCCATATGCTCGCATCTTCATTAGTAGCCTGCAGTGTGGCACCGCGTCAAATTCATTTTTGAAATGGAGAAAAACACATTCATTCTATTGCCCTTCATCCATGGCTTGCAATATGTCATGCGAGAAAATGGCAAGCTGAATTTCACGCGAACGATGTTTCCTAACCTCGCACTGATTCACAGAAAGAAGCTGATCCGTCTCAGGGAAATGTATTATTTTCGAGCTGAGAATATGCTCCCAAATTCTACAGCTAACCGGTGTCAATGTACCCATGACAAATGCAACCAGCATCGTTGCACTACTGATGCAGCACGTCCAACTGGTCCGAAAGAACCATTCGTAGGAACACGACCCCTTCAAACGCGCGCAGCCTGCTGTAGGAAGCATGAGCACTCTCCAAGGCATGGTGCCTGTTCGCTTCATACGTTGATATCAGATTTTTAAGTTTTTAATTCCTCATAGAGGATACATACAGATGGCGCTCTGGCATTTGTGTCGGTACACTCTGTTGGCATATGATGGTGACGTCTTCTTTTCAGGGGTAACTTTCTTTCTTTTCTTTGTCGTGTAGTTGTTCTATGCATATGGACTAGGTTCACGGATTTGTGACTAGCTGGAAGACTTCCTAAGTAAAAGAACGCAGTACGTTTTCTCCACGGCGAGTGTTCATCAGAGACAAGTGTATCATCAGGTGTGCTCCAGGCGAGTGTGATAGGACAGCAATTATTTTCTATCTATATATCTTAATAGGCAGAATAACTTTTAATTTGTGGCTGTTTGCTGATGATACTGTGGTGTGTGGGGAATTGTTGTATTTAATTGACTATAATAGCATATAGGATGACTTAAATTTTCTATTATTAGTTTCTCCATTACTGGATGGTTGCTGTTGCCGCAACTGTGGTTCAAATTTAATGAAAGTCCAGCTCCAGTTGCAATTATTTGTGCTTTATTTAAGCCCACACTACCGGTTTCGGCCTCTATGTTAGGTCATTTTCAAGTGTGACAGACGTTATGCCGTAGAGAAAGCACAAATAATTGCAACTGGAGCTGAACTTTCATTAAATTAAATTTTCTAGTTGGTATGAAGAATGGGAGCTAGAACTAAATGTAAAAAGTTGTAAGGTGATGTACATCAGAAGGAAAAAGAATTCTATAATGTTCGAATACAGCATTAGTAGTGAGCTTCTTGATGCAGTCGTCGTTCAAATCAAATGTTCAAATGTTTGTTAAGCTTATGGGACTTAACTACGGGGTCATCAGTCCCTAAACTTACAAACTACTTACGAACTACCTTTTACTGAGGACGGCAAAAATATCCATGCCCAGGGGGGATTCGAACCCCCGACCGTAGTGGCCGTGCAGGCCGTGACTGGAGCGCCTCAGTCCCCGCGGCCACCGCGGCCGGCGTCGTTCAAATATCTAGGCATTGCAGAGCGATATGAAATGTAACCAGCATGTAAGGACAGTCGTGAATTAGCCGGACATCCGACTTCGCTTTACTGGGAGAATTCTACATCTACATCTACAAGGGACACTCATCAAATCACATTTAAATGCCTGGCAGAGGGTTCATCGAACCACCTTTATACTATTTATCTCCCATTCCATTCTCGAATAGCGCGTGGTAAGAAATACACCTGAATCTCTCCGATTTCTCGTATTTTATTCTGATGATCATTTCATTGGGAGTCAACAATATATTTTTGCATTCGGAGGAGAATGTTGGCGATTGGAGTTCCGTAAGTAGACCACGCCGCAGCGACAAGCGTAGTTGTTGTAATGATTCCCATCCCAGATCATGTATCATTTCCGTAACGCTGTCTCTCCTATATCGTGACAATACAAAACGAGCTGCCCTTCTTTGGACTCTTTCGATGTCCTCCGTCAAGTCCACTGATAAGGATCTCACAGTGGGCAGCAATACTCCAAATGAGGACGGGCAAGTGTAGTTTATGCAGTTTCTTTTGCAGTTCGGTTGCATCTTTTATGGGTGCTGCCAATAAAACGCAGTCTCTGGTTCGCCTTTCCCACGACATTTTCTATGTGTTCTATCCAATTTACGTATGAAGTAATAGTATTTCTAAGGTATTTAGTGGAGTTTACGGCCTTCACTTTTGACTGATGTATGTTATATACAAAGTTTTACGGATTTCTTTTCGTATTCGTATGGACGACTTCACACTTCTCATTATTTAGAGTCAATTGCCAATTTTTACACCATACTGATATCTTATTAAGATCGTTCTGCGGTTGGTTTTCATCTTCAGATGATTTTACTAGACGGTAAATGACGGCGTCATCTACAAACACTCTAAAAGAGCTACTTAGATTTTTCCTTAAATCGTTTATGTAAATAAGAAACAGCAGAGGACCAATAACACTACCCTGTGGAACGCCCGATATCACCTCTGTTTTAGTCGATGCCTTACCATCGATTACTACGAACTGTTCCCTCTCCGATAGGAAACCCCTTATACAATCGCAAATTTGTGGCGATATACCATAACCACGCAATTTGGTTAAAAACCGTTTGTGAGGTACGGTGTCAAAAGCCTTCTGGAAATCAAGAAATGCGGACTCGATTTGCGAACCCTTATCGATAGCACCCATCCTTTCTTGTGAATAAAGAGCTAGTTGTGTTTAGCATGAACGATAATTTCTAAATCCGTGTTGATCTTGGGTTAATAGATCATTCTGTTCGAGATACTTCATAATATTTGAATACAGGATATATTTCAAAACCCTGCTGAAAATTGACGTCAATGAAACAGGCCTGTAGTTTAGAGGGTTTTTTCATACTGCCTTTCTTGAATATAGGTGTGACCTGTGCAACTTTCCAGTCTTTTGGTACAGATCGTTCTTTGAGAGATGTACTTTCTCTGTAAAGGAGACCTCGTATAAAATGCTTGTACGACCACGTCTTGAGAATTTCTGGAGTGTTTGAGACCCGCAGCAGATCATAAACTATGTTATCTAAAAGAAAAAAAATCCGAAAAATCTTCTTCTGTTTCAGCGTCCTTTTAATGCCTTGGGCGAAGTTATATGTATGTATTTTTCGGAGTAGAATACACGTATCAATTTTTAGACGAAAATACATTTTGCTTAACGAGTGTTTCGAATTTCAGTTGGGGCTCAGAAGCGAATTATGTCCATTAAGAAAGGTGCCACTGTGTGGACAATCTGTGAGGAAGTAGATCTCAATTTTTCTGAATACCTTATCTTACCATGTTCTTTTACTTATCAATTGGTTCGTGAAAACAATTACAAAACAAGACGCGTGGGAGTAGCCGAGCGGTCTAGGGAGCCCCGTTACGGATCGAGCGGCCATCCGCGTCGGGGGGTTCGAATCTTCCCTAGGGAATGGATGTGTGTGTTGTTCTTAGGCTAATTTAGTTTAAGTAGTTTCTAAGTCTAGAGACTGACGACCAACGTAGTTTGGTCCCATTGAATTACAAACATTTGAATATTTGGATTTATAAAACAACGTATGATCTACGTAACTCATTATGAATGTTACACAAGGAACTCAGTAATTGTAAAATTAAATAAATTTCTCCTAGGCACACTTTTCTTTATTATTGAACCCATAGTTATTTTAAGATGTAGGTACGTTCTACTAGGCGATCCCCCGAGGAAGACTTGCCGAACCCCCTGGGGGTAGCGACCCATAGGTTGAAAAACACCGGTTTTAAGCAAGACATTGAAGCACTTCAGAGGTGAGTATCTAGGTTCGTTACTGGTGGGTTTGATCAATGCGCGAGTGTCACGGAAATGACCGCGGAACTCAAGTGGGAATCGCTGGAGGAAAGACGACATTCTATTCGAGAAATTCTGTTGAGGAAATTTAGAGGGCCGGAGTTTGAAGCTGAATGTAGAACGAAATTCCTGCCGGCTACTTACATTTCGCGTAATGATAAAAAAATAGATAAATTAGGGCTCGTACAGTGGCATAGACATTCTTTTTTTCCCCTAGCTCCATTTGGGAGTGCAATAGAAGAGGAAATGCCTAGTAGTGCTACAGTGCACCCTCCACCACGCACCTTACGGTGGATGATCTTCAGACGTTTGTAGAGCTTTTGGGACTTCACTACGGGTCACTAAGCTTACAAACTACTTATGAACTTGCTACACTAAAAATGTTCAAATGTTTGTTAAGCTTATGGGACTTAAGTACGGGGTCATCAGTCCCTAAACTTACAAACCACTTATCAACTACCTTATACTAAGGACGGCACAAATATCCATGCCCGAGGGGGATTCGAACCCCCGACCGTAGTGGCCGTGCCAGCCGTGACTGACGCGCCTCAGTCCCCTCGGCCTCGGACTGAGAAGTAAATGTATTTCGTTTCATATATCTACTAATATTTGTCTTTCCTGATGCAAGAAGGAAACACGGGAAAGGAATGATAAAATAAAAACACACGCTGTAGTTTTGAATCTGTTTGTTGCCGTTGAGCACGAATTGTGTGCGGGGCAGCTCCGCCGCGGTGGGAACGAAAGTCGGCGTTGCGTCGCATGAAGTGTGGGCAGCTGAATATTGCATGGAGGCCGCCGCTGCTGCCTGCTGGCGGCAGAAATCGTAAACAGTGGGCCGGGAGAAGCCCAGAGGCCCTACCGCCGTCTGTGATGGAGATCCCTGGGCGCCGCGCCGGCGTATTTGCGCAGCGCTCCCCACGCTCAAAGCAAACCCCGCGTCGGCCGCGGATGCGGGGCAGGTGCACCGCTGCAGCTGACACCGGCCGTCTGCAGTGCGCGCTGCTCTCTGCGAGCCAGCGTCACTCAAGCTGGCCAACTGCATCGCTGTCTCCTGTAACAAAAAACATACTTACTACATGTATCGTTATTACAATTTCAAAGAAATCAACTGCAGACGTGTGAAAATTACAGAACCATCAGTTTGATAAGTCATGGTTGCAAAATTTTAACACTAATTATCTACAGGAGAACGGAAAAGCTGGTAGAAGCTGACCTCGGGGAAGATCAGTTTGGATTTAGGAGAAATGTAGGGGAAAAAAAAAAAAAAAAAAAAAGTTCAAATGTTTGTAGAGCTTATGGGACTTTACTACGGGTCATCAGTCCCTAAACTTACAAACTACTTATGAACTAGCTAACACTAAGGACGGCACAAATATCCATGCCCGAGGGGGGATTCGAACCCCCGACCGTAGTGGCCGTGCAGACCGTGACTGGAGCGCCCGAGTCCCCTCGGCCACCGCGGCCGGCAATGTAGGAACAGGGGAGGCAATACTCACAGTACGACTTAGGCTAAGGAAAGAGAAACCTACGTTTTTAGCGTTTGTCGATTTGGAGAAAGCTTTTGACAATGTCGACTAGAATACGCTCTTCCAAATTCTGAAGGTAGCAGGGGTAAAATATAGGGAGCGAAGAGTTATATTAAACCTATACAGAAACCAGACAGCAGTTATTACAGTGGAAGGGCAAAAAAGGAACACAGAGGTTGGGAAGGGAGTAAGACAGGGTTGTAGCCCATCCCCAATGTTGTTCAATCTGTACATTGAGCAGGCAGTGAAGGAGAAATTTGGAGAGAGCATTAAAGTGCAGGGAGAAGAAATAAAGACATTGCGGTTTGCCGATGACATAGTAATTCTATCAGAGCCCGCAAAGGATTTGGAAGAGGAATTGAATGGAATCGTGTCTTGAAAGGAAGATATAAGATGAAGAGTAAAACGAAGGTAATGGAATGCAATGTCAGAAAATCAGGCGATTCTGAAGGAATTGGATTAGGTAATGAGACAATAAAAGTCGTAGATGAATGTTGTTATTTGGGTAGCAAGATAAATTCTGATGGCCGAAGTAGAGAAGATATAAAATACAGAATGGCTATGGGAAGAAAAGCGTTTCTATAGAAGCGAAACTTGTTAACATCCAATATTAATTTAAATGTTAGAAAGTCCTTTCTGAAAGCATTTGTCTGGAGTAGCATTGTATGGCAGTGAAACATGGACGATATGGAGTTCACATAAAAGGATGATAGAAGCTTTTGAAATGTGGTGCTAAAGACGAATGATGGAAATTAGATGAGTAGATCACGTATGAGGTGCTTAACCGAATCGGGAAGAAAAGGAGTTTCTGGCATATCCTGACTAAGAGAAGGGATAGATTGGTTTGACACACTCTGAGACATCAAGGAATTGTCAACTTAGAATTAGAAGAAAGTGTGTGGGGTAAAAATCGTAGAGGGAGACCGAGGGACGAATATAGTAAGCCGATTCAAAAGAATGTAGGTTGCCGAACGTATTCTCAGATGAAGAGGCTTGCACAGGACAGGGTAGCGTGGAGAGCTGCATCAAACCAGTCTGCGAACTGAAGACCACAACAACAGGCTTCAAGGCAGGTGTCGCTTCCAATAAAACTATTCAGTGTTTGAGACCGCACAGCCAATTTATGAAACCGTCTGACGTTTCAGTCACTGTTGCCTCTTACCTTCCTCAGGGTATTTGACAAAAAGCCTGAAAAAGGCCAACGTAGGACGGTTTTATACTTGAAACGTCATGGGAGATTAAAATGGTGTGCCGGATCGGAATTCAAACCGGGGCCATATGCTCTTTGCGTGCAAGTGCTCTGCCAACTTTTTTTCTTTCTTCAGTTTCTCTTGCGGACTTGGTGTCGTGCTTTTATGTGTTAAGTTATTGGCTCAGCGTTTTATTAGAGATGGTATCCAGACTTCTCTCAAAATGTGCTGAACTATCACGCTGGCATCGAAAGAGCTATTCGTGCATGCTTCATGGCAGTCCTCAGAGCTTTTTTCCATCATTACCTCGCTTCATACATTCCGAATTTTACAGAAGCTCTCCTGCGAACCTCGCAGGAATAGAACGTCTGGCAGAAAGCATGTTGCGGAGACATGGCACACACAAAGCTGAGGAGATGTATTTCGAACTGTAGTTTCACTATGAAGTGCAGTGTGCGTCAATATGAAACATCCTGGCAGATGTCATTTCTCCACAATATCGTTTCTTGCAGGAGTTCTGCAATTTTTGCGGACAAACTTCTGTTAAGCTTGGAAGGTCGGAGGCAAGGTACTACCGAAACTGAATCTGTTAGGACGAACATGATTACAGTCGACGGTGGCCCGGTGGCACAGGGCGATCGAAGGCTGGATGTCCACTCTAATAATAAAAATAAAAATTAAAAAAAATTAAAAAAAACTAAGTGATGAAATCAACAATCGTCATAGAAAAAATACGCCAATATGTCCGCAAAAAAATTAATAAATAAAATAAAAATAAATAAATAAATAAGATAAAAAATAAAATAAATAAAAATATAAAATAGTGAAGAGTAAATAGATAAATAAAAAATAAAACTTAAAGAAGAAACATACCCGAAGGAAAGGAAGAAAGAATTTCAGTAGGGCACTTGGTTGAAAAAAGCAAGTGTCTCAGGTTCGGATTCAGGTCCACCACACAATATTAATATGTGAGGAAGTTTCATATTTCTGCACACTCTGCTATAGGGGGAATATATCGTTCTGAACTTTCGTAGAATGACAATGCGCTCTCATACTGTGAAGATTTTTTCAATGACAGTACTGAGACGTCACAGCTCTCGCGTCACATCTGATAGATATTTTCTTCTATACTGGCCCTCGTCTCAGTGCTCGCTACTGCCTTCTAATTTGTGGGATCGTAGCTTGTTTCTGCGAAATTGCTTTCCTTTAATTTTATTTGGCTGCTCATTGTTCCACTATTCACATTGCTTTTCCATCACGAGTGGACATCTTTCTTCCCACTATTTACTTTACAGCGCATTCTGTCATTGTTTTTGGTGAGAGTGAGTTTTCTAGCTTGTACTGTCTATTACGTTTCCGCTTGCTATCACTGATGGCGCACTTGTTGCTGTCCCTAGGCATTTCTTATCGACATGGACTCCTTTGCACTGGTAAGTGGGGCCTCATGTAATGGACAGGGAGTTCGGGGAGGGGGGGGATCAGTTGGGAGTTCGGTGGTGTCAGCTGAGTGGCAGCGTGTCCCGGCAGCGTGACTGTGTGTGGTGCTGGTGGCACATTTCATTGTGTTAGCTGATGTCTGCGTGTATCAGAACGTAGGTGCGAATTGTGTTTCGTATCTTTCTCAAGACGTGATGGGTTTCTAAGTTTCTGGAGTACTTGTACACTGTTTCTGAAAGCACCGTGGCGCTCTAGGCTGTGCTATGTTGATTGAATAGCCGTTCGTGCAACCAAGGATGTGGTTACCTTTGTCACTGTGGAACTGATACGTTACGTAGGTCTACATCTTTGGTCATGACATCTTTCTGCAAGTTCCGTTTCAGCGTTTTTTAATAGTTTCTCGGCGTGTCATGTAATCTGCGAGAGCCTTGTTCTTTTCATTGCAATTTCTTAAATGTAACCAGGGAATTTTTCTACTTATGTAGCCATTACCGGTCAGTTACCATCCCTGGCCGTCAACGTATTTGTTGGCAGCGTTCTCCCTGCCTCTTTTCTATTGTTGCCTGGGAGAGTGGGAGTATTTGCCAGTTTTAAGGAATTCTGGTAACTGACCCGCCTAACCTTACGTGGAATTTCTTGCTTTTATTGGTTACCTGTTCTGGTTAGACTGTCTATATTATTATGCTGTCTCCACCTGCTGGTTACTACCTCGTGGATTTGATTCAAAGTGGTGGTTAATGGTTGCCCTCAACGACCTGTCTTAAGGTCTAATTACCAGGTGTGCTCAGGACATCGTAGACTTGTACCTTAATTTATTGTTACATCATGTATGTACTGCGGCTTAAAATTTTAATTATTTAATGGCACCTTTCTTGTGGTAATCTGTAGTTTCAGTGAGTCTGTTTAGTATTTCACTTAAGGTTGATGCCTTTCCTGATTAATTTCTTTGGCTGTGTAAGAATTTCCTTAAGGTTAGCTTCTTTGCGTTTTAAAAACTTTCTAAGGTTTGATTTTGGTACAGGCTTCATCCGCTCGTTCTAAATTTCATTTGGTAATTATTGTTAAGAATTCAGTTAAAATTGGCATCTTGCATTTCAAAATCATTGTAAGATTAATTAACAAATTATTATACAGGATTCATCTGCTAGTTGTCAGCTTTTAAATGGGCTTCATCCACTGATCAATCTCATTTGGTAATTATTGTTTAAGAATTCACTTTTCTTTAGAAAAAAAATGTTGAAATGTTTGTAGAGCTTATGGGACTTAACTACGGGGTTATCTGTCCCTAAACTTACAAACTACTTATGAACTAGCTAATACTAAGGACGGCACAAAAATCTATGCCCGAGGGGGGATTCCAACCCCCGACCGTAGTGCCCGTGCAGACTGTAACTGACGCTCCGCAGAACGCTCGGCCACCGCGGCCGGCTTTGTCTTTTAAAATCTTTATAAGAGTAACTAGCAAATTAATATATGGCCTTCATCTGTTGGTTGTCAGATTTTAAGTGGGCTTCACCGAACGCAAATTTCATTTGATGATTATTGTTTAAGAATTCATTTTCAATTAGCACCTTGACTTTTAAAGTCCTTGCAAGATTAATTAACCCATTAATGTTCGGGCCTCCTCTGCTGCTTGTTAAATTTTATATTGGGCTTACGCAAATGGGCTTCACCTAATGATTATTCTAAACTAAATAAATTCAGAAATCAGCTATTGTTTCAGCTTTTTTTTTTCTTTTTTGTTTGTCTGTGGTAAAACTCGAAATTTAAAATCCACTGCTTACAATACTGACACGTAGAGAGACTTAAAGCTGTCGAGTTTACTGGTCTAATGACAAACCGGGAGCCTCGTAACCGTAAATGATCCTGTAATCATTGAAGTTTATTTGTACACATGAAATAAATGTAGTCTAGGTAGGTCGCTGGAGGGACCACAACTGCACACACAAGTTTCCTCTCCTCTAAATTTCGTGAAGGTTGAGATGGCGGGACGAGCTCTTACGCCACGTTACTTCTCATCCCAGACGTGCTCCATTTCGTTAGGATCTGGCAAGTTGGGGGATTATTAAATCAATTCCTACACGCCACTGTGTTCCACAAACCAATTTATCACACTCCCAGCCTTGTGACATGGCGCGTTATATGGTTGAAAATGCCACTGCCGTTAGGATACGTGATTTTCGTGAAGACGTGTACATGGTTTTCAAACTTCTTGACCGTCCTGATGCCTTGCACCGACTCCATAGATTCAACCCATGAATGCCCGCATGAATGCTGGCCCCAGTGTAAATGAGCTGCTGTCAGCTTTTCTCCGTCTCGCAGTACAGGTGCCAAGGAACTGGTCCCTTGGAAGATGACAGATTCACATCCTCCCATCAGCATAACGAAGACGTTATTAGGTTGCAACTCTCTGCCACTATGCCAAGTACAGTGTTGATTATCAAGTGCCCATTCCAGTCGTAGTTCCCTTTGTGATGGCGTTGACGACACGAATCACTGGGACTGTTCGGTGCACTCTGTGTTAAGACACACCTGTACTCTGTCCAGCATTAAGGACACGTTAGTTTTGCATAGTTCGCCGCCGTCCTGTTTTACCAATTCCATCAGCTTACGGCGTCTGACATCTGTAATGACGGGTGACCGCCCAACCCCTCGACGTATGGACGTGGTTTCGCCACTCGTTGAAGACACTCACCACAGCACCCCTCGAACATCCGGTAACTTGTTCGGTTTCCGAGATGCTTGTAACAGGCCCCCAGGCCACCATAATCTGTCCTCGGTCAGACCTGTTCTACAGACCGATAGAACGCTCACTGATACAGCGTGGACCTTCCTCATAAGGCGACGCTACTATCACTTGGACAGGTTTTTTTAAGTCAATAGTAGGCAGGCGGATATTACGTTCTGTCTGATATGTTCATATTTCACACAGTACTTACACCTTCCCTCTTCAGATTTTATTTTGATTTACAATAACAAACAATATACTGTTGTTTTTTATTTGAAAATACGTCTAGTAGCATATTGAGGAGTGCGAATGATCTTGGATTATTTATCGTAAATGAGTTCCCAAATCACACTAACTTAATTTTAATTCTTTATTTCGTAGACACAGAAACCACGCGGAGAAAAAATGGTGTGTAATGCCGTGCGCACAATTATACATGATTTTTTTTAATCCAAACAAGCGTGTGGGTGCAATATAAATATTACAGTTTTGAGCCTATACCTGAAATAATTATTGTATTTTGAACTATTTCATGGGAAGTGTCAAAAAGAAGTGCTTTCTGATACAAAGTCCAGAACAAACACACGATCCCACGTTTTACAGTCAATTACTTGTAAAGACAGACACCTGCATATTCGTTGTGGCTCATAATCTGGCAACTGATAACAATTGTCACGTCTGTCATATCCAACATCATTCACTGGTACAAGAGATGTTGTCTTATTCTTCTTCTGGACTGGTTGTGAATTTAGTACTGCTCTACCAGGCCTGCTTCATTGTCTCAGATAAGAATTCACCAACACTTCTTCATAACAAATCACTATCAAGGCTTTCTCTTTTCCTTTACTAACAGTTTTCCATGTATCAGATAAAAATATTGACACAAAATTCAAACAAACTAGTTCCTCATTGTCGTATGCTACCAGTCTGCACTAAGGATTCGGAATATTCCTAAACATCTCTGTATTCGAGAGCTTAGATGTTCGTTTTCCGCAGTATTGGCCATACAAGGAGCAGGAGGAAACGTGAAGTATGTTCCGTAAAACCACGCTCAATTTTCATGTTGTTTGAGAGCAACATTGGCAAATTGAGGGTAAAACTTAGCATTTCTAACGTGAACTTGCCAGTCAGTGTGGAAACAGCGGCACACAAACGATTTTTAATGTGTCTACAACTGACATCAAATATCAGCGCTGCAATTCGACTCAGGCAACCAACAGCCATTAGTGAAACCTTCTGCAGGTGTGGACATGGAATGGCCGGCCGCTGTGGCCGAGGGGACTAAGGCGCTCCAGTCACGGTCCGCACGGCCACTACGGTCGGGGGTTCGAATCCCCCCTCGGGCATGGATATTTGTGCCGTCCTAGTTCGTAAGTAGTTCATAAGTAGTTTGTAAGTTTAGGGACTGATGACCCCGCAGTTAAGTCCCATAGACTATACAAACATATGAACATTTTGGACATGGAATGTAATACGCTGTAGCAGTCAAACCTTTGCGAGAGCGTATGAAAGGAGATTGTCTGAATTTGTGAAACAACTTGACCCACAATGTACAACAAGCTTGTAAAATACAGCAACCAATATACAGCTGAAAAACAGTATTTTCCTAAACTTCGGATAGGGGAAGTTATTGTACTTGCTGCGAGCGAATGAAGAAACAGTAAACAAAATATGCATAATAAGTAGGAATTTACTTTCCGTCATCGGAGAAAAGGCAAAAATATTGTCCTCATTTAATATTTAACAGAAACAGGTCAAAAACAATAATGAAAAACCAGTAAAATATAGAACGTAACGTCAAATAGTGTGCATTATTTTCACAGAGAAACTACTAAAAATGAATATAATATCAATTATTATCTATCTTCTGCAGTAATATTTAAATAAATTATCATCGACTGTTACTAAGTGCTTCGGTTTTCATAATTTGAAGACGTTAGTCGGTATTACATTCCGTACCATGCTCAAAAATTGCGATGGCGTTTCCACACATTAAAGCTTTCCGAATTGTAAATCATATTTTTCTTGTTTTCCATACAGCAATGAGTGCAACTGGGGCTAACAATCAATATCATTTCTAAAGGAAAGCGCCAAATTAGCAGTATGATTAATTATTTACCGATGACTGGTTTCAGTGGGCTATATGCCGTCATCACTGGACGTATTAATCCTACAACGTGGTCATCTACCAAGAATACAAAATACACGCAAGACGAAACTGTCGGTCTCTTACAAGAAGGTGATAATATAACTTGCATATTTACATTTTGACTATGTCCAATGTTTCACTTTCAGTTTAACCTCCTTTTTTATACAGCGTAAGGTTTGCCCCTCCTGATCCAATGTAAATGTTACGTATTGTGCTGTTAAGTTACGACTTACATGTACTTTGTATTCTTGACAGACGGCCACATTGTAAGATTCATTCAACGAGATGATTGTGGCATTGCCCATTGAAACCGATCGTCAGTAAATAATTAATCTATACAGATAGCATAAACTTCATTTTCTTGCAAAAACATTGACTTTTACGACATATTTTTAGAACTGAAGAAATACATAATAAAACTATAATAAAACCTGTGTTCCTCAGACTAACAGAAAACATTTACTATGGTGACCCAACCTGCGTGAGCCGGGTTTAGAGACTAGAATTTGAGGAAGATCGAAACACGCGGAGTAAGTGTGGATATTTACATCCTTTAGTATTTGCTGGATCTATATTTGCTCCGAATCAACTTATAACGTAACTTTCAGTACTTTTTTGTGTTAAAATTAAAATTGTTTTGAGCTATTTGCCGAATCATGATGATATATTTCCAAAGTTTCGTGTCCGTTACAGGAACCTTGGTCAGGGAATAAGGACTTGTTACCTCCTGTGCTTGACTCATACAGCCAATTCTGACCGCCGGTAGTTCTGTCAAAAATTTCCCTCTGGGACGGCGCTAGAGCTACAAGGTTTTTGCATCTTCGATAAAGGATACCCATCATACCCCATGAATTGTGAGAGGCTCTTATCAACGTAAGCTCGTTGACATAAAACTAGCTGTAACTGCATTTACATGTTCTATTAACTGATGGTTAAACTTCAATAACTGCGCCACGCTCATAAGAGTATTTAGCAACGTAGCGTGTTGTTGGGATGTCCGGTGAAGAAGGTCCATCCATATCGGTAATGATCCTGATACTTAGGGTTTGACGGCAAGCCTATTACTTGGCACCCAGAATGGAGGACTGTCGGTATCTGCAAGAATATTGGTAGGAAGTAAATTATGAAAACTGTCATCTTCATTCCCATGAGTGGTTTGCAGGGCCTTACGTCTTCGACGACATAATCTTCAGTTTGGTCAGGGGGCAGGGGAGGCGAACCAAACAAAGTGTTGAAGTGTCTGTCGTTTTCAGATGTATGCTCTTTTCAGATTGCTTTTAAACGATCTAATAATCAAAATGACTGAATCGTTCTCCTCCATTTCTGTGCGTTAGGAAATCTGCTACCTTTATAGTAATTTTTTGTTTTTTGTTTTTCCCCCTTGCAAATAATGACGAAGTTTTCTTATACGATACACTTTCATAGTTTAAGAGCAAATGGGAAATAGTATTTTTCGCGTGCATTATGAACAGTGGGTGGTTGAACTAAGAGTATCTCTTGAAGGTACCATCAATTAATAAAGTACTTGACTTTTTCAGAGAATTGAGGTTGCTTTGGCATTAGGAACACATATTTTCTTTTCAGAGTCGTGCAAAAATTAAAACTTCTGTTTGTGTGGAAAACGTAGCTCGCCACTGTATCATGTAATTCTGGTATGCTACTGGGCACAAAAACGTAGTACGTGAGCTCTTTTACTTGGGCAGAACAATAACTTTCGCTGGGTGGAGTACAAAAGACGCAAAAGGAGAATGTCAATGCGAAGAGGAGCGATTTGAAAAATACAAACTCGTTAACATCAACCATTTATATAAGTGTTACAAACTCTTGGCTGAAAATATTTGTCTGGAGTGAAACGTAAACGATAAGCAGTTCACTCAGGAAGAGGATAAAAGCTTTTGAAATGTGGTACTGCACTGAAGATTTGATAGGTATGTCACGACAGCACTGAACACAACTGGTGAGAACAAAAATTTATGGCATAACTTCGCTAAGAGAAGCTATCAATCGAGTGGACACGTTCTAAGACATCACGAAATAGTCTAGTATTAGAGAACGTCTTGTGTGTGTGTGTGTGTGTGTGTGTGTGTGTGTGTGTGTGTGTGTGTGTGTGTGTATGTGTGTGTGTGAAGGGCGGGGTTAAAATCACAGAGGCATACTACGAGATGAATACAGTACAAATATTAAAATGATTGAGGTTGCCGTTGCTATTCGACGATGAAGAGACTTACCCAACATGAAGTTGGTAGAGAGCAGTATCAGACCAGTGTACAATGGTCGCCTTCATAAGTTTGCGTATTCGAGTTGCATTTATATTTATCCTTATTCGGATCAGATCCTGAATTATTGGAGGGAAATGTGACCACTGGATGAGACGATTCATTACAATATTGGGACTGATGACGTAGCTGTTTAGTCCCCTGAAAACCAACAACAACATCACAATATTACTCACTCTCTACCGGTTTAATACACCAACGTCTTCTTTATCAAAATTCTGTTGGAACTGCGTTCGTAGAATGCAGTTTAATGAATTCAATTTAACAAAACCTTTCCTCCTCGTACAGTTGTTACTAACCAAGCGACCAATGAGACATTTGGGGATACAGAATTAATAACTGTAATTTATTGCCGTTTTCACTTGTGGCAGTATCAAATTTCATCGCTCACACAGAGTACACAAAACTAACGGATGTGCATATGCGGTAGTGGAATGAAGCAGCGAGCACCGCTAGTCGAAAGTCGTAATCAGTAGGGATTTTATTGTTTCTTGAACTTATCGAAAGTGGGAATCCAAGCCGTTCAGTATTCGACCGCAGGGGAACGCAAAACGACAACGGCGTACTCTAAGTCGTCCGATCGTCCCGGATTCTGAGGGACAGTCCCGCATTTGGACTCGTTGACCCGCAATGGGATAATTAATGCAAATGTCCCGCAAAATAGCAAAAGCGTCCCGCAATCCAGTAATTTTAAAATTAATGGTCTAAGAACACAAGCCGAAAATAGTTGTGTACGTCACGCTATGTCATACTGCTTGCAACTCAACCTCACAATTTACGAATAAATGGCAGTCTTCTTACATTAACCCTAGATTAATAACATCCGTCAAAATCACGGCTACGTTCAAATTGTCAGTGAGCTGTGACGTTTCTACGAACAATTGATGAACAGGTGTACACGGGTAGAGTGTTGCGTTGGAATCACATTCGTCGAATAGACGGTTCTTACTAACAAAAGTTCAAAAACCCCAGAAAGACGAGTGTTAGTAGCGAGCGTTTAAACCAGATAAAAGAAAAAAATACACATGATCGACTATTTCAAAATGACAACTTCGCTAACAGTCAAAATTTTTCTTTTAAGCTGGTACTGCATTCGGTGATACGACGACTTATTACAAAATTCTGTATTTGGCATATTTTCTGTGCTTTCTGAAGTACGTTTCAATAAGTGTAGTGGAATATTTTTCGGTGCTCAAGGTGGCAAACATGATGTAATATTATCACAGTCTGTATAAACGTATTTAAAATCTGAAATGCAAGTATAATATCAGCATTCATTGTACTTCCTTCAAGAATAAAAATGTGGTGAAATTCTGAAACTGCAACAGCCAAAGTGAGTGAGCATTGCTTGTAGTGAGGCACAATTATACTCTGCAGTTCATCCTAAAATACAGTAGTTCAAATGGTTTTAAAAAGTAGATTTTATCAAATTTAATTCGAGGTTATTGCAAAACATAATTATTTGGGTGGAGTAAGCTCCTTACAAGAAATAGCCAAATATTATAACCTGGTCAAAACCAAAGTCGCCAAACAGACAATCGACATTGCCCTAGAGTACAGAAGCTGGGCACACCCGGCAGACTGTACGAGTATAACTCAGAAGAACGCTAGAAAAAGCTACGCTGTTGAAGTATACACAAATGGAAGCAAGTCAGACGACGGAGTGGGTTCGGGGATAGCAATATTTGTTAATAAGAGGCTTATCTACCAGATGCAGCTAAAACTGTCTAATGAATGCTCAAACAATCAAGCGGAACAATTTGCCATCCTCAATGCTCTTGAGTTCATAGATAATCTTTCGAATACTGATACAACTGCAGTAATTCACACCGACAGCAGGATTACTTTGGACTCTCTGCGAAATCCGAAGAACCACAACTCGTTGATTGAAGAAATAAGATGTAAAATCAGAAGGTTGCAGACACACTACTGGCTGGTGTATTTCGGATGGGTTAAGGCACATCAAGGGATATGGGGAAATGAATTAGCTGACAACCCTGCTAAAAGAGCAGCTCGATCACGGGAATCAATACGCTACAACAAAATACCTACAAGTGCCGTAAAGAAGAAACTTCGAGAAGAGTTTAGGAACAAATGGGACATTGAGTGGCACAGAACAAAAAACGGGGGAAGCACTAAACCGTATTTTCCTACGATCCGACAACGTTTAATGATGAAACTTCCAATATCTCCGAATTTTACAGCTATGTTAACAGGTCATGGGAAACTGAAAGCCTACTATCAGCGGTTCAAAATAATTGTAGACGGAACGTGCACATGTAACAGTGCTGTCCAAACTATTGACCACGTGCTTTTTCACTGCTGCAATTTATTGAAAGAGAGGGATCATCTCAGGAAAATAATAGCTACCAAAGGAGGAGGATGGCCCGTCAGTAAATATGACTTAGTAAATAAATTCACTACAGACTTTTACAATTTTTGTAATTCAATAAGATTTCATGGTGTATAAAATTGTTTGTTTGTAAAGCATATCAACTTATGTACTGTACTGTATTTGCAAAAATATCTGATGTAATCGCTTGAATCTAATCATCAAACATGTAATATTACTATGTAATGGGGCATTTTAAATAATAAATAAATAAATAAAATTTGTGGAGCAAGATGTTGTAAGAGCTGGAACAAATAAAAGTAGTGCAGACAACGAAGGTGATCGGAAAAACGTAACGGGGGAAGAATGTGTAAAAATTGTATAAAATTCCAAATAGGAGCGTGAGAAAATATTTATGAATTGAAAATAAAGGATGAATGTTAAGAATAAAATGTCTGTCATGTTAGATATATTTCTTTAAAAGTAAATGAGTAGTCCTACTCTGCTCTCCTAAATTTCCTTCCAAGTTTCAGAATAAGTGGCAAAATGAGTCACGTGATCTTAGTCCTCCTTCACATGCTCGAAATGTCCCGCTTTGAGTTTTCAGAAAGTTGGCCGACTTAGTGTTCTCGTATATTTTGAGTTATCGTTGACATCTCACGTGAAGAAAATTGCAGTGGAGGGGAAGAGAGACATATTCTATTGTAACGGTCGTGACGTAACCCAGCTTTGGATGCGTCTATTTGGGGCAGTGCCAAAAATGCCAGCAGAGCTGCATTTGCCAGTCAGCAGCGGCAGACGTGTGTGGCAAGAGTCAGCGGGCAGTGGCTGCTGGCTGCTGACCTAGGGCAATGAGTCGCGCTTCTGCGTCCAAGGCTGCAGCGCGAGGTGCAGTGGCCAGCCAGTCAGCGGAAAACCCAGGGCTGAGCGTGCACTATGCACAACTGGAAGAATCGCTTCAGTCCGGTCAAGCTCAATTTTATTAGCCTGCAGGCGCAACTAGAGGCTAACCACTAAGCGGAACACCTTACGTTCCGCAAGAGCTCTGTAACACTTCTCAAACGATTTTTAGGAAACTAATCATGAAATGATCCTTTCGCATCTAGCTGATGAACAGTCCACGCTTTATGGACGGTCGTACACTTTGCGAAACAACCTCGGACTTCAAGAAGAATATAATTCCGCTTCCAAAGGAAGCAAGTGTAGACAAGTGTGAAAAACATAGAACCATTAGTTCAATACGTCATGGTTTGAAGTTACTAAAACAAAAATAATGGAAAGCGGTCTTAGAAAATCAGGCGATGCTGAAGGAACTAGATTAGGTAACGAAATAATGAAGGTGGTAGATGAGTTTTGTTACTTGGGTAGTAAAATAACATGCGATGGTCGCAGTACAGAGGATATAAAATGCAGAATGGCACTGGGAAGAAAAGCATTTTTGAAAAAGAGAAATTTGCTAACATCGAATATTAATTTAAGCGTAAGGAAGTCTTTTCTGAAGGCATTTGTGTGGAGTGTTGCCTTGTACGGGAGTGAAACATGGACGATAATCAGTGCGGAAAGGAAGAGAATACAGGCCTTTGAAATGTGGTGCTACAGAAGAATGCTGAAGATTAGGTGGGTAGATCGCATAACTAATGAAGAGGTACTGAACAGAATTAATGAGAAAAGGAATTTTTGGCATACCCTGACTAAAAGAAGGGATCGCTTGGTAGGACACATTCTTAGACATCGAGGAATCGTAAATTTAGCATTGGAGGGAAGTGTGTGGGGTAAAAATCGCAGAGGGAGACCAAGAGACGCGTATAGTAAGCAGATTCAAGTGGATGTGGGTTGCCGTTTTTAGGAGGAGATGAAAAGGCTTGCTCAGGATAGAGTAGGGTGGAGAGCTGCATCAAACCAGTCTCTGGACAGAAAACCTTAACAACAGCAATACGAATTACTTATAGATGAATGGAAAAACTCGTAGAATCCGATCTGAGGAATATCAAAGTTCAGGGGAAATCTAGGAACGTCGACGCAACATACTACGACTTATCTTACAAGGAGACATGGGCATAGGATTTTAGAATTTCTTGGTATTTCTGGTACGTGAAGCTCAGAACTTAAATAACAATCAGCCAAAGCCATTCGACGCAACTCTCAAAAGGTCTCGAGAAAATTGACTTTGAAGTTTTGCAAAATACACGTAAGTACCAATAATTAAAGTGGGCCGACCGCGGTGGCCAGGTGACTGAGGCGCTACAGTCACGGTCAGTACGGCCACTACGGTCGGGGGTTCGAATCCCCCCTCGGGCATGGATATTTGTGCCGTCCTAGTTTGTAAGTAGTTCATAAGTAGTTTGTAAGTTTAGGGACTGATGACCCCGTAGTTAAGTCCCATAAGCTTTACAAACATTTGAACATTTGAATTAAAGTGGTCCTCGCACCTGTCGGGGTAGCTAAGGTGGTAGCGTTCTGGTCTCGCGGCCATACAGTAACGTGGTTCGAATGCCACTGTGACAGAATATTTTTAATTTTAGAATTCACTTATATAAAACGTTTTGGGGACCGAAATGCCACATGTTGTGTCAGTTTTAGTTTATGTGTATGTAGACGAGCTGAAAACCTTGTCGTCACGTAAAAAGATGGTTGAGTAGCTTAGCTACTTGGAAAGTCATTAGTACCTACGCAGATACTTGCCAGAACCAGTGTCATAGCTCTTCACAAACTGAACAATGAAGGATTCCGTCGTCAACTAATAGTTAAGCCAATACTGTAGAAAATGTAACTTGAGTTTTTGTATTGAAACCATTATTATTAAAGACCTTCTATAAAAGATAGAAAATTAAGAATAAACGAAAAAACGTGCACTTTCCGTAAAAATTGTCATTAGATATTGAAAGTAATTTTTTATTAGAACACAATGAATAAAATCAAAAAATCTGCCACAGCAGGATTCTAACTACTTACCCTACGGTTGCAATGTCAGGACGCTACCATTTTTTATTTTTATTTTATTTTTCTCCTTGTTCGATGTGTTGTTGGCTCAGCTTGTATTTTACAGATGGCGTTGAACCCTCTGACCGGGCGCGCTGAGCCACGGCGCCCGGCATTATCTGAGCTACGCCGACACACTGCAATTCATTTAATGACTGCTACTTACCCTTATTTACAAAACTCCAGACTCGATTTTCTCGAGAATTTTTTAGAGTTGCGTCGAATGGCTTTGGCTGATTGTTGTTTGAGTTATGAACACGTACCATAAATATAAAAAAATTCTAAAATCCAATACCCTGTGGTCTCCCTGTTAGAAGATAGCTCAAGGAATGGCAAACTTACGTTTTTAGCTTTTACAGATTAGTACAAAGCTTTTAACAATCTTGTCTGGAATATACCCTTTCGAATTCTGAAGGTAGTACGGGTAAAATATATATAGAGAAAAGTCATTCAACTTGTACAAAAACCATAAGGCCATTATAAGAGTCAGAGGACACGAAAAGGATACAGTGGTTTTGAATGGAGTATGCCAGGGTTGTAACCTTTCCCCAATGTTTTTCAACCTGTACACTGAGCAAGCTGTGGAGGAACGCAAAGAGAAATTTGAAGAAGGATTTAATGTTCCGGGAGAAGAAATAAAAAACATCGCGATTTGCTATGACATTGTAATTCTGCGAGAGAGAGTAGAGGACCAGGAAGAGCAATCGAACGGATGCATATTAATAAGGTAATGTGTTGTATTAATTAATTAAGCCGTCTAAAATCGCAATATTAGTTTCATATGACCGATTTTGGCAAAAATCGTTTGCCTTCTTCAGATATAGTCAACCATTCGACCGTCGTTGGTGGTCTTGAGCAAAAGTGCAGTCACAGTCAATAAACTGCTCAGCTTATCAACTGTGTAGGCAAGTCGCTGTTCCAAGTCGCCGTTCAAGACCCCCAGCAACAGCTGAATGATGGACTACATCTGAAGAATGAATAATTTTTGCCGAAACCGATCATTTTTAATAAATTATTGAGATCTTAGACTTTTTAATTAATTAACCTTGTTGTAACAGATCTCTGAACTCTCGCAACAATGTTTTCTAAAGTTATTAGTAGCTAATAGTCTATGAAAATGAGGAGATTCTGATTAAGTAACTAGAAAAAAAAGTATTAATTGAGTTTGGTTGTTTGGGTAGAAAAATAGCTTCTGATTTCAAATTAAAGAAGATATAAAATGCCGAAGTGAAATTTGTTGATACCCAAATTTGATTTGTCTTATGAAGTTCTTTCAGAAAGCATTTGTCTGGAGAGTAGCATTGTACGGGAGTGAAACATGGAAGATAAGGAGTTCAAGCAAAAAGATGATAGAGACATTTGAAACGTAGGGCTACAGACGAATGCTGAACATTCGGTGGGCAGATTGCGTAAGTAATGAGGTGGTGTTGTACAGAATTGGAGAGAAAAGAAATTTCTGGCATATGAAGAAACGAGTGGAGCACATTATGAGACGTCAGTTAATCGTCAGTTTAGCATTGGAGAGAAGTGTGTGGAGAAAAAAATCTCAGAGGTTGACCGAGAGACTATTACAGTACGCACCTGAAAAATGATGTATTTTGCCGTTCTTATTCAGGCTTACATAGGTCGGGGTGGAATGGGGATCTGCATCAACTTAGTCTTTGGACTGAAGACAATAACAATTACAACAACAACTCACTTCTATGGACTACATCAATTCGAATAATCAATGAAATGAAGTTATTACGAGTGTACGTTTTGCTACATGTTAGGTCATGTGTTACTGCATATTAAATGTAGCTAATTTACCGAATTTTTCTTTAAAGGAAAAGGAAAAGCTATATCTAATGTTAACCATTTAGTGGCCGCTGCAGTTCTTCTTACTTTCGTGTTTCCTAAGATAATTCGAAGAAGAATTTGACGTTACGCAAGATACCTTATTGTAGTTTTCACCTCGACACGCAAAAGTCACTTTTGTGCTGCCTTCTGTGGATTTATTTAATTTCTAAAAAAAAAAAAAAAAAAAAAAAAAAAAAAAAAAAAAAAAAAAAACATTATTTCCTGTTTCGTTGGGTCATATCGACTTTTGGCCTAAATTATTTACATTGGCAAATGGATTAGAAAGTGCAAAACTATTTTTTATTTTAGCGTCCAGTAATCGATTTTAGGCATTAGATCATTGCTCTAGAATCGTCTGCTTTCTCGAATCGTCTATAGAGATTTTATTATTATTATTCATTTTTAGAAATAAAGTGGATACATACATTTGTTTACATGCCTCACAGGAAGGTATTGGTAGTGTTTACTGGTGGCTTTAATATACATATTTATTTATTCTATTTATGTTTCTTGTGTGTTTCCATCTGAGGATTACCAAGTATCGGACTATTTTTCTGTTGTTTGTTTCGCGTTTAAACCTTTATTTTTCTGTTACTATTATTATATTCGCATTTTACAGTATTTGCTATGAAAGCAAAAACTTTCAGCCACCTTTACCCACGTTGTTGTGGCTGTGTGGAATTTATTTTGTAGCGTGATGCCTTCTGCGGTGTATAAATAACAAAAGAATTTTGCTTAAGAAATAACGATTAATCTGATTGTTTATTTCAATTTCTTTCTTGAACTAAAATTTGAAAGAATTTTGTAATGTGTGGCTAAGAAGTGTACGATCGTAAATTTTCCTGTTATGATAATCATGCCGTGTACGACACTGCACGGTATTGACATTTTCGAAAACGGAATGTGCGAAAATTTGTTTCATAAAGATACCTTCTCGTCTCAGAGATTAGTTTCGTGTGAGACTTAGCATGTTAGTAGTACCAAGAGAAAACATAATGATGAAACCGCAAGAATTTTTTAATTAAGAGCAAAGCAGCACTATCTTTTTTAATTACGGTCGCCAGTCCCTAAATGTTTCTTTGGTAATCTGATAAAAAGTATTGCTAAAACGAACTTTAAAAGCAACGCTGCTTAAAACTGTAACTTTTATGAATGCCAGACAGCATCACAGGAATCTACACTTCAAGTTAGTTACTAAGCAAAATTGAAACATCATTAATCTGTTTTCTATTAGATTTTAGACTACAGCAACCTACTAAAGTTATGAATAATAAGCTTACTTGGATGAAATAAAAGTTTTCTGGGTGTGCCGGCCGCGGTGGCCGAGGAGACTGAGGAGCTTCAGTCACGGTCTGCACGGCCACTACGGCCACCACGGCCCCCTCGGGCATGGATATTTGTGCCGTTTTTAGTATAAGGTAGTTCATAAGTAGTTTGTAAGTTTAGGGACTGCTGACCCCGTAGTTAAGTCCCATAAGCTTAACAAACATTTGAACATTTTTTTATGGGTGTTGTACCGTTTAATGTAGTAAGGAGGCTATTACTTTAATAACCGACGTTTCGGCCAACTTTACTGTGGCCTTCATCTGGGTATACTGATGTGAGCTGCATGTTACTATATTTTATATTTACTGTCAACTAGACATTACGTCATAATTTTTAAAATCAACGTTGTTATTGGTGGTTTTTGGCGGAAGAATGGAAACTTCATTATTATAGGTTGCTGAGGTGGAGGGAGTGGGGGTTAGCCGTTGCCTATTGCTTCTTGCATAGCGAGACATGATTGGTGTTCATCGGCGTATCGGGTGAGGGCTTCCGTTTCTCTCCTGCTGGCCGTGGGCCGCGCGGAGGCAGTTGCTTACTAGTGACGCTCACGTGTTGTGATGTCAGTGTGGCCTATTTCGCTGTGATGGCTGGTAGCCAAGAGGGGGCAAGCCTGACTCCATCTTCTCTGTTCATGTTATTAGGATGTTTTAGAATTTCGATGGCTTCCCTTATCTTGCGTTTCATCATACCTGGTTGCCTAGCGAGTATTATGGCATCGTTAAATTTTACCTTTTTGCTGCAATCTTGCTGGTGTTCGGATATTGTACATTTATTGTGTTGGCCTAATCGAATGTAGCGTTCATGCTCGCATATGCGCGTTGCCACTACCCAGTACCCTCCCTGTCTGACCTATATATACTTCCACACACTCACATTCCACCTTGTATAATCCTGCTGCGTGTAGTGCCTCTACCTTGTCCTTTGTGGAGTCAAGTACATCCTGGATCTTGTGGCTACTATAGAAGAAAGAATAAGCTTACTTTTTTATTAGAAAATGTGAAACCAAAATCCTAAGATCATGAATATATAATTTAGACCAATTCCAAAGTACAGCAAATTAACTATAGAAAACCCACTATTATATCTTCATTTTGTAAAATCACTCTAATAAAATATCTTTTAAGAAACCTAGTCCAAACATATGTTAAGCACTAGTATTTTACTATTTCTTTGACTATTATAAAGATTCTGCTTTACACTGACTTACTTTCATAATGATAATAATCTTTCAGTAATGAAACACACTTTAAAAATGATGTAGCTGAATCTGATATGCTGTCTTTCGATTAACTCAAATAACTATGCATTTTGCTATTGCAATCTAGAAATTTTATGACTCTGTTAATTAATTCATTCTTTAATTAAATTTAAGTAAACACTCTAAGAATGCAACACTGATTGAAAAGTTTGTACTTGGTGGAGATAAAATTGAAAATTGGCCTACACTTTATACTCTTTACGTTAATCACCACTATATGATAATGCAGCAATAATCAATATAACTTCTTGGATTGTATGAAAATTAAAATGTTGTTATTTTTAATTGTAATTCCACTGGGTCACTCGGAATATTTCATTTTAAATAAGGATAATGACATGTCGAGGCGGAGCGGCCGAGCGCATTGGGGCGCTATGCTGCGATGCGCGATGTCGTTCCCGGTGGGGGTTCGAATCCTCCCCCACCCTCGGGCGTGAATGTTTGTGCCGTCTTCAGTATTAGTTAGTTCATAAGTAGTTTGTAAGTTTAGGGACTTATGACCTCGCAATTAAGTCCCATAAGCTTTACAAACATTTGAAAAAAAAAAGTTCGTGGAGCTTAAGGGACTTAATTGCGGGTTCATCAGTCCCTAAACTTAAACTTACGAACTACTTATGCACTATCTTATACTAAAGACGGCACATACATCCATACCCGAGGGGGGACTCGAACCCCCCGACGCGAACGGGCTCGCGCACCGGAGCATAGCGACTCAATGCGCTTGGCCGTTCCGCCGCGACATAGGTTAACAGCACTGTTTAAAGTTATAAAGTTGATTATTCACAAAGTTCTCAAACGTGAGGTTCAGGCTGCTTGTGGTGCTTGTGGTGGTAAACTGGCATTGTAGCGTAGCATATTCCATTACTAGCTCTTGAAGCATGTGGCAAAATTTAGTCTTCTTAGCGTCCAAATAATTTCAATGATAAGCCACCACTAGTATTCCAGTAAACATTTTGAAAAATAATCTCCATCCCAGGCCATTTTACTGCTCTTCTTGAAACGTATAGCCTCATGCAAAATAGCCACAAGGCACAAGAACTGTTCACTCATCAGCCTCCAAACTACGACTCTCGCGCAACTGACTTCTCGCCACGCAAACCGGCCACCTGGTATGGTTTTTCCACCTTTTACTTCCACGCCATCACTCTCCTTTGGAGCGATCCACCCCCCCCCCCCCCACCTACACCTTTTTACACATGAGTATGGTTTACAAAACCCATAATCCAGAATCTCTACAATATTATCAATTTTCACAATATTTACCATAGTAAAGACAACAATGTTTACATATACTTCATATCACTAGTTTTCAAAGTTTCAGTAGCCTAACTCTCTTATGCAAAGATAATAAATGTATAGATACACTAGCTGAAAACCGGGCGTTGCCTGGGTATTTATTTATTTATTTAAGCCTTAAGTTAGTACTTCTGCTATCCCTTCTCTCTCTGTCCATCTTCTTCATTCTAAAAACATGTTATATTTATCAGAAATAATAAATAAGGCTGTTTTGTATAATGTACAAAATTTCAAGTAGAGTATCCAAATAAACAAAGACTGAAATCAAATTACAATTGATATATAATTGTCAATTCGTTTAATTGTCAATTTTACTATAAACAGCACCGAGTGAGTTGACGCAGTGGTAACATAACACACTGGACTCGCATGCGGAAGGATGGTGGTTTCAATCCACCTCCGGCCATCCAGATTTATGTTTTCCGTGCTTTCCCTAAATCTCTCCAGGCAAATGCAGGGCAGTTCCCTTCAAAGGGCATGGCCGATTTCCTTCCCCATCCTTCCCCAAACAATGCGAGCGTAAGCTCCTCCTCTAATGCTCACGCTGTCGACGGGTCGTTAAACACTGATCTTCCTTCCTTCGATCATTCCTGTCTATAAACAATATTCTTGCGACTTGTCCAGGATCTAATATGAATATTCTGTATGGTAAGCCCATTCTGAGCAAGCGACATAAAGCTGTCCGTGTGAGAAAAGTGGAGATTTCAAATACATTCCGCAGTATTGAGTAGATTTCCCTGTGATTTATTAATCACTAGCTGTAAACCCGATATTGCCCGAGTGTTTATTTCTCCTGCACTCTCATAGTCCACATCCTCTTCCCCCCTCTCTGGACACACCTTTTTCTCTCCCATCTCCGTTCGTTTCCACCTATCTCTCGACAACGTCTTCTGCAAGGTACCTTCTGTCATGTACTATTCAAACATTTATGTACCCTGTGATCTTCCTCTTGGTTTGAAGGTCATGTGTGCAAAAATTCATGAATATTGGAGCAAAACTATGCATTTTGTAAAATTCCTAAGTTCAGTACTCTCCACCATGCACCGAACGAAGTTTTATACAAACAGTGACAGTGCTCTTGTTTTTAAGGTAGAGTGTGCAAAATTTCATCAATATCGTGACAAAACTATAGATTCAACAAAAACGCAGGGTCACATTGAAAAACCCATTTGTTGTTCTCAAATATTCCAGTTTTACTTCATACAACCCTTGTTCTAAGAATAACATGAACAACAAAAAAGGATCTGTGAAATCGGTCGAGTCGTTCCCAAGTTATGACGTGACCAAGGTACTTAGGGATCCGTTTTTATGTTGCAAACTTAAGATGGACGGTGACTTTCCTCTTGTTTTAAAGGTCAAGCGTGCGAAATTTCGTGAAGATCGGAATGAAACTGTAGATTTTGTGAGTCTGCAGAAGAAGTATGCTCCGCCATGCACCTATCACAAAATACTTTCTTAGCTGACGTTTTCTACCTATAAACTACATTCCTGCCAAATTTCAACTTCGTAGATGAAGTAGTTTTCGAGATTTCGTGTTTAGTCAGTGAGTGAGTGAGTGTCCTATTGCTTTTATATAGATTTAGATTAAGGAAACAAATTGCTTAATTTTGGATGCAAGAGAATTAAGAGAGGCCTGCAGACAAAAATAAATAGTAGTATGCAAATCTTTAATGCTAACTTTGTTACAAGGTCATGCCTGATGCGACATTTTTACGGCATCTCCAGCGAACCTGTTGAGAGCGGCCGGCCGCGGTGGCCGAGGAGACTGAGGCGCTTCAGTCACGGTCGGGGTTTCGAATCCCCCCCTCGGGAATGGATATTTGTGCCGTCTTTAGTATAAGGTAGTTCATGAGTAGTTTGTAAGTTTAGGGACTGATGACCCCGTAGTTAAGTCCCATAAGCTTAACAAACATTTGAACATTTTGTTGAGAGCGGTAGACTTGTTTTCCTTTCACCAGTTTGTACGTTCATGCAAACTTTGTTTCAGGTTCCTAACTACTCCCATTTTTCAATAATTGACGCATAAATCTCGGTATTCTAACGCAGTGCTCGCTCTTTATTTATGACGTCTTATCTCCTCTGCTATGTGTCGTTATCTTTTGTTTTTGGGTAAGGAACCCTCGTCGACGTACGAACAGTTCACCAAAGTTTCATTGTAATCGAATGAATCGTTTATGAACACGGCCACTGTTGAAAGTGCCGTCGATGCGAACAAGATGTCACCGAGACGCGTAACCAGTGGCACCTCATACCATCACACCGGGTGATACGCCACTATGACGATGACGAATTTGCTTCCAATGTGCGTTCACCGCGATGTCGCGAAACACTGATGCGACCAAATTGATGCTGTAAACAGAACCTGGATTCATCCGAAAAAATGGCGTTTTGCCATTCGTGCACCCAGGTTCGTCGTTGCGTCCTGCATCGCAGGCGCTCCTGACTGTGATGCAGCGTCAGGGGTAACCGCAGCCATGGTCTCCGAGCGGGTAGTCCATTCTGCTGCAAACGTCAAACTGTTCGTTCGTAAGGATGGTTTTTGTCTTGCAAACGTCCCCATCTGTTGACTCAAGAATCGAGACGTGGCTACAGGATCTGTCACAACCATGCGGATGAGATACCTTTCATCTCGACTGCTGGTGATACGAGGCCGTTGGGATCCAGCACGGCGTTCCGTATTGCCCTCCTGAACCCAGCGATTCCATATTCTGCTAACAGTCATTGGATCGCGACCAACGCGAGCAGCAATGTCATGATACGATAAACCGCAATCGCGATAGGCTACAATCCGATCTTTATCCAAGTCGGTAACGTGATAGTACGCATTTTTCCTCCTTACAGGAGGCATCGCAACAACGTTTCACCAGGCAACGCCCGTCAAGTGCTGTTTGTGTATGAGAAATCGGTTATAAACTTCCCTTATGTATGTGTCGCCACCGGCGCCAAGCTTGTGTGACTGCTCTGAAAAGTTAATCATTTGCATATCACAGCATCTTCTTCCCGTCGGTTAAATTTCGCGTCTGTAGCACGTCATCTTAGTCGTGTAGTAATTTTAATGGCCAGGAGTGTCTGGTTTTGGTGGAATCCAGATACTTTTGATTCCACAGTGTAGTTCCAGAGGAAAATTCCGATATATGAAATAGTGGAAAACAAAATTCTCTGGCATGTCAGCGCGTAATTATTTTCAAATGTCTATATAAAGTAGTAAGTAATCGAACATTTCAATAGAACGAACCTCAAATTAAGCTTATACATCATTTTTTCATAATTTGCATAAAAGTATAAATGTCAAATTTTTGTCGTTTTGGGAGGTACGACTCCTCTCAAGGCCTATTTAAGCAGTTGGCATTTCTTCGTAAATTTAGTTATTCTGATTTCGATTATCGGCATGACTTAACTTATGAAAACAGAAAATACGAATATTATATTTCTAAAGTGTATAATGTAATTGCCCTCTGACAAGGAGAGCACATGGTTATCGGTTTTTAGATTTTCTTTATATTTATGGTACGTGACCTTGTCAACGTATATAACAATCAGCCAAAGCCATTTTGGATCTCTACTTCCAATGTTGTGTCAGTCTTTGTTTACGTGTATGTAGCGAGACGAAAACCTTGTCACGTAAAAGGTTGGTTGAGCAGGCTGTGGAAATGACTTTCCAAACTGAACAATGAAAGACTACCGTCGTCAAGTAATAGTGAAGGCAACACTGTGAGAAACGTAATTTTCTTCTTTTTTTTTATTGAAACCATCGTTATTCTACAAACTATAGAATATTACGAATAAACAGAAATACGTACACTTTTCGTAAAAATTAACATTAGGTATTAAAATTGCTTAAGTGAACACAACGAAAATAAATAAAAATCTGTCACGACAGGATGCGAACCACAGTCTCTAGGACTGTATAGGAAAAACGTTACCACCTGAGATACACTGACTGACGCTGCAATTCATTTACTGATTGTTTCTTACAAGGGAACATCATCAACTCGACCTCATATTTTCTTCAGAAAAAAATACATTAGCTAGATATCAACCCAAGAAATCGAGATCACGTTAAAATTTGGGACATTATTCAGATACTACGTAGTTACGGCCTCCTCAGAGTACAGCTTTTAAACATTCGCGCGCTCGGGTTGTTCCTCAGCCCGCCCGTTTCACTGCGGCCGGTTAATGCCCGAACGTCTAGTACTGTGAGCAGAATCTACATCTACATGGGATACTCTGCAAATCGCATTTAAGTGCCTGGCAGAGGGTTCATCGAACAACCTTTATACTATTTATCTCCTAATCCATTCTCGAATAGCGCGCTGGAAGAAAGAACACCTGAATCTCTCCGTTCGAGCTCTGATTTTTCGTATTTTATTCTGATGATCATTCCTACCTATGTAAGTAGGAGTCAACAACATATTTTCGCATTCGGAGGAGAATGTTGGTGACTCGAGTTTTGTAAGTAGACCACGCCGCAGCGATAAGCGCCGTTGTTTTAATGATCCCCATCCCAGATCCTGTATCATTTCCGTAACGCTGTCTCCCCTGTATCGTGACAATACGAAACGAGCTGTCCTTCTTTGGACTCTTTCGATGTCTTCCGTCAAACCCACCTGATAAGGATCCCACACTGTGCAGCAATACTCCAATAATGGACAGACAAGCGTAGTGTATGCAGTTTCTTTTGTAGTTCGGTTGCATGTTTTAAGGGTTCGGCCAATAAAACGCAGTCTCTGGTTCGCCTTTCCCACGATATTATCTACGTGTTCTTTCCAGTTTAGGTCTGAAGTAATAGTAATTCCTAGGTATTTTGTGGAGTTTACGGCCTTCACTTCTGATTGATTTATCTTGTAAACAAAGTTTAACAGATTTATTTTCGTACTTATGTGGACGACTTCACACTTGTCATTATTAGAGTCAATTACCAATTCTTACGCCATTCTGATATCTTATTCAGATCGTTCTGCAGTTGGTTTTGATCTTCAGATGATTTTACTAGACGGTAAATGACGGCGTCATCTGCAAACAACCTAAGAGAGCTACTTAGATTTCAACCTACATCGTTTGCGTAAATAAGGAAGAGCAGAGGACCAATAACACTACCCTGTGAAATGCCCTATATCACCTCTGTTTTAGCCGTAAGAGGTTTGCGTTCGCGATGTCAGTTAACCCACAGGCTATCGTGCGACTCCTCCAGGAGCGGTCTGGAAAGATGACTAATCTGCAACGATTAAATGTCAAAGAATTAGGGCATTTTAAAGTCGTCACCGGTAAGCGTAATGATTTGCTAGACTACTATACACGGTAAAAGAAAACACATGATGCTTTCTTTATGCTTTCCCTTATTTCTCTCAAGTTCAAAAGTTCAAATATTTGAAAAGCTTATGGGACTTAACAACGGGGTCATCAGTCCTTAAACTTACAAACCACTTATGAACTAACTAATACTAAGGACGGCACAAATATCCATGCCCGACGGGGGATTCGAACCCCCGACCGTAGTGGCCGTGCAGACCGTGACTGAAGCGCCTGTCCCCTCAGCCACCGCGGCCGGCTCTTTCAAGTACTCTGCGGATATCATAGGCAGATGAAGACATATAGAAGAAAATAGCGGGTTTTACGTTCGGTGTAGATTTACAAGAGGCTGACGTCGCTGCAATTTCATTAAACGGCTGCAGTGAAGCGGGCCGAGGGAGGAACAACCCCAGCGCGTGCAAGGCCGTAACTGCGTAGTATCTTAATAATGGCCCAAATTTTCATGTAATATGGATTTCTAGGGTTAAAATCTAGCTCCTGTATTTTTTCTCGAGAAAATATGAGGTCGAGTTGATGAAGTTCCCTTGTTAGGCTTACTTGCAAAACTTGTAAGTCGATTTTCTCCAGAATTTTTGAGAGTTGCGTCGAATGGCTCTGGCTGATTGTTTTCTACGTTCTGAATTTCACGTACAAAATAAATAAATAAATAAATAATAATAATAATTCTAAATCCGATACCCATCTGGTCTCCATGTGAGTCTTAATTAGGGTGACCAGATGTCCTGCTCTTCGCAGGGTACTCCTGCTTTTTTAGGTCTTATCTTGCGACCCGCGACGAGGTCAGAAAATCTTAAAAAATTTCCTCCATTTCAATATTAATCCTGCGAAATTCGATTATTGTCTTATTCGCGGGATGTCAGTAGTTATACAGTTAAACATGAATGAAACCCCTATAGAAAAGTGTTTTCACGGAGGATAGGTTTCGTTGAGCCGATATGTGGTATCCCGTGCTTCAATTGGCCCACTGGTATAACTGAAGAATGGGATACCATCCATCGGCTTTGACCCATGACGTAAATGCCGACGGGTGGTATCTTGTGCTTCAATAGACCCGTGATATGTTGCGTAACTGGGAGATCCTGCTTGTTTGATCTGAAAATATGGTCACCCTAGTCTTAATTGTTGTAGCCTTTCGCCAATGTTGTTCAATCTGTACATTGAACAGGCGGTGAAGGAATGGAAGGAAAAAGTTGGAGAGGGCATTAAAGTGCAGGGAGAAGAAATAAAAAAAATGCGGTTTGCCGATGACATGGTAATTCTGTCAGAAACTGCAAAAGAGCTGGAAGAGCAATTGAATGGAATGGACAGTGTGTTGAAAGGAAGATATAAGATGAACATCAACAAGAGTAAAATGAGGGTACTGGAATGTAATGTCAGAAAATCAGGTGATGCTTAAGGAATTAGATTAGGTAATGAGACAATAAAAGTTGTGGATGAATTTTGTTATTTGGGTAGCAAGATAACGTCTGATGGCCGAGGTAAAGAAGATGTAATATGCAGAATGGCTATGGGAAGTAAAGCGTTTCTAAAGAAGCGAAACTTGTTAACATCCAATATTAATTTAAATGTTAGGAAGTCCTTTCTGAAAGCATTTGTCTGGAATGTAGCATTGTATGGGAGTGAAACGTGGACGATAAGGGGTTCAGATAAAAAGATGATAGAAACTCTTGAAATGTGGTGCTACAGACGAATGATGAAAATTAGATGGGTAGATAACGTTACTAATGAGGAGGTGCTTATCCGAATCGGGGAGAAAAGGAGCTTCTGGCATACCCTGACTAAGAGAAGAGATAGATTGGTTGGACACATTCTTAGACATCAAAGAATTGACAGCATTAGAAGGAAGTGTGTGTGGTAAAAATCGTAAAAATCGTAGAGGGAAACCGAGGAACGAATACAGTAAGCAGATTCAAAAGGATGTAGGTTGCCGAACGTATTCTCAGATGAAGAGACTTGTACAGCCGGCCGCGTTGGCCGAGGGGACTAAGGCGCTCCAGTCACGGTCTGCACGGCCACTACGGTCGGGGGTTCGAATCCCCCCTCGGGCATGGATATTTGTGCCGTCCTTAGTATAAGGTAGTTGATACGTAGTTGGTATGTTTAGGGACTGATGACCCCGTAGTTAAGTCCCATAAGCTTTACAAAGATTTGAACATTTGATTTAGACTTGTACAGGACAGGGTAGCGTGGAGAGCTGCAGCAAACCAGTCTGCGGACGGAAGACCACAACAACAACAGTCTTAATTGACCTTACTAAACCGGTGTTCTGCGTTCATTGGTGCCGGCCGCGGGGGCCGAGGGGACTGAGGCGCTTCAGTCACGGTCTGCACTACTACTACGGTCGGGGGTTCAAATCCCCCCTCGGGCATGGATATTTGTGCCGTCCTAGTTCGTAAGTAGTTTGTAAGTTTAGGGACTGATGACCCCGTAGTTCAGTCCCATAGACTCTACAAACATTTGAACATTTTTGCGTTCGTTGGTAGTGTTTTGAGACCTCAGGAGAATCACTTGCTCCGAGGCAGTGTGAATGTGCGTGTGGAGAGCATTGAGGCCTTAGAGGGAAGTGGCGGGTAGGGCGCGCGGCGCGGCCAGTTCATAAAGCGAGGCGCGCGCGCGTTAACGAGTGAGCCGGGCGGCCGGGATGTGTCTGGCGGGCGCGATCACAGCCGGCCGTGGAGGGGGCAGGAATGCGCCTGGGACTGGTCGGGCTGGTGGGGGCCGCGGCGGCGGCGGCGGCGGCAGCGGCGCGGGGCAAGGTCGAGGACACGCGCGCTCCGGTCCACACCGGCCGCCGCCCGCCAGTGCGGTACAGCCGCGCGCATCGCCCCACGCCCATCCGTCTCTGCCGTCTCACCTGTCACCACTCACCTGTCTATACGCTCACCACACTGCCACCAGCTCCGTTTATTTATTTGGTTATTTAACCTCACCAGATTAGGGCCATATCGCCCTCTCTTACATCTGATCAGGAACAGCATAAACAAAGGTTTTAATTACAAAAAACACTGCATTCATAATATTAAATAATAACAATATATGATAATGCTAATAATAATAATGATAATAACACAAATATCAAAGTAATGCTAATAATAACAATAGATATTTACATGGAGATACATGTTTAACACATTTGAATTAAGTTTAATATAAACAGAAGGGGGAAAATGATTAGTGAAAGAGGAGAAGATTGAAAAATGACAGTGCCAATGGATGTGAGGAAGTGGAGATATATATGAACAGAGACCTCTGCTGACGAAAGGAAAGAAAATCAAATGTTTGTAGAACTTATGGGAGTTAACTATGGGATCATCAGTCCCTTAGCTTACAAACTACTGATGAACTAGCTAAGACTAAGGACGGCACAAATATCCATGCCCGAGGGGGCATTCGAACCCCCGACCGTAGTGGCCATGCAGACCGTGACTGGAGCGCCTCAGTCCCCTCGGCCACCGCGGCCGGCGACGAAAGGAAAGGGATTTTTTTTTTTTTTTTTTTTTTTGGGGGGGGGGGATTGACAACAGTGCGCTACATACTGATAAGTGGAGAAAAAGATGGCTATTGTGACAGAAGGTGAACCCTTAGCCTGTCTTTTAAAGTTTTGAATTGATTTTATCTCTCTTAAATTTTGAGGAAGATTGTTTCAGAGACGTGTTCCCGATACAGAAAATGATTTGGAGAAGATTGCAGTGTTATGTGATGGAACGAAGAGAGTTTTATTTTGGTCAGAGCGTGTTTTCTGCTTTAGTGTTCAGATAGTAATATCGTCGCGTTGCAATGGAAGCAGGTTTGACTTCGAAGGCAACTGAACACAGCACTTATACCGAAAGCACGTTTATTACGAACTCAATATACACGCAGCAGTGACTGCCTCTCAGGCAGAGTGCTCTGCTATTTATACACAGACAGAATTTACCAGAAATTAGAAGAACAGGTAACATAAGAAACAAGTAGAATTTACAAGTGAACATAAGAAAGACGTAGAACCTTCTGGAATTATTAATTACAAACAAATAAATTTTCGCCGGGGGGGGGGGGGGGTGGCGGGATTGAACCGGCGACCTTCTGTATCTAAGTCCGTGACGCTATCCCCTGCGCCACGCCGGCACTCGGTGTTCGTGGTCTCTCGCGGCAATATTATTAAATTGCGTGCTTATGGAATATCCCCCCACTTGTGCGGTTGGATTCTCGATTTCCTATCAGAAAGAACACAGTTCGTTGTAACTGACGGTAAGTCATCGAGTAAAACAGAAGTGATATCTGGCGTTCCACAGGGAAGCGTTATAGGTCCCCTACTCTTCCTCGTGTTTATAAACGATTTAGGAGACAATCTGAATTGCTCCCTTAGTTTGTTCGCGGATGATGCCGTCGTTTATCGGTTAGTGAAGTCAACAGAGGATCAAAAGCAACTGAAAAGCGATTTAGTCAAAATTTCTACATGGTGCGAAAATTGACAATTGACACTAAATAAAGAAAAGTGTGAAGTAAAACACGTGGCCACTAAAAGAAATCCGCTGAACTTCAATTACGCGATAAATCAGTCAAACCTTAAGGTCGTAGATTCTACCAAATACCTAGAAGTTACAATTACGAACAACTTTGACTGGAGAGAACACATAGAAAATATTGTGGGGAAGGCGAACCAAAGGTTACGTTTCATCGGCACAACGCTTCGAAGATGCAACAGCTCCACCAAAGAGATTGCCTACATCACACTTGTGCGTCCTCTCCTGGAGTACTGTTGCCCCTTGTGGGACCCTCACCAGGTGGGACTGACGGAAGACATTGAGAAGGTTCAGAGAAGGGCAGCTCGTTTTGTTGTATCACGTAACGGGGGGGGGGGGGGGGGGGAGGGGGGCGGCAAAGCGTCACGGAAATGTTGCACGAACTGGGGTGGAAATCATTAAAGGAAAGATGTTATTCATTGTGGCGTAATCTGTTTGCGAAGTTTCAATCACCGACTTTTAGTTCTGAATGTGAAAATATTTTGCTAGCACCCACCTACTTAGGGAGACATGACCATCCCAATAAAATAAGAGTAATCAGATCGAAAACAGAACGATTTAGGTGTTCTTTCATCTCGCGCGCTATTAGAAAATGGAACGGTAGACAAAAGTTATGAAAGTGGTTAATGAACCCTCTGGCATGCACTAGAATATGATTTGCAGAGTATCTATGTAGATGTAGAAATAATAACAATATATGATAATACTAATAATAATAATAATGATGATAATAACCCAAAAATCAAATGCTAATAATAACAAGAGATATCTTTTGTGTCCCAACTTCGTCGCCGGTTTTGTGTCCCAGCTTCGTCGCCGCTTTTGTGTCCCAGCCTCGTCGTAGGTGTCGGTGGCCGAGTGGAATAAGACCGACACAGGAATAAGGATAGCCCGCTGGTGCAGGTACGGAGGGGAGCAGCCAGAAACTATAAACACTAGAGTAAATTAGAAAGAGATATATATTGCACAGAATGTAACAATACTTAACTTTTACATAGTACTGCAGAATGTTGATACATAGTTGTTAGAGGCCTGCCTAGTGCCTGTATGATAGAAAAGTCTTCACTGTTGCCTATCTGATTCCGAAGTCTTTACTCGTTGCTATCTCAGTCCGAAGTGACCGGTGTCTTTCCGTGGTGGCCACGAGCGGGGTTGCAGCAGAGGGCGCTCGTGGCTGTCGTCGTGAGAACGCCGCGCCGTGCGTGCATGGCGGCGCGCGGCGAAAGTAGGTGGCGCGCACTTTGTACTTACACAATATCTACATAGAGATATATGTTTAACACATTTGAATTAATATAAACAAAAGGGGAAAATGATTAGTGAAAGAGAAGAAGATTGAAAAATGACAGTGCCAATGGATGTGACGAAGTGGAGATATACGAGGCGCGCCCAGAAAGTAAGTTCCATTTGGTAATAAAATGAAATTGTACACAGATACAGAAGAAATTTTAATTGCACAAAATTCTACGATTCTTAAACTACTTTCCCACATAACTGCCGAAATTTTGTAGGCACTTGTTATAGCGTGCCACATGTTTTTGCATGCATCCTTCACAGAAGGTTGCCGCCTGTGTATTCAACCATGTGGTAACAGCTCTTTATCATCGTTCAAGTGTTGACCACCGAGGACAGAATTTTAGGTGTAAGAAGAGATGAAAGTCGCTAGGAGAGAGGTCCGAGCTGTATGGTGGATGATCAAACAGGTCCCATTGAAATTTCCGTAAGAATTGTTTGGTCACGTTCGGTGTGTGAGTTCAGGATTTATCGTGAAAAAAAAATCTTTTAACTGTAATCCTCTTCTTACACCTAAAATCTGTCCATGATGGACATCACTTCAACGATGATGACGAGCTGAAAGAAGATGTTACCACATGGTTGAATACACAGGCGGCAACATTCTATGAAAAAGGCACACAAAACCTTGTGCCATGCTATGACACTTGCCTACAAAATTTCGGAAGCTATGTAGAAAAGTAGTTTAACAGTTGTAGATTTTTGTACAATCAATATTTTTTCTGTATCTCTACCCGTTCGTTTTATATGTCCAAACGGAACTTATTTTCTGGACGCGCCTCGTATGTGAATAGAGATCTCTGCTGACGAAAGGAAAGGGAAACATTTATGGGGGGAGGAGGAATTGAGAACAGTGGGCTACAGACATAAGTGGAGAAAAATATGGCTATTGTGACAGAAGGTGAACCCTTAGCTGTCTTTTGATGTTTTGAATTGATTTCATCTCTCTTAACTTTTGAGGAAGATTGTTCCACAGACGTGTTTCCGTAAATGATTTAGAGTAGATTGCACTGTTATGTGATGGTGCAAAGAGAGTTTTATTTTAGTCAGAGCCTGTGTTTCTGCTGTGCTGTTCAGATAGTAATATAATCGTTGAGGATAAGTAAGAAGGTTTGCAATGATTGAGAAAGCGATGCAGCAAACATAATGTATGATAGCTTCGACGCTTATCTGCACGAAGCCAAGATAACTGCTGGTATGCGGGACTGATATGGTCGTAGAAACGTAAGTTATATCGGAAACAAGAATTCATCACTGGCTCCAGCCTACGTGAATTTTCGTGTGACAGTCCTTGCAGAATAGCATCACCATAATCTAGATTGGCAAGTATTAGTGTCTCAACGAACTTCTTTTCCAGCTGTAAAGGAAATGGTTTTTTGTATTTCTGCAGTGAAGGAAGTGACGCATATACCTTCTTACAGACTGTCGTTATGTGCTCTGTGCAGTCTAAGTGCTGATCAAATATTACTCCTAAGTCCTCGCACATTAGATTTTAGAAAGCAGAGGCACTGGCTGATACCCGACCCGTTATCCGAGCTGTTTAATGGACGATTTTTCCGGGTCGATGAGGTATGTCAACTCCAAGTAGATTAACCTTTTGAGGCTCATGAATAAACATAAGAAGAAAACTATAACAATTTCTTCCAAAATCTACTTTTACCGTCTCAAAAAGCAGAAATATAGTGTAATAACAATAAAATATTCTAGATGGTGGCATAGAGAAACCACTGGGCTTTTACGACAGTTTTCAATGGGGCTTGATTTGTTAGAAGGGACAATTGAACCACAGTCCTGCGAAAACTCAGTTGATTCATTTGACAGTGCTGTATCTGTTGCATTAAGTGCAATACAGTATTAGTAGTGAGCTTCTTCATGCTGTCGCATCGTTCAAATATCTAGGCGTAACATTGCAGAGCGATATGAAATGGAACGAACATGTAATGACAGTTGTAAGGCGGACAGCCGACTTCGGTTTATTGGGAGAATTATGGGAAGATGTACTTCACATGTAAAGGAGACAGCGTATAAAACGTTTGTACGACCACGTATTGAGTATTTCTCAAGTGTTTGGGACCCGCAGCTGATCAGTTTAAAGGAAGACATAGAGGCAGTTCAGAGGTGAGCAGCTAGGTTTGTTACTGGTAGATTCGACCAATGCGCGAGTGTCACGGAAATGCTCCGGCAACTCAATTGGGGATAGCTGAAGGAAAGACGACGATCTTTTCGTGAATTTCTGTTGAGGAAATTTAGAGGGCCGGAATTTGAAGCTGAGTGTAGTACGATCTTGCTGCCACCTACTTACATTTCGCGTGGTGATCACAAAGACAAGATAAGAGAAATTAGGGCTCTTACGGAGGCATATAGGCATTCTTTTTTTCCTCGTTCTATTTGGGAGTGGAATATGAAAGGAAATGCCTAGTAGTGGTACAGTGTACCTTCCGCCACGCACCTTACAGTGAATTGCGGAGTATGTATGTAGACGTAGTATGCTCTTTTAACTCTGTATTGTCATCACACTCATCACATCGTCGTCATTGTTGCCACTACTAAAGTATAGAGACACTTTCAGCACACTTTCATTGACAACCTCTTCAAATTCAACTACTTACACATCAGGAGGTGAAAGAAGTCAGTCCATCTTCTTCATCTCATTCATTTCCAACATCCAACGCAGCTGAATTGGAATTTCTGCAAGTATACATTAGTATATTTGTGCTAAGATCACAAGATCTGAATTGCTACTTTACTCTTGATGGTGGTTTATTATCCATGCCGTCACGCTGTAAAGAACAAAATGAAATGCAACCTGCAGATTTACCGTCATTGAATGTCGTTATGTCCCAGTGGTTTCATTATGTAAACACTCACATTTTTCGTAAAAAAAAAAAAAAAAAAAAAAAAAAAAAAAAAGCAACTAAACTCCACAATACATTTATCAGTGAAAACACCTTCCAAATATCATAAAATGGGTCTAAAGCACTAGTACTCGTCGCAGCGTTATACTAAAATGGTTTTACCCAACAGCAATCACTTCGCTACTCTAACAGGTCCTGACGCTAGATGTCACCAGTAATCGATTTGTGGTGGTGGTTTCAAGAAGGAACCATTGGGCAGGAAAAGCACGCAAATTAAAAATGTGACTTCAGGCTGAAACCGCTGGGCCGGAAAGGGTTAATAAGGCCTCTGCCCCACCGCCAAGGCAGTGAAAACGAAACCAAACAGTATAAGTAATTTTTTGGGGCGATCTGGCGGATTTCCCAGCTCGGTTTGTTGAGACTATTCTACTTTAATTCACAACCATTTTTAGCTGACCTTGCTGCATTCTCAGATGCTCTCACTTCGTCGTCGAGGCGGGACTGAGTTCAAGTTATAAAATACAGAATGGTCGGAAAATCCAGTCACAAACTTGTAGGACTTATAGAGAGTACTGAGTACATAACATTTTGAATAGGAACCCTTGTCCGGAATCGTATCGTTTCCGTTCTACGACAATTTAAATTTAAATGTGTAACTCGTCTACGTCTGCATAGGGACCTACAAGCAAATGCTATAAAAATCTCTACACGCCAGTGTTGCCGCTCGCGACACGCGACCCCACCTATGTGGCCAAAGCGCTCCAATTGCCAGATACAGCTAATTGCCTGACTAATAATATCGCGAGAAGCGGTTGACAGATTACAAAACTGTCACAATCGTAAGCTTTGGCGATTCATCGAGCACTCTGGAGACAGCCCTACAAGCTAATATATGTACGACAATACGAATCAGTAGCGACAGCCAATAACCAGGTAGTGTACATCGCGAAACTGCCTGCGACGTCTTACATTGACAAAATGATGAACTTATTACAGGACTCAGCGTATAGTCGGCTCCATAAAGATCCGACGGATGCAGTACAATGCCGCCTTTCTCAAATCCAGCGACTTTCCTGAACATCTGAAAGAGAATGAAACTTCACTCTGCAGCGGAGTGTGCGCTGATATGAAACTTCCTGGCAGATTAAAATTGTGTGCCGGAACCGGGACTCGAACCTGGGACCTTTTCCTTTCGCGGGCAAGCGCACTACCGACTGTGCTATCCCGACACGACTCACGATGCCGCCTCACAACCTTACTTCCGCCAGTACCTCGCCTCCTACATTCCAAACTTCACAGAAGCTTGCGTGTTAGCAGGAGGCAAAGGTCCCAGGTTCGAGTCCCGGTTCCGGCACACAATTTTAATCTGCCAGGAAGTTTCATCTGAAAGAGAGTTTGAGAGAACGAGCGCCTGTCCCACTTCGCCTTTACAGTTTACCAAAGGTGCACAAAAGTGGAGTTCCGCTACGACCGATTGTGAGCAATATTGAAGCCCCAAGGTCTCAGTTCTGTTATCCTGCGTGGTATTGCAAACTACCGGCGATTTGAGCGTTGCCGTATTCTGTGGCAGACGACGCTCTTGATAGTCGCGCACTAACTTAGAGTAGGAATGTCTCTGTCTTCGTAATTACACCTTTATCAAAAAATTCAAATTTTCAAATGTTTGTATAGCTTATGGGACTTAACTACAGGGTCATCAGTCTCTATGCTTACAAACTACTTACGAACTAGCTAAGACTAAGGACGGTACAAATATCCATGCCCGAGGGGGGATTCGAACCCCCGACCGTAATGGCCGTGCAGATCGTGACTGGAGCGCCTCAGTCCCCTCGGCCACCGCGGCCGGCACACCTTTATCAACAGTATGTCTAACGTTGATTGTTTCAAGTTCAGTTATGCCCGGTTCTGCATCCAAAATGCAATGCTCTATGCGAAGAAAGCCGTACACGAGAAATCGTTTGTTCAAGCTAGAGTCTGACCGATTTCACTGCCATGGAGTAGTACATTATCTCTCTTCGTGCAACGGTCAATTGTCTGATACACACACAATAGTTGACGGTGTATTTGTAGCTAGAACACAAACTACCGTCCCTGTTAGTTAAAGTACTTCACTTCTTATCACCTTAACAGTATTTCTTTGGTATTCAGTTGTAGTATTAACGTCACAGTTTATGATCGTTTTAGATACTATCATCAACATCAAACAGTTCATAAATCAATGATAGTAGCTTTCGATGAATCAATTTAGGAGCACAAATACTAATTAAAAAAACAAGTCACTTTAAATAAATCACATATATTGACATCTTTAGTAATGATTATGGTAATTGAGTCCTATCACTGATGACATCTAGTCCCTTCTCTATAATCATACGCAGTTAATTTCGTCACAGTTATCAGCCCTTTGTTTTTCACACTGCGAACGGTCACTGAATTATGGTTTGTAGATATTTAGAATTCACTGATTAATAATCACCACCCCAATAACTATCTCAGTATTTCAGCACTAAAGTCCGTTTTGAGTTCAATTTTGAATCATTTGAACTACCTTTTAAACGGTACGAAATTAATTTCTCTACCGTCGTAACTATCAAAGATAATCTTCACGTAATTAAAGATCGCGTAACCTTTACTTGTAATCAAGATCTATCAGAAACATAGTTTCACAAAAGACTATTAGCAAATCGTGAACTATCGCAATACATACTATCTCAAACGATGATTACGTGATGTTACCTCTTCTTTGTATACCAAGCTGTTTCCCACTTTACCGCTACATACACGTAGTTTCACACAAGTTGAAAAAAACTTATGTTGTTGGCTTGTGGAAGAACGGCCCATAAAAATTAAACATACGTGAAACTTTAAAGACACATTAATATGTACTCATCTTCGTTTTGAAGGTTTCTTCTTTGTTGTTGATCTGCATATTCTTCTTCTTTTCTTGATATTGCGTTGTGTTTTTTCGGCGAGAGCTAAAACTTGTAAAATCTTGCAGGAAATTCTTGAAATAACGTACTTCAGGTTAAGCTCATCAAAGTTTTATTTTATATAGCAAGTTTGCTTTTCGCAAACAATTGATTTCTACAACCTGTTACAAAAACGTCTGTCTCCTTCCACATGCAAGCAGACAGTGCCCGTAGTGGCAAACTTTGTCTTCCACTAAAATAAACAATTTTTTAAGACTGTTGAACATAGAAAAATAATTATCTAAATAAAGTTTATAATTTAGGAATTTTTTTTTCTTATTTTAAATCGGTGAGAGTTGTCTTCTGTGGTCGTAAATGCATTCTGAAATGTGTTTTTGACATGTGTTTTATTTTGACTTGGAATAATGGCGTCGTTTTGTTTATTAACAGGAATAAAATCTTTTGACACTTTGTGTGACAGTTTAGTCGAGTTTGTGTGTGTTATCAAATGGTGTGTTATTTTATTGAATACATTTTGGTGTAGTTATTTCGTTTGTGTGTCATCAACATTTACCTTGGTTTGAAAAGTACCCTTATATTTATTTATTTGGTAATTACTCGTCTGATTAGCATTAATTGCATCTGTGAGAGCAATATTTGTTGTAGTGTGTTATAAAGATTGTAATGAAGTAATCGGTTTCTTTGACGTATTTGTATTCATAATATTTCTTTATTTGCATCACATGCCAATGACGATTGCATCATTAAAACCAACTAAACATTAATTAACAGGTTTGTGATGTACGTGTATAGTAAGTAAATGGGGTTCAAAATACTACTGTATTTTATATATTATGTTGTTTATGGTTATTAAAACCTTTTTTATAGCTGAATAATAAATCGTTTGCATTCAAGTTTTAGTGAAGTTATTATAATGAAAAATAGCTGATTAGAACGTTTTATATGGGGTGCTAATATCACTTTAGGTAGCGCCTCGCCAGACTACAAATGCAAAGGTCGCAGGTTCGATCCCCACCAGGTCCTAGGATTTTTATTTGTCACTTTCCACTTCTTTCACCTCTGGCAGTATTGCTCATGTGGAAAATACCGAGTAGCGCCGTGGTTCGGAATCCACGTTAAACTGTAGGTCCCCCTATAACTGGCTGGGCAAGACAGATCGAAGGTCGGAGGAAGGCAACGGCATACCACCTCAAAACAGGACCATGCCTACTGAAGCACTGTGGTGTTCAAACCAATCTTCGGATTGTTGACTGCTTTACCTTTTTTACCAATGGTATAGCTTTTTGGGACAGAAATGTTACACAACCCCTGGACTTTTCTAGCGAAGTGTGTAACATAGATGGAAAAGTTCATAGTAACATTTCATGGATCAATGAAGGTTGTTGTTGTTGTGGTCTTCAGTCCGGAGACTGGTTTGATGCAGCTCTCCACAATACCCTATCCTGAGCAAGCCTCTTCATCTCCACATAAGAACGGCAACCTACCTCTGTCTGAATCTGCTGACTGTATCCATCTCTTGGTCTTCCTCTGCGATTTTTACCCCACACACTTCCCTCTAATGCTAAATTCACAATTCCTTAATGTCTAAGAATGTGTCCTACCAATCTATCCCTTTAATCAAGGTATGCCAGAAATTTCTTTTCTCCCCAATTCTGTTCAGTACCTCCTCATTAGTTACGCGATCCACCCACCTAATCTTCAGCATTCTTCTGTAGCACCATATTTCAGGAGCCTCAATCCTCTTCCTGTCCGCACTGTTTATCGTCCATGTCTCACTCCCATACAAGGCAACACTCCATACAAATGCCCTTCCTTAGGCTTAAATCAATATTCGATGTTAACAAATTTCTCTTTTTCAAAAACGCTTTTCTACCCATTGCCATTCTGCATTTTATATCCTCTGTACTGCGACCATCATTTGTTATTTTACTGCCCAAGTAACAAAACACATCTACCTCCTTTATTGCTTCGTTTCCCAATCTAATTCCTTCAGCATCACCTGATTTTCTTAGACTGCACTCCATTACCCTAGTTTTGCTCTTGTTAATGTTCATCTTACATGCACCTTTCAGCACACTGTCAATTCCGTTCAATTGCTCTTCCAGGTCCTTTGCTGTACCTGACAGAATTACTATGTCGTCGGCGAAACGCAATGTTTTTAATTCTTCCCCCTGAACTTTTATTTCTTCACCAAATTTCTCCTTGCTTTCCTTTATAGCTTGTTCAATGTACAAATTGAATAACATTGAAGAAAGGCTACAACCCTGTCTCACACCCTTCCCAACCACTGCATCCCTTTCATGCCCTTCAACTCTGACAACCGCTGTCTGGTTTTTGTACAAGTTGTAAATAACAATACGCTCCCTATATTTTACTCCTGCTTGCTTCAGAATTTTAAAGAGTTTATTCCAATCAACATTGTCAAAAGCCTTCTCCAAATCTACAAAAGCTAGAAATGTAGGTTTGCCTTTTCTTAATCTATCTTCTAGGATAAGCCGTAAAGTGAATATTGCGTCCCGAGTTCCTACATTTCTCCTGAACCCAAACTGATCTTTCCCGAGGTCGGCTTCTACCAGTTTTTCCATCCTTCTGTATATAATTCGTGTTAATATTTTGCAACCATGACTTATTAAACTGATGGTTCTGTAGTTTTCACACCTGTCTGCACCTGCTTTCTTTGGAATGGGGATTATAACATTTTTCTTAAAGTCTGAGGGTACTTCGCCTGTCTCATACATCTTACACACCAGGTGAAACAGGTTTGTCATGGCTGGTTCTCCCAGAGACCTCAGTAGCTCTGAGGGAATATCATCTACTCCAGGGGCCTTGTTTCGACTTAGGTCTTTCAGTGCTCTGTCAAATTCATCTCTCAGTATAGTATCTCCTATTTCATCATCATCTACATCCTCTTCCCTTCCTACAATAGTGTCTCGAAGTTCATTTCCTTTGTAGAGCCCCTCTATGTACTCTTTCCACCTTTCAGCTTTCCCTTCTTTGCTGAGAACTGGTTTTCCATCCGTGTCCTTGATATTCATAGGGCTGTTTTTCTTATCTCCAAATGTTTCTTTTATTTTCCTCTAGGCTGTATCTATTTTTACCCTATTTATACATTCTTCTACATCCTTGCATTTGCCTTCTAGCCACTCCTGCTTAGCCATTTTGCACTTCCTGTCAATCTCATTTCTTAGTCGTCTGTTCTCCATTCTGCCTCTTTCATTTACTGCATTTTTATATTTTCTCCTTTCATCGATTAAATTTAGTATCTCCTGTGATATCCAGGGATTTTTTGTAGCTCTTGCCTTCCTACCTATTTTGTCCTCTGCTACTTTCACTATTTCATCTCTCAAATTTATCCATTCCTTCTCTACTGTTTTATTTTCCCTTGTTTCTGTCAATTGTAGCCTAAAGCTCCATCTGAAATTCTTAAGAACCTCAGGTTCCTTCAATTTATCCAGGTCCCATCTCCTTATTTTCCTACCTTTTTGTAGTTTCTTCAGTTTCAGCCTACAGTTCATAACCAACAAGTTATGGTCAGAGTCTATATCTGCCCCTGGGTATGTCTCACACTGTAAAACCTGGTTCCGAAATCTATGTCTTACCATTATAAAATCTATCTGGTATCTCCCTGTGTCTCCTGATCTCTTCCACGTATACAGCCTTCTTTTGTGATTCTTAAACCAGGTGTTAGTTAAAACTAAATTTTGTTCTGTGCAAAATTCTACCAGTCGGCTTCCTCTTTCATTCCTTTTGCCCAGACCATATTCACCTACTATCTTCCCTTCCCTTCCTTGTCCTACTACCGAATTCCAGTCTCCCATAACAATTAAGTTTTCCTCTCCCTTAATTGTCTGAATAATTTCCTTTAGCTCCTCATATATTTCTTAGATTTCCTCATCATCGGCAGAGCTAGTTGGCATTTAAACCTGTACTACTGTTGTCGGTGTTGGCTTCGTATCTATCTTGACAATGATAATGCGATCACTGAGCTGGTCATAGTAGATTACCCGCATTCCTATTTTCTTATTCATTATCAATCCTACTTCTGTGATACTCCCAATTGATTTTGTATTTATAATCCTGTACTCACCTGACCAGAAATCCTGTTCATCCTGCCACCGAACTTCACTAATCCCCACTATATCTAACTTCAACCTATCCATTTCCCTTTTTAAATTTTATAATTTTCCTACTCGATTAAGTGATCTAACATTCCACGCTCCGACCCGTAGAATGCCAGTATTGTCTTTCCTGATGATCACATCCTCCTGAGTAGTCCCCGCCCGGAGATCCGAATGGGGGACTATTTTACCTCCGGAATATTTTACCCGAGAGGATGCCATCATCATATGTTCATACAGTAGAGCTGCATGTCCTCGGGAAAGGTAACGGCTGTAGTTTCCCCTTGCTTTCATCCGTTCGCAGTAGCTGTATGGCAAAGCCACATTAGCTGATGTTACAAGGCCAGCTCAGTCAATCATCCAGACTGTTGCCTCTGTAACTACTGAAAAGGCTGCTGCCCCTCTTCAGGAACCACACGTTTGTCTGACCTCTCCACAGATACCCCTCCGCAGTGGTTGCACCAACTGTACGGCTATCTGTATCGTTGAGGCACGCAAGCCACCCCACCTCGGCAATGTCTGTGGTTCATGGGAGTGGCAATGAAGGTATAAATGTATTATTGAGTATGAGTGTGAGTACTGTATACTTATCAGGTATAAATGTATTATTGAGTATGAGTGTGAGTACCGTAATCTTATCACACTTTTTACAAATTTTGTTCGATGTCTTCTTTCTTTATGATCTGCCGATGTGATCTGCTAGTGTGTCGTTGGTACTGCTGACTGAAGTTGGCCTGCCGAAGCTGTGAATACGTGTCTTGTAGACCGCTGTAGAATCTTCTGGGTTGGCCAACTGGATCACTGGGGTATTTTCCTATAACAGGTTTTTCAATTTTTTTTTTTCAGAGCTAGAAACCAGATATTTACTAAAGAACTTTTGAGATATCATTACTCAAGGATAAATCTTTGTTTTATCGAAAACACGAGTAAATTATTTAAAACTCTAGGGCTCAATTGGACCCACATTTACAGTTATGAAAAAAAGATGAATGCTAAACACATCTGTTTAGGAATCACATGTTTCTAGTCATAACTAATCAAATAACATTAAACATAGTAAACTTGTATTGAATAAACATAAAGAAAATATTTTGTATTAAATTATCAGTTGTTGATTTAAGTATAGTAATTGTGTTAATGTTTCATTATACTGTACTTGTATTTAATAATTGTAGTAATTTCCATTTTCATTTGCACTAAATAACTGGTGTTACAAACCAACATTATCTCATGTCTTTCTTTCATTTGATAACTGTGTATTACTCAGTTGTAGCAGTTGGTTTTTATTTAGGAATTTTAAAGTCATATAAATACTGAAACATATAAATTAAGTTTTCATACGCTGTGTGTAAGTCTATATAGTGGTAACACTCTTTCTCATTTCACTTGTCTCATCATTCATATGATTGCATTCTGCAATTTATGCCAAATGTGTATAACATATATTCATAATATGTACATAATATTGAGACAGGAAGGTATAGACTGTTTGGTATGATTACTTTGGTATTTTAGTATCATTTCCTTTCTGCAAGTTATATAATCAGAAATCAGTATTGTGGTTTAACGCCGTAGCATATCACCTTCTTAGTTTACCATCAAATATAACAGATAAACACACAAATTTTTAGGTACAAAAATTGAATGCTTTAGCTTGATTGTATATACTTATAAACACATATGCAGGTGTACTGATATTTGAGTCTTTCTTGCTGAGTGAAATTTGCACTTTTTAGAAACAAGTCACTTGACATGACATTGTAGTATAACCTTTTTATAAACATTAACAATAATGAGTGATCTTTGGTGTGAGATAGGTAAATTAAATGAAAACTTACTGGCTAGAATTTGTATGTACTGCAGGTTTGATTTGTGTATGGAAGTAAACAGTGCATGACTGAGGATCCAAGCTGGCATCAACTTGTCCCTCTAAGGTATAATGTCTTGTTTGTCTGACCTCTAGAGACACAGTTAAAAAGACATGTACATAAAATTCAAATAATTCCTAATTTAGATCTCATATAGAGGTATAAAATATTCAGTTTCATCCCTCACTGTAGGTTCATTCAAAAGTATACAAAATATAAGTACATTCGGTTAATATAAAAAGTAAAAAGTAGAAGTATTAAGTACTTTTTTGTATGCAGGGTTTCAATGCTCCAATGTTCCATCAGCCAAATAGTTTTCTATATTTTGTGTAAACCAACCTATAAACATTAGGATATGGATTTTCCACATTTTAAAATGGTCGAATGTATATGTGAAAGAACTTCCTTAGCTCTGAGGTAAGTAATTTAGACTTCTCATTAGTATGAACTAATAACAGATCACCAATATTTATCTTAGTTACTTTTGCTTTATTATCATGTCCCTTTGTCCTGGGCTCTCCTTGTTTCTTCACGGTAATCCTAACAATTTATTCCCCATCTTGTGCGGATATTGGTGTACATGTTGGATAATCAATGTTTTCACTGGCTTTTGGTGATGTAGTATTTAAAAAGGTGTAAACCTTGCGGAGGAATGCTGTAACCTATTCATAATCTTTTAGAAGCTAGGTATGTGTTCGATCCATGTTGGATGTTTATGGCTACAATATGTTCCTCATAACCTGCCTATTTCCCTCATGTATCTCTTGGCTGGGTTACTGGATGGGTTATAAGCTGAAATTAGGATATGTTTGATTTTTGTTCTGGGCAACATGTATTTCCACATATTTGATAAAATTGTGAACTATTATTGGATAATTTACGGTCAGGTAATCCTAATTGTGTACTATATTTGTTCTCAACTACTGCGGCTACTGCTTGTCATGTAGCTTTTCTTAATGGGTACATTTTAATATACTTAGAAAAAACATCTACCAATACCATGATATAGTTGCATCCTCCTTTTGAAGATGGCAAAGGTCCATAAAGATTGGTTGCAACAAGACTTAGTGGTTTATCTGGGATAATGTTTTTCATTTGACCCTGGCATATTTGATTACTTACCTTTACACGCTGACACTTGTCAAATGTTGCTATGATTTTTCTGACATGTTTCGACATGTAAAAGTAAACATTTTCCTGCAATTTATGTAAACATTTTTGTGCACTGTAATGACCATAACATTCATGTGTATACATAACCAATTTTTCTATGTACTGTTCCAGCCAAAAAGGTTTCCATAAATCGGAATCTTCAATATTCCTTCTAAACAATACCCACTTGTGTACCTTATAATATATAGCTACCTTGTCTTCACCAGGTTTCCCTAACAGACACTTCACTAACCTCCAGTTTCTGTCATGATTTTGGTTTCTTCTAATGTCATTGCCAACTGCTTTAATACTTTTTTCCTCTTTCACCCCGTTCATGTTGAAAGATGACCGTCTCTCATCTTCCATATTTCTGTAAAGTTATAATTTATTTAATGTCGCTAGATTATCATTTTGTTAAAACTTGAACCCCACTCTTTTCAAGGCTTGATGAATAGCATTTTTTATTTAATGTATTAAAATTATAGTTAATATTGCTAGCTTTTTCTTATTTTGTTACGTTAATAATTTATAATTATATTAATTAATGTGCCATAATTACGGCTTCTCCGCTACACCACTGTCCCTGTGAGAATGTGCAGTTGTTTTACTTTTAAGGGGGTGCGAGAATCTATGGCTGTCTGAATGTGGAAGGTGATAGCTCGCTTTGCATCGTTCTCTCTGGCTCAGTATATCTGCTGATACTACCAAAGAGGTTCCTACACCCTTTGGTTAGAGCGAGTCTCGCTGTCCGTCCCCACCACTGCTGTTTCTTGGATTTTCTGTCTTCCGGTCGTTTCCCGTGGCAGCTAGGTCTGATCAATCTGGGCTGGTCGTCTGGTGAGGTAAGGTAGGTTCTGCTCTTGTATCTGACTGACACGTTTAACTTAGATTCGAGATCTTAGAATCATTTTTTTGGAATATTTTCTCCGATCATGTGTGGAAATGTGTTCTCGTTTTACAATTCAGTGATTCCAACAGATAAATGCGATGTGTGTGATTCTAGTTGTAGTTTGATAAGGGCCAGGTATGTTAAAACCTTTTGTGATCATGTGGCTGTGTATGAACTCTATGTAATTACTTTCTGGCTTTGTGGGGCCCGATTTCTAATAGGTGATATGTTCATTTTTGTACAGTGAATGTAAAAATCTTCTCATCGTTTCCTTCTGAGAGTGATATGTGTTCCGCGTGATTGGTTCATAGAACAAAGCCTTCAGCTTCCACTCTAGTTTGTTACAAGCCAATTAGACAAGTACCTATGTGGGTATCCTTCTGATTTCCACTAGTACTTAGCGATCTTTTCTCACCGCCTACTTTAATGTCGCTGTTTCTTCTCCGACTTGTAGTAGGAACTCTATGTAACTCTTTGTCAGTAATTCTGTCTGTACCTCGTACAACCTCCTTCAATAGCTTCCGTATGTAATTCTAAGCATTTCTATGGGTTTCATGTGGTAATTCTTAATTATTTCACTTTTACGACTTTTGAAGACTGGTTTTCTTCCGCCTCTGTAATCGCTCCCTATTGCGTGTAACTGCATTTCTTTCTTCAAGTAATTCTAAATATTTCTATGGGTTGCATGCTGTAATTAATTTCTTTATTTTTCGGTAACTGAATTTATTCAATTTTATCGGTTTTCGGAACCACTTTGGTCTGAATTCCGACTTCCGGGATTTGCAGCTAGTCGCCTGAATTCACGCCACTTCTCATATAAAACCAGTACCTAGATCGATTGCTAACAGACTGCAACTTAAGAATCCACCGTGATTTTTTTATAATGAATCCGATTTTCAACCACTTTACCTTCAGTGGAGTGCGCTCATGTAACGTAGCCCTTTGTCTCCGTTAGAGTGTTTACTCGCAATTCAGTTCAGATGTAATTTAACTTGAATATACACATGCACCATCTCAAAATAGACCAGAGCCAGCTTCAAAGTGATTTGTATATTGTGTTTTGTGCTACCTCCGACATGCTGAATCTCACCTACGATAGCGACACCTGCTTCCGCCTCGTCTCAGCACACTGTTTTTGGTGAGTTTCGCTATGGCATTGCGTGTGTGTGAGAGGATGAGTGCTGTTTGTGAATCCTTCCTCCCAGGAGCATTGAATCATGTGTAATTTAGGCTGGGCACCGTCCGCATTAATCCATTTAAGAGATGCATTTTATTGTATTAACAAAATTGGTTCCCCATTTTGCATTTGTGTAAAAGCTCATCCATTTTTTCAGGGTGATCATTTTCCCTCAGGATACACTTATTTATAATCTAGAGTCTATTACGATTCTTACACAACCATTGACTTTGGCCACTATTAAAACTGGATTATTAAACGCGCTATTACTTCGTTCTATGACCCTAAACTCACATAACTATCTGAATTAACAAGCTTAAGTTCAGCATAATCCATAAGTTGCCTATAAATTGTAGTTTTAGAGCACCTTCCCTCTTTTATTTAATATTGTTCTTCACAAGAGCTGAGAATACACTCAGATGCAATTTATTTACGACTAAATTCCGTTGCACCATAAATGTTTTCTTAGACACCTTTCTAAGATAACATTAATTGTGGTGGCTTGCTTATTAATGTTTGTGTGTAATAACGTCTGTGTACTGTATACTACCACTGTAGTATTAACTTCCTGTTATTGAAGTAATTTGAAACGTGTCAGTTCTCAGCTTGGGGCCAGGGAACAATGCTTTATTCCATGGATAAAACAAGGCTCTTGTTGCGTACAGTGGTCGACTCTTAATGTAAATTCCTTTCCATCAGCCAGATCATATAAATTTTGCTCATTATCCACACGTAACCTTGACAATGTGTCAGCTACTACATTTTCAGAACCTTTTACATACCGAATTTCATATTCGAATTGTTGAAAGAACATAGACCACCTGGTTAATCAGTCATGGTAAAGTCTGCATTCTTGTAGGCAACTTAACGCTTTATCATCTGAGAATACTATTACTCTATGACCTAGTAAGTAACTCTTAAAGCCCCATGAACAGCCAGTAATTCTTTTTCTGTAATGGTATAATTCCGTTCATGTTTCAACATTATCCTACTAGGAAAAGCAATAGTAAAAACATTCCCTACCTCATCCTCTTCACACACTTGAAATAAATGTACACCCATAGACCAAAATTAGTTCTAGACAAAATATTACAATTACACAATGGATGCTTTATGTTTTCAAATGCCTCCTGATTCTGCATCCCATTTCCAAAGTGTGCTCTTTTTAAGTACATTGCTTAAACATGGTGTATTAATGAACTGTCCACTTATAAATTTACGTTAGAACCCGGTTAGGCCAAAGAAGGATTTCAATTGTTTTCTGTTTCTGGGTGCTGGTAATTGTGCAATGGTTTTAAGTTTTTCAGAATCAGGAGTAATGCCCTTTTTCGAGATATGGTGTCCTAAGAATTTAAGTTCGTTCAGTCCAAAGTTGCACTTCTCAAGTTTCAAAGTCATGCCTCCTTCATTTAATTTATGAAAGATTTCTGTAAGTAGATTATAATAGCCTTCCCAATTACTAGTACTTATTAGTATGTCATCAACATAGATGGCTAATTTTGAACTTAAGTCAGGTCGTGTACACTATCCAATGCTTTGATTAACTCAGCAAGAGAAACAGTTAGGCCAAATGGCACTACACAATATTGGTAACACCGTGGTACAGAAATACTGTGTATTTCCTAGACACTGGAGTTAATAAGACTTGGTGAAAGCCTGAGTTTAGGTCTAGGTTTGACAGGATTTTGACATTTGTGAATTTGTGTAAAAGCTCCTCCATTTCTTCAGGGTGATCATTTTCCCTCAGGATACACTTATTTATAATCTAGAGTCTAGAACGATTCTTAAACAACCATTGGCTTTGGCCACTATTACAATTGGATTATTACACTCGCTGTTACTTCATTCTATGACCCCAAACTCACATAAAGTTTGTAACTCTTTCTCAACTGCTTGTCTTTTAGATATTGGTACATCATATGATTTTTGAAAGAATGGTTTGTGTGGTCTTTAGCTTAAGCTCACAATTAAAGTTCTTGACTATGCCAGTTACATCATCAAACACATCTTTAAATTCAAACATTAAGATCTAAATTTCTATTTTTGTCGTTCATTTAAACCATTAGCTGTAGACACTTTTTCCTCAGCCAATTTCTCAAAATCTAACTTCTCACCTCTATCTTCACTTCTAATTCATAAATATTTTCTAAAATAGAAGACAGTTTATTTACCTTACCTTTTTGACATTCATTATTTTATTGTAAAAAATTTATTTCTAATTTTTCACCATTTGGTTTCCCCGAAATAAAAATAATGGAGTGATAGCCGAAATGGTTCAACTAAAATTCAAGATTTAGATTTCCCAGTAGACCCCATCTTGATTAACGACATATGGGGAGGGGCTGGGGCTTGGTCCTGAGTTTACCCTAGCAATCATTTTGTTCTGCAACCATAAGCGACGCCATATTGGTGTGCTGTTGGCCGAAGAGAGAGAGAGAGAGAGGGGGGGGCACCTGGCAACAATGTTGTGAATCAGAACGCCCATCACACCATTACTATTACTCTCAACAGGTACCGTAATGTTTGACCTATCTTTCTACATAGTCACCGAAATGAGGTACTTGTCATATCGTGGGATAACTTTTGTATTCCCGCTGTCTTCAGTGAAGAGATCGACTTAAAGTCTTTGTAGTAGTCAAAATGCTGGCCGAGGACAGGAATTTCTTGAGGTGTTAGTACAGATGTAAATGGCTGCCAACAAAATTAGAAATGTGTCCACTAGCTGGGGTGTCGCAAAGTTTGGCATGGGGGTCACGGTCGCAGGAGGATGCCGTAGCAGCATGTTAGATAGGTAATCTACGTTTCGTGACGTTCAGCTACTATGGCAGAAGTGACACATGGAAGTGAGAGAGTTTCGTAAAAGTCGCTTAATGAAACATCCGTAGGCGTAAAATAGTCTTTCTTGTGACACGTTTCGCTTGTCCCTCTCAATGTGACATCAAAAGTGTAACAGATAAAAAATGTACCTCTGCCACTTTCGATTTCTGATGATGGGCCAATCGAAACGCTTATCAATGAACCTCGTGATGAATTGCTAATTGAGCGACTTAACAGCGGTAAAGAAGTATTGCTACAATTATTTACAATGGTCGCAATCTTCTTGTATTACTTTGTCACATTGTCAAATATTGTTATGTTAGAAATACATGTATCACTAACATAATAATTATTTTAGTCAATATATATATCAGTACCTTTTTACTACTGGATTATAGTAGTTTGCTATTGGTAACGAGTTTTCAATGCAGTGTTAATTTTTAATCAGCAAATAACAAAACCATTTAGTAGTTTGCTGCTAGTTAAGGGTTTGCAGTATCCTTTCAAAGAAATCCAACGTTTATAAACTCCCTTGACATATTAAGAGGTGATGCATCAGCGCCGTGGCGGAGTGGCCAAGCGCATTAATGCGCTATGCTCCGATGCGCGAGGCAATACGCTCCGATGCACGCGGCCGTTCCCCGTCGGGGGTTCAAATCTCCCTCGGGCATGGATGTTTGTGTCGTATTTGGATCAGATAGTTCATAAGTTTAAGTTTAGGGACTGATGACGCCGCATCTAAGTTCTTTAAGCTTGACCAAATAAAAAAATAAATAAATAAATAAAAAATGTGTCAGCAATGATGGTTTTATACTCTCACGTTAGAACACATCGCCTCAAATTACGCATTGTCATTTATTATTCATGAGAGCTATACCTGAAATACTTGTAGTCATAAAGCCTTTTTTTCAGTTTTTATTCTTTCCCGTCATATGGGAATGACTGAGCACATCTTAGATCGATCTAAGAAAAAAATTAAATACTTTACCTTTGGAATCACTGACAAGTTTTATCACGGTACTGGGTGGGGGGGGGGGGGTGCAGTTGCCGAGCGGTCTGCAGCGTGCCAGTCACAGTCTGCACGATCGCTACGGTCGGGGGTTCCAATCCCCCCTCGGGCATGGAGGTTTGTGTCGTCTTTAGTATAAGGTAGTTCGTAAGTAGTTTGTACGTTTAAGGACTGATCACCACGCAGTTAAGTCTCTTAAGCTTAGCAAACATTTGAACATTTTTCTAAGGTCATTTTTACTCGAAAAGAGGGTCGCAGGTTCAAAAAGGTTAAAAAAAAAAGCACTGCACTAGCTCAAGCGTGTGTTCATTTATCACTGCGTTCTTTTTCGTGAACACTTTGATGACCGTCGAAACATTGCTCGTAATGTTTTGTCCGTACACCTGAAAGAGCTGACGAATTTCGATTGATTTAGGAAAGTGAAAAGGTGGGGATTAACAATATTTAAATAGTTGTAAAACGACATGCTGACGACAGCTGTTTACTTTATTAACTCAAAGCTACCGATTCGGTTAATATATCAGTCTCAAGCGCCAGCAGAGCTACTGGCTATGCTCTGCTGGTGATTGAGAATGGTACATTCGCTTTGAGCTAACAAAGTAAACAGCTGTGGTCAACGTGTCATTTTACACAAAAAAAACAGAAAAAATTAAAAACAATCTATTGGCTCTCTGTTTTGTGCATTAAGGAACCTAAGCTCGCAGAACAACGAATATTGGAACAGGTTGGACTTGTCCGGCTGGCATTCGACGTCACAGATCTGTTGGGCTTACGTAATTTTCCCGCGTTAATACGTTTATTTAACCCTAGCTTAGTAACATCCATAAAAGTAACGGCTACATTTAAGTTGTCAGTGAGCTGTGACATTTTAGCCAGAGACGGATACAGAACTGGGAGGAGGCACAAGCCTGAGGAGGGTGAACATGTTCTTAAGGATTAAGGACTTTGTGAGACTAATTTTAAAACACGCACACACACACACACACACACACACACACACACACACACACATGTGTGTGTGTGTGTATGTGCAGGGCCATTCACCTAACATTACCGCTGGATATATTTCGTAAATCACATCAAATACTGACGAACCGATTCCACAGACAGAACGTGAGGAGAGGGGCTAGTGTAATTGGTTAAAACAAACAATAAAAAAATGCACGGAAGTTTGTTTTTTAACACGAACCTAGGTTTTTTAAATGGAACCCCGTCAGTTTTGTTAGCACATCTGAACATATAAACAAATACGTAATCAGTGCCGTTTGTTGCATTGTAAAATGTTAATTACATATTGTAACCTAAAGTTGACGTTTGAAACCTCCGACGTTCAGTTGCGTGTTGTAACAAACGCATTTTGTCGACACTCGCCATAGATGAGTATCATCTCCGCCTTTCCAGAGTTCGAATACACCATGGTCACAGTTCCTACAACACTACACTATCACAGATGTCTGGTAACACAGTGTACTACAGTTAGTCTGCATGCAAAGACGAATGCAGAATAACAATAGCAGCAAGCGCTACATGCGAACACTGCGCCAGCTAGACCAAACCACAACAGTGCACTACAGCCAAACTCGTAAACACGGCAGTCATCGTCCCTGCAGATGCTGCTCGCCGATCGTGGCCCGTGTTTGTTACAACACGCAACTGAACGTCGGAGGTTTCAACCGTCAACTTTAGGTTACAATATCTCCGTATTAATTAACATTTTTCCATGCAACAAACGGCACTGATTACGTATTTGTTTATATTTTCCGATGTGCTAACAAAACTGACGGAGTTACATTTAAAAAAACCTAGGTTCGTGTTAAAAAACATACTTCCGTGCATTTTTTTTTATGGTTTGTATTAACCAATTACACTAGCCCGTCTCCTCACGTTCGGTCTGTGGAATCGTTTCGTCAGTATTTGATGTGGTTTACGAAATATATCCAGCGGTAATGTTAGGCGACTCGCCCTAATATAGCTGAAAACCCGGCGTTGCCCGGGTATTTATTTATTCCTGCCATTTCTCAGGTATATATTCATATGTATAAGGGCTGTATAATTGTAAAATCTCTTGAGAATACAATTAGTAGTAAAGAAGTAATAGATTAAATTTGGTGCGTGATGGGGCGGTTTTCCATGAACGTTACTGTTTATGTGCTCATATCTCAAGAACTACGTCTCGGAATGTGATACAATTTAGAAGCTATATTCAACTATATATGTGTATACTGTCTGTAAAATTTCCTGTCGCTACAATTTGTAGTGTTCAAATTACAAATTGTAACGTCATACCGAGAGCCATAGTTTTACTCCATAAACAGCGGAAAAGTAGTAAGCGAGAAACTTTTTTCCTTTCATCATTTTACTATGGTTGCCAGCGAGAAAAAGTTTAATAAAGGTTTGAAATTATGTTTAAAGTTTGTTGCACGTCGCTAGGTACTGTCATTCTAATACAGTGTATTTCGAAAGACTCGCCGCATTATATGGCATTTTTGATATTTATTTTGTTTATGACGTAATATCTTTTGAACCATGTGTCGTATATGATTCGTAACCCTGCAGCAATTGTACCTCACGGCAAGGAAAGTGTGTACCAAATTTGGTTGAAATCGGCCTGTGGTTTAGGAGAAAATGAGCAGTATTGTCTCTAAATGCAGCAGTTTTCCGTGCATCTCATTGTGTATGACGTCATATCTCGTAAAATATGTATCGTACGAGATTCTTACACTTAACGGCGACCATTCTCTTGGATTGAAGCTTACGTGTGCAAAATTTCATTAAGATTGGAACCAAATTGTAGATTTCTATGCTTTATTTGCATTGCAGTGATTGTCACATATAACTGCTATAGGAAACACACAAAATATATTCCAAAGCCATAGTCGCTTCTTACAAAAAAACCTCTTTAATTTACTTGTATCTACCAATGTACTATTAGTTTCTGCGCACTGCGGCGTCATTTTCAAATGCCTATGATCACAAAAATATTACAATCCAATCATTATACAGAGTAAATTTTCTAAATTCATCAAATAATAATAATAATAATAAACAGAGAATTTTGAGCATGAATGCTCTGTCTTGAGCTGTGGGTACACTTGTTTCATCCTTCGTCATCATAAAGGACGAAACACTTGCCAACAGCTGAACACTGGGTATTTAGACTCTGAAGTTAATTCAAAACTTAACTGATTATGAGCTTTGCCAAGTTGGTATATGGGAATCCCTATACAGAAGAAGCCATGCTAAATTGGCATAGGTTTCTCTACATATTTACAATTTTGGAATAATTGGACTATAAGACTGAGCACTTCAAAATTCAAATTCGGCAAATGTTTTGTAGATATTAAATGAGCCAAATGACTTTATGGTGACTGTACGAAAACGTAGGACATATTGTTTCAAAGAAAGTTCAAAAGTTTGTACTTCGAAGGCACCAAACTGCTAAGGTCATCGGTTCCTAGTCTTACAGTCTAATTTAAGTCATTCTAAGGACAACACACACACACACACACACACACACACACACACACACACACTCATTCACTCATGCCCGAGGGAGGACTCGAATCTCTGGTGGGAATTGCCATGTACTCCACGACGTTGTACCCCAGATCAAACGACCATCCCCGTGCGGTGCACATGGTTTGATAGATTGTTAAAATTTTCACTGTTTAATGTTGTTGAATCATTGCAATATTTTATTTTAATCATAGTAACTTGAGATTGACGTCATGGTGCGTCGAAACTAGTAATGCATTGATAATTATATGGAAGTATATTAATTTCACAAGTGAAGACGATTTTACTTGGTGATGTCAGCAGCACAAAACATCTGCACCACTTAAAGGACAACCTTTTATTTCGGATTGCTGTCAACGTTACGCTACCCCTAGACGTGAAATATTACGAACACATCGTTACGGGTAACGTTTCCAACACAGCAACGCTACCTTCTGCTCGCTGATGTTCGCCACCCCCCTCTTCGTCCTTTTCGCGGCAGCCGTAGTACACGCCTCCTGCTGCTGCCAACAGCCAGCGCACGAAACGTCAATTGACCGTGGATGAACAGTACAGTAACCGGAGTAGCTGTGTCATTGCTAAACAATGCAGAAATTACGAGTCTGAAACTAACAGCCAGTAAATACGAGTATGTCGCGCTACGTTTATTCCCTCAAAAACTAAGATCAGATATCCTGTGTTTGCGTTGTACTGAATCAGTTTCATTCTTTGTAAAGTTATGCAAAAAGAAATAAGTTTTCAATAAATTTTTGGTATCACTAAATTACATTTTACACTTCCTGGCAGATTAAAATTGTGGGCCAGAAGCGGGATTCGAACCTGGGATCTTTGCCTTTCGCTGGCAAGCGCTCTACCATCTCAGCTGTCATGGCACACTTCACAGGCCGTCCACAAAACTTTACTTCTGCCAGTACCTCGCCTCCTATTTTCCAAACTACAAAGAAGTTCTCCTGTGAACCTTTCAGGACTAGCACTCCTCATTTTGGAAACATCCCTTAGGCTGTGGCTAAGCCATGTCTCATTTCTTCCAGGAGTGCTAGTCCCGCAAGATTCGCAGGAGGACGTCTGTGAAGTTTGAAAAGTAGGAGGTGAGAAACAGGCAAAAGTGAAGTTGTGACGGACTGCGTGAAGCGTGTCGGGATAGTTCAGACGGTAGAGTGCTTCCCCGCGAAAATCAAAGGTCGCAGGTTCGAATCCCGGGAACAGCACACAGTTTTTATCTGCCAGGAATTTACATATCAGCTCACACTCCACTGTAGTGTGAAAATTTGATTCTGAAAATTACATATGACCTTGATGCAAGAAGAATTTCTACTACCACGAAAATCCTTTGTATCTGATATGTGCAAAAATGCCGTTGAAATTTCTAATTTGCTTCAATAACAGGAATATCGAAAAGTTTATCTTCAAATGAAACTATTAATAATGGGTGGGAGTGCAATTTATTAGTGTCTAGGAAAAGAATCAGATAGTTTACCGAAAACATCCGAATGCTCCAGCATGAACGCAGCGCTTGAAAATCAATTTTTATACATTGTTATATCCTATAATTTTATTTACATATGACTAAAACATACTCAATAGCTCATTTATCTCCCAAGCAATCACGAAACAATAAATATCTTTATTTATTTTTGTCGTAAATTACTGACAAAAGGAGCAAGAAGCAATTAAATGGAAGTATAACACAAAAAGTAAAATTACGTTATGTTAATTACAAGGATTTTGCATTTTTAAACTCACAGTTACATGCTGCCCATACGTAAAACTTAATTATTCTAAAGCTGAGATCCTTTCCCTCCCTCTCTTCATCTCTTTTTCTCCTCCCTTCTCTCTCTCTCTCTCTCGCTTTCTCTCTCCTCACTTCTCCCTGTCCTCACTTCTCTCTCTCTCTCTCTCTCTCTCTCTCTCTCTCTCTCTCTCTCTCTTTCTCATTTTTCGTCGGGCCTTCTTGGGGTGGGGGGGTGGGGGGAAGGCGCGTGCCCCCCCCCCGCCCCCCGAATCCGCCGTAGTTTTAAGCAACAACTGATGAAAAAGTGTTCACTGGTAGAGTGTTGGCTTGGAATCACACTCGCCGAACTGACGGGTGTCACTAACAAAAGTTCAAAAACCCGTGGAAGACGGGTGTTAGTAGCAAGCGATAAAACCAGGGTGTGGCGTGGGACAGATCTCGAACCCGGCCCCACGTAACTAAAGGATCAAGGAAGGACTGAGCCAATTTTTATTCACTCGCACATAAGTGATGGACAGTTTACTCACAATTTATTTAGTCTGCAATACACAGATAATATAATAGAATTTGTAGATTAAAGTAATAAAAAGTAATTTAAACAATCCAACCCCATAAGGTCAAATTTTTTAGGTCAAGTTAATAATTCAATACCTAATCATTTAAACAACCAACACGCTATCTTAAAATATTCTTGCAATTAAAAAAAAAAAAATAAAAAGGTAACGCCTGAAGGGCGTCCATCAAAAAATTTCAGTCAATATAAACCTTATGCCTTAAGGATTGGTGTTTAATATCTGAACCTCGAAAGAAGAATCCTTGGTTAAACCTTAAATAATACAGCCAAATTATCAGTAAATCCTCCAAAAAAAATTTTTTCACATTCGAGCTAATTGTCTTGTAGCAGGCCCCAGACTTCCCGAAGATTAAACTTTAATACATGCCACTACTTCGCGTCATTTTCCATGGCCTTCAGACATCACCACGTTAGTAACAAAACAAAAAAGTTTGTAATTCTATCGGACCAAACAGCGTGGTGATCAGTCCGTAGCTTACAAACTACTTAAACCTAGGTAAACTAACCTAAGGACAAACTCACACACACACACCCATGCCCCAGAGAGGACTCGAACCTCCACGGCGAGCTACCGCGCGCTCCGCAGCGAGACGCTTTAGACCGCTCGGCTACTCCACCCCGGCACAGCTAATAGCCACGCCCTCCATAGACCCTTCCAACCAGCCGCGGTGGCCGAGGGGACTGAGGCGCTCCAGTCACGGTCTGCACGGCCACTACGGTCGGGGGTTCGAATCCCCCATCGGGCATGGATATTTGTGCCGTCCTTAGTATTAGCTAGTTCATAAGTAGTTTGTAAGTTTAGGGACTGATGACCCGGTAGTTAAGTCCCATAAGCTCTACAAACATTTTGAGACCCTTCCACTTGTTTCACTAGGCTCTCTGCCAAAGATAATGAGTCGATCGAAACTCGCCGATCGGTGATGGAGATCATCGATCCGGCTCACGGGGTAACGCAGGGTTAAAGGGAACGAAATCTTGAAGCTTATATGTTGGATGTGCCTCGTAATTTACGGGCGTACATTTCGGTGAACATAATATTGCTCAGTTCTCGCGTCAGATACGACCGGCAGTGGTAGTGGTCGCTGCGCTGCGTCGTCAGGCCGGCTTGCCCTCGCGCGTTCAGTCCGCGCAGCTTTGCGGTGAGCATCTGCCTGTGAGGCGCGTGCTGCCTCAGACAGCAGCTGCAGGTGTGAGCCGCGGCAGTGGCTCTGCTACTGTACAGCTGGCGGCCCGCGCCGCATTCCTGCCCCGCGATTAGGCAGGTAGAGATGGACTCCCGCCTCTCCCCAGCCTTTCCTAACGCCCGCCGCGCCAGTGGGAAAAACGGGCCGCAACCTGTCCTGCCGCACTTAAACACCACGCAATAAACTGAGTTATACGCGCACGATGTTTAGCTCGTTCTCGCCTCTGTCACGTCGTGTCGACGAAGTATTAAGCCGTCGCGTTACAACTGTGACTGTCACTATAGTCATCTTCACGCTAGGACTGTTCTTGTTTAAAAAAGAATCAACAGTACAATAACTGATAACGTATTTAAAAAGTCATCGGCTCTAAGTAAATAGAAACTATCGATCATAATCATCATCATCGTGATTAAAGACTGATTATGCCTTTCAGCGTTCAGCCTGGAGCGAAGTACCTCTAATAAAATTCCTCTATGATCCCCTATTCAATGCTAAAATTTATACCTCGTCTGATGTTATGTCTTTTACTTCAAAATCATTCTACTACTTTCTTCTTGGTCTACCTCGACTCCTCTTACCCTCTGCTGCCGAGCTCATTTGTCTCTTACGTAACCACCATCTCTGTTCGCTCTAACTGGTTCACCTATGGTGTTCATTCCGTTTTTCCTTGATTTCCTCATTATGGACACCCTCCTGCCATTGTTCCCGTCCATTAGTACCTACAATCATTCTTGCTACTTTCATATCTGTAACCTCCACCTTATGAACAAGGTAACGTGTATCCAACCAACTTTCACTGCCATTCAACAAAGTTGGTCGAAAGATAGAGCGGTGCACTGGTAACTTAGTCTTGGTACTTACTTCCTTCTTGCAAAAGAGAGTAGATCTTAGCTGAGCACTCACTGCATTAGCTTTGCTGCACCTCGGTTCCTGTTCTTTCGCTATGTTGCCATCCTGTGAGAAAATACATCCCAGGTACTTGAAACTGTCTACCTGTTCTAACTTTGTTTCTCCTATTTGGCACTCAATCTGTTTGAATCTCTTTCCCACAGACATTACTTTCGTTTTGGGGATGCTGATCTTCATATCATAATCCTTGCACCTCTGATCGAGCTCTGAAATATTAGTTTGCAACCTTTCAATCGAATCTGCAATTACAACTAAGTCATCCGCATATGCGACACTGCTTATTTTGTTTTGACATATTTTAATCCCTCTCTGCCAGTCTAGTGTTTTCAACGTATGATCCATGAATAGTATGAACGGCAGTGGTGACAGGTTACAGCCTTGTCTTACCCCTGAAACTACCCTGAACCATGTGCTTAATTTGCCATCTACTCGATATATCGATGAAAAGTATCGATATAACTTCCCATAATACCGTTGCCGCAGTACATTTAAGTATTGATTTACTATTTGTTTATGCCCCGCATTTTATATTGGGCAGACGGTCGAGCTTCTAAAATAAGTACAAACAACACTTCTTACGAAAAAGCGTACTAACGTACATAATAGTCTTGTGTAGTTCGCGAACGAATTAGTTCGGAAGAGCGCTCCCACAGGCTAACTACGCGAACTAGTTCGCAGATTCCTCGTCTCTTAGATTGTCCGCTCCTTTTCCGCAGACTGACGGAGAACAGGGAGAGGATGCGAGAGCACGCAGAATCTCGTGAGTCGTGGTTTCTTTGCTTAACTATTTGATGTCTAATTGCCCAAATATAAGGGTAATAGCACACGCTTGGGCAACACTGATTCATTATATAAAAAAGCTGTCATAACAAAAGAAAGAGCTGTTTTAGTAACATCTTGGGGTTTAAAAGCTCTTCAAACACCGTGTTTGCTTACAAAATTAATTTGCTTTACAGGTTTGGTCCGCCTTGAGCAAACACAAATGTTTTTTAATTTCTCCCAGACATGTTTCGCTGGCGTTGCAGCATCATCAGTGGGATGTTTATTGTCTGTCAAATTAACAGTGGAATGATTATTACTTTTTACATTAACAGTGAAAACTACAGATAATTGTGAGACTACTATACATAGTTTCTTATTTTCATAGGTATGCTAGGCCTACCTTAATACCACATGTTATGTTTGTGCTTCTATAACAAAATGTCTAAGTGTTTATAACAAGTTTTTGTCACTTACTTTGGTGGATATGCGCTGTTTTTCGTGTTGTGGACAGGCACTGTGTCACTTTCACTTTCACTCAATGTTTATGTTATGAAAACAAGATGGCGGGCAGTTGAATTCTGGGAGTAGTGTTAGGAACAGCTGACTGTGGTGGGGGCGGGAGTTTTGAATCATGTTGTTTTTGTTTTAGTGTGTGTGTGTGTGTGTGTGTTTTTATAAGTTTTCTGTAAGTTCTTTGAGGGCAGAAAATATGGTTCCGTTGCAGAGGCCTGTGTATTCGTTTATTATTTCTTTTCTTTCTATTATGGCTTCTTGTATATGGTAGTTCTCTTCGATTGTTAATTTTTGTGGGAGGCTTTTGCTGTGTTTCAGAATCTTTAGATCAGTATTTATGTCAGTTGGTTTGTGGTTCATGTTTATGAGGTGTTCTGCAAATGTGGAATGACTATTGCTTTTTAGTGCTCTTCTGTGTTCTGTGTATCTGGTATTTCTGCCCTCAAAGAACTTACAGAAAACTTATAAAAGCACACACACACACACACACACACTCACACACTAAAACAAAAACATGATTCAAAACTCCCGCCCCCACCACAGTCAGCTGTTCCTAACACTACTCCCAGAATTCAACTGCCCACCATCTTGTTTTCATAACAAGAAGCAGTAGCTACAATAAAATCAAACCAAAACACAAAAACTACGCCCTGTATTTTCGTAAAAATCCTGATATTTACAATCGAACTATTCACCTCATTAAATACACACGTTTTGGTTTGCAGATGACAAACTGTCAAAAACTATCAGAGACATTTTGTGAGTGGAAAAACCACAAACATAACAACATGTGGTATTAAGGTAGGCCTAGCATACCTATGAAAATAAGAAACTATGTATAGTAGTCTCACAATTATCTGTAGTTTTCACTGTTAATGTAAAAAGTAATAATCATTCCACTGTTAATTTGACAGACAATAAACATCCCACTGATGATGCTGCAACGCCAGCGAAACATGTCTGGGAGAAATTAGAAAACATTTGTGTTTGCTCAAGGCGGACCAAACCTGTAAAGCAAATTAATGTTTTAGTAACGGTAGCAAAAGCCATAAAGACCGGACGAACTAAAAAGAGCGATCTACTTCGCAGCCGAGCTGCGAACTAAAAGAAGAGCTACCGGTCGCGAACTAAAATATGCGTGATCGCCCGCGAACTAAAATATACGAGATCGGTCGCGAACTAAAACATGCGTTACTGGTCGCGAACTATTATGTCAAACGTATCTCGCTTCTTAGTTCGTTGGATTCTTTTCCGCAGACCGACGGGAAATAGCGAGAGGGCGCCTAGCAGAATTAAAAATCACGTTTTTGCCTTCTGATGTAAATATTTTGAAACATTCTAAAACGAAAGAATATTTGTTTTTAAACAAAAAATTGTGTTTTTGAGTGGCCACCCTATGTTATTTTATCAGATATCTATAGCATGACAAATCACATAAACAATGGCGTTGATTGCAACGCAATACGCCAATTACATCCCGAGATACCACGAAGCGTAGTTGACGCTTGAAATACGCGTAACGCTCGGCTAACGCACGTCCTGAGACTCAGGCGAGAACCCCATGCTGCTCAGGACGTGCGCTACCCACGCGTTTTGCCTATCTCGAGCGTCATCTTCAGTGCAAATTATCCTTTGAATATGAGGATCCAAACTGATACAAAATATCATCGAGTATCTAATTAAAATTAATAAATCTTAGTCTTCCTCCCTCCCCCGATAATATGTGCTGTATTAGTCACTGATCTGTTGATAGCAAGACTCAATTCCAAAAGCTTAAATTAAATGACGATTCTGCATAAAGAAAAAAGGGTAGGAAACTTGAAAACGAATAGAAATATTAGGCCGGTGCTGACGGCTTTGTGATGTTTATAGTTTTGTTATTTTATTGTAGTACACTGTGTGTTGTCTGTACCCTGATATTGACAGGCTTTCTTTTCAGTTTTTGTATGTATGTATCACTGCATGTGTTCTTCCCGATTACCAATGTATTTTGTCATTCGTAATTAACCATGATTCTACGTAACGACGTAGAATTATACATTCTAATAATTTTAATATGATGTTAATTCATATTCAAGCTGAGGAACCCTCCCAGTAATGTATAATTCTTACGTTATGTTCGTCATGTGTAACGACGTAGAATAATACATTTTAATAATTTTAATATGATGTTAATTCATATTCAAGCCGAGGAACCCTACTAGTAATGTATAATTCTTACGTTATGTTCTTCATGTTAGAACTGGTTGTTTCGCTCTCCATTTCGCCTCTTATCATTTTTCATGGAATTACCGTTATAGGTAACGACACCTGGTCAGCGACAAAAAATTTACGCAACCGGCTGGATATATTACGTATCTTAAATCTGGACATATAGTTGCTATTATTCAGCCATGTGGACAGTCAAGAGAACATACATGGGTTTATTTTGAACAAAAGCTAACAATAGTTCAGCCCAGACCTCTTTCGTTAGGAGTGATGCAAAAACATTATTACATCAATATGGATTTTTATAGTTATTATATACAGAGTCAGTATTTAAGTTTCTTTTTTGTTAAGATGTGAAATTCATTGTTTTTTTTTATAGAAACAAATTTTAGTTGATACGTAAGTATCAACTCCCATGAACCACAGCATTGCCGAGATGGGGTGGCTTGCGTGCCTCAACGATACAGATAGCCGTGCCGTAAGTGCAACAACAGCGGAGGGGTATCTGTGGAGAGGCCAGACAAACGTGTGGTTCATGAAGAGAGGCAGCAGCCTTTTCAGTAGTTACAGGGGCAACAATCTGGATGATTGACTGAGCTGGCCTTGTAACATCAGCTAATGTGGCTTTGCCACACAGTTAGTGCGAACGGCTGAAAGCAAGGGGAAACTACAGTCGTTACTTTTCCCGAGGACATGCAGCTCTACTGTATGAACATATGATGATGGCATCCTCTCGGGTAAAATATTCCGGAGGTAAAATAGTCCCCCATTCGGATCTCCGGGCGGGGACTACTCAGGAGGATGTGATCATCAGGAAAGACAATACTGGCATTCTACGGGTCGGAGCGTGGAATGTTAGATCCCTTAATAGGGTAGGGAAGCTAGAAAATTTAAAAAGAGAAATGGATAGATTAAAGTTAGATATAGTGGGGATTAGTGAAGTTCGGTGGAAAGAGGAACTGGATTTCTGGTCAGGAAGGTACAGGATTATAAATACAAAATCAGTCTGATAATCTGATAGTAAATAAGAAAATAGGAATGCAGGTAAACTACTATGAGCAACATAGTGATCGCATTATCGTAATCAAGATAGAAACAAAGCCAACACCGACCACAGTAGTACAGGTTTATATGCCAACTAGCTCTGTAGATGATGAGGAATTCGAAGAAATATATGAGGAGCTACAGGAAATTATTCATACAATTAAGGGAGAGAAAACTTAATTGTGATGGGAGACTGGAATTCGGTAGTAGGACAAGGAAGGGAAGGGAAGATAGTAGGTGAATATGGTCTGGGCAAAAGGGATGAAAGAGGAAGCCGCCTGGTAGAATTTTGCACAGAACATAATTTAGTTATAACAAACACCTGGTTTAAGAATCACAAAAGAAGGTTGTATACGTGCAAGAGACCAGGAGACATCGGGAGATACCAGATAGATTTTATAATGGTAAGACATAGATTTCGGAACCAGGTTTTAAACTGCAAAACATACCCAGGGGCAGATATAGACTCTGACCATAACTTGTTAGTTATGACCTGTAGGCTGAAACTGATGAAACTACAAAAAGGTAGGAAAATAAGGAGATGGGACGTGGATAAATTGAAGGAACCTGAAGTTCTTAAGAATTTCAGAGGGAGCTTTAGGCAACAATTGACAGAAACGGGGGGAAATAAAACAGTAGAGGAGGAATGGGTAGCGTTGAGAGATGAAATAGTGAAGGCAGCAGATGACAAAATAGGTAGAACGGCAAGACCTACAAAAAATCCTTGGATACCACAGGAGATACTAAATTTAATCGATGAAAGGAGAAAATATAAAAATGCAGTAAATGAAACAGGCAAAATGGAGTACAGAAGACTAAGAAATGAGATTGATAGGAAGTGCAAAATGACTATGCAGGAGTGGCTAGAAGGCAAATGCATGGATGTAGAAGAATGTATAAACAGGGGAAAAATAGATACAGCCTACAGGAAAATAAAAGAAACATTTGGAGATAAGAAAAACAGCTCTATGAATACCAAGGACACTGATGGGGAACCAGTTCTCAGCAAAGAAGGGAAAGCTGAAAGGTGGAAAGAGTACATAGAGAGTCTCTATGAAGAAAATCAACTTAGCGGCAATATTGTAGAAAGGGGATAACAAGTAGATAAGGATGAAATAGAAGATACTATACTGAGAGATGAATTTGACAGAGCATTGAAAGACTTAAGTCGAAACAAGGCCCCTGGAGTAGATGATATTCCCTCAGAGCTACTGAAGTCTCTGGGAGAACCAGCCATTTCAAAATTGTTTCACCTGGTGTGTAAGATGTATGAGACAGGTGAAGTACTCTCAGACTTTAAGAAAAATGTTATAATCCCCATTCCAAAGAAAGCAGGTGCAGACAGGTCTGAAAACTACAGAAACGTAAGTTTAATAAGTCATGGTTGCAAAATATTAACACGAATTATTTACAGAAGGATAGCAAATCTTGTAGAAGCCGACCTCGAAGAAGATCAGTTTGGGTTCAGGAGAAATGTAGGAACACGGGAGGCAATACTCACTTTACGGCTTATCCTAGAAGATAGATTAAGAAAAGGCAAATCTACTTATCTAGCTTTTGTAGATTTGGAGAAGGCTTTTGACAATGTTAATTGGAATAAACTCTTTCAAGTTCTGAAGCAAGCAGGAGTAAAATATAGGGAGCGTAAGGTTATTTACAACTTGTACAAAAACCAGACAGCGGTTGTCAGAGTTGAAGGGCATGAAAGGGTGGTTGGAAAGGGAGTAAGACAGGGTTGTAGCCTTTCTCCAATGTTATTCAATTTGTACATTAAGCAAGCTATAAATGAAAGCAAGGAGAAATTAGGAGAAGGAATTTAAGTTCAGGGGGAAGAATTAAAAACATTGCGTTTTGCCGATAACATAGTAATTCTGTCAGAGACAGCAAAGGACCTGGAAGAGCAATTGAACGAAATGGGCAGTGTGCTGAAAGGTGCATGTAAGATGAACATTAACAAGAGCAAAACTAGGGTAATGAAGTGCAGTCTAAGAAAATCAGGTGATGCTGAAGGAATTAGATTGGGAAACGAAGCAATAAAGGAGGTAGATGAGTTTTGTTACTTGGGCAGTAAAATAAGAAATGATAGTCGCAGAATGGCAATGGGTAGAAAAGCGTTTTTGAAAAAGAGAAATTTGTTAACATCGAATATTGATTTAAGCCTAAGGAAGTCCTTTCTGAAGGCATTTGTATGGAGAGTTGCCTTTTATGGGAGTGAAACATGGACGATAAACAATGTGGACAGGAAGAGGATTGAGGCTTTTGAAATGTGGTGCTACAGACGAATGCTGAAGATTAGGTGGGTGGATCGCGTAACTAACGAGTAGGTACTGAATAGAATTGGGGAGAAAAGAAATTTCTATCATACCTTGACTAAAAGAAGGGATAGATTGGTAGGAGACGTTCTTAGAAATCAAGGAATTGTGAATTTAGCGTTGGAGGGAAGTGTGTGGTAAAAACCGCAGAGGAAGACCAAGAGATGGATACAGTAAGCAGATTCAGACAGATGTAGGTTGCCGTACTTATGTGGAGATGAAGAGACTTGCTCAGGATAGGGTATTGTGGAGAGCTGCAACAAACCAGTTCCGGACTGAAGACCACAACAACACTAACGTAAGTACTGGAAATTAGTTGTACATAACGAAAGAACAAAGTAAATTAGCGACTTCGGCATATCGTTTAAATCTCTCCATTTAAAAAAATTCTAGCTGCTGAACTCGTTATAGACAATATGTCTGATTTTTCCATTATATTTTAATCAGAAGAAGGATTTTTACATGCAGCAAGATAGCAAGCCTAATCTCCGATGCTCCCTAAGAACCGTTTCCATAATAATAATAAAAAAGTAAGATATTAAAGTCGTGAAACTCTTATAGTCTGCGACCTGTAATTAATAAGTGATCAGTGAAAGATGACTTGTAACTTGTAACTGATGTTGATCTTACAAGAACTCATCTTGCTTTAATGGATAAACAAGCATCCCTCGGTCACAAATCAAAAATTATTTGACCAGTTTTCGGCAATGACTAAGATTACCTTCATCTGAAAATATAAAACAAAACACGTCACATAATAAAATATACTACTCATCTGTATAGCTTACGTCACAAAGTTTAAACAAAATTTATAGAAGAAGCTGGCCACTATGGGCTGCACGCCTGCACGGAGGCATCAGACCGGCGTGTGCTAAGTGGAGTTATGACTAGGAAGACGTTACTTCAGTAGTGCCAACTAGTAGCCGCAATTACAACCAGGTTACCGTACAGAGAAAAACAGACTTGAAAACACAATTGCTACAAGATGCTTTGTTCAACATGAGAGATGGCTGAGGTCGTTTTAGCAATACAAGAGTAGTAGAGAAAATAAACGAGTAACAAGTTTTAATAAGCACATTAGTTAAAAAAAATTTTTTTAGCTTTTGGAACATAAATGCGTTGGATCCAGTCGGAAGAAATATTTCGGACACTGCACGAAGTACAACGTCAAAGACCGAGTAATGGCTTAATACCATTAGAAAAGCTTATATTACAGAGTTGTAACTGTTCATTTAGAATAATCCCGTCATTACGAGAAAAATGTTTAAATATTTGCAATTCTTCGAGCACGTCTAATTTGTGGCCTTTCTTTTCGGTATGCAAAATGTTCAGGTCCTGAATGGCATTAGGTGCTTGACATGTAATGAGAAGATGGTCAGCAAAAGACGAATTCTGGGGGTTAGTGCCATTTTTTGTCAAAAGATGTTCTTTAAACCTGACTTTAAAAGCACGTCCCGTTTGACCTATGTAGTAGGAAGAACAAGTATCACAAACAATTTTGTAGACGCCGCAATTATCTAAGGGAGAACAAGTTGATTTTAAATTATGAATGAAAGTTTTCTTCAAATTATTGTTGGTCGAGAAGGCAACATCGCAGTTATGCTTATTACTGCAACGTTCTTTCAAAGACAGGTTTAAAGAACATCTTCTCGCAATGACGGTCTTATCCTCAATGAACAGTTACAACTCCGTAATATACGCTTTTTTAATGGTATTAAGCCATTACTTGACGTTGTAATTTGTGCAGTGTCCGAAGTATTGCTTCCGACTGGATACAAAGCATTTGTATTCCAAAAGCTAAAAAAATTTTTAACTAATGTGCTTATTAAAACTTTTTACTCGTTTATTTACTCTACTACTATTGTAATGCCAAACTAACACCTTATCCATCTCTCATGTTAAACAAAGCATATTGTAGCAATTTTTTTCAATTATATTTTTCTCTGTACAGTATCCTACTTGTAATTGCGGCTACTAGATGTCACTCCTGAGGTAACGTCTTATGGTCACTTAGCACACGCCAGTCTGATGCCTCCGTGTAGGCGTGCAGCCCAAAACGTTCAAACGTTTGTAGAGCTTATGGGACTTACCTACGGGGTCATCAGTCCCTAAACATACAACTACTTATGAACTAGCTAATAATAAGGACGGCACAAATATCCATGCACGAGGGGGGATACGAACCCCCGACGTAGTGGCCGTGCAGACTGTGACTGACGCGCCGCAGAACGCTCAGCCACAAGGCCCGTGCATCTCATATTAGTAGCTTTTTCTATAAATTTTGTGACGTAAGCTATACAGCTGAGTAGTATATTTTATTATGTGACTTGTTTTGTTTTATAATTTATGATGAAGGCAATCTTAGTCATTGCCGAAACATGGTAAAATAATTTTTAATTTGCGACCGAGGGCTGCTTGTTTATCCATTGACGTTGTAACGGTCGCTGACAATAGCTGCAATGTTTAAAACATCTTGCTGTAATGCAACACGTACTATGTGAGTACGAAATATAGGTGTCTATTTTCTTTCATTGTAAATAAAATATTGTGTTATTTAACACTTCATTAATTTTTCCTGGGTAATCTTTTATATTATTATTGTTATTATTAGCCGGCCGCGCTGGGCGAGGGGACTGCAGCGCTTCAGTCACGGTCTGCACTGCCACTACGGTCGGGGGTTCGATCCCCCCTCGGGCATGTATATTTGTGCCGTCCTTACTATTAGCTAGTTCATAAGTAGTTGTAAGTTTAGGGACTGATGACCCGTAGTTAAGTCCCATAAGCTCTACAAACATTTGAACATTTTGGTTATTATTATTATTCCAGGATGAAACTTTGACGCTGCAGCGGAATGTGCGCTGATATGAAACTTCCTGGCAGATTAAAATTTTGGGCCGGAACCGGGACTCGAACGTGGGACCTATGCCTTTCGCGGGCAAGCGCTGTATCGACTGAGCTATCCCGACACGACTCACGATGCCGCCTCACAACTTTACTTCCGCCACTACCCCGCCTCCTACCTTCGAAACTTCACAGAAGCTCTCCTGCGAAACATGCAAGACTAACACTCCTGGAAGAAAGGATATGGTGGAGACATGGCTTAGCCACAGGCTAAGGGATGTTTCCAGAATGAAACTTTCACTCTGCAGCGGAGTGTGCGCTGATATGAAACTTCCTGGCAGATTAAAACTGTGTGCCGGAACCGCGAGTCGCACCTGGGACCTACTGGAAACATCCCTTTGGCTAAGCCATGTCTCCACCATATCCTTTCTTCCAGGAGTGTTAGTCTCGCGAGTTTCGCAGGAGAGCTTCTGTGAAGTTTTGAAAGTGGGAGGCGAGGTACTGGCGGAAGTTAAGTTGTGGGGCGGCATCGTGAGTCGTGTCGGGATAGCTCAGTCGATAGATTGCTTGCCCGCGAAAGGCAAAGTTCCCAGGATCGAGTCCCGGTTCTGGCACACAATTTTAATCTGCCAGGAAGTTTCATTATTATTATTATTATCATTAAAATGGAGTGCAGTGTAAGAAAATCAGGTTATGCTGAAGGAATTAGAATTGGGAAACGAAGCAATAAAGGAGGTAGATGAGATTTGTTACTTGGGCAGTAAAATAACAAATGATGGTCGCAATACAGATGATATAAAAGGCATAATGGCGATGGATAGAAAAGCGATATTGAAAATGAGAAATTTGTTAACATCTATTATTGATTTAAGCCTAAGGAAACCCTTTCTGAAGACAAATGTTTGGAGTGTTGCCTTGTATGGAAGTGAAACTTGGACGATAAACAGTGCGAACAGGAACAGGATTGAGGCTTTTGAAATATGGTGCTACAGAAGAATGCTGAAGATTAGGTGGGTAGATCGCGTAACTAATGAGGAGGTACTGAACAGAATTGGGGAGAAAAGAAATTTCTGGCATACCTTGACTAGATTGGTAGGACACATTCTTAGACATCAAGGAATTGTGAATTTAGCGTGTGTGGGGTAAAAATCGCAGAGGAAGACCAAGAGATTGATACAGTAAGCAGATTCAGACAGATGTAGGTTGCCGTTCTTATGTGGAGATGAAAAGGCTTGCTCAGGATAGAGTACTGTGGAGAGCTGCATCAAACCAGTCTCCGGACTGAAGACCGCAATAACAACAAATGGGAGAACTTAAATAATTTCTTGGCATAGATTTCAAAAGAGTAGATTACAGAATAATAATGAGTCAACGTATATATCTGCAAAAACTACTGGAGCCTTTTGAGATGAACAATTGTAATTCAGTTAGGACGCCCATGGAGATCAAACCCACAATGGAAAGTACATCAGAAATAAATAATAATAAAGACTGCATAAGTGAAACAAAACCATTTCGTCAACTGATAGGTTGTTTGATGTATGCTATTATTACAACAAGACCTGACCTAAGTGTAGAAATTAATTACTTCAGCAGATATCAAAGCAAACCAATGGAGAGTCATTGGAAGGGACTTAAAAGAGTACTACGATATGTATAAGGAACACTGAATTTTGGTTTGTGCTATGAAAGAGGAGGAGCAGAGCTGCTTCTTTGCTATGCAGGTGCAGATTTTGGCAATGGAGAAGATAGGAAGTCTATATCAGGATTCCTACTGCAAGTGCATGGAAATACTATCTGTTGGATGACTAAACGTTAAAACTGTGTCTCCTTATCTTCAACTGAAGCTGAATATGCAGCCTTGGCCACAGCAGCAGCTGAACTTCTGTGGCTAATTCAACTGTTAACAGACATGGGTCTCAAAGTCAGCTATCCAGTAAGGATTCTTGAAGACAACCAATCTTGTATTCATTTGCTCAGAAGATAGGAACATCGACGAATGAAACACATTGACATTAAATATAATTTCGTCAGAGACTATGTGAGCAAAGGAATCATTGGTGTTTGTTATATAAATACAAAGGCACAACTGGCTGACATGTTGACTAAAACATTACTCAGTGAACAGTTTGAAAAATTGAGAGGCTGTTTAAATGTTGTAGATGTGGTTTGAGAGTTGTTTGAATTGAGGAGGAGTGTTGAGAGTGGCAATTCAAAACTCTCAACAGAATTTCTTTGTTATATATATGTTCTTTTCTTTTCATAAATATCTGTGCGCTATTGCTTTTATTCTTGTGTTGTATAGTTGCTATGTGTGTCTTATTATTATTTATTATTATAAAAATTTCTGATGAAGGCATCCTTAGTGGATACCGCAACCATGGTCAAGTGTTTCTAATATTTTATCACCCAACCAGTCACCGGCTAAATTTTACTGCAGTAAATAGTGAAGTAATTGTGGTAGGCGATATGTGGGGTCCCTTACTCTGCACCTCGCTTTGCTACGCTGTGTTGTTCGTGGCCACCGCCTGCCGTCAGAGAGAGCCCCACGCAGCGACCGCCCACGCTGCCCTGCTCGCTGCTTAAAGCAGTGCGGCCAATTTGTCGGCCCGAGCCAAGCCGCACAATGCGGCGACACAGTGGCGCCTCTGACGGACGGCCGCCGAATTATGCGCAGCCGGCACGGGCCAGTGGGCAGCTCCCGGCGCGCATGCGCACAACGTCACATCTCGCCGCCGCTCAGCGCCGAATCACAGAATAAGGAAACTCCCGCTGCAGTCTGTCGTCCAAAATTTAGTGCGCATGCGCGGAATCAGCCATCTTGAAAAGCAGTAAACGTGTGATAACTCCCTACTCTGTGGCGTGGTAATGCGCCGTCTTTGTGTGTTAATTCTGTATTTTAACTGCCTGAATCGCATAAAAGTACAAAAGTATTTGGTACAGTGAAAAGAAAGAACTGTGTGTCAGTAGTTGGAGCTGTTCCGTTTTTATTATGAGCATCAATAAAAGGCGGTCGATGGTGTTCAGCACCTAATTGCCGCAATAATTCGAATACAAATAAGGATATGTTTCTTCACCTTCAGAAAAGATGCTGAGCAGTAAGTGAACGTCGCTATATGTGTAGTGAAAGTTAAATGTTATCAGTTTCGAATGAGAGTAATGTGTGCGTATTTATTAAAAGTAGCCTTGCTTTTTCTCTTGACGATAACTCTCGCTGTTGCTGCAGCAGTTCAGCAGCATCTAAATGTTGAAGTACATTTATATTTTATAAGTTTAACGTTGCAGGGAATAATATAAAATGAATGACAAAGAATAGTGCGTAAGTAGGCAGGTAAAATTTTACTTACGGCATTGGAGGCTTAGTGTGCTAATGTTGGCAACGAATGCTCTTCGGATACTCAAACAAATAGATTAAGGGGAATACTTACTTTATGCTATTCCTGCTCTGTGGTTGACAGATTCCTCTATATGCCCTTCTTAGATCAGTAAATTAATGATACTCCTAAAGCAAATACAACTTTTATATATGCCCAGACGCCATTAGTTCTGTGTAATCACGTTGTACTGCTAAGTCTGACTTAATATTTTGTGCGAATTTATTCGTGTCAAATAAAACCTGGCAGTTGTAAAGTCACTTTCTTGGTTCTAACTAATTTCCCACACATAACTCCGCGTTATTTGGAATTTTTCTAGAGATAAGCACCAAATAAAACGATCATCGATTCCACTGTACATTTTCGTAGTTGTATTAAAATTTAGGCATTTTTTTTTTCGTTGGGTTACAATTAGGTGCAAGAAGATGGCGCAAAATAGATGAAAGCCGTTTCCTTTTGTAAAAGTCGGTGAGATTAGCTGCAGTTCGTAAAACCTCCATTTCCAGCCGAAGTACTAAGTGGCTATAGTTCGCGTTTACTGCTTTTCAATATGGCGTCGAGCGCAACGCTTGGTAACATACAGATCAAAGGCGCCGCCCCCAGCTTTCCCTTCTGTATGCTCCCTACTCTGTGGCCGAATCCAGCGGAGGCGGATGCCATCGGTCGCAGGAATATCGGATTGAGCAGGGTACAGTGGCGTAGCTACCATAGGGCTAGGCGGGACAGTGCCCCGAGGCCCCGAGCTCAAGGGGCCCCTTGTCCTACGTGAGCGACGTTCGAAAAAAGTTACCGTAGATCCTTGAGCACTTTCATGTCCCCCAATTACTTCGGATAATCGAAGTTCTACTGTATATAATAATTTAGTTGAATGAAGGTTTTCCGACTTTGAACTCTTTGAACATTGACCAACAAACCTCAAACGTACGATGTGAAATCCAAAAATTATTCGCACCCGAGAATATAAACATAACAAGGTCCTTTGCTTGTCCGCTAAGACGTGCACCCTGCCATCGTCAGCGTATTGTCCGTTGAAGTCGGAGTTGCTGTGCCTGTCAATCTTTGCGAAATAACAGTGAATGGTGCTGAATTACTAGAACAGTGTTCGACAGTAGACAGTGTGACCACATTTGAATATGAAGTCTCTACAATGTATTATTACAGAACGGTATTATTATGGTAACTCAACTGTTTGTGTAGTGAATTCTCCAAGGGTGTTGTCCATAATCATAGATCCCAATAAAGTGCTGTAACCAATTGCACTCTGAAATTTGTGCAAGAAGAAGAGAAAATATGGTTACTTTGTAACAATAGTAAATTGTGCATTCAAGACACTACCCTGTACCCCAATAAGCGAAGATGTCAACTTAGTTATTTTAGTTATTACTTTTTCCTGGCCAGACATTAATATATACTTCATGAAGCCTGGTAGGGGCATGGCTCAAACCGAAGTATTCCATCAAACAAAATCCGGCAACTTTCAGTTCTAAAACCATCCTACACGAATATTTCCCCTATTTTCCTTCTTTGATTGGGCTATCAACGAAATTATGCTGATCGGTACGGAGCGATGACCTAACAGCGAGGAGTTTAGTGACAGTAAGATGTCGGTACTGGCAACAGTCAGCCTGCTGTCACCGAGAACTTGACTTTTGCCGGTTTGCTTTGCGGCAGGGGCCATGTTTTGATGGTTAAGTAATACTTATTCATTGTTTATTTTTTACCAGCTTATGCCTGCGACTTCATTCACCTAGTATGGAGCAACTTCGGAAACTATCCCAAGAGGTCATTTATCTTTATATCTGTCGGTACTGGCAACAGTCAGCCTGCTGTCACCGAGAACTTGACTTTTGCCGGTTTGCTTTGCGGCAGGTGGCCATGTTTTGATGGTTAAGTAATTCTTATTCATTGTTTATTTTTTACCAGCTTATGCCTGCGACTTCATTCACCTAGTATGGAGCAACTTCGGAAACTATCCCAAGAGGTCATTTATCTTTATATCCTACCGAGGTCCAAATCTATCCCTCTGCAAAATTTCATTCAAATCCACGCAGAAACTTTTGCGTGAAAGCATAACAAACAAACCAACATTCACAGCTATAATTATATTTGAGAGTACAATTAAATATTATCTGCTGCGTGACACATAATAATTTACTTAATAGTATTTAGGTTTGCCTTATTATGTCTTCCAGTGGCCGGTAAGGAGCTGATGATGAAGTAGTTTTGCATCCGTACAGTATTAGTGTAAACAGGGCCCAAATATCATTTTTGCCCCGGGGCCCTTGGTGACATAGCTACGCCACTGGCAGGGTACAAATGTATCACGTGACGCTTCGAAACCGGGATTTAAGGAGACTTGACACGATCATGTTTATGCGCCAATGGACTTCAACTTGCGCAAGTGATCGTTCACACGCCCGCGGAAGTTTTCAGTCCAACCAAGTCCAGTGTAGCTTTTCAAAATGGCGCCAAATGATTTGATACGTGCGAGCATCCGCGTTGTTGCCTTAATTTCAATACAAAAAAATCACCGAATGCTTAGATCGAAGAAGAGAAGACGCAGATATTGGGTGCGAAAGTGGATCGCGAGGAGAAATGAGTTTGGAGCTTCCACAGTTCTGATTAGGGAGTTAGAAAATGAAGGGCGAAGCATCATTCGAAAATCATTTTAGAATGATCTTGTTCAAGTTTCGGCATTTATTGAGTCTGGTGGGTCCAACTATTCAGAGGAAAAATTGTTTCTCTTGCCGCCACAATATTATTTAAAAACCGATCAGCAATGTTAAACCACGGCAATGTAGGTACATAAATTTCACTTTTTGATGAGCCACTTTTCATAGAATTTCTAACTTTGTTCTTCTCGATGAGGTAAGCGTTCCTTAAACTCCTTATTTTTGCCTTCACCGCATTCTCATCTATCTGTGGCACGTTTTCTCGCATTCCGTTGATGATTGATTTTATTGCGTCCTCTTTCATGTTGCTATCTTTATAAATTGGAAGATGAATGTTCCATAAACACGGACGTTCTTCGTAGAGCTCCAGAAACTGGATTGTAAAGTGCAACTGCCACTTTCTTGTAACTGACATTGCGTTTCACAAAAAAAAAAAAAAAAAAAAAAAAAAAAAAAAAAAAAAATATTGAGATCAAAACCAACACGCGTACGTAAAAACAAACTACAATGTTGTTCGATACCAGCGGTCATCTTGCGGAAACGATGAAAAAGTAGTGGGGGAAAGCCAACTTGCGCAAGTAAGTTGACTCGACCTCAACTTTCATTTTTACTTGCGCAAGTTGCGAATTTCGATGCGCGCAAGTCAACGTGAGCCAACGATAGATGTCCGTGTCAACCCCCCTTTAGATGCATATCGTTGAACGGAAGTGTCGGCGTTCATACGAAGGAGGGTACAATGTAGGCAGACAACGTGCAGGCGTCTAAATACAGCTATATATGTTCAGCTCATTTCTGCGAAATAGATAATGATAGAACATCGCTGCCCTGTGTTCGAACACGAGACGGTATAGTGCCTCGTATTTCCCCGTCATTTCCGGCGTACATGCAGTCTTACCTGGCGTGAGTTATTTCCCTCTTTGAGAGAGTTGGAAAATTGTTTGCTGCTTTGTAGAGAATTGTTTGCTAGCTACTGAGCGACCAATGGCATATACACGAACCTGTCGTCAACCATAGAGCAGAAACAGCATCAATTATTTACTTCATGGTCAGCACCAAAAAGTATTCCTGTAATTCTGTAGGATTCAATTAATATTATTTGAACCGAATTTTATAGAGAGACGGAAATAAATTTTTGCGCTAAACATGAAGTAAATAATTAACGCTGTTCGTGCTCTGTGGTTGACAGGTTCTTGTATGTAACCTTGTCCGACTAGTAAATTAGTTACTCTCCTCTTCCTGCACCTGCAACATGACAACTCGAAGAGGTAATCACAACTATTAGTTTCCGCAAAAGTCTCTCACACTGATCCTCGCTGCAGGCTATGCAATTTTTCACTTCGTCCTTAGATAGCAAACCGAATTCCCTACAAAACGGCAAACAATTTTCAAACGCGCTCAAACAGGGACTAACCTCCTTAGACTTAACCCATACTAAGTAACATTTCCCAGATGTGCACTAAACGAAACAGCATATAGCTAGCCTTGATACCGTCCAATACTTAAGGTACGCATAACATCTAAAAATACTTTTGGTTTCTGATGCACAATGAACTTGGACAATTTGTTACTCTTATATGTTTTCAGAATTTCCTTAAAGCCTTCCAATGTTTTCTTTGAATCTATTCTTCAGTTTTTCGGTTTATTTAAGTTCGAGAACAAGTACGCGCCAAAAGCATTGAGCTCAATGATAAACAAAACCTACTTCGACAGGTGACTTTCGGTTGTCGTGAGTCACGTGATATGTTACTAGTACCCTGCTCAATCCGATATTCCTGGCACCGATTCCATCGGGCTGCCTAGTTTGGCGAGGAGAAGCAATTTGTTACCGCGGTCAGGAACGAAAGAAGATCGGTGTTTAACGCCCCGTCCACAACTTAAGGCTACTCTACACGACGACACCAAGTTGCGACACTCGTTGCGTGAAATGAATAGCGCGCAACTGGTTTCGTGTGTGTTTGTAGACACGGCGCCAGTACTATACACTTCAGTTTCGTGGTTTTGTGAGTACCGAGTTGTGGCGGTGCTGTTGTTTTTCTGTGCGAAGTCGCTGCATAAGACTAAACATAAAAAGACTAAGAAACGTGTTTGGGTTCGTGACTGGATTAAAAAAAGACGTCAGCTAGGTTGCTCAGCGACCTTCCTGAAAGAAATTGTGATTGAAGACCCTAGAAGTTATTTTAATCAACTCAGACTGTCACCAGAGCAGTTCAGGTTGCCGGCCGCGGTGGCCTAGGGGACTGAGGCGCTCCAGTCACGGTCTGCACGGCCACTACGGTCGGGGGTTCAAATCCCCCCTCGGGCATGGATATTTGTGCCGTCCTTAGGATAACCTAGTTGATAAGTAGTTTGTAGGTTTAGGGACTGATGACCCCGTAGTTAAGTCCCATAAGCTTTACAAACATTTCAACATTTTTGAACAGTTCACGTTCCTTTTAAACACAGTTACTAATGCAATAAAGAAACAAGATACTGTTATTCGTGAAACATTATTACCAGAACTGAAATTACAAATTGCATTACGTTCTTGTCAAATAGATTTTCGTCCCTACAGTACCTGCACCGTGTTCCAAAATCCACAATTGCCGTAGTTCGTTTGTATAGTTATTACGAATTGAATATATTTAGTCTGCAAGTCACTAATCGTTAACCCATCAATATTTAATTCACGAATAATTGCTTCAAGGCCACTAACATGTCGATGCTTATACCTGAAATTTTCATCGTTAAAATCGCACAAACACTTAAGCATCGCAGATATGTAGAAAACCAAACTCTTTCGTCCGTTTCCCTCTTTTTGTTGTATTTTGTTCTTTTTTGGTTATAACCTAACCGAAAAACAGGCGGAATCAGTTTCGTCAAAGTTGGAAAGTGCCGAAACTGTTTAGTTTCGCCAACGAGTTGCGCGCACGCCTTCTGCGCATGCGCGCTGGCCAGTAGCGCAGTTTCATGTTACGCAGTGTCGTCGTGTAAACTAGCCTTTATTCATTAGAAGCGTAGCTTACGCTCGGGTTGTTTGGGTAAGGATGGGGAAGGAAAGCGGCCGTGCTCTTTGAAAGGAACCATTCCGGCATTTTCCTGGAGTGATTTAGGGAAATAACAAAATCAAAATCTGGATGGCCGGAGCGAATGCGAGTCCAGTGTGTTACCACTGCGCCACCTCGCTCAGTAGCGCGGTCAGAATCTCTTTCCACACAAAGGACTCAGGATGACCACCGTCGATACAGACAAACCACTTCCGCCAGCGGTTTTTCGGCCATCGCTTGACGATTTTTCTGATGTTCGGACAGCAGGACTTGCCCGGCGAAGTGAAAGTATCAGGCTCCATTGTAGATAGCCTTCTTTTTAGGCGAATGTTTCGTCATTGTGACGTAATGCCAGTGGCGGACTAAGGCTGTCGAAGGCCCGGGGCGGCGGCAAAACAAAATGAGGCCCCCCGTCCACTTGTATATACATGTATTGCTGTAAAAAAGTTACTTTTGAGATGTGGAAACCCCTAGAACGAGAGACCACAGTACGAAACAAGAGCCTTGTTTTTATCACTAAAAACAGCAAATGAGGTCCGTGTGAACTACTGGTTACTCCCTGCTACAAAGCCTTGTTCCCTGGCCCAAACTGAGAACTGACTCATTTCAAATTACTCCAATAACAGGAAGTTAATACTACAGTGGTCAATATACATAGCAGCTCACACGTTATTACAGACAGACATTAATAAGCAAGACACCACAATTAAAGTTATCTTAGAAAGGTGGCTAAGAAAACATTTATGGTGCAACGGAATTTAGACATATGAAAAATTGCATCTGAGCTTGTTCTTAGCACTTGTGAAGAACAATATTAAATAAAAGAGGGAAGGTGCTCTAAAACTACAATTTAAAGGCAACTTAAGGATTTTGCTGAACTTAGAATTGTTTATTGAGATAGAAAACAAGCAAAATGGGGAACCAATTTTGTTAACACAATAAAAATGCATCTTTTACATGGATTAATGCCGACGGTGCCCAGCGTAAATTAGACATGATTTAACGCTACTGGGGGGGAAGGATTCACAAACAACACTCATTCTCTCACACACACGCAATGCCACAGCGAAACTCACCAAAATCAGCGTGCTGAGACGAGGCGGAAGCAAGCGCCGCTATCGTAGGCGAGATTCAGCAAGTCGGAGGTAGCACAAAACACAATATACAAAAACACTTTGAAGCTGGCTCTGGTCTGTTTTGAGATGGTTCGCGTGTATAGCCAAGGTGAATTACATCTGAATTGGACTGGTTTTATATGAGAAGTAGTGTGGATTCATGCGAGTAGCTGTAAACCTCGGAAGTCGGAACTCGGACTCACGTGGTTCCGAAAACTGATAAAATTGAATAAAGTCAGTTTCCGAAAAATAAAGAAAATTAACTACAGCATGCAACCCATACAAATGCTTAGAATTATATAAGGAAGCGAATGAAATACAGCTACACGCGATAGGGGGCGATTACAGAGACGAATGAAGTCCAGTCTCCAAAACTCGTAAAAGTGAAATAATTACAAAGTCGGAAAAACAAAATTAAGAATTACAGCATGCAACCCATAGAAAAGTTTATAATTACATAAGGAAGCTATTGAACGAGGATGTACAAGGCTAAGGGAGAATTACTGATAAAGACAGAGTGCGAACTACCAATAGGAGAAGTGACAGCAAATTTAAAATAGGCGGGGAGAGAAGATCGCGAAATATTAATGGAAATCCGAAGGATACCCGCATAGTTACTTGCCTGATGGGCATGGAACAAACAATGGAAGCTGAAGGCTTTGTTCTATGAACCAACCATGTGGAACACACATCACTCACAGAAGGAAACGATGATAAGATTTTTACATGCACTGTAGAAAAATGATCATATCACCTATTAGAAATCGGGCCCCACAAAGCTAGATAGTATTTACACAGACTTCATACACCGTCACATGATCACAAAAGGTTTTAACATACAAGGCCATTATCAAATTGCAACTAGAATCACACACACCGTGTTTATCTATTGGAATCACTGAATTGTAAAAGAAGAACACATTTCTGCACACGATCAGAGAAAATTTTTCCAAAAAATGATTCTAAGTTCACGAATCTAAGTTAAACGTGCTAGACAATGAAACGCTACCATTCCAAACATAAGAACAGAACCAACCTTACCTCACCAGAAGACCAGCACAGAATGGACAGCCGAGTGGCCTGGTTGCGCCCAAAGCTAACGGAAGCTGGAAAGTCCAAGAAACAGCGGTGGTGAGGACATAGAGCGAGTTGACTCATGCTGAGGGAAGGCTCACCGACTAGTTCGCAATCAAAGGGTGTTGAAACCTCTGTGGTAGCATGAGCAGCTATCGACTCTGAGCCAGAGAGAACGATGCAACGCGGGCTATTCCTACCCACATTCAGACAGCCATAGCTTCTCGCACCCACTTAAAAGTAAAACAACTGCACATTGTCACAGGGACAGTGGCGTAGCGGAGAAGCTGTAATCATGCCACATTAATTAATGTAACAAGAAATTATGAACATAACAAAATAAGAAAAACCTAGCAATATTAAATAACATTTTAACACATGAAATAAAAATGCTATTCCTCAAGCCTTGAAAAGAGTGGGGTTCACGTTTTAACGAAATGATAATCTAGCGACATTAAATAAATTATAACTTTACAGAAATATACATAAAATATATGGAAGACGACAGACGGTCGTCTTTCAACGGGACAGTCTAAAATAAGTAGCTTTCGTGCGTGATTTGGAGGTCTCAGTTCGAGAGGCTAACGGCGAAAAAAAAAAAACCCCTTTCGAGGTATTTGGAGACCCCCCAAGTCGAGAGAACAGCTGCTGTCCGCCCCTCTCCCTCCTAGTCGGCTACTGCGTATCGCTAATGTAAATGAGCTACGTTATCTGAGTAGGTATGTCGATCTATCCCCACATTAGTGTTAATTAATCACGCGCCCATACCACTTAAAAATATGATATTTTCGCGAAGCATTTTTCACAAGCCAGAATGCAAAAGTCATTGCATCGTTTGACAAATTCCCACATTTTTTAAAAACATTCTGTTTTTCAAAATTTTTGACATCATGTTCGGGAAAGTCGGCGATTTTTCATTACTTATTAATTAATAAGTCAAAGATCCAGTTAATCACTTCTACAAATTATGTTCGGTTTTGGCCTGGATCTGGAGATGGTCCGTTAACATAATAAACCGGTCATCATCTGTAGAAATGAGTGACACTATCATCGACAGAAATATTAGTTAATACGCACCATACTTGTTTATTAAACATTTCAGAAATGTCCACAATCACCTATCAAATATAAAATAATTGATCTTCGTCAATGTACTTCGTTAAGGGATATTACCCACCTTGGAAATGAAGTCTCAATCCCAAAGTTTTGGTAAGGTGAGTGCTAACAACCGTCATGTATTTAATAAAATGCAGCTTTAACCATCAGCTATTTTATTAAATCCTTAAAATCGACTAGTTTCGGTCCAGGGCCATAATCATAGATAAAAAGGTATTAATACACGTTAGTTAATGTCTCAATGGTTTCTGTGTAAACGTCATTTTATTATTTGCTTTTGTTTATTGTGTAACCAAACAGTACATTTGGAAGTCGTAATATACTCAGATTTAAACATCCAGTCCACTCGTATTCCAATCAGATGGAAATATGAGTAACACGGAATAATATTGCAAAACATAAGACTGGCCCAGAATGGTTATAGAAACGATGAATTACAAACTGAAAATCCTTCTTTACTACCTCAGTGGCTGAAGCGGTAATCATTTTAAGGATGATGTAAGAACATTTTTATTATCTCCAAGTGCTACTAACGTGTTTCGCCTGTAGGAGGCACTCTAGGCACTTGTAACACCTCCTACGTTTCAGTACAAATACGTTTCAAGATTTCTCTCGTTTCGATAACTATTGCCACTTCTCAAAGTATTCGATGCTTTTTTTTTTATTTTATATTTTCTTTATTTATTTATTTTTAGACGATGATCCCGGTGCGGTCGAACATAAGACATAATGAAGCCATGAAGCCAGAATTCATTGGCAGATTGCACTATCAGTTAAAAATTCACCCTATTTATTAAATGAAGTAAAAAGACACGACTTCTAGATGAAGTGACCAAATCTGGAAGATTGGCTAAAGATTGGATTGTTGTTGTTGTGGTCTTCAGTCCGGAGACTAGTTTGATGCAGCTCTCCGCAATATTCTATCCTGAGCAAGCCCCTTCATCTCCACATAAGAACGGCAACCTACATCTGTCTGAATCTGCATACTGTATCCATCTCTTGGTCTTCCTCTGCGGTTTTTACCCCACACACTTCCCTCCAAAGCTAAATTCACAATTCCTTGATGTCTAAGAATGTGTCCTACCAATCTAGTCAAGGTATGCCAGAAATTTATTTTCTCCCCAATTCTGTTCAGTACCTCCTCATTAGTTACGCCATGCACCCACCTAATCTTCAGCATTCTTCTGTAGCACCACATTTCAAAAGCCTCAATCCTCTTCCTGTCCGCACTGTTTATCGTTCATGTCTCACTCCCATACAAGGCAACACTCCATACAAATGCCTTCAGAAAGGACTTCCTTAGGCTTAAATCAATATTCGATGTTAACAAATTTCTCTTTTTCAAGAACGCTTTTCTACTCATTACAGTTCTGCATTTTATATCCTCTGTACTGGGACCATCATTTGTTATTTTACTGCCCAAGTAAAAAAAAAAAAAAAAAAAAAAAAAAAAAAAAAAAAAAAAAAAAAAAAAAAACCTCATCTACCTCCTTTATTGCTTCGTTCTTACACTCCACTCCATTACTCTAGTTTTGCTCTTGTTATGGATAGATCACATAACTAATGAAGAGGTACTGAACAGAATTGGCGAGAAAAGGAATTTTTGGCATACCCTAACTAAAAGAAGGGATCGCTTGGTAGAACACATTCTTAGACATCGAGGAATCATAAATTTAGCGTTGGAGGGAAGTGTGTGGGGTAGGAATCGCAGAGGGAGGCCAAGACACGCGTATAGTAAGTAGATTCAAGTGGATGTGGGTTGCCGTTCTTATGAGGAGATGAAAAGGCTTGCTCAGGATAGAGTGGGGTGGAGAGCTGCATCAAACCAGTCTCCGGACTGAAGACCATAACAACAACAATGCTCATCTTATATGCACCTTTCAGCACACTGTCCATTCCGTTCAATAGCTCTTCCAGGTCCTTTGCTGTATCTGATAGAATTACTATGTCGTCAGCAAAACACAATGTTTTTAATTCTTCACGCTGAACTTTAATTCCTTCTCCAAATTTCTCCTTGCTTTCCTGTATAGCTTGCTCAATGTACAAATTGAATAACAATGGAGAAAGGCTACAACCCTGTGTCACTCCTTCCCCAACCACTGCATCCCTTTCATGCACTTCAACTCTGACAACCGCTGTCTGGTTTTTGTACAAGTTGTAAATAACCTTACGCTTTACTCCTGCTTGCTTCAGAACTTGAAAGAGCTTATTCCGATCAACATTGTCAAAAGCCTTCTCCAAATCTACAAAAGCTAGAAATGTAGGTTTGCCTTTTCTTAATCTATCTTCTAGGATAAGCCGTAAAGTGAGTATTGCCTCCCGTGTTCCTGCATTTCTCCTGAACCCAAACTGATCTTCCCCGAGGTCGGCTTCTACCAGCTTTTCCATCCTTCTGTAAATAATTCGTGTGAATATTTTGCAACTATGACTTATTAAACTGATGGTTCTGTAGTTTTCACACCTGTCTTCTTTGGAATGGGGATTATAACATTTTTCTTAAAGTCTGAGAGTACTTCACCTGTCTCATACATCTTACACACCAGGTGAAACAATTTTGTCATGGCTGGTTCTCCCAGAGACTTCAGTAGCTCTGAGGGAATATCATCCACTCCAGGGACCTTGTTTCGTCTGTCATTGCTCTGTCAAATTCATCTCTCTGTATAGTACCTCCTATTTCATCCTTATCTACTTCTTCTCCCCTTTCTACAATATTGCCACTAAGTTCATTTCCTTCATAGAGCCTCTCTACATACTCTTTCCACCTTTCAGCTTTCCCTTCTTTGCTGAGAACTGGTTTTCCACCAGTGTCCTTGATATTCATAGAGCTGTTTTTCTTATCTCCAAATGTTTCTTTTATTTTCTGTAGGCTGTATCTATTTTTCCCCTGTTTATACATTCTTCTACATCCATGCATTTGCCTTCTAGCCACTCCTGCATAGTCATTTTGCACTTCCTATCAATCTCATTTCTTAGTCTTCTGTACTCCATTTTGCCTGTTTCATTTACTATATTTTTATATTTTCTCCTTTCATAGATTAAGTTTAGTATCTCCTGTGATATCCAAGGATTTTTGCAGGTCTTGCCTTCCTACCTATTTTGTTCTCTGCTGCCTTCACTATTTCATCTCTCAATGCTACCCATTCCTCCTCTACTGTTTTATTTTCTCCAGTTTCTGTCAATTGTTGTCTAAAGCTCCTTCTGAATTTCTTAAGAACTTCAGGTTCCTTCAATTTATCCAGATCCCATCTCCTTATTTTCCTACCTTTTTGTAATTTCTTCAGCTTCAGCCTACAGTTCATAACCTACAAGTTATGGTCAGAGTCTATATCTGCCCCTGGGTATGTCTTACAGTTGAAAACCTGGTTCCGAAATCTATGGCTTATCATTATAAAATCTATCTGGTATTTCCCGGTGTCTCCTGGTCTCTTCCACGTATACAACCTTCTTTTGTGATTCTTAAACCAGGTGTTTGTTATAACTAAATTATGTTCTGTGCAAAAGTCTACCAGGTGGCTTCTTCTTTCATTCCCTTTGCCCAGACCATATTCACCTACTATCTTCCCTTCCCTCCCTTGTCCTACTACCGAATTCCAGTCTCCCATAACAATTAAGTTTTCCTCTCCCTTAATTGTATGAATAATTTCCTTTAGCTCCTCATATATTTCTTCGATTTTCTCATCATCGACAGTGCTAGTTGGCATATAAACCTGTACTACTGTTGTCGGTGTTGGCTTCGTATCTATCTTGACAATGATAATGAGATCACTGTGCTGCTCATAGTGCTTTACCCGCATTCCTATTTTCTTATTCATTATCAATCCTGATGCTGTGATACCCCCAACTGATTTTGTATTTATAATCCTGTACTCATCTGACCAGAAATCCTGTTCATTCTGCCACCGAACTTCACTAATCCCCACTATATCTAACTTCAATCTATCTATTTCCCTTTTTAAAATTTCTAATTTTCCTACTCGATTAAGGGTTCTAACATTCCACGCTCCGACCCGTAGAATGCCAGTATTGTCTTTCCTGATGATCACATCCTCCTGAGTAGTCCCCGCCCGGAGATCCGAATGGGGCACTATTTTACCTCCGGAATATTTTACCCGAGAGGATGCCATCATCATATGTTCATACAGTAGAGCTGCATGTCCTCGAGAAAAATAACGGCTGTAGCTTCCCCTTGCTTTCAGCCGTTCGCAGTAACTGTGTGACAAACGCACATTAGCTGATGTTACAAGGCCAGCTCAGTCAATCATCCAGACTGTTGCCCCTGTAACTACTGAAAAGGCTGCTGCCCCTCTTCAGGAACCACACGTTAGTCTGGCCTCTCCACAGATACCCCTCCGCTGTGGTTGCACCTACAGTACGGCTATCTGTATCGTTGAGGCACGTAAGCCACCCCACCTCGGCAATGTCTATGGTTCATGGGAGTGGAAGATTGGATTAAGTACGATACATGATCGTTTCCATTTTTGTATAAGGTCTTTAAATTCAGGATGACGTTACTCTGATGTTAAATCCATCGACGGATGAAATTGCATAATGAAAGTTTTATTATATTACATAAAATAAGTGGCTCTTTTTTCTGTTAATATCTCAGCTAACTTTTGCCACATGACATTTATGCAGACATCGTTATCGTTCGGAACGGTGCCGCTAGTTTTACTGTAGTTACGGTTTCTTTCCTAATAGTGTTTATTTGTAGCTCTTCTTATTGTCGTGTTTGCAGTAAAAATTCCAGGTATGCGGTCCGCCTGATAAGCAAAACACCATTTTCTTTTACACCCAAACGAGTTTCGGCACCTCTGTGCTATCATCAGTAGTGTTTCCATTTATTTACTGTTGTGAAAACAAAATACTTTGATTTTACTGCTATATTATGTGTAAATTTAGGCCTAAAATCGAGGATATTATTTTGATTTTGTTGCCTTGACTTACAATTTGTAGACATGTGGGCCCCTTGCTACATGGTTAGTTACTGGTAGCGTTGTCATTTGCAACCTAATGATCTGTTTGAATATTATGAGGATTTTTTAAAACGCTACTTCTAGTGTGAAAACATAAATTTGGTAACTGGGGATATTTCGATCATCTGCCTACTATTACTTACCGTTTCCTTCGGCGTACTCTTCCTCATCCGCGATAAGAGACATGCAATATGTTTAATATGTTAGTCGACTTTTGTTCTCTAATGGAATGGCAGTGGATTTGAAAATGTTTGCTACCTCTCTGTGTCTGTGTGTTTTGTGTGTGTGTGTGTGTGTGTGTGTGATTTACCTGACTGTGTCATCCTTTCTGTACAACTAATTTAATGGGTTAAATAATGTATTTTTGCATAATGTGGTATATTCATTGCTGCGGTGGAGTAGCCGAGCGGACTAAAGCGCCTCGCTGCGGAGGTTCGAGTCCTCCCTGGGGCATGTGTTTTTGTGTTGTCGCCGGCCGCGGTGGCCGAGGTGACTGAGGCGCTCCAGTCACGGTCAGCCCGGCCACTACGGTCGGGGGTTCGAATCCCCCCTCGGGCATGGATATTTGTGCTGTCCTAGTTCGTAAGTAGTTCATAAGTAGTTTGTAAGTTTAGGGACTGATGACCCCGTAGTTAAGTCCCATAAGCTTTACAAACATTTGAACATTTGATTTTTTGTGTTGTCCTTAAGTTAGTTTACCTTAGTTTAAGTATTTTGTAAGCTACGGACTGATAACCGCGCAGTTTGGTCTGATAGATTTACAAACCTTTTTAACATTTTGTATAGTCATTCATGACTGGTTTTCCTTCATCTATTGCTTTTTGTATGTCACAGTTTCATTCAATTGTGAGTTTGTGGTATAGGTTGTGGTCTGATTTTAATATCTGTAAGTCTGTTTCTATTTTGGCTGTGTTATGGTTGTGGGCTATTAGGTGACAAACTTTTAGAAATTTCAAAACCAGATATTCAGAACATCTCAGAGCACTAAAAGGTCACAGTTCCCATAGCTAACATGAGTAGGTATTTTGTGACTTCATTTATTTATACATATTTATCATATTTATACGTATTTACATATTTATTTATTTATACATAAAACAAAAGTGGATCTTGAGATCGATTGAATGTACATATAATACGGCGTAGGTTTTACAGTTCTTGCTAACGTAATTAATAGTTAACAGACTCGCTTAACGTAGCACAGTACTTCATATCCCTATCTACTTACGATGCACGGTTTGAAAGCGTTTTGAGCTTATTATCGTCTCAGTGGACCAATGAGAGGATTTAGTTAACTGCGAGAAGTGTTAGGTTAATTTTAATGACCGTTTGAACCTCAGTAAATATAACTTCACTGGTTTCTGTTCCTACGTATCAGGTAAAACTGAGAATCTGAATAAAATTTCATTTTCAAAGAAATATGATTGCAGTAAGCAACCCAAAAGAATAGAAATTCCTTGGGTTGTTTCAAACTTTATTTCTGTTAAGATTGTCAGTGTGGTACTTCTCTGTGTATTATGAAACTAAGATATCTTGCTTAATAAATTTACGAAAGCTTGAAGATTTCTTCTTTTAAAGTTCTTTCATAGCATCTTGTTTGTATTATTCACATCATAAGCAGCTACGATTCCAAAGGATCTGTAACGAGCGACTAAAAGTTTTGTACAAAGGATTGAAGTGCTATAGAAGAAAGTTGAAAAGTGGTTTAATTTACATGAACCCATGAGGTTGTCCAGAGAACCAGCAAAGTAAGGAACTGAAGAGTGACGAGATGTAAGGACAGTGTCACAGTATTAGTGTCAAGGCATTATTCAATAGCTGTCACTGAACGAGAAAGCGCTATGGAAGCTTTTCGGGAAGTTATATTTGTAGTAGTCTGACTATACAATTCAGAATGTTGAGTGGTAATTCTACTATCAGATCAAGTTGTTGCCGCAAGAGAGGGAAGCAAACGGGCCGTATCTAAATGAGTGAGGATACTGATTACAGTAACAAAGTATTTGTATGAGGTAGGTCATATCAGTCGTGAGTTATTCACTATTTTTACATGACATACGAAATCTGAATGTGGTAAAAGCTGTAGCACATGAAAGGTGTTTAATTCCTGATTTAGCTAGTAAAATCTCTGTTTGTCGTTACTTATATAGTCACATTCGTGCTAACTCCAATATTTACACTTCATCCTTTCCGTCAGAAAATGTCACTCGGTCCACGTCGGACGAAAATTTTTAACGGGACACCACAAGCATGTTTCGGAACCGGTTTAGTTTACATGGGCAAGAAGATTGATTGTGGAAGTGAAAAACGTATTTACCAATGTTTGTAAAGTTCTGGGACCTAATCACAGTGGTCATCAGTCTCTGAACTTACAAACTACAATTAACGTACCATAAGAACAACACAGACACGCTTGCCCGAGGGAGGAGTCGAAAATCCGACGTGGAACGTCCACTCGCAAATTTGGGGCGATATACCAGCCGTTTGTGAGGTACGGTGTCAAAAGCCTTCTGGAAATCAGGAAATACGGAATCGATCGCACGCATCACTTCGTGTGAATAAAGAGCTAGATGATCTTAATCAAAATGTGTTCTCTGTCTGTCTCTCTCACTCTCTCTTCTTTCGCTGTCTTTATACCTCACACACATCCACAAACAGATAGCTACGGAGTGTAATACAAGGGCGAGAAACGGAAACAGGACCGTAATATAAAGGGGACAAGCGACAGGAGAATGACACGCAAGCTTCATGCGACGAGGCGGTAACAAAAGCGGGCAGGACTTCATTAATGTTGCCACTTATCTCCATTCTTTGTACGGACGCATTTTCACGCAACGCGTCCGTCCACAACAGAGGCATTAGACGCCTCCCAGATACCATTGTCCGTCGCCCTGCCCCGGGGCGGCCGGCGGCGGCTTTGAAGGGCCAGGTATTAGCGACAGGTGCGCGCCTTTCCTCCACGGCGCGGTGCGCGGGTTTTTGTGAGGTGCCGGACTCCGCCGCGAACGGCGGATACAAGTCCTCCAATTACTTATAATACCTCTGGGCCAGACATGTGTGCCCGCACCGCAGGAAGGCTGCTGACGAGCGACCCTCATGTACGACACTGCGCTGCATTATTCATCATCGACGGGCAGCTGGCGACAAATGTGGCACCGACGTTCTTACCTTCTCCCTCATATGCACGAGAGCCGGCCAACCAGAACTACCTCCTACTGCCTGTAAACAAAGAAATCGTAGCACTATAGTATACTGTAACGCTATGACTTGGTGAGGCATGAAAGACACGTGGCGCGAACACAGACTGTGTGTATACCAGTCCTCAGACAAAGAGAGAGCTTAAAAGCTGTGTGTGTGTTGTGGATGTTGAACCTATCGTTAAATCAGACAACAAATTGTTCATTAACACAGCAATTTGGTTTAATTATGGCCCTGATATTGATGTATATACTATTAAATAAGAAACAGTGCATTAAACTGATTATGTGCGCAACGGATATTTTAAACACAGAACAACTGTGGCAAGTCACCATTTGAAACAGACACTGACTATACTCAAAAATTTTGACTGCGAGAAAGATATTAAAAAAACACAAACCACTTTCTTAATGTTTGACTGTGAGTATTTTATGCAGATCAGTTCCTGATTAATGAAATTTAGTATCATAGTCAATTAACTATCATTTACTATGGCACCAATAACGAAATCTGTTCAATAACATTATCAAAAACAATACTGCACTTTAAATCCACTAATAACTAATTGTCAAATGAAGGAAGTAGGATAATCTTCTAACTACGTAAATGAAACAGGAAAGAAAGGTCAACTTTGTTACTTATTATTAATAATCAGCATTACATTACCTACATAATACAACTTCTTCCTAATGACAACCAGCGGTGTTACAATACAATACAATACAATATATATTCCAAATACAATCAAATGGACTTGCTGGCACAGCAGCCTCTGCTCTACATCGGAGCCATACACACAACTCAACCGCTCTCTAAGCGAGCTGAACCACAAGTGCTACTCTCTCTCAGCGCGAGCTACAATGCTATGCAATACATGATCTTTGCCAAAGATGAAACTTCACAGAGTTAAGTACACATATCGATACACACAGTAGAAGCGATATTATACATTTTCTTGCAAGCAAGTTACTCGACACAAAAGAGGAGGTACAATATTAGACATTTTCTTACAAAAATATTTCTTATGGACACGTTTCAAGCTTTACGAATCTATGTCCGTACGTTTGTACGTGTTGCATACAAATCTACAATTTTGTTCCAATCTTTATGAAAGTTTGTACATGTAAGCTTCAATCTATGAGGACGGTCGCAGTATGTGTAAGAATCACATACGATATATAGTTCACGAAATATGACGTCATAAACAATGAGATGCTCGAAAAACTGCTGCATTTTGCGACAATGCTGCTCATTTTCTCCTAAACCATTGGACCGACCAAATTTGGTATACACATTCCTTACCGTGAGGTAACAATTGCTGCATGGTTAAGAATCACATACGGCACATGGTTCAAATGATATTACGTCATAACCAATAGAAATCGCAGAAAATGTCATATAATGCGGCGAGACGTTCGAAATACACTGTATGAGAATGACAGTACTTAGCGACTTGCAACAAACTTTAAACATAATTTCAAACCTTTATTAAACTTTTTCTCGCTGGCAACCATAGTAAAATAATGAAAGGAAAAAAGTTTTTCGCTTACTACTTTTCCGCTGTTTATGGAGTAAAATTACGGCTATCGGTATGACGTTACAATTTATAATTTGAACACTACAAAATGTAGCGACCGGAAATTTTACAGACAGTATACACACATATAGTTGAATGTAGCTTCCAAATTGTATCACAGTGCGACACGTAGTTCGTGAGATATGAGCACATTAAAAGTAACGTTAATGGAAAACCGCTCCATCACGCACCATGTTTTAATCTATTACTTCTTTAGTACTAATTGTATTCCTAAGAGATTTTACAGACATACAGCTCTTATACAAATGAATATATATCTGAAAAACGGCAGGAATAAATAAATAAATACCCGGTCAACGCCGGGTTTTCAGCTAGTAATACTTTATTTCTAATTATAGAATCTAAAACCAAATTAAATTCCAAGGAAATTGATGGTAAACTCATATTTATCCACCATGAACCACAGACATTACCGAGGTGGGGTGGCTTGCGTACCCCAACAATACAGATAGCTGTACCGTAGGTGCAACCACAGCGGTGGGGTATCTGTGGAGAGGCCAGACACACGTGTGGTTCATGAAGGGAGGCAGCAGCCTTTTCAGTAGTTACAGGGGCAACATTCTGGATGATTGGCTGAGCTGGCCTTGTAACATCAGCTCATGTGGCTTTGTTATACAGTTACTGCGGACGGCTGAAAACAAGGGGAATATACAGCCGTTACTTTCCCCAAGGACATCCAGCTCTACTGTATGAAAATATGATGATGGTGTCGTCTTGGGTAAAATATTCCGGAGGTAAAACAGTCCCCCATTCGGATCTCCGGGAGGGGACTAATCAGTCATCAGGAAAGACAATATGCTACGGGTTGAAGCGTGGAATGTTAGATCCCTTAATCGGGCAGAAAGGTTAGAAAGTTTAAAAAGGGATATAGTTAGATATAGTGGGGATTAGTGAAGTTCGGTGGAAAGAGGAACAGGATTTCTGGTCAGGTGAGTACAGAACTATAAATACAAAATCTGTCGGGGATGTCACAGGAGAAGGTATAATAACGAATAATAAAACAGGAATGCGGGTAAACTACTATAAGCAGCACGGCGATCATATTATCAGGGTCACGATAGATACGAAGCCAACACCGACAAAGGTAGTACTGGTTTATATGCCAACTAGCTCTGCCGATGATAAGATTAAAGAAATATACGAGGAGTTAAAGGCAATTATTCAGTCAGCTAATGGAGACGAAAACTTAATTGTGATGGGAGATTGGAATTCTGTAGTAGGAAAAGGAAGAGCAGGAAAAATGTTTGGGAAAAGAAATGAAAGAGGAGATCGCCTTGTAGAACTCTGCACGGAACATAATTTAATTGTAACAAACACCTGATTAAGAATCACGAAAGAAGGTTTTACACGTGGAAGAGACCAGGAGGCACTGGAAGGTACCAGATAGATTTTATAAGGGTAAGATATAGATTTCGAAACCAGGTTTCAAACTGTAAGACACATCCTGGAGCAGATATTGATTCTGGCCATAATTTAGTGGTCAAGAACTGAAGACTAAAATAGAAAAAAACTGCAGTAAGGTAGGAAAATAACAAGCTGGGACGTACTTAAATCGAAGGAACCTAAAGTTCTTGAGAATTTCAGAGGGAACATTAGGCAAAATTGACAGAAACGGCGGAAAATAAAACAGTGGAAGATGAATAGATAGCTTTGAGAGATGAAATAGTGAAGACAGAAGACGACCAAATAGATAGAAAGGCAATACCTAAAGAAAACCCATGGATATCACAGGAAATACTAAATTTAATTGATGAAAGGAGAAAATAAAAAAATGCAGTAAATGAAGCAGGCAAAAATGCAGTACAGACGATTAAGAAATGAGATTGTCAGGAATTGCAAAATGGATAAGCAGAAGTGGCTAGAAGCCAATTGCAAATCAGTAAAAGAATGTATAACTAGACGAAAAGTAGATACTGCTAGAGAAAAATGACAGAGACATTTGGGAACAAGAAAAGCAGCTTTACGTTTATCAAGAACTCAGACGGAAAGCCAGTTCTCAGGAAAGATGGGAAAGCTACGAGTCCATAAAGGAGCTCTACAAAGGAAATGAACTGATAGACAATGTTGTAGGAAGGGAAGAGGAAGTAGATGAATATGAAATTGGAGCTACTATACTGAGAGATGAAGTTAACAGACCCCTGAAGGACCTAGGTAGGAACAAGGCTCCGGGAGTAGATGACATTCCACCATAGCTACTGAAGTCTGAGAGAGCGAGGCATGACAGAACTCATCTCGTGTGTAAGATGTATGAGACAGGGTAAATACCATCAGACTTTAAGAAAAATGTAATAATCCCCATTCCAAAGAAAGCAGGCGCTTACAGTGTGAAAATTATAGAATCATCAGTATGATGAGTTATGGTTGCAAATTTTTAACACGAATTATTTACAGGACAATGGAAAAGCTAGTAGACGCTGACCTCGGGGAAGATTAGTTTGGATTCAGTAGAAACATAGGAACACGGGTGGCAAGACTCAGTTTACGACTTATCTTAGACGATAGCTTACCTACATTTCTAGTTTTTGTATATTTGGAGAAAGCTATTGACAATGTTGATTGGAATACACAAATTCTGAATTCGGAAGGGGTAAAATACAGGGAAAGGAGGGTTATTTACAACTTGTACAAAAGCCAGACAACAGTTATTAGAGTCGAAAGGAATGAAGGGGAAGCATTGGTTGGGAAGGGAGTAAAACAGGGTTGTAGCCTTTCTCCTTGTTATTCAATCTGTACATCAAGCAAGCTGTGAAGGAAAGGAAGGAAATATTTGGAATAGGAATTGAAGTTCAGGGTGAAGAAATACAAACATTGCGTTTTGCTGATGTCATTGTAATTCTGTCAGAGACAGAAAATCAAGCAAGAATTAGAAGAAATTAGATTATGTAACGAAACGATATTGTAGATGAGTGTTGGTACTTGGGTCGCAGTACAGAGGCTATAAAATGCAGAATGGCAATGGGAAGAAAAGCGTTTTTCAAAAAGAGAAATTTGATAACATCGCATATTAATTTAGGTGTAAGGAAGTCTTCTCCGAAGGCATCTGCGTGGAGTGTTGCCTTATACGTTAGTGAAACTTGGACGATAAATTGTTCAGACAGGAAGAGGATAGCGGCTTTATAAACGTGGTACTTCAGAAGAATGCTGAAGATTAGGTAGGTAGATCGCATAATGATGATGTACTGAAGAGAGTTCCGGAGAAAAGGAATTTTTGGCACACCTTGACTAAAAGAAGACACCGATTTGTAGGACATATTCATAGACTTCGAGCTATCGTAAATTTAGCGTTTTAGGGTAGTGTGTGGGGACAAAATCGCAGAAGTAGACAAAGAGACGCATATAGTAATCAGATTCTAACGTATGTGGGCTGCCGTTCTTATGAGGCAATGCGAAAGCTTGCTGAAGTTAGTGAAGGGTGGAGAGCTGCATCAAACCATTCGCCGGACTGAAGACCATAATAACAATAATAATAATAATAACTAATCCAAAGGTAATGAATGAAAGGAGAGGAATTGGATTCAAATTTGGGTTGTGGAGACGATTCGAACCCGGGACGTCCTCCTTATGGGGCCTACGCTTTAAACCGCTCAAGTAGCACAGAATTACGGATAATACGGCTACACACACTGTCTCCAAGCTGAGCGGTTTACAGCTACTGTTTAGGAAGCAAGAGATCCCGGGTTCGAATCCCGGACACAACTCAAAGTTTAGTTCAATGCCTCTCCTTATATTTAATACCTTTGGTACAATTAGACAGTGTCTCGAGGAACTGAATTATCGTTGATATTTATATCACCGTTGCCAGAGGCACAAGGCGAGATTGTTCACAATCACGATTTTTGCTATGAAGCTATTCCAATAAAGGATAGCCTTGACATTTGATACTGATTTCACAGGGAACGTTGAGGCAAAATTAAAGTATGTGGTGAGGAGGGAGATGTGGTTTAAATCAGTGTAGCCCGATTATTCGTAGGGCTGTATTAGCTAAAAATGTTTGTATAGCTTATGGGACTTACCTACGGGGTCATCAGTACCTAAACTTACAAACTACTTATGAACTAACTAATACTAAGGACGACACAAATATCCATGCCCGAGTGGGATTCGAACCCCCGACCGTAGTGGCCGTGCAGACCGTGACTGGAGCTGCTCAGTCCCCTCGGCCACCGCGGCAGGCCTGTATTAGCTGAGCGGTTATAACCGTCTCTAGTGCAGAGAAGATGTCAGCACAAATTTTAATTCAACGCTCTCCTTGCATTTAGTACCTTTGGTACAATGACACAATGTATGTCTCAAGGAAGTGAATTATAGTTGAGAATTAATAATTTTTCAAACTTCACTACATAATTAACACAGTTTAATATTCCCAAGTCCACAGACTCTATACTCTCTACATTGATGAACATCAGATCCTAGGGGAAAGATAATTTTTTAATTACCCGTTTAATTAATGTAGAAAATGCCAAGAATTGCAGATTCTAGTTCGGTTTCCTGGCCGTTGATTAAAACCGATATTAGAAGTACGCGGTGGCGGAGGGAGACGAGTTGCCCGCGGTTTAGGAATTCGCGCTAGTCCGGGACATCCAACCTGACACCCAACTTGACTCCAGAAGTTAGCGCTGGCGGCGGCCCAGGGGACAGCAGTACAACGTATCCCTCTACACTTCCTCCCTCTGTTAGTTTGGCCACAGAAACCTTTTTGCATACTACGGAAGTGCACAGGAAACCATTGGCTGTGTCTTTAAGTAGCCTGGAGAGTAGCTCTCGAGACCAATTCCTTTTCAGTTTCTAGAGGTATCAACGTCACGAGGAGGGCGTGCAGCAGTTAGCGACATTTAGTAGCACGTGCTTTCCATTTCCTTGGACTGAACATGGCTTATACAGTGATACTACGCCACTGCGACGATTGTGATACTGTTACCGCTACATTTACACCGTGAGATTCGTATGCTGTAAAACGGTATGGAACGTGTTAGTTACCTTGGTCAGACTATTTTCTCTGTGATTGTTTGCGTATTCCATAGCTGGTTTTGCTTCACCTCTGAGTTCTCTCTCTGAGAACTGATATTTATTTTCTTAATGTGCAAATCGTTATTATCGACTTGCCCTAGAGCAAGTCGATTTCCCGCACATTGACTGTATTCAGTGAGCATTAAAATTGCTGCACCAAGAAGAAATACAGATGATAAACGGGTGTTCATTTAACAAATATACTAGAACTGACATGTGATTACATTTTCACGCAATTTGGGTGCATAGATCCTGAGAACTCAGTACCCAGAACAACCACCTATGGCCCTAATAACGGCCTTGATACGCCTGGGCAATGAGTCAGAGCTTGGATGCCATGCAGCTTCCACACGATACCACAGTTCATCAAGAGTAGTGACTGGGGTATTGTGATGAACCAGTTGCTCGGCCACCATTGACGTTTTCAATTGGTAAGAGATCTGGAGAATGTGCTGGCCAGGGCTGCAGTTGAAATTTTCCGTATTCAGAAACGCTCGTACAGGACATGCAACATGCGGTCGTGCATTATCCTGCTGAAACGTAGGGCTTCGTAGGGATCGAATGAAGGGTAGAGCCACGGGTCGTAACACTTCTGAAATATAACGGTCACTGTTCAAAGTGCCGTCGATGCGAACAAGCGGTGACCGAGACGTGTAACCAATGGTACCCCATACCATCACGCCGGGTGATTGGTCAGTATGGCGATGACGAATACACGTTTCCAATGTGAATTCACCGAGTTGTCTCCAAACACGGATGCGACCATCATGATGCTGTTAACAGAACCTGAATTCATCCGCAAAAATGACGTTTTTCCATTCTAGCACCCAGGTTCATCGTTGCGTTTGTGTATGAGAAATCCGTTGGAAACTTTCCTCATGTCAGCACGTTATAGGCGTCGACATCGGCGCCAACCTTGTGTGAATGCTCTGAAAAGCTAATCATTTGCATATCACAGCATCTTCTTCCTGTCGATTAAATTTCGCGTCTGTAGCACGTCATCTTCGTGATGTAGCAATTTTAATAGCCAGGAATATAAGTTATGCAACAATACATTTATCGGTATTACATTGATATATTAAATAAATTGGTATATGTGATAAACAGAACATACAAACGGTAAAATGTTTCAAATGTTCGTAAATCTATAGGACCAAACTGCGTGGTCATCAGTCCGTAGCTTACAAACTACTTAAACTAAGGCAAACTAACCTAAGGGCAACACACACACACTCATTCTCTAGGGAAGACTCGAACCTCCGACGGCGAGTAACCGCGAGCTCCGCAACGAGGCGCCTTGGACCGCTCGACTACTCCATCGCTGCTACCAACGATACCGTAAGTACGTCTTGCATATGTCAAAGTCAGAAATTGTTATTAAATATGCATGTTAACATCCTCGTAGAAGGAATGTATTTAACAATTTTGCCATTAAATAAGTCACTTCAGCACCTGAATGAAATGAGCTCTGATGCTGAATATAGACCGCACTGCTAGTTACCTGGCTAATGCATAAAAGTTCAAACACCCGTTCAGATTTTCTTGCGACTTTGTGTCGATTTGACAACACTGGATACTAACATTCACATCACACAGCATGTTTTCCTGCTCAGTCTCCTCTCTCCTAGATTCTCTAGATAACCTTTAGGCACCTTGTGAAGATCGATACTATCATCACACTTACAGAAAATCCTATAATCACACCAATAATTTTCTTTAGTCCGCAAAGACTTCTAAATATGAGTAAAAAGGTTATACCAATCCCATTCCCAGCTACCTGAAGTACGCCGTAGTAGTAACACCTATACCGTCGCTTACGAGCGTATAATTTCTGTAACGTAGCAAGGAGAAGCGGGGATAAATATGCATAAAATTACAGAGGGCACGAGAGTTCGCGTACGCCAGTATAATTTGCCGTGAGATCATGAGGAGGCATCGTTACGACCCGCACGGCTTGCGCGCTGTAATTGCCCCGTAGCGCCGCGATTGGCCTAGGTCAGGGGGAGCGAGGATCCCGCAAGAGTACACTGCACTTGCTAGAGTGCAGCGTCTCGCGGGCTTCAATGGAAACTTCCGTCTCAACACAGCAAGATTTTTTTTTCTCCTACAACTGAGACCTTTATCCTTTCAGTCCTAAGTTACTTTTTAAAATAGAATAAGACATAGTCTTGCACTTTTTCATGTCCATAAGACCCTATCTATTGTATGAGCAAAATTAAAAATTTTCATACTTGGTTCCACAAATAATAAATGACAAAGTAATTGGACACTGTGTCTGGAAGGCAGATTGATTGATTCATTTTTCCAGGGAAGCCAAAACGGTCCAACACGCCACTGCCCGCACCGAAACTAAGTATATTGTGCGATATCGCTCCCTGTATATCTAGTAAAGCCAACCAATGCCCTCGGACAGTGCAAGGAGTCCCATTACCAGTTCTTTATTGGACACAATATCTTCGGGTCTGGTTGTCCCAAATATTCTGTGCCTTTTATTCTCCAATGCAATGCATTCGAAGATTACATGTGATGCAGGTTCATCACCGTCATCACAGATCCTACATTTAGGGTCCTCTTCTGTTATTCCTATTGTACGTGGTTTTTGAAATTCCTATGGCCTGTCAGCAATCCAACCATGAGTCTAATCTCTCTCCTGTTCAGACCCAGGATTGCAGAGCTTCTTTTAAAACATGGCTTTGGCATCATTGCCTTGCCATGTTTTTGTTGGTAGACTTTGGTCCAATATTATATGTGTTGTCTTCTGAGCCAGTTACGTAGCTCCAATTTGATCATTGCCTTCGTGATTGTCAGAACAGGTTCCGGTCCAATAAATGGAGTCTCTGCCCCCATCCTGGCTAATCTGTCGGCATGTTCGTTGCCACTGATCCCCGAGTGGCCAGGGACCCACAATAGGTTTACTCTATTGCTTTCCCCTAGCTCTACCAGAACCCTGTGACATTCTGCAACAATTTCAGACCTTGTTGCAGGAGCTGCCAGTGATCTCAGGGCTGCCTGAATATAGATGCTACGATCTTTGTAGGACCTACGCAACTTCTCCTCCACACACGCCCTGATGGCAGTGATTTCGGCCTAGAATACTGAGGCCAGTTTTCCTAGAGAGATGACGCTCTCCAGTCTTGGCTGCACCCCATATACCCCGGCCCCAACACATTGGTCTGATTTGGACCCGTCAATGAACCAGACAATATCCCCCGTACGGTGTCGACCTATTTTCTCCCACTACTCCCTACTTCCAATTGTTATATTGAAAGGCTTGTTGAAACAGTATGGGGTTATAATATAGTCGGCTGGCATTTCCCCAACCTTTCCTATATTTACCTCACTCACTATTTTAGTGTGTGATTCTCTGGAAGGCAGTTAAGGATGTGAAATAAGAAGTCACCAGTTATGTATGTCACTCCATATTTATTATGGTACTTTTATCGCAAAGTAGAATTTGTGCAAATTTCTTAAATTAATACATCCAATAATTTCAACGAATGATTTCACGTCTGACGCATTCCGCAATGGGTCCGCCAAGTTCACTGTTCTTCATTGTAGCACGCTATTTTCGTGACAGGCCGGCCGCGGTGGCCAAGCGGTCTGCGGCGTGTCAGTCACGGTCTGCAAGACCGCTGCGGTCGGGGGTTCGAATCCCCCCTCTGGTATCGCTGTTTGTGCCGTCTTTAGTATAAGCTAGTTCATAAGTAGTTTGTAAGCTTAGGGACTGATGACCCCGTAGTTAAGTCCCATAAGTTGTACAAACATTTGAACATTTTTTGAACATGCTTGGGATTCATTGTAAAGGGCAGGTTTTGGGTGAGACAACCCACCAACTGAAAGCTACTAGGCAATATAAATAAATATAACTCTTAATATGCTCGAGGGAGGATTCGGACCTCCGACGCGGGAGGCATCGCGATTCGTAGCGTGGCGCTATAGACCGCTCGGCTCAAATTTACATAATACCATTTTATTTCTAAAAGGACAGTCCATCCAGTTAAAATTCCTTGAATTACAAAACCTCATTAACAAGCAGTTTCTTCTCATCATTGTTTAAATACATTTAATTACAATAGATTTGTTAAATTCTTCCCTTTCCACTTCTGCGTGGTGTGGTACAGCAACCGTGTTAAGTCGAACTCTTGGATGCAAAAATTTTTATTGAAATGACACGTTTAGCCCGGTTAGAGCATCTTCAGATTTCTCATCTGATGTCCCTGTGCCACATAGTAGATCTTCAACTCATTCACGACATGCGTCGGTATTAGTACTGGCAACCGATACCGACACATGTCGTGTATGAGTTGAAGACCTACTATATGGCACAGTGACATCAGATGAGAAATCTGAAGATGCTCTAACCGGGCGAAACGCGTCAATGCAATAAAAGTTTTGGAAACCAAGACAATCTTTTATTCAAGAGATAAACTTGTTAAGGAAGTTGACGTTTACACAGAAATCTTTTATTCAAGAGATAAACTTGTTAAGGAAGTTGACGTTTACACAGAAATGATATAATAATGAAAGAACTCAAACCAGGCACAACATATCCGTGAAACAAAAGCAACGAGCCCCTAGGGGAATCTAAGATTGATAAGTATTAACAAAATAAATAAAACTAAAAAATTGAATAACACCAGAAATTTCTAGAAGCCTTTCAAAAGAAACTTCAATGTATACTCTCCACCAAACCTTTGCTTTGAAGATGAAAATGGAAAAATAACACATAACAACCAAGAAAATTGTGACATTTTAGCAAACAAATATGAAACGTTTTAAACTATGATAGCCCAAAATCAAGAGCTACCTTTACACAAAAGAAACACACAGTACCAGAACTCTCCATCGCTACGAAAGAGGAAATCACGGACATCATCAAAATCAAATCTGCGGAATGTAGCAATAAGCAATATTCGGAAAAGGTATGTATTCAGTGAAAAGCTTTAAGGTATTTTAATCGTTTCATAATACGATGCTTGTGCGATTCGCTTTTACGCGTAATGCGAAAGAAGCTCATGAATTTTTCATACAAAGAAATATTTCAAAGAAGAATTTTACTAAGTTAGTTTACGTACATATTCTTTACATTTTCTAATTGATGCAGGACTGAAAATAAGGTAATAGGGTGAACGTAAGTCGCTATTCAGGCTTACCAAAATGCTCCCCGAATAAAAACCTTGTTTATTCTGGTGCCTGGTGGGTTGCTGGTTTTACTATAAAAATAGTTATGCGATTTTAATTGTGGTGTTTTAAATAAAGCTGGTTTTTTTAACCAACCTAACACATTACTGTGTACTTAAATGGTGGATAATGAATGAAATTCGACTATCTGCTGTTTTCAGATCCCTAATTACAGCGATTAATCGACAGCATATTATACCGAAAGTGAACAGAAAGCTAAAAAACATACCTGCGTATCTTTATATTTGCTATCGAGCTACGATTGCTTTACAGTCTCTTCCAATCGGTGCACGTTATGCAACGAAGGGAATAATTTTTCCCTTTGTCAAAAATCGTAAGACTTTAGCACATGATGTCCAAGGCATGTTACTGTCTGCTTCATTCTCCATATTTGAAAATCATCGGGAAGAAAGTAACATCAGAGACTGCATGTTTCACGTGTGATGTTTCACTTAACTGTAATATATACACAATTAGGAAGTAAAATCCTTTGTATAAATGCACAAGAATTTAATGCAGTAACAGCACAAAAAGTAATAATTCAACCATGAGACATTTGCTACGTATGTTTTGGAATATTATGCAAAAATAATAATACTTCATAAACATATACACTATCTTCAGGTGCTTAAAAAAATTACGTGATATAATCGTTACCTTTGGAAAGCAGCTGTTACCAGTAACAGATTTAAAAGAAAATAAATGCTTAATGCTTCTTACAAGATAAAAAAAGTAAAAAATAAAAAATTCCAATGAAATTGAGGAAATAAATTATTCGGACGTAAAATTTCGAATTGTATTAAGAAACCCTAATCCTAGTCCACTAAATTGTTGCCTCGGTGGGTTAGCCGTGTGAATTGGAGCGCCGTGCTGCGGTGGGCGCGGCCATCCGTCGTCGGGGGTTCGAATCCCCCCTCGGGCATGGGTGTTTATGTCGTCTTTAGTTTGCCTTAGTTTAAGTAGTTTGTAAGCTACGTACTGATGAGCACGCAGTTAAGTCCGATAGATTTACAAACATTTGAAGATTTGAACTAAATTGTCGGAAAAAATGTATACCGTCATGTCAAACAACAGGTAGTTCATCATTGAAGGATGACAGAGAAGTGAAAAGAGTATTTCCGTGATGTTCGCTTATTGACAGTTCCCAAAATCGAAACTGTCCTTTGGTTTGGAGCCACGTGTAAGTTTTAAAACGGAGGTTCAGACGATTGTGTGGCGATCTTGGGTGCAAACTTCTGGACGTTCACTATCGGGTTGAGAATTGTAGGCTACCCATTAATATATCTGTTTGCACGACACGAATGAAGCAGCTGCTAAAGAAACGGAGTACGTGAGGCGTGTACATGCTTTTTTTTTATTTCTTTCATTTTTTTTTTTTTTTTTTTTTTTTTTATTATTTTTTTTTTTTTTTTTTTTTTTTTTTTTTTAAGGATAGATCTACATCTACATATACATGGGATAATCTGCAAATCACATTTAAGTGCCTGGTAGAGGGTTTATCGAACCACCGTCATACTATTTTATCTCCCATTCCTCTCTCGAATAACGCGCGGGAACAATGAATACCTGAATCTCTCAGTTCGGGCTCTGATTTCTCGTATTTTATTCTGATGATCAGTTCTACCTATGTAAGTGGGAGTCAACAATGTATTTTCGCATTCGGAGGAGAATGTTGGCGATTGTAGTTTCGTAAGTAGCCCAAGCTGCAGCGATAAGCGCCGTTGTTGTAATGATTCCCATCCCAGATCCTGCATCATTTCCGTAACGCTGTCTCCCCTGCATCGTGACAAAAAGGAACGAGCTGCCCTTCTTTGGACTCTTTCGATGTCCTCCGTCAAACCCACCTGATAAGGATCCCACACTGGGCAGCAATGCTCCATAAAAGGACGGACAAGCGTAGTGTATGCAGTTTCTTTAGTAGTTCTGTTGCATCTTTTAAGGGTTCTGCCAATAAAACGAAGTCTCTGGTTCGCCTTTCCCACGACATTGTCTACGTCTTCTTTCCAATTTAAGTCAGAAGTAATTGTAATTCCTAGGTATTTTTTGTGAGTTTACGGACTTCACTTTTGATTGATTTATCATGTAAACATAGTTTAACGGATTTCTTTTCGTACTTCACACTTCTCATTATTTAGAGTCAACTGCAAATTTTTACACCATACTGAATCTTATTCAAATCGTTCTGCAGTTGGTTTGATCTTCATATGATTTTATTAGACGTTAAATGACGGCGTCATCTGCAAACAAACTAAGAGAGGTACTTAGATTTTCCCATAAATCGTTCATGTAAATAAGGAACAGCAGAGGACCAATAATACTACCCTGTGGAACGCCCGATATCACCTCTGTTTTAGTCGATGCCTTACCGTCGATTACTACAAACTGTGTCCTCTCTGAAAGGAAATCCCCTATCCAGTCGCAAATTTGGGGCGATATACCGTAACCACGTAATTTGATTAAAATCCGTTTGTGAAGTACGCATCAAAAGCCTTCTGGAAATCAAGGAATACGGAATCAATTTGTGAACCCTTGTCGACAGTACACATCACTTCGTGTGAGCAAAGAGCTAGTTGTGTTTCGCATTAACGATATTTTCTAAATCCATGTTGACCTTGGGCCAACTGATCATTCTATTCGAGATAATTCATAATATTTGAATACAGGATATGTTCCAAAACGCCGCTGCAAGTTGAAGTCAGTGAAATAAGCCTGTAGTTTAATGGGTTACTCCTACTGCCTTTCGTGAATATAGGTGTGACCTGTGTAACTTTCCAATCTTTTGGTACAGATTCTTCTATTCTTCTTTGAGAGAGCGGTTGTATATGGCTGTAAGGTAACGAGCTATCGCTTCAGCATAATCAGATAGAAATCTAAGGGGTATACAATACGGACCAGAAGACTTCTTCTTGTTAAGTGATTTTAGTTGCTTCACTACTCCGATGATATTTACTTCTTCGTTAAGTACGGCCTCTGTTTGTAATTCGAAATCTGGGATATTGATTTAGTCTTCTTTGATGAATGAGTTTCTGAAAGCTATGTTTAGTAACTCTGCTTTAGTAGCGCTGTCATCGGCAGGATCGCCATTACTATCACGTAGGGAGGCTATTGTTTGTGTTTTGCCCCTAGTATATTTAACAGATGACCAAAATTTCTTTGGGTTTTCAGTCAAATTTCGAGAAAGAGTTTTGCTGTGATAAGTATTGTAGGCACCTCGCATTGAAGTCCTCGCTAAATTTCGAGCTTAGGATCGCCAATCCTGGGGATTTTGTGTTCGTTTAAATTTAGTATGGCTTTTCCGTTGCTTTTGCAACAGTGTCCTGACCTGTTTTGTGTACCAGGGAGGATCACCTTCTTTCATTAATTGATTTGGTATAAAACTGTCAGTTGCTGTCGATACCACTTATTTGAATTTGAGCCACATCTGGTCTACACCTAAATTTAGATAAATCTCTTCACAGACCAGTAGAAACGCCTTCTCCATTCTGACAAAGCGGCATTCGGCACAACAGAAGTGAGAACGAAAATGTTAATATAGTAACCATTGAAAGCAGTAGAGTACAGTGAAAGGTCTCAGAACTGACCTCCTTATAAACAGCCACAATAGGCAAAGGGTATTAGGGACCGAAAGTTTGCTCAAACCTGAAAATTATATGGGAACCAATATTGGAATGACATGATAAACGCTGAAAGTAAAGGCGTGCTTATAGCGATAAAAAATACGGCAATATTGAGTGAGATCGAGTGATCCATAATTTGAAGTGATATGGGTGAATCTAGGGGTTAAAAGTAGATCAAACCAGGCGTAAGGACGTTTTATTTGGTACTTAAGGAGAAAAAACGTGAAAAATATTTCGCATAAATTTCCAAGCACTATTACAGTATTAGGTGGAGATTTTAACTTTCCGTATATAATCAGAATTTTATTACAGGTTTAGAGAATAATGTTCTAAGTGCTTTATCCGAAAATAACTTTAAGCTGTTAAGCAGAGAACCCGCGCAGGAATGGCCGAGTGGTCTAAGTCGTCTTACTGCGGATTGCGTGGCCGCTCCCCGCCCGAGTCCTCCTTTTGGTATGTGTGTGTGTGTGTGTGTGTGTGTGTGTGTGTGTGTGTGTGCGTTTTAGTCGTAGCATACGTTAGATTCAGTTGATTGTGTACGGAGTGATGACCTCAGCAGTTTGGTGAAAATAAGAGACCTGCTGTTGGCAAACACACTCGAACTTAACGTCTCAGTTAGTCCAGAACGGACATGTGGTAACATGGCCATTACAAAACCACTGAATACAGCATCGCTATCAATACAAATATCAAGAAAGGTTCCTACAAGAGCGAGGAGTCACAGATTTCGTAGTATGTCACGGTTCAAGACGAAAGTATCATCTCGAGCATGGACAGTGTTGAGCGTAATAGAGAAAGTTTAAGAGCATTGTACAAGAGGCAAATGTTCAAATGTTTGTATAGCTTATGGGACTTCACTACGGGGGGTCATCAGTCCCTAAACGTACAAACTACTTATGAACTAGCTAAGACTAAGGACGGCACAAATATCCATGCCCGAGGGGGGATTCTAACCCCCTACCGTAGTGGGCGTGCGGACCGTGACTGGCGCGCCGCAGAACGCTCGACCACCGCGGCCGGCAGTACAACAGGCATTAGACAAATTAATGCAGAGTAAAACTGTGAGAGATGAGAATAATCCGCCGTGGTTCAACAATAGAATTAGAAATCAAATGCTTTCAAATGTTTGTAAAGGTTATGGGACTTAACTACGGGGTCATCAGTCCCTAAACTTACAAACTACTTATGAACTACTTACGAACTAGGACGACACAAATATCCATGCCCGAGGGGGGATTCGAACCCCCGACCGTAGTGGCCGTGCGGACCGTGACTGGAGCGCCTCAGTCCCCTCGGCCACCGCGGCCGGCTAGAATTAGAAAACTCCTATAAAATGAAAGAGATTTTCACTGCAATATTTAACGTAGGCACAGCTCGTGCACAATCGAAAGTTAAACATGGGAAGGGCCATGCGTGAAGCGTTCAGCAACTTCGAAAAAAGAAGTTCTGAATACTGATGTAACAAAAAATCATAAGACGTTTTTCATGTTAAGTCAATAAATGGATCTAAACCATATTTCCAGACAATATGTAACCACAATGTCGATGAAACAGAGGGTGACACAAAGAACGGCCTAAATACTTAACTTCGGTTACTAAAGCTGTTTTACAAAGGAAGATCACATTGTAGCGCCTTCTCTAAACCGCCGCACGAACGACAAAATGGTAGCTTTGGAAACAATAAAGCGACAAAAAAGCATTTGAAATCGCTGAACAGAGGAAACGCTACAAGATCTGATGCGATACCAATTCTGCTTCATACAGAGTATTCTGGAAGACCAGTTGAATGGAATGGACAGTGTGTTGAAGAGAGCGTGCCGGCCGCAGTGGCCGAGGAGACTGAGGCGCGCCAGTCACGGTCTGCACGGCCACTACGGTCGGGGGTTCGAATCCCCCCTCGGGCATGGATATTTGTGCCGTCTTTAGTATAAGGTATTTGATAAGTAGTTTGTAGTTTAGGGACTGATGACCCCGTAGTTAAGTCCCATAAGCTTAACAAATATTTGAACATTTTTGAAGAGAGCGTATAAAATGGACATTAACAAGAGCAAAACAAAAATAATGGAATGCGGTCTTAGAAAATCAGGCGATGCTGAAGGAATTACATTAGGTAACGAAACAACGAAGGTGGTAGATGAGTTTTGTTACTTGGGTAGTAAAATAACATGCGATGGTCGCAGTACAACGGATATAAAATGCAGAATGGCAATGGGAAGAAAAGCATTTTTGAAAAAGAGAAATTTGCTAACATCTAATATTAATTTAAGTGCAAGGAAGACTTTTCTGTAGGCATTTGTGTGGAGTGTTGCCTTGTACGGGAGTGAAACATGGACGATAAGCAGTGCGGACAGGAAGAGGATAGAGGCTTTTGAAATGCGGTGCAACAGAAGAATGCTGAAGATTAGGTGGGTAGATCGCATAACTAATGAAGAGATACTGAAAAGAATTGATGAGAAAAGGAATTTTTGGCATACCTGACTAAAAGAAGGGATCGATTGGTAGGACACATTCTTAGACATTGAGGAATCGTAAATTTAGCATTGGAGGGAAGTGTGTGGGGTAAAAATCGCAGAGGGAGACCAAGAGACGCGTATAGTAAGCAGATTCAAGTGGATTTGGGTTGTGTTCTTATGAGGAGATGAAAAGGCTTTCTCAGGATATAGGGTGGAGAGCTGCATCAAAGCAGTCTCCGGACTGAAGACCATAACAACAACAACAGAGTATTCAAAGGAACTAGCCCGCTCGCTAGCAGCAGTGTACTGCAGGTCTCCAGAGAAGCGAAGCGTTCGTAATTATTGGATAGAAGCGCTAGTCATTCCCGCTTTCTGTAAAGGCTTACGAACAGATGCGACAACTCTATTGTTCTATATTTCTTCCGTCGGTCTGTATAATTTTGGGAGTGTGCATATTGAATCATTTCAACTGGAAAGGCAGATGCCAGTCTGAGATTCACCGTTAGAATCTTCGGGAAGCTTAGTCTATCGGCAAACGAAATAGCTTACAAAACACTCGCTGGATCAGTATTGAATGGTTTTCATCGGAGTAGTATCTGAGGTAGGACTGATAGAGGAGGTGGAGAAGATCAAATGGAGAGCACAACGCTTCTTTGCAGGTTCATTTATCTAGCGTGAAAGCTTCACCTGAAGAGAAGCATTCTGCATCATGATCTGTTCTATCAGAGATACGAGAGCGTACGTTTGTAAAATAGGTAACCAGTATATTACTTTCTCCTACGTATACCGGTCAAAATTAGGGGTCAGTTAACATATCTAGTTTCTTATGTACTGTCGTCGCTAGAATGAACTGAAATGGTTCGACTGTTTCCGACTGTTCTACGGAGTGGAGACAATAACATTACGGAAACTGAGATAGTGTAATAACAGAAAGTTGATGCAGAAGGGATTGGTGTTAGTTATGTTTCTTCTGCCAAACGAATTACATGAGCAGTTGGGTTTATGTAGTGTAGTGTACTAAGCAATCCAACATCAACGTGACTGATTTGTGACTGGCTGGAAGACTTCCTAAGTAATAGAACGCAGTACGTTGTTCTCGACGGCGAGTGTTCATCAGAGACGAGTGTATCGTCAGGCGTGCCCCATGGGAGTGTGATAGGACCGCTATTATTTTCTATCTATATAAATGATCTGATGGACAGAATAAGTTGTAATTTGCGGCTGTTTGCTGATGATGCTGTGGTGTATGGGAGGGTGTCGTCTGTAAGTGACTGTAATAGCGTACAGACAAAATTTCTAGTTGGTGCGAAGAATGGCAGCTAGCTCTCAATGTAGAAAAATGTAAGGTGATACGCATGAGTAGGAAAAACAATCCTATAAGGTTCGAATACAGCATTAGTAGTGAGCCTCTTGATGCTGTCGCGTCGTTCAAATATCTAGGCGTAACATTGCAGAGCGATATGAAATGGAAGGAGCATGTAAGGACCGTTGTGAGTAAGGCAGACAGCCGACTTCGGTTTATTGGGAGAATTTTGGGAAGATGTACTTCATCTGTAAAGGAGACGGCGTATAAAACGCTTGTACGACCACGTCTTGAGTATTGCTCAAGTATTTGGGACCCGCAGCAGATCGGTTTGAAGGAAGACATAGAGGCAGGCGGTTCAGAGGCGAGCAGCTAGATTTGTTACCGGTAGGTTCGACCAATGCGCGAGTGTCACAGAAATGCTCCGGCAACTCAATTGGGGATCGCTGGAAGAAAGACGACGTTCTTTTCGCGAATTTCTGTTAAGTAAATTTAGAGGGCCGGAATTTGAAGCTCAGTGTAGTACGATCTTGCTGCCGCCTACTTACATTTCGCGTAAAGATCACAAAGACAAGAGAAATTAGGGCTCGTGCGGAGGCATATAGGCATTCTTTTTTTCCTCGGTCAATTTGGGAGTGGAATAGGAAAGGAAATGCCTAGTAGTGGTACAGTGTACCCTCCGCCACGCACCTTACGGTGAATTGTGGAGAATTTATGTAGATGTAGATGTAGATGAACCGAAGCTCAGGCATGGAGAGCCATAGGAAGGTTGGAAGCGGGACAGATATAGAGGGAGGTGGCTGCAGCTGCTGGAGTGTCCAGAAGTGTAACTCTCAGGACCTATACGCGATTTCAGACAACAGGTACCGTTAAGAGAAGGGAAGGCGAAGGTCGCCACAAGTATCAGCATGAGATGACCGTTACCTCCTGTTAACAGCCTGTCGAGACAGGAGGCTCGACGCACGGAGACGTATGTTGTGTGTCCCATTAAAACCGCTACTCCGTTTATCCCGCAGTCGGAGGAACATCGGTATTGGAGTCGTAACGAATGGCTCCGGGTTCTGTTCACACGTGAGTCAACTTTTCTGTACAGCTCGACAATCGTCGGTCCTTCATATAGAGAGAATGCGAACCTCGGAAGAGTCATGCTTATGTGCAGGAAACATCACCATGAAGGAATGGTGTAGGCACGAGTCAGTATTGGCGAGCGTACGAACATTTAGTTCAGAGTGGTGCGTTGACCACTTAGAGGTTTAGAGACGAGACCGATCGAACTTTTTTTAATGCCCGTCGCTGGTGCCATAGGAGATGGGTTCCTTCTGGTGAACTATAACGCTCGTCTCCACAGAGCTGAACTGGTTTACAGCTACTGCTATCTTGTTCACCGTTTGAGAATATCTGGGATGCACGTGGCAGACGCAATGCATCTCCCACAATGGTTCCAAGCTGAATATTGGATTCACGTAAGAATGGCCAAACATCCCTCACGAGCTGCTTGATAACCTCATACTGTCCATGTCACTCAAGTGTGCAAATGCACTGTGCGTCCGAGGTGATCACCCACCATATTAGAGGGCACTGAGAGAGCTACTATAATGGTGGTCCTGTGGTGCCATGCTGTAAGTGAACGCACTGTAAACCTCAAGTAAACATTACCTGACATAGTCGGGTTTGGAGGCGATCTGATCGATTTATAGTTTCAAAATGAAATGCTAAGATCGCACATTAATAATTTATTCGGTAAACTGTGTCACCATCATCTGGTAACATAGATATTTTACAAGCTGGCCATCTTGTTGAAAATGGGTATAAAACAATAAGTGCAACATTGCACATAGTCACTATATAAAAAATACATGGCCAGCCTGTATAATATATATGTGACATAGTTCACCAAAACCGGTCGTCATTGAATAAATTATTAATGTGCGATCTTGGCATTTCATTTTGAAAACTACTCAAGTAAACAGTTGAGACAGCAAAATATCGTACTGTAACTCAGTGAAAGTACAACTGTAACCAGTATGTGAAGAAAATACGTTATTGTATGTGTGTTGTGTATCATACCTTACCGGATCCCCTACTAGTCTGAGTAGTAGTAATACGACCATCAGGATAAAACTAGATCAGAAACAGGGTCAGGAAAAGCAGCAAGAGAGTGTGACAACACTTCGGCGACTTGCGTTTCAATGACGATGAAATAATGATGAAACGATACAGCAACCAGTCCCCGAGCGGAGAACATCTCCGGTCTGACCAGGAATCGAACCCGGTGCCCCTACGTGCCAAAAAAATGTTCAAATGTTTGTTGAGCTTATGGGACTTAACTACGGGGTCATCAGTCCCCAAACTTACAAACTACTTATGAACTAGCTACAACTAAGGACGGCACAAATATCCATCCCGAGGGGGGATTCGACCCCCGACCGTAGTAGCCGTGCAGACCGTGACTGGCGCGCCGCAGACCGCTTGGCCACCGCGACCGACCCTACGTGCCACCCACCACTCTGTCCAATAGACTACCGAGGTGGACTCTGCAGATGAACACATGCTGCTGCTCCTGTTTTATGCCACTACATAAGACAGCGATAGACAGGCGACTGTCTGCTTCAAAGTGACTAGGGTTTTCTTTTAAAGGAACAAGGTTGTCTCATTACACTTCAGGCCATTAAAATTGCTACTCAACTGTTTGTTAAGCTTATGGGGCTTAACTACAGGGTCATCAGTCCCTAAACTTACAAACTACTTATGAACTACTTACGAACTAGGACGGCACAAATATCCATGCCCGAGGGGGGATTCGAACCCCCGACCGTAGTGGCCGTGCTGACCGTGACTGGAGCGCCTCAGTCACCTCGGCCACCGCGGCCGGCTAAAATTGCTACACAACAAAGATGAAGTGATACAGACGCGAAATTTAACCTACAGTAAGAAGATGCTGTGATATGCAAATGATTAGCTTTTCACAGAATTCACACAAGGTTGGCACCGGTGGCGACACCTACAACGAGCTGACATGAGAAAAGTTTCCAACCCACTTCTCATACACAAACAGCAGTTCACCGGCGTTGCCAGTTGAAACGTTGTTGTGATGCCTCGTGTAAGGAGGAGAATTGCGTACCATAAATTTTCCGACTTTGATAAAGATCGGATTGTAGCCTATCACGATTGCGGTATCGTATTGCAACATTGCTGCTTGCATTGGTCGCGATCCAATGACTGTTAGCAGAATATAGAATCCGTTGGTTCAGGAAGGCAATACTGAACGCCGTGCTGGATCCCAACGGCCTCGTATCACTAGCAGTCGAGATGACAGGTATCTCATCCGCAAGGTTGTAACGGATCGTGCAGCCACGTCTCGATCCTCGAGTCAACAGATGGGGACGTTTGCAAGACAACAACCATCTGCGCGAACAGTTCGACGTTTGCAGCAGCATCGACTATCAGCTCGGAGATCATGGCTGCGGTTACCCTAGACGACGCTTCACAGACAGGAGCGCCTGCGATGGAGTACGCAACGACGAACCTGGCTGCACGCATTGCAAAAAGTCATTTTTTCGGATGAATCCAAGTTCTGCTTACAGCAGCATTATTGTAGCATCCGTGTTTGGCGACATCGCGGTGAACGCACATTGGAAGCGTGTAGTCTATATCGCCATAGTGGCGTGTCATAGTGGCGTGTCATCGCCATAGTGGCGTGTCATGGGGTGCCATTGGTTACACGTCTCGATCACCTCTAGTTCGCATCGACGGCACTTTGAACAGTGGCCGTTACATTTCAGATGTGTTAAGACCCGTGGCTCTAGCCTTCATTCGATCCCTGTGAAACCCTGCATTTCAACAGGATAATGCACGACCGCATGTTGCAGGATGAGGAAAATGTTCCACTGTTACCATGGCTAGCATATTCTCCAGATCTCCCACCAATTGAAAACGTCTGGTCAGTGATTACCGAGCAACTGGCTCGTCGCAATACGACAGTTACTTGATGGACTGTGGTATCGTATTGTAGCTGCACGGGCATCTGTACCTGTACACGCCATCCAAGCAGCCAGATATGGTTGTTATGGGTACTGATTTCTCACGATCTACGCACCTAAATTGCGTGAAAATTTAATCACATGTCAGTTCTAGTATAATATATTTGTACAATGAATACCCGTTTAGCATCTGCGTTTCTTCTTGGTGTAGCAATATTAATGGCCTGTAGTGTTGAAACGATACTGTAGTATCATTCCATTAAATCCTTGTATACTACAGTGTACGTTACTTTCATATGATTATCATTTGGTAAAAGTGTGCTTGGCCTTTAGTGCCACTGTAATGGCGGATGTACTAGTTCGAGACAAGAATGCTTTATTATTTATTAAAATTGTTATTGCAAGACAAATAAGTGAGCGCCGCTCACATAAGGAGCCTTGCTCCACAGTACCCAACTTCTCTTATACCCTATGTGATTTTGTGTGTGAGGGTCTGTAAGTGTGCATGAAGCCGCGGCTGGGAAGGCAGAGATGCAGAACACTCGGTAGGTTTGCCAACTTTTGTTTTGGGGTGTGACAGAGAGGTTTCCTTAGGGATGAGATGGTCAAGTGGCTGCGACTTGCGAGTTCCTTTAGAATTCAGAGGTTGGCAGAAGGTCCCGTTAGACCACAAGCCAATGAGGGCGCGGCTACTCGTGAACTGGAACGGGAGGATCGGTTAGGACGGGGAGCGGCCACCAGAGGGGAACGTTTCCGGCTGTCGAAGAGGATGGATGTGAGTATGGTGGCCTCCGTGGAAAATTATCAGGAACTGTGTTGGATGTGTTAATTCTATCTTTATTTCAGCGGGGAAATGATTTTGTTTAATGGGAATGTTGTGCATAGCCACTTGGGTGCAGTATGAGAGAGTAAAGAATGTACGGTATGAATGTAAGGTTACGATCCTTGTCTCAATCTATTGGTGATACATTTAGTGAATGAATATTTTGTATTTCTGGCTTTAAAATGATGATAGGGAGATGTACAGTGAATTTAATAAACTTGTGTAAATAGTTAAACATTTCGTCTCTAGTTGTTTTTATGAAATTCTGAGTTCCATTTATGCTTAATTAATGATTAAAAAGAGAGTGAGAATATTTAATGGGGAATTGCGAGAATATAAATGGGGGAATTTCATCTAGTAAGGGAACTGCCACCGGTATGCTATCAGTTGCTGCAGTCGTTTGTGTGTAAAAAGTCGTTATCCGTTGCAATACAATTTTATCAGGGCAATAACATCTGCTTTTAACACCGTAAATAATCACTGAGCAAGGCGGCAACTGGTGGGAAGCGGAGGGTGGTTAACTTACAGTGTATATTTGTTTTCTTGCCTGTTTCCTTGAGTAGCGTTCATATGTGGTGCTGTCGGAAAAGACTCCAGAAATGGAGAAAGAACCAGAAACGAGTTCAGGCTGCGGCAGTGAGATACGTAGCACGTGGCGCCCTGGGAGTGTCTCGGCGCACGTGGCGGTCGTTTGAAGTGACTTACAAGTGTGTTCTGCGACTTGCGCCGAGGTCACAGCACACGGATCTTCTCCTGTTGCCTCAAAAGGGACGCCAGTCGTGTTGGCACTATGCTTGTGGACAATGCAGATTACCCATTGGCGTAAGCAAACAACAAGTGACACAGTTTTACGAGAGGAGGTAAAGAGTATAACAGCGTACGGGTGAAAGGAAGAAAACTATTGTAGCTGTTGCGAACGTTAAGACAACTTACAGGAGTAGTAACTTACAGGAAATATCTACATCTACATCTACATACATACTCCGCAATTCACCGTAAGGTGCGTGGCGGAGGGTACACTGTACCACTACTAAGCATTTCCTTTCCTATTCCACTCGCAAATTGAAAGAGGAAAAAAAGAATGCCTATATGCCTCCGCACGAGCCCTAATTTCTCTTATCTTGTCTTTGTGATCTTTACGCGAAAAGTAAGTAAGCGGCAGCAAGATCGTACTACACTCAGCTTCAAATTCCGGCCATCTAAATTTCCGCAACAGAATTTCACGTAAAGAACGTCGTCTTTCCTCCAACGATCCCCAATTGTGTTGCCGGAGCATTTCCGTGACACTCGCGCATTGGTCGAACCTACCGGTAACAAATCTAGCTGCTCGCCTCTGAACCGCCTCTATGTCTTCCTTTAAACTGATCTGCTGCGGGTCCAAAACACTTGAGCAATACTCAAGACGTGGTCGTACAAGCGTTTTATACGCGGTTTCCTTTACAGGTGAAGTACATCTTCCCAAAATTCTCCCAATAAACCGAAGTCTGCTGTCCGCCTTACTCACAACTGTCCTTACATGCTCGTTCCATTTCATATCGCTCTGCAATGTTACGCCTAGATATTTGAACGACGTGATAGCATCAAGAAGCTCACTACTAATGCTGTATTCGAACATTATTGGATTGCTTTTTCTACTCCTGCGCATCACCTTACATTTTTCTACATTGAGAACTAGCTGCCATTCTTCGCACCAACTAGAAATTTTGTCTAAGTCATCCTGTATGCTATCACAGTCAGTTACAGACGACACCCTCCCATACACCACAGCATCATCAGAAAACAGCCGCAAATTACAAGTTACTCTGTCCATCAGATCAGTTATATAGATAGAAAATAATAGCGGTCCTATCACACTCCCCTGGGGCACGCCTGACGATACACTCGTCTCTGATGAACACTCGCCGTCGAGAACAACGTACTGCGTTCTATTACTTAGGAAGTCTTCCAGCCAGTCACAAATCTGTGAACCTATTCCATAAGCTCGTATCTTCGTTAGCAGTCTGCAGTGTGGCACCGCGTCTAACACGTCTAAGAGTACATGCGCTGGTGTTTACTGTGGAAGTGAATGAGGCTGGCGGTCATACTAGGAAGTATGAGTAGAATTAAGACGATTGTGTTTAGAATCACACCAGTAAAATCCCCAATTATGTACAAAATCGAATTCTATAGAACTGCTTCATACGTTAAGATTACCTTAGAAAAGAGTTAATCAATACATATTATAAAAATTGATTATGTGTGTATGTTCTGTCTCACCTCCTAAATTTCTGGACTTATGTCAACCAAACTAGGCACACACATTCATTAGTATCAGGCAATAATCACCGTGGAGGTAAGAACCATCTACGACACGTAGTTCAGGAGATATAACGTCATATACAATGAAATTGGCGATAAATTGCCACATCATGCAATAATGTTCCACATCTCTTCCTAAACTACTGGACCAACAAAACTTTGTACATTCATTGTTACTAAACAATCGATTTGGGATAAGAAACAGCTACGACATATACTTAAAGAAATACGTCGACCTAAAGAACGAGAGCCAGAAGAAACTAAATAACGAGACTTTATTCAACCACTGTTTGAGAATGGTAACACTTGGTGACTTGAAACAGGCTTTATATAATTCGGCACCTATGTGAAAACTTTTCTTGCTAAACACCACAACAAAATATATTATTTACTACATTTCCACTGTTTGTGCAGTGAAACTACGTGATTCGGCATGACGTCTTAATTTATTACTTCTACGGTGATAATTGTATTCGCGAGACATTTTACAGGCAACATAACACTGAATAAATCATCGAAATTGTATCACAGTATAACATAAAGTTCATGAGATAAGAGGTTATAAAGAAATGTAGTACGTTAATGAAAAACCGCTGTATCATGCATGAGGTTTCGATCTATTGTGCTTTTACTACTAACTATATACGTGACGTATTATTCATAAAGTATGCAATTGCACCGAATGTACCTTTGATGTTATATTATTGTACTGCACAGTTCAGGAGATATGACGTCAAAACAGTGAAATTGCATATAAATTCGCCTCAATGCGTCGTAATGTATTACCGCTATAATACCAATTCCATTTCCAGCAGCGGACAGAACGGGAAGAAGGAGTGTGACTAAAGTTGAAAAGGAATAAATACACTCCCGGAAAACGCCGGTATCCTACGCAGGTGTGCTGACACTTTTAATGTTCAAATATTTGTTAAGCTTGTGGGACTTAAATGCGGGGTCATAAGTCCCTAAACTTACGAACTACTTATAAATTAACTTATACTAAAGACAACATCCATGCCCAAGGGAGGATTCGAACCTCCGACGGGAAACGGCCTCGCGCATCGGAGCATAGCGCCTCAATGCGCTCGGCCACTCCGCCGCCGCTGCTGATGGTTGACTTAACGTATGTAATAAAGAAAGGTTTAGGATTGGTTTGGAATTTTGCTTAGCTGAAAGTCACAATGCGTCTTCATTATCAACCGTACACGATAAATTGCACTCCATTTTAAGCAAAAGTTAGATTTTTCACGTGTCTCTGTGCTTATGATGTCATACCTCCTGAACTACACGGGAAAAGTTTGCAGAGACATTAAGTCATATATGCTGATAATGTCTGAAAAATAGTAGTAACTTAACCGTGACGCCAGATACTGACGTTTAGCTGCACGCCAATGCAAGTGAAAGGTAATTTTAGAAGCGTCGATGTGTCTATTACTTTGTCTCTTAAAATATATACTGAGCAGTGAAATAAAATTTGTGAGTGCATTTAGTGATGTATTTAGATACTGTCTGCAAAGTGTGTTGCCACTAGAGTTTGTAGCTAAAAAGTAATAAATTACAATGTAAGTGTAGATGCTGAGTTAGACCATGTGGGTAACGAAAACATACTAAGAGAAACATTTTTTCTTTCTAAACTTTTTGTCACCGAGTGTGAGTTTCGTAAACGTTTGAAATTACATTTGAGGATTGCCATACGTAGCAAATTGTTATCGTTCTCGAGCAACGGGTGAAAAAATTAGTCACGTTTGAGCACATCTACATGAATTAAAAAACAAAGTTTCTAATTGTCGTACTCATCTTTTCTTATAAGATTTGCATAAGATTTCAGCTCCTCATGAGAAAGATATAATGACTTTAGAAATTTTTAAATCGCTTTTTTCCTAATTTCGGAAGCCACTAGAAACGTAGCGTGCACCAAGTGGGAAACATGTCCCGACACAGACATAGGTAGAGCAACCTATCAAGGCGTACTGTACTTACCCTCTTCTTGTTCATTCCTTTCATCCGACATTGGAGCAAGTTAGATCAAACACTTTAACGGTTTATGCACATGTATTAACCGAGCATGGTTTCATTGTCTGTGATATTGGATTCCTATTTTCTAGATATTTGGATCGTTCGTCTAGTTTTGATTTTGATGTGGAAACATTCTTCACTTTGATTGCGCTTTTTGTAGTTTTATATTCAAGATTATTTTCTGTTATTTAGAGTTTTTTGTTAAGTCCTCCTCTGATTACGAAAATAAGTTTGGTTTGCTGTGGACGAATTCACACTTTGTTCAAGTTAATTCCTTTGAAATCATTTGCAGAATGCGGCCAGAAGGATCATCTCGTGTTGAAAGATGTTGGCAGAAAATCAAGACATGAGACGAAGGAAGGGAGAGATAGTGGCAGCTGTCTGTTAAATGACAGACGTGGGGTGGGAGAAGAAGGAAGAACTGTCGTGGGAGTATGTAAGTGGAGTACGCAAAATTATGTCAAAGGTCAATACACTTGATATCAAAGGATAGGCATGTCTGACCGATTAATTAATTACACTATACTATATTGACAAATTAAATTGATTAATGAAAATCATTCAAAATAATGATCAAGGAAATGAAATTGAGTGATGTAAATTTGAAAATTAAATTCATACTGACTTATTTTCTGATACCAGATGCACATAAGAAAGAAAAGCAAATGAAATACAAATAGCACAACGTTAGCATGATAAACCTTCAAATAAACACAATAACGATAAACATTCTACAGTAAGTGACTGTTAAGTAGACGATTATTGTAACTGATATAAGATCCACGAAACAACCCACATTAACTGGGAAACAGTGGAGTAATATTCTGGTACCTGATTTCCAAAATTTATCTAGCGTGTTCTCATAAGTTTGATATCGAGCACAACCCTGTGTAGCAGAAGCGAGAGAAGTTGGTATTATGCGAGAGGCGGCAGGCAAAGTCACTATGTCGCCGCTGGACTGCACCAGTGTGGTCGATACCTGCAAAAGGCGGTCCCGAGAAACAATTCAGCTTCGGACTGCACAAACGTTATATAACTACTGGCAGCCATTGTGAGCCCGGCGGGTCTCAGTGCCTACGATATCACACGTTCGGCTACCTCTAGCCATTACAGGCAATGTGTATTAATAATCGAGATTACTGTAGGCAGGCAAAGATGACACCAGAATAGTTTGCGCGTCCATAGTCTAATATTAGGCAAAATGATCCTGTTGTTGGCTTGCCAACAGTCAGGATAAAAAAGTGCAACATTCAGGGCAAAACGTGCAAGTTTCGAAACAAGTCCGAGAGCTGCAGCAAAAACTCCAGCTACTGGAAACAAGAATAATCTGAGTACAGAAGAGAGAGGACTGCTCTTTCCAGCTGCCCAAACCAGAATCTCCCCTTCTCTCAGGCTTCACACAAATCCAACTATCGCAATATTTTCCCTTATCCAGAAGTTGCGAAAGAAATTGATAACCCATGATTTATGAAACAAAGTAATAACAGTACATATTTATTTACTATTGGAAATCAGCATGGCATTGCTAAAACATGTTTCCTCGTTGCGCTATTTTGTATTTTGGGAAAGAGTTTCATTTTAAGGTGAGTTAGTTTGTTGTTATGGAAAGTGCGTCCAAGAATTTTCTTGAAGTATCTGTCTTTATTTGATATCACGCCTGGGAAGTGGGCAATGGTTGTTGGTAGGCAGCGTTTTCAACTATATCCAGGTGTTCCAGTTAAATTACGAAGTTATAATCTCGTATTTGCATTCCACAACTTGGACCTTTAAGTGTTTCAGGTAAGTTGGAATGCCAGTCAGTTTACTTTTTCCAGGTTTTACAGCCATTTTCAAAAGGCCATGCATCCTGGTCCGTCCTCCCAGGAACTGAGGATCTCTATATTTTTGTAATAATAACAGTCTCTGTTGCAAAATAATACTGTTTATTAACGTGTTTCGCGATTTTGACACGTCATTATAATACTGTAACAAGAGAAAATATATAAACAAACCATGACAGTTTTAGGGCACGAAGTTACTAAGGAATGCAATCTTACTGTCCGTTAGGTAGGTCCGACTCCCCTATTTGTTTTGTTTTTATAGCTGTGGATAGGTTCGCGCCCTAAAACTGTCATAGTTTGTTTATATATTTTCTCTTGTTACAGTATTCTGATGACACGCCAAAAGCGCGAAATGCGTTAATAAACAGTGTTATTTTGCAACAGAGACTGTTATTATTACAAAAATGGATTTACTGTTGCTGAGCGAGGCCAATAAAGAGTGGAGTAGTATATATCTCTATATTTATCCCAGTTAAAATGTATTGGTGGGTTCTTTAGGTTTTCATTATTTTGGCCTTGACTAAACGTTCAAATATTTGTAAATTTAAGGGACTTAACTTTGTTCGCCATCAGTTCTCAGCCTTTCTAACTACATACAGTAGCTTAAGATAACTTATGCGAAGGACAACACAAATACCCACGACCGAGGGAGGCTACTAGGCAGTTAGACTACTAGGCTACTTTGAACTCCTAGCCATTCCTCCACGGCGGCCCTTTCGAAGGAGATTTTGAGGCCTATTTTGTCTGCTTGAAGATCCAGTGGTTCGTTCTTTTTGTTCTTTCCAGGTCGCTACTAGTGGAGCCATAACATCTGCAATGGCTACAGAACCGACTTTGGTGCCCTTGGTTGTTGTTTTTCGTCGGGCATACAGCAACACAAAAGCGTCATAAATAAAGACTGCCGGCCGCGATGGCCGAGGAGACTGCCGCGCGCAAGTCACGGTCTGCACGGCCACTATGGTTGGGGGTTCGAATCCCCCCGCGGGCATGGTTATTTGTGCCGTCCTTAGTGTAAACTAGTTCATAAATAGTTTGTAAGTTTAGTGACTGATGACCCCGTAGTTACGTCCCATAAGCTATACAAACATTTGAACATTTTTGAAAGAAAGACTCTACAGGACCAGCTGTAACGTTTCACGAGTGGCAAACATAAATGTATCAAGAATAAATACAAACTTTAAATATTTTAGTAATATTTTATGTAACTATGTGTGACTAGTGGAGAAGGTTTGTAAATCGAGAAACTTTTCAGAAATCTGTGATATACAGGGTGAGTAATAAATGAGGAAAAATATTTCATGCAAATTGTCACACACTGAGCTAGAAACATAAATTCATTTTCCGCGTGTTCCTATGTCAATAAATGACAATGCAACTGAATGGTAAAAATCTGGAAATATGAAGTGTACTTTTGACGTTACTGTGCGCCGACATTGGCCAAGGGGACAGATCGGCAACAGGGCACAACATGCGAGTGTTGTAGGTAGTCTAGCCGCTCACGAGAAGGCGAGGCATGCGGCGTCAAGCGACGGTCTGCATGATACTGCGAGCAATGACAGCGCTCACATCTATCTCGAACTGTTTTCGCTGGCTGTATCGTGGCTGGTTGCTGCACGAGACGCAAAATGAAGTAGTTTTGACCGCAGATGTCTAGACGTAGCTACATTAGCGACGGGCCGCGATGCCATCTGACTGTTCCGTCGTGCGGGGTGAGAAGCGGAAGAGGCTAATCCGCTGAGAGCGTCATCGACCTGTGGAAGCGGCGGGCGCCCCGGCCGCACAATACGCAGGTGTGCCTAGCGGTTCCCTGCCGCCGCCGCTGGGTCACAGACCTCCGCCTCTCCGTTCCAGAAGCTTCAGCCCCCCCCCCCCAGACCGCAAAGTGCTGCCCCTGTCGGCAGCACCGCTCTTGCGTCATCCGCACGCCAACTGTGTCCTTGCGACGGGCAGCGTCCGCGGCCGCGGGAACACTGCGTAGGATTCCGCGCATCTCCTGCGGGTGGCCGCAATTACACTTACACTGCCGAGACGCGTTGTGACGGGAGATGTAAAATGAAAATCACTCGCTGTCAATTCCAGATCACGATTTATTGACTACACGATGCATTTAAAGTGCTGGAGACTATTCAGATGCCTCTTTAACACTGACAGTTCTTTTCTCTCCTTCCTCCCCACAGTTGCTTATTGAAGTATAAGGCTTATTGATATAAGTCGTCTATGCGACTGAAATAAGACGCTTTGGCGTTTAGTAGTGAGCTTCTTGATGTTGATATTTGAGCGTCGTTCAAATATCTAGGCGTAACATTGCAGAGCGATATGAAATGGAACGAACATGTAAGGACAGTTGTGAGTAAGGCGGACAGCCGACTTCGGTTTACTGGGAGAATTTTGCTAACATGTACTTCATCTGTAAAGGAGGCCGCGTATAAAGCGATTGTACGACCACGTCTTGAGTATTGATCGTGGCGCAGTGGTAACACACTGGACTCGCATTCGGAAGGATGGTGGTTCAAATCCATCCAGATTTAGGTTTTCCGTGATTTTTCTAAATCACTCCAGGCAAATGCCGGGATGGTTCCTTTGAAAGTGTACGGCCGATTTCCTTCCACATAGAAGCAGTTCAGAGACGAGCAGCTAGGTTTGTTACTGCTAGGTTCGGCCAATGCGCGAGTGTCACGGAAATGCTCCGGCAACTCAATTGGGGATCGTTGGAAGAAAGACGGCGTTCTTTTCGTGAAATTATGTTGAGGAAATTTAGAGGTCCGGAATTTGAAGCTGAGTGTAGCACGATCTTGCTGCCTCCTACTTACATTTCGCGTGGTGATCACAAAGACAAAATAAGAGAAATTAGGGCTCGTACGGAGGCATATAGGCATTCTTTTTTTCCTCGTTTTATTGGGGAGTAGAATAGGAAAGGAAATGCCTAGTAGTGGTACAGTGTACCCTCCGCCACGCTACTTACTGTGGATTGCGGAGTATGTATGTAGATGTATCTAACGTATTCTCATAAGTTTGATATCGAGAACAACCCTGTGTAGCACAAGCGAGTTCAGGCGATATTATACCACAGGCGGTTCCTAGTTGGTGCGAAGAATGGCAGCTAGCTCTCAATGTAGAAAACTGTAAGGTGATGGGCATGATTAGGAAAAACAGTCCCATAATATTCGAATACAGCATTAGTAGTGAGCTTCTTGATGCTGTCGCGTCGTTCAAATATCTAGGCGTAATATTGCAGAGCGATATATAATGGAACGAGCATGTAAGGACAGTTGTGAGGTAGGCGGACAGCCGACTTCGGTTTATTGGGAGAATTTTTGGAAGATGTACTTCATCTGTAAAGGAGAGCGTGTATATAACGCTTGTACGACCACGTCTTGAGTATTGCTCAAGTGTTTGAGATCCGCAACAGATCAGTTTAAAGGAAGACATAGAGGCGGTTCAGAGGCGAGCAGCTAGGTTTGTTACTGGTAGGTTCGAAAAATGCACGAGTGACACAGAAATTGGGTATCGTTGGAAGAAAGACGACGTTTCTTTTCGTGAAATTCTGTTGAGGAAATTTAGAGGGCCGGAATTTGAAGCTGATTGTAGCACGAATTTGCTGCCGCCTACTTACATTTCGCGTAGTGATCACAAAGACAAGATAAGAGAAATTAGGGCTCGTACGGAGGCATATAGGAATTCATTTTTCCTCGTTCTACTTGGGAGTGGAATAGGAAAGGAAATGCCTAGTAGTGGTACAATGTACCCTTCGCCACGCACCTTACGGTGGATTGCGGAGTATGTATGTTGATATACATGTAGATGCCATACGCGTTTCACCCATTAATCTCAATAACTGGATACACAACTGTAGTGGTTCTGATCTGTGAAAATCGGAACGGTCTGTTATATACATTTCATGGTGACAAATTACAGTGGTATAATTATTTTTGACGGAATTATTCGCAATTGCGATGTTCTTTCAGCTCCACTTTATTAGGTGTAGATGTTTTACCAAATGAATGTAACTGATTCTCATGTACGTAGTGTGACATATGGAAGTTTCGGTAGGGGCTGGAGTCGTGTTCTAGTAGCCTAGTGGGTAAGGCGACCACTCGAGAAGTGCGGGAAGCCCGGGTTCGAGACCCAGTCAGGCACAAATTTACATGTCACCATTTGTTAAAACATCTATACCTAAAGCCCGTTTTAAACGATGAACTAAGGTGAACAAGATAGATAATAGTCTACTGAAGTGCTCCTAGCGTACTAGCCCTGAACTACAAAGTCATGCAAGATCTTGTGGCAGCGTGTTTAGACGATAAACCTAATCAGACAGTAATACCCGATGTTGAAAGTGAGGTTATGACTGACTATTCTTTATGTAGGAAGTCACAGTTTAATACTTGCTTGGAGAAACAACGCTAAACGTTACTGACGGCCAAAGAAAACTTTGTAATGTATGTTTTTGGTAATTTAGTGTGGTAAAGTACTGGGAAGTGAAACAACATTTCAAAACATCGACATCTATTTTCAAGCGAAAAAAATAAACATATGAACACATCAAACAATACTTATAAGAACATGAATTGAGTTTGTTTACTTTATCTACTACGATTTGCCCGCTGACATTGTGAATAACGTCAAGCAGAACTGAATATTTGTCCTTCATTTGGAGTGACTTTTTTTATTTAAAACGTTATTTAATGAAAATTGTATCATCAATTTACTGTCTTATTCAAATAAACATTTGGCTTCAGTCTTTTCTGTTACAATATTGCAAAGTACCCCCCCCCCCCCACCCATGCATCGTATGAAACTTAAGGTAGACGGTGACCTTCGTCTTGTTTTAAAGGTCAAGCGTGCGAAATTTCTTGAAAATCGGAATGAAACTGTAGATTTTGTAAGTCTGTAGGAGAAGTATGCTCCGCCATGCACCTACCACAGATTACTTGTTTAGCTGACGTTTTCCACCTACAAACTACATTCCTACCAAATTTTAGCTTCATAGGTGAAGTAGTTTTCTAGATTTCGTGTTAAGTCACTAAGTAAGTGAGTTCCCTTTTGCTTTTATATAGAATGAGATTAAGAAGAGAGATCGCTTAATTTTCGATGCAAGAGAATTAAGGGAGACTTGCAGATAAAAATAAATAGTAACATGCAAATCTGTAATGCTAACTTTATATGATACAAGGTCATGCCTGATGCGACAGTTTTACGGTATCTACAGTGAAACTGTTGTGAACGGTAGCCTTCTTTTCGTTTATCATCTTGTGGGGCGTGGGGAGTCAGTTACAAAACGCTTCATAAAAGTCCTAAATGTCATGCCAACTTTGTTGCAGGTCCCTAACTGCTGCCATTTTCCAATAATTGACGCATAAATTTGGGTATTCTCACGTAGTGGCCGCTCATTGTCGTATCTCCTCATCTATGTGTCGTGCTCTTTTGTTTTTGGGTCAGGAACCTTCGTTGGCGTACGGTGTACAAATGTTCAAATGTTTGTAAATGTATCGGACCAAACTGCATGGTCATCAGTCAGTAGCTTACAAACTACTTATACTAAGGTAGAATAAGCTAAGGACAACATACACACCCATGTCCCAGAGAGGACTCGAACCCCCGACGGCGAGCAACCGCGCGCTCCGCAGCGAGGCGCCTTAGACCGCTCGGCTACTCCACCGCGGCTACGGTGAACAGATTACCAAAGTTTCATTGCGATCGAATGAATGGCTTATGAACACATAGAGGACATACAGACAAACATTCAGTTTTATTTATATAGACTAGTGTTGCTATCATATTTCGTTTAATGAATTAATTGTTCTGTTGTAGACCGTATTTTATATTTGCCCTTCTTGTCTGTACTGTTTTCCGTTTGAGCACACAGACTAAATATGCACTCTGTGTGCAAAATCATGCTTACATCATACGCTTCGAATCTGCCATTATTGATATTTATTTTTTTGTCTATAACAGCGTAATTTATTCATTAAATGCAGTGTGGGAGGAACATTAATTCTGAATAAAAATATAACTGTGGTTTACGTTTTATACAAATCGTAAATTTTTCTACTGTTTCGTTGAAGGTGTGCGTTTAATTTCATGTCTCGAATATTTTGTTAATCTCATTCATATTTTCAGAACAGGTAGTGCCCGTTGTATACGAGTTACTTTCTCTTTTTTCTGAGGGAAAATCGATAGTGGTACTCAAGGTACCCTCCGCCACACACCGTCGGGTGGCTTGCGGAGTATGGCTGTAGATGTAGATGTAGATAAGGAAGTAACTATTAGAAAAGGTTAGAAATTTCAGAACTTTTTGTAAGAACATAATACTGACAACCAAGTTGGTGTGACAGCTATACTTCCTAATATGGCGTCGAGCGTCACGACTTCACAATACAAAGTACTAACTCCAGATTATCTTTGAGCTCACTGGGTTCACCTACATTCTCAAGGCGTCTTCATTTGCCTAGAAAATTTACATGAGGATGTTTTACAATGTTTTGGTTTTTTACGGTTTTAGTATTTTAGGATATAAACAGTTCTGGTGCGTTATCTATTTATGGCTAATGATATTTTAATGTTATTATTTACAATTTTAGTAGATGCTGGTTTAATACGCTGTTTGTTGACTCAGGTTGCTGTGTTTCTGTCTTCTTTTATTCCATTAAATTTTTCATTTCACCACCAGGCATCTGTCATTCTGTTTGTGTTTCCTTTTGTGGTGTTGCTAATGTTATATGTGTTTTGTCCTATCCTTGCTTTATGTCAATGTGTGTGTGTGTTTCCGATGTAATTGTGGAAAATACTGTACCAGCAATATTTTGTTTTGTTGTTGTTATTATTTTACTGCTGCTCATGTGTGTGAGAGAGAGATTGAGTGAGTGGGACATAGAGAGAGAGAGAGAGAGAGAGAGAGAGAGAGAGAGAGAATGAGGGTGGGTGGTTGTATGGGCGGGTGTGTGCCTTCAATCCCATATCATGATTTATTGACTACGCGATACATTTGGAGCCGTAGTGCCTCTTTAACATTGTTAGTTGTTTTCTGTCCTACAGTTGATTTTTAAATTATAACATTATTGATATCAGCCGACTATGCAACTGAAATAATCATTTTGTCATACACGTTTCATCTCTATTCTCAAGGCATCTTCAGTGGCCTGGAATATGTACGTTTTACAATATTTTTTTGTGTGTTTTTAGTATTTTACGTTATAAACAGTATGGCTAATGATGTTATTACTTACAATTTTGGTAGATGCTGGATATAAACGCTGTTTGGTGACTCAGGTTGTTGTGTTTCTGTCTTCTTTTATTCCATTGGGCGGGAGGGGGGGGGGGGCACCGTGCCGCGGTGGAGTAGCCGAGCGGTCTAAGGCGTCTCGCTGCGGAGCGCGCGGTTGCTCGCCGTGGAGGTTCGAGTCCTCCCTGGGGCATTGGTGTGTGTGTTTGTCCGTAGGTTAGTTTAACTAGGTTTAAGTAGTATGTAAGCTACGGACTGATGACCACGCAGTTTGGTCCGATAGATTTACAGACATTTTTTGGGGGGCACCGTGCTTTGTTTTATCTCTCTCTCTCTCTCTCTCCCCCCCTCTCTCTCTCCCTCCCTCTCTCTGCGCGCGCGCGCGCGCGTGCGTGTGTGTGTGTGTTTCCGAAGTAATTGTGGAAAATACTGCAGCAGCAATATTCTGTTTTGTTCTTTTACTAATGCGCCTCGGTTGCACAGTGGTAGAGTGCCAGACTACAAATCAAAAGGTCGCGGGTTAGATCCCCGCCAGGTCCTGGGATTTTCATCTGTCACTTTCCACTTCTTTCACCTCTGGAAGTATTGGTCATCTGAAAAATACCGCGTAGCACTGTGGTTTGGAACCCACGTTAAACTGTAGGTCACCCTATAACTGGCTCGGTTAGTTAGTTCGAAGGCCGGAGGAAGGCAACGGTATACCACCTCCAAACAGGACCATGCCTAGTAAAGCATTGTGGTGTTCAAACCAATCTTCGGTTTGTTGACTACTTTACCTTTTTTATTTTTATTTTTTATTTTTATTAACATTGTTTTACTGTTACTCGTGTGTTTGAGAGAGAGGTTGTGTGAGTGAGAGAGGGGGAGAGCGGAGAGATTTTGAGGTAGAACGGGATAGAAATGATGGTGGAAACAGGATCACACTTTTGAGGAAGAGGAGGGAATGGTCAATAGATTCCAGTGCACCAAAGCAGCTGGGGTGGATGAAATTAACCTGGAACTCGTCAAAAACTGTGGAATGTCAGGTCTCAAATGCTTATACAGGATAACTGAGAGGCGTGGGAGTCGGGACAGGTTCCGTCTGACTGGATGAAACATTGGAACATTGATACAGAAAAGATATCTGTTTAATTATCGTTGTGGGGAAACTATTCTGAGGTATTGTTGAAAGGAGAGTGCGAGTATTAGTTAAGGACAATTTGGAAGGAAACCTATGGGTTTAGGCCTCATAGAGGCTGTTAGATCTTTATCTTACGGCAGATAATGGAGAAGTGCTATCAGTGGAACAGGAGATTCTATCTTTGTTTTATAGATCTAGAAAAGGCTTACGACCATGTTCCTAGGAGGAAGCTGTTGTCAGTTACAAGAGTTTGGAATAAGAGGCAAAGTTCTGCAGGTAATTAAATGTCTTCACGTAAATTATCATACAGCAGTTGCAGTAGATGGTTTAGGGTAGTTTCAAGCGTAAGACAAGGATGCAACCTGTCACCACTGTTGTTAATACTATTCATGGATCATACGTTGAAAACCGTAGACCGACAGGGTGGTATTAAAATAGATGAAATCAAAATAAGCAGTCTCGTATATGCAGATGACTTAGTCGTGATGGGATATTCTATTGAAAGATTGCAATCTAATATTTCAGAGCCCTGATGTTTATGTGAAGTGTTCTGACAAGCAGGGTTGTTGATGATTGTATTAGCAAGCCCCTGGTTTTATGTTTTAACTGTATGTGACCCGAAGATGCGACTTTAAGTCGCGAAACCGGTCGTCTTTAAAAAAAATGTAAAACAGCTGAAGCGGGCCCTTTTATTAGAAATGTTACCTAAGAGACTCATGGGCTCGGCAACGGAGTGTAAGAGGAGTCGATGAAGAGTGATTGTGAAGACTTAATATCAGACGAGGCATCAATGTTTGCATTGAATATGGGATCACGGAGGAACCTTATTAGAGGGGCTATGCTCCAGACTAAACATGAAAGGCATAATCAGTCTCTAATGATGATGATGATATTGATTATGATGATGGAAAGGGTACTACTTTCCATATAAAAATTCATTACTGAGCAGATGGAGTTGTCATTCACAAATTCTTTCAATTTGTTTTTAAATGATGGTTCGGAAAGTGACCTAAGACTTTGGTGACAGCATAATTCACCCCCTTTAGTTGCAAAGTTAGATTTAATCTTGAATAGTGTAGACGATCATTTCTCCTAGTGTTGTAGCTTCTTGTATTTAGTTTGTAGCAGCGAGCTCTCGATATCTCTGGAGCAATATAAGTTTCAGTAGTTCGCAGACTGAACGTGCTCCATCTGCTTGATATTCTTGTTGCGTGGATCTGAAATTGCTCGTGCCCGTTGAACCATTCCTTAAAGTACACCATTCCTTTGCGCCTACTGTCTTGCAGGTACAGATAAGTGTAAGTTGATTTCCGGTAAATATATGCTCGAAAGTGCCATCTTCCTTCCTTTGAACTAGGACATCTAAGAACGAGAGTTTTCCATTTACAAAGTGAATATTATGTTAGTGTGACGAGATTGTTTTAAAAATCTCAGGACCGAGCGAGGTGGTGCAGTGGTAACGCACTGGACTCGTATTTGGGAGGATGGTGGTTCAAATCCACCTCCGGTCATCCAGATTTAGGTTTTCCGTGATTTCCCTAAATCACTCCAGGCAAATGCCGGGATGGTTCCTTTCAAAGGGCACGGCCGATTTACTTCCTCATCCTAACCCAAAACTCCTAGCGTTAGCTCCGTCTCTAATGGCCAAGCTGTCGACGGGACGTTAAACCCTAAGCATCCATCCATCGTTAAAAATCTCAGGAGAGTCTTCCTGTCATGGGGCAAGATCACAAAGCTATCAGCCACGTATCTCCAAGATGACAACACCCTGCCGGGAAAGTTCAAAAAAATGTTCAAATGTTTGTAAAGCTTATGGGACTTAACTACGGGGTCATCAGTCCCTAAACTTACAAACTACTTATGAACTAACTAATACTAAGGACGGCACAAATATCAATGCCCGAGGGGTGATTCGAACCCCCGACCGTAGTGGCCGTGCAGACCGTGACTGGAGCGCCTAAGTCCCCTCGGCCACCGCGGCCGGCACCGGGACAGTCTTAACATCAACAATGTAGGTCATTGAAATGTCCCAACTGACGGCAATCAGTATTAAAGTATGCATGGCACTGCTACACTCTCAAGGATTCCTGTTTCCTTTTGTACCAGGAGACAGCTTGGACACTAGGAAGCAGGTCTTCATCCGTTTCTGCGAAATTTTATTACCTCAAATACTTGACGTAACTCTAGGGTAAAATTTCCAGATGTCTGAGTTCCAGTGATTGCGCTGGCAACTGCACGGGACTTTCCCTTCTAATCCAACGCTGTACGAAGGACATACGACAAACAGGAACAAAAACGGAAAAGTAAATATTTCGCTGAAACTGTTCATTGTACAAAGTGAAACGTTAATGACGAAATTAAAAGGAAAAATGTGAAGGTAAGATTAAATTTCACATAATCGCGTCGTTTCCCATAATTTAGTTTGCTTAAATGTAGTTTTGTTACAATGAACTTTGAATAAATTTATACACTGCTAATCTGGATTCATATACATATTAATATACAGTAATCCTGAGAAGACACAGTGATCATTTGATAAATTGTGGACTACTTACAGAATTCTTGCAAAGCTGCTATTTTCTCTTCTGCACATCCATTGAAATTCATATAATTCGGCAGTTTCACTAAATCAATTTAGGACAAGTATACAATGAGAGGTAAAAAGATTGCCCGGTTTGAATAATTTAGACTACGAGAACAAGTGACTCCAAGTGCCAGTGTTCGCAAGTCTAGCGCTCCGTGAAACTTCTGCTAGGTGTTTACATCATGAAATAGATTCTACATAAGGATAAAGTGTATGTGGATATGCTTTGAAATTTAACTCATCGTATCATTTCTTGCATTAAAAAAAAGTATAAACTAAAGTCAGTTGGCCATGCCGTTCTAACTGGCAAATTTATGTCGCTTTTGTATTAAACTAAAGGTATTCTCGCACAGATTTGTCATCAAATATCATAATTCACGTATTCTCGCCTTTATTTCCTTGTCTACATTTCTTCTTTGAATTAAAGTGAGTCAGGCCTTTCTGACCTAATTCCATCATTTTTGTTTTAAACGGAATGTATTCATCCACAGATTTGTAATGAAGTATCAGAATTCACTTAACTCTTGCTTTCCTTTATTTTTACTCAATTCACTGATAGTTTGTGCATAGGACACGAGGCTAATAGTTATAAATAACAATATCATAGATTTAGTAGTTGCAACTACTGTGGATGTTGGAGAGCGAATACTGTTAACTCGCATCTATTTGACAACATATTGATTAACAATGCTCCTTGTAAATGAAGGCAATTTCCAATTAGAGTTTTGTATTACGATCAACAATTCGCAAGGTGAAACACTTGATTGTGTGGGAATCTACATGCCTCATACAAGTTTTAGTCACGCACATTTGTATGTTGCCTTATCCCGGGGCAAAACATAAAAAAATAAAATAAATAACCCTAAGGGTGGACAAACAGCTAACATTGCCTGGAAGTAAGTATTGAAAAATAAATTCCATAATAAAATCATATTATTTGATAAATATTTACATTTACTGATTTCCAGTTCCTGTCACTGACCACAAACGGTTCGAAGTATTCGCACAAGTCATCTAGCTTATTTTTAAAATAATTATTCATGTAGAAACGGTTGAAATATAAAAAACCTTTACGTCGGTAGAATGCTTCAACGGGAGCGTTTCACATTCTTTTCAAGTGAGTTTAGTTGGGGAGGTGGGCGATGAGGGGGCTTGCTCTCTAATGAAAATATACTGAGCTATCATCGATAAGCATAGAACAAGCGCGATACACCGTCTGCAATCAACCTATCTATCAGGGGAAAATGGTAGAATCTAACTGGAGTATGTTTGTTCATTTTATTTTATTTCATTTTCCTGTAAAGAGCCTACATACTAACAGGCTAACAATATTAATTTCAAAATAAAAACCTTTCTGATACTATATGATTTGTTTTTACTGATATGGAAGGCCAAAGAAATATTCCGTTTCAGAGAAGAATATGTTGACATCAAAATAAAAGAAAGTAAAAAAGAAACTGATATCATAGTTTTATAACAAAAAGTGAAAAAAGAACGAAAGATATGTGACGCCAATAAAACAAATGGACTGTGGTGAGCTTCAGTTCGACACATACTGCAGATACCAACACATTGAGCTAACACGTTACAAAGGTGCTACCGAAGAGGCGTACCACTGTTGAACAATGAATATTAAACTAGAAACAGAAGATGCTGGAGGGTATATTCATTCGATCTTATATACCGCGGGTAAGTATTTTGAAAAATACGATGATCGGTTTCTCTTAAATGAAAACTACAGAGACAACAGGCGGCAGTCGACGAGTTTATAAATAAATTTGTACATCAATTAAGAATATCTTTACTGTGGATTATTATAAAATGGAATCTTTGGAAAGAACTTAGAAGCGTTTGTAGCTGGTTAAGGTTTAAAATTTTACCTGCAAAGGTTGAAATTAGAAAAAAATGACAATTGACTCCTCTTACATTCGTACATACATCCCTTACGTTCACAACCCATTCGTCTTTTCATTCAGCCAATGAAAGAAACGTCGAAGTCCTATATTTCAACCGCTTCTGCATTCGCGAATAATAATTTTCAAAAGAAATAATATTGAAAGTAGCCTGTTATTGAAATAGCAAAATCTTGGGCAGTTGAGATCTGCGAATGTAAGTTAAAACGCTCACTGCTGCTCTAAATTACTTTATGAGTGGCCACAGTAAATGCGCAACAGAAATATATCTTACTGCTTACTCCTTAAGGAAGCAACCAACGTTTTAACAAACACAAAATCAACGTTAAAAGTAAATGAGTAGATAATTAAATGTGGGACTGGGAGCATGAAATCATAAAGCAGAGATTTGATACTTTATAAACATAATCTATTCAGTAAAATAACAAGCAAATAAATGTGGGGAGACCAAGTTAAGCACACACCCTGTAAAAAAGTAGATTAAATCATATAATCACTGCCCATATTAAAATTGTTTCTGCTCTTTATGAATATGGGGGTAACGTGAGAGGAAATTTTCAAACACACAAAGGGTAGCTGAAAGCACATTCATTCATTCACAGACATGCGCATAAAGCTAGGCAATACAGTACAAGCTGGAACCTATGTAAGCAGTGGCGAAACAAAGCATCGTCGGCATCTTGACGAGATGGCAGGTGTGTTGATCACAAATTTTAAATTATACTGTGCACTAAACTACCTCATATCGGAGGAAGTAGCAGCTCACTATTCTTAACACTTTCGCTGCTGCTGACGCTTATGAGCGTCCGTGCTCAATGTAGGATAGTGTCAGCGACAGTGAAAGTGTTAAGTACCAAGTGGTGTGCGACCACGCCAAATTACATAGCATGTACAAACAGAAATTAATTTAGAATAAGTGAGTGAAGAACATGCGAGATTTCGTATAGAAGAAAGCTAGTATTAATAAAAGCATGGCTGAAGGCCAAAGTACCGACCATTACGAAAGCATGTGGTGCAACAGTCATACAAGATAGGAAAGAAGGAATCAAATCAGATAATCTGAGAAACATTTAGCATACTCGCCGATAGAATAACGACGCGAAAAGTCTGGCGCACCGTACAACTTTTTAACTGCTAAAACACATACAATGACCTGTCAGATGTGCATTGCATGTTCAACTCAATGCTTATTCTCTACTAATAACGTGGAAGTAAAATTAGAAAAATAAAAAAAATTATCATATTACTTTATTAGCCTTCCGCGATTTTTTAATTAGTTCGCGTAACAGTTCTCAGTCACAGAAATCCTTTATGTTTTCATACGACGAGACAGTTGTACACGAAGACAAACAAATGAAAATATCACGTGGAGACTACACCAGCACCCTCCCACTAAAACGCAGACAGTTCTGCGCATGAGCGAATCTGGTAGCTTGAGCGCACGAGAAATAATTTTACGGGTAGAATCTGGTAGCTTGCGGTTACTGCTTAAACAGAAAATACCCACTCGGCAAGTAGTCGGAAGCGGGAGAAGGAGCTGCTTGAATTAAATTTCAGCTCTGCGCATGCGCGGGTAGCTCGCTTAAACGAACATTCAATGGGCAGGCAGAGACCCGTTCTGCGCATGCGCATTTGGCAGCCGCCTTCCCACGTGCTTCGCTTCCAGACGCGCCAGATGCGACTTTCTCCTTGCTGTATAAAGCGCTGTGTCGACGCTCCACTCGAGTACTTCACTAATGAGGAAAGTACTTGGGCCCGAACAAACATATCTGTATGAACGTTGGTCACAGTATATCTACGTACATCTCAATGTGCTGGTGGGTGTCGTTTTTATGCAAAACTTTGCAATCATGCTCTAGATAGCACTGTAGATGCAATTGTAGACGCCATACGTAATGCAGATATCTGAACTATAACTTATGTAATAAACGTCGTATATGTTCTCTAGCGTATTGTCATCAAAAGCCGTGATGATAGTTGCCACTGTAACCTTCTTCTCGGAAGAATGTTGGTATTCACTGCCATTGCTTCCATCGCCTCTTCCCACACTTACCATAGCACTACCGCTAGCAATGAGTTCTTCGTCATTATCATCCCTATTATCATCATTGTGTGTTAGTGTTAGAACAGTATCTAACTCATCTCATATTTATATACCTTAACAGATACGAGAAAGCATGCGAATGATTCATCTTTTACACTAATACCATCTTCACGCCGGCCGCGGTGGCCGAGCGTTTTGCGGCGCGCCAGTCACAGTCTGCACGGCCACTACGGTCGGGGGTTCGAATCCCCCTCGGGCATGGATATTTGTGCCGTCCTTTGTGTTAGCTAGTTCATAAGTAGTTTGTAAGTTTAGGGACTGATGACCCCGTAGTTAAGTCCCATAAGCTCTACAAACACTTGAACATTTTGAACCATCTTCACGAAGAATGGTTCTTCGTAACTTCGTCTCAATCAATCGCAATACTTTAGCAGGATTGATTATCAATCGCCGCTCCATCTGACGCTTCACCACACAAATGTCACAAAACGCAACTTGGGAGGCACATGCACCGTTCCTACTGGCGAACCGACAGGTCAAAGTGCAATGTGGCAGGGCACACGCAGAGGCCTCTAACGGAAGACTTCAAAGTTTTACAGATGCGGGAGTGTCACTAGTGCAATAAGGGATCTCTCGTACGATTTTGATGTATATGTGTTTGTTCGAGCCCAAGTACGTTCCTTGTAAGTGGCGTCAGGCAATTATTTGGCCCGATCGGAGCCTGCGCTATCAGTATACTGACAAATATACCAGTCATTACAGCAATTGTTACTCCAACACCGAAGGCCATTCACGTCCGACTGTTTCTGTGAGATCCATCTATCATTAAACTGCACGCCTTGTTTTCTACATTATACCGTATACTGTGTATCTCTCGGTACCATACGCCACATAGGTCTTTCTACTGACGTGAGTACTTCTTGTTCGCAAATTGTATCTGATTCCCCTTTTATTACGTCACTGGACACTAGAACCAAAAGTCGTCGCGGAGGATCAGCCGTGCGCACATGTGTGAAATCTTTTAAGGGTGCTACTATATTTTGAAGCTAGAAATGCGATTATTTGGATGTGGAACCATTGTTAGAATAAAAAAGAATGTGTTTCGGGTTGTTTTGGAATCTGCCATCGGTGATGAAATACAGGGCGGCACGTTGTACTTGATTAGGATAGCATTTTTAAAGGTAAATCTATGAAAATTGTTATTTAGAAGTAGAAACAACCAATGAAGATCATTCAGTCTACGTGTGCGAAGCTAGTATATTATAATACGAAACTTATTGTAAATCTAATCTCCATTCATTGGTATGATTCCTTCGTATTACGACTCTTTCTCACTTCCTCTCTCTCCCTCTATCACTGTTTGTCTGACGAGGACCGCGGTGGAGTAGCCGAGCGGTCTAAAGCGTGTCGCTGCGGAGCGCGCGGTTGCTCGCCGTAGAGGTTCGAGTCCTCCCTGGGGCATGGGTGTGTGTGTGTGTTGTCCTTAGGTTACTTTACCTAGGTTTAAGTAGTTTGTAAGCTACGGACTGATGACCACGCAGTTTGTTCCGATAGATTTACAAACATTTGAACATTTGTCTGACAAGGAAAGTACTTGGGCTCGAACAAACACATATGCACCAAAATAGTATGAGTGATAATGTAAAAATCCCTTATTACACTAGTGACACTCCCGCATCTGCAAACTCTCCAGTTGTCCGTTAGAGGCCTCTGCGTGTGCCATGCCGCATTGCAGTTTGACGTGTCCGTTCGCCATTTGGGGCTGTGCAGTGTGCCTCCGAAATTGCGTTTTTTTATGTTATTTGTGCGGTGAAGCGTCAGATGGGGCGGCGATTGCTAATCAATCCTGCTAATGTATTGCGATTAGTTCAGATGAAGTTACGAAGAACCCTTCTTCGTAAAGATGGTATTAGTGTAGAAGATGAATCATTTGCATGCTTTCTCGTATCTGTTATGGTACAGAAATATGAGCATAACGTAGATACTGTTGTTACAAACTCATAATAATCATAATAGGGATGATAATGACGGACAACTCATTGGAAGCGGTAGTGATAGGGTAAGTGCTGGAAGAGGCGATAGAAGCATTGGCAGTGAATACCAACAGTCTTTCGGAAAGAAGGTTAAAGTTGGAACTATCATCACGGTTTTTGATGAAAATTCGCTAGAGAACATGTACGGTGATTATAACATAAGTTAAGATATCTGCATTACGTATAGCGTCTACATCTACAGTTCTATCTAGAGCATGGTTGCAGAGCTTTGCAGAAGATCGACAGCCACCAGCACGTTGAGGTGTACGTAGCGATCCTGTAACCAAACATTCAAGCAAATATGTTTGTCCGAGCCCATGTACTTTCCTTGTGAGTATACATTTCACTGCTGAAAGGAAAGAAGGTAGATCAGGGTTAAATATCTCGTCGACATAATCGCCGTTAGAGATGTAGCACATGATGGGATGGGTAATCGGCTTTGCTCTTTGAAAGGTACCACCTAGTCATTTGCCTGGATTTAGGAAAACCTACATTATGATGGCCAGATGCAGGGTTAAATTCCAGCCCTCCCGAAAGTTTGCCCACTACACCACGTAGCTCTGTCTTCACTGCTAATTCTCCTCCCATGTAAAGTTAAAAACCGCACCGAGAGTGAGGAGAGCTAATTTTAGAACAAATAGAGCAGTGAAAAACTAAACTACCATGAAAAGGCTCATGCAGAGACGTTCCAATGTTGGTAACACTGCGACAGTGGGCAGTAGGACTGCGTGAATTGTATTAGGCAGCAGCGGGAGCACTTGCTGCAGTGCTGCCAATGTAGCGGCGCGCCGGGCCCGGAAATTGGAGGCAGCGCGGGTGTTCCTAACCAGGCTAATGAAGGGCCGGGCGCGCGCTGCTCCGCCGGGAAATGGGCGCGCTGGCCTCTGCAGAACCAGCGCCGTTTAATCGCGTCAAAGGTCGCAGCTGCTGCACGCTTCTGCCCGCCACCTGCGCAACAAGTAACAAATACTAACTGGCTCTGGCACCCAGTCACTACTACATTACAGCAGCCCTTATATTCTTTGCAAACTGGTAGTAATGGTTTATTTTAAATCTTTGGTTAAAAAGATCTAGATTTAGGTAGTAACTATTCGTTCTCAATGCAACTATATTATACAGCAGTGTTTTTCAGCCTACGGGTGACGATCCCCTATGGGGGAGGGGGGTCGCAAAGTTTTGCACGGGGAGTCACGGTCGCAGGAGGATGCCGTAGCAGCAGGTTAGATAGGGAATCTACTTTTTGTGACGGTCAGTTACTATGGCAAAAGTTCTACATGGAAGTAACAAGATTTCATGAAAGTCGGTAAATTAATAAGTCGTCCACAGATGGAAAATTGGCTTTAGGGTAAGGTAGTACAAATTCGATGTAGGTACAATTCCGATCAATGTAAGTTTTCGCTCAATTTGTCAGTCTCGGAGTGTCACGTTGTGTGGCGTTGTAGTGTAGCAGGTTTCTAGAGCTCCTCCTATCTTTTCTAAGATTACACCACTTTGTGCTAAGAAGATAAGCGAAGCTACTTGGTCTAACGCGCTCTTGTAAATTTTATAGTTAAGGGTGAATGGATTCGGAGACAAAAATTCAATGTTTGGTACCACGACGTATGCGTTGGTGCCTGACGGAAACAGTGCTTTTTATCTGGAAGATGCCAGTAATCAAAATTGTACAAGGAAGTGATCACAATTGTACCTAGTGTGGTACATTTTCGATCGATTTTTCTCAATTCGGTAACCTACGTTTGTGTTTATACCAACATTTTTAATTTTCTAATATTTGTGTTACATAATCATCAAACATCCAGGAACATTGCTGTAGTTAAAATTATTTCTTTTTCCAATATATTTCCAGTTTCAATAACATTTGTTCGAAATGATCGAAATTGTACCACCTTACCCTACATCAGATATCAAAAGTGTCACAGGTATAAGATTTACCTACGATACATTCGATTTCTGATGATGGGCCAACCAACAGGCGAAAAATTGAAGCCATTTTTCAACCACACATTAAAAAAAAAAAAAAATAAAAATAAAAAAATTGTTAAGCTTATGGGACTTAACTGCGGGGCCGCGGTGGAGTAGCCGAGCGGTCTAAAGGGCCTCGCTGCGGATCGCGGGGTTGCTCGCCGTGGAGGTTCGAGTCCTCCCTGGGGCATGGGTGTGTTGTCTTTAGGTTAGTTTACCTAGGTTTAAGTAGTTTGTAAGCTACGGACTGAAGACCACGCAGTTTGGTCCGATAGATTTACAGACATTTGAACATTTTGAACTTAACTGCGGGGTAAATTTACAAACTAGTTATAAACTAACTTCTACTAAAGAGAACACAAACATCCATGCCCGAAGGAGGCTTCGAACCCCCGACGGGGAACGGCCTCGCGCCTCAATGCACTCGGCCACTTCGCCGCGGCCCTCACATGTTTACATTGTTATTTCAGAAAAACAAATAATCACTAACTTAATCCAAAGGTCAAAAAAATTTCATCCGTCCAGTTGCATAAAAATGTATTATGTGTCGCTTAAAAATAATATTAAGTTACTGAAAATTTTAAACATGGCTGCAGTTCAGCAACGGTGGAACACGATCCAAAAGACAACAAAATCTCAGCTGACCAGTAGCATAAAAATGGTTTCCATGCATAAACCTTGACCTAGGTTTCGGCAAAAGTAATTTTGCCTTCTTCAGAAGTATACATGTTATTCTATGACATGGTGTCAGCCACATTTTATTTAACAACTATTTTAATGTTAGCTAAATGTATACTTTTGAAGAAGACAAAATTACTTTTTCCGAAACCTAGGTCAAGGTTTATGCATGGAAACAATTTTTATGCTACTGGTCAGCTGAGATTTTGTTGTCTTTTGGATCGTGTTCCACCGTTGCTGAACTGCAGCCATGTTTAAAATTTTCAGTAACTTAATATTATTTTTAAGCGACACATAATACATTTTACTACTGGATCATAATAGTTTGCAGCTCGTAACGAATTTCCTATGTAGTATTATTTTTAATCAAGTAAAAACAATACAATATTATTATTGGATCAACTAATATGCTACAGGTTAAGGGTATTCGGTATCCTTTCGAAGAATCCAAAGTTTATGAGCATCGTGGAATATTGAGAAGTGATGCATCAGCTTTAATGGTTCCTTTCTCACACATGACAACACGTCGCCACACATTAGACACAGACCTTAGATACATTTAAGAAAGAAAATTAAATGCTTTGCCTCTGGAATCACTGACGTAGCTTAATTACTGGTCAAGGGGGTCGCCGGAGAGTTTTACTCGGGAACGGGGTTGCGGGTTCAAAAAGTTCAAAAACACTGTCGTTGTAAGCCAGGGATGTGACAAGTGTGCAAGTAACATATCCATGGCCCACAACAGAAATAACATCTTTTTATGAAGTGCTTGAACTGATAAGGCATACTTACTAACCGATATCTGGATCTGCTTAAATAAATATTTAAAATCAACGACGACCTATTCATGCCAACTACCAATTTGGAATTACGTACAGTCATAGGACGCTCATCCCTTCAACATGGAACGTAATCTATATTCTTTTTTATCCATATGTAGCCTTTTTACATGACAGTCTGGGTATATATTTATTCCATTCTTAATCGAATCCCTTTCTCTACTATCCATTGCCTTATGCTCCACTCTCTATTTCACCTGTTACTCCATTTAGTTGTTCCCAGTAGTCTGAGTCCCTGAGAGTGTGTGGTAATGTTTCTGTTGTGATTCCTGTTACATTTCACAATGTATATGAGTACCTTTCACGGAAGGTAAGGAAGGAAGATTACGTCTTAACGTCCCATCGATATCGTCATCATTAGAGACTGAGCCCACACTCGGAGTTTTGGGAAAGAACGAGGAAGGAAATAGGCTGTGGTCTTTCAAAGCGCATTTGCCTCTAGTGATTTAGGAAAATTACAGAAAACCTAAGGCAGGATAGCGGGAGCTGGATTAGAACCGCCGCCCTCCTTAATGCTAATCCAGTGTGCTATCACAGCGCCATCTCACTCGGTCACCGTTCACAGTACTGCACTACCATTTCGGGGGATCCATGGTGACCACATTGTGAGGTGACGTCCGCGTAAATCCAGAAGCGCTGTATGTGTGCTGGATATCGAACCATTTGTTGAACAGGTTTGACATGTGTCATCCGTAATCGTTCTTAGGTGTTCGCCTAAGAAAGTATATACTCTATGACCTTTATTACTACAGTTACACTCTCTTTGCCAAACACGTAACTGCCAACTGTTCAGTTGATGTTTTGATTGATGTCTACTTCTGCCATTAAGTGGTTGTATTGTATTTTCAGTTTTAAAGCCTGTATGTAACATGAGCATAGCATACGATTGATATGTCGAAGGGGATGACACGAATTACTACCTGTGCGAAATGTTTCCGAAGACTCCATGACTACAGTCATTTGCCCACCTAACCAGAGCAAACCAATGAGCCCATAGACTTGCTGCGACGCTCACTACCGATTCATAGAGGGAGCAGCGGACTGTTCTGGTGTGTGTTTCTGGAGTGCTTGTGGTTTATGTGTGCTATTTTGTAAAATATTTTCTCTCCTTTACTAGTGGTAGTGCGTATGATTTGGGTAAAAATGTCTTTATCATGAATGTATTTCCTCGGGTATCGTGTGGCTCTTTCCTTTGTAATGCTTGTGTTTTGCATTTTATTGGATTTCGCTGAACGATGTTTTACAGTGATATATATGGTATTAATTGAATTTTCCGTCTGTGCTTGATAGAACATGATAGTATTACCAAAAAAGAGAAATTCCTGATTTTCTGGAAAATTATTTATTGAGTTACTAACCGGATTTCGGCTTCCTAGGCCATCATCAGGTACATTCATTTACCCACGTCACCAGATAAATGTTCTTAATGTAATTCAAGAACAGTTAATGAATGTTATTTATTCTTTAATTTTTTATGGTGGGCACAAAGTACCCTCCCTTGTTAATACACGTTACTGAAAATAGGTTGGTATTGCGAGGGCTAAGTGTTACAATACCTCGTCAAGAGGCCATTGCGGTCGATATAAAAATCTCCACGCATTTGGTGTAGTCTCCTGAATGATGATGTTCGCTAGCCCGAACCCAATTCGTCGAGAAGTGTCGTGGGGTTAAATATATAATTATATACGGGGTGTTACAAAAAGGTACGGCCAAACTTTCAGGAAACATTCCTCACACACAAAGAAAGAAAAGATGTTATGTGGACATGTGTCCGCAAACGCTTAATTTCCATGTTAGAGCTCATTTTATTACTTCTCTTCAAATCACATTAATCATGGAATGGAAACACAGCAACAGAACGTACCAGCGTGACTTCAAACACTTTGTTTCAGGAAATGTTCAAAATGTCCTCCGTTAGCGAGGATACATGCATCCACCTTCCGTCGCATGGAATCCCTGATGCGCTGATGCAGCCCTGGAGAATGGCGTATTATATCACGGCCGTCCACAATACGAGCACGAAGAGTCCTACATTTGGTACCGGGGTTGCGTAGACAAGAGCTTTCAAATGCCCCCACGAATGAAAGTCAAGAGGGATGAGGTCAGGAGAGCGTGGAGGCCATGGAATTGGTCCGCCTCTACCAATCCATCGGTCACCGAATCTGTTGTTGAGAAGCGTACGAACACGTGTTAATCCATACATCAAATGGGTATCTGCCAACTCCGCATTTGTAAACATTGCACTGACTGCAGAAACACGTTCGTGATGATCACTAACCAGTTGATGCTACGTACTGACGTGCTTGATGCTAGTAACGTAGAGCAATGAGTCGCATGTCAACACAAGCACGGAAATCAACATTACCTTCCTTCAATTGGGCCAATTCGCGGTGAATCGAGGAAGTACAGTACATACTAACGAAACAGTTGGGTATTTTGCCAAATGTCTGCACGAATTATTTCAATTTACATTGAAAGAGAAATACTAAAATGAGCTCTAACATGGAAATTAAGCTTTTCGGGACACATGTCCATATATTTTCTTTCTTTGAGTATGAGGAATGTTTCCTGAAAGTTTGGCCCTACTTTTTTGGCCGGCCGCGGTGGCCGAGGGGACTAAGGCGCTTCAGTCACGGTCTGCACGGCCACTACGGTCGGGGGTTCGAATCCCCCCTCGGGCGTGGATATTTGTGCCGTCCTTAGTCTTAGCTAGTTCATAAGTAGTTTGTAAGCTTAGGGACTGATGACCCCGTAGTTAAGTCCCATAAGTTCTAAAAACATTTGAACATTTAGTACCTTTTTGTAACACCCTGTATGTTTCAAATATATAAGAAATTTTGAATGTTTATACAAAATTGTGTAAAAATTGGATTAGTAACTGTTTGAGATCTTAGGTAACAACATTACAAAACGATTTGTCATTACAGAGTAGTATAGAGTACAGATTAATAACCGGCAGCGTTGTTGAAAGAATATGAATCGGCAGCTTCGGCCGCTGTTGTGATAAAGTGTCTGTCGGCGCGGGCAGTATGGCACTCTGTAAGCCTGCCCGCTGCCCGCCCGGTTTCCAGTTTTTCGGCGCGGCGGCAAGTGGCAGCGTTTCTTGTGTCAGCGCGGCCGCGATCGAGCCGGACAAGGTTAGCGACGACTGCCGAAGGCCGCGCGCGCGAGCGGACCTGCTACCTGCTCGCCGCGTATTACGGCGACGGACGGACGCGCCGGCTGGCGGACAAAGGGACCGGAGAACCAGTCGCCGCGCCGCCGCCCGATAATCGTTAGGTAAACGGCTCGCGCTCGCTCGTCACGGCTCGGGAAAATCACTCGCCGGAGCCGTCGGGGCCGCCGAGCGCGGCCGAGCGCCGCCGAAAGAAGCCGAGCGCCGCGGGAGGCGCAGCTGTTAACGCGCGGCGGCGCGTGCGGGCACGCCGGTCAGACAGCCTCGGCGCCCCTGCAGCCGCCCGAGCGGCCACCCGCGCTGCACACCAGGCTCCGCTGACCAAACACCTAGCCTCTCCGAGACTCTATTCATCAGTCCATCACATGACCAAGCCACTAACATTGTCCTCAGTTAGAAATAAAATAAATCACATGCAAAGGATGTCCAGTAAGTCAAATTGTTTCTTGACATCAAGTCGCACCTTCTGTCTGCAATTTTACGAGAGTCACTCCAAAAGAAATTAACTTTATATTTTTAATACAGTTTTCATTTCACATGTTTGAAGGATTTACGTTTCATTTCTGCACATAATCCCCATCCCTCTCAACTGCCTTATGCCATCATGGAACCAGCGCCTGTATACCCGCACGGTAAAATTCTGGACCAACACATTGGAGCCACTGTTTGGCAGGGAGTCATCATCTTCAGAAAAGGTCTTTCAGTTTCCCAAAGAGATGATAGCCACATAGAGCCAGGTCAGGTTTGTAAGGTGGGTGTTTCAGTGTTGTCCATCCGAGTTTTGTGTTAACGTCCATGGTTTTTTGGCCGACATGTGCCCCTGCATTGTCGTGCAACAACAAAACATCCTGCGTTTGCAGATGTCGTCGAACACAGTCGAGCTTGAAGTTCCTTTTCTTTGCACATTGTCTGGAGTGTGTGCAGTACGAGGCCTGCCGCTGCAAGGAAGACAATATTGCCGTGCCCGCTTTCATCACGTTATCTGCTTGCCCAGCGACTAACTGTACTGCGATCGACAGCAGCAACTCCATACACCTTTGTCAACCTCTTGTGGATGTTTCCCACTGTTTCGTTTTAACAGCACAGGAATTCAATGACAGCACGTTGCTTCTGAAGAATGTCAACTGTAGCAGCCAACTTAAAGACATGCTGTGACGACACCACTCACGGGAACCGGTTGAACTAAGTTTCAAAACGAGGGGGAAGGATGTACACTACTGGCCATTGAAATTGGTAGACCAAAAAGATAATGCAGGTGATAAAATATACTAGAACGGAATTTGGGTGCATAGATCTTGAGAAATCAGTACCCAGAACAACTACTTCTGACCGTAATAACGGCCTTGATACGCCTGGGCATTGAGTCAAACAGAGCTTGCATGGCGTGTACAGGTACAGATGCCCAGGCAGCTTCAACACGATACCACAGTTCATCAAGAGTAGTGACCGGCGTATTGTGACGAGCCAGTTGCTCGGCCACCATTGACCAGAGGTTTTCAGTTGGTGAGAGATCTGGAGAATGTGCTGGCCAGGACAGCAGTCGAACATTTTCCGTATCAGACAGGCCCGTACAGGAGCTGCAACATGCGGTCGTGCATTATCCTACTGAAATGTAGGGATTCGCAGGAATCGAATGAAGCGTATAGTTATCGGTCGTAACACATCTGAGATGTAACGGCCACTGTTCAAACAGCCGTTGATGCGATCAAAAGGTAACCGGGACGTGTAATCATTGGCACACCTCACCATCACGCCGAGTGATACGCCAGTATGGCCATGACGAATACACGCTTCCAATGTGCGTTCATCGCGATGTCGCCAAACACGGATGCGACCATCATGATGCTGTAAACAGAACCTGAATTCATCAGAAAAAATGACGTTTTGTCATTCGTGCACCCAAGATCCACCATCGCAGGCGCAACTGTGATGCAGCATCAAGGGTAACCGCAGCCATGGCCTACGAGCTGATAGTCCATGCTGCTGCAAACCATCTGATTGTTGTCTTGCAAACGTCCCCATCTGTTAACCGAGGGATCGAGACGTGGCTGCACGATCCGTTACAGCCATACAGATAAGATGCCTGTCATCTCGACTGCCGTTGGGATCCAGCACGGCGTTTCGTATTGCCCTCCGGAACCCACCGATTACATATTCTGCCAACAGTCATTGAATAGCGACCAACGCGAGCAACAATGTCGCGATACGATAAAACGCAATCGCGATTACAATCCGACCTTTATCAAAGTCGAAAACGTGATAATACGCATTTCGCATCCTTACAAGAGGCATCACAACAACGTTTCACCAGGCAACGCCGGTTAACTGCAGTTTGTGTATGAGAAATTGGTTGCAAACTTTCCTCGTGTCAGCACGTTGTAGGTGTCGCCACCGGCGCCAACCTTGTGTGAATACTCTGAAAAGCTAATCATTTGCATATGCTGTCGGTTAAATTTCGCGTATGTAGCACGCCATCTTCGTGGTGTAGCAATTTTAATGGCCAGAAGGGTATCTACACACAGTAAAACTTTCAAACTTGTATTATAAAAACTGTATTAAAAATTGTGTGCATTTCTTTTGGAGTAACCCTCGTACATTTCGTATGATGATGATTCCGTTTGGACCCCAACTGCGGTCGTGTTCGGTCTGTCTGTTGCAACAATTTTCAGCTGACGCCGCTTCGGCAACTTGTTTGTCAATGATGATGACATGATGATAAAGACAACACCCAGTCCTCTAGCGGAGAAAGTGTACAGGATGACCAGTCAGTCTAAAATACTTTAGGGAAATAATTCAAAAAAATTATTTCAAAACATCGCCTAAGTTTTACAAGTGTTCTTCCACTGCGAAACACGCTTTGACAACGTGACCAAGCCTGTCCACCTTGCAGGGAAGAGCCGGACAGAACCGGTATCGAATGCTGATTATAAAATCACGCCACCCTTCTGGTGTCCGTGCTGAAACTACTGACGTTGCCATGATACCGTGGAGCCAATAGCAGACACCCACGTTTGATTACGTGTGCTACTGCTGGAAGACTGAGAAGTGTTAGAATCAGTTCCTTCTCTCTCTTCAGTTTGAGTTCTCGTACAGAACAGACGCACTCCAGTGGCTCAGCGTCTGTGCGGGGCGAACGGCCGCAAGCCGTCCGCTCCCGCCTAGCGGCTGTTCGGCATCAGCCACCAACTGTGTGAACCATTACCGTAATCTTTCCCATTTTTCTAATCCTCTAACTTAGACTGGCACTCACTCATCACATCCGTACCCAGGGCGAGTCCCGATATGTTTCCCGTATTTCAGAATATACGAAGTATTAACTTGCATCCTTTTGTTATTTGCCATGCAGCCACTATTTCCTAGGGCGCCCACAAGCCTTCACCGCTCCGCCATCCATCCTGACAACGCCCCCAACCCATTTTCTTTATGCAGCACTGGGATGGGTTGTATAATTTTCCTATCATTCGTAGGATAAAGATCTAGTGCTGTACAAAAGTCTGCTACCCGACCGGTAATCGAACCCGGGCCTCCCTGCGTGGCAACCCGCCAGGTTAAGTACTAGACTACGGAGGTGGACATTTCGTATTATAATACTTCACCATACTAAAAGATTCCAAACACCAACCCGAAAAATTGTTGGGTTCCACTTTCCCTCTCAGCCCCCACACGCTCCTCCTTCCCCAAATTATTTCGGCTTTCGGTGTTAATTGGCCTCGGTGGAGTGGCCGAGTGTTCCAAGGCGCATAGCTGCGGAGTCCGCCGCTCGCTCGCCGTCGGAAGTTCGAGTCCTCCCACTGACATGGATGTGTTTGTTGTGCTTAGCACACGTTAGTTTAAGTAGTTTGTAAGTCTACGGACTGATGACCAGAGTAGTTAGGTCCCACAGATTAATTGATACCAATTCTGTCAGAGTTATTTTCAATTCAGGCCCACATACTTAGTCCAAAATGTTCAAATGTTTGTAGAACTTATGGGACTTAACTACGGGGTCATCAGTCCCTAAACTTACAAACTACTTATGAACTAGCTAAGACTAAGGACGGCACAAATATCCATGCCCGAAGGGGGATTCGAACCCCCGACCGTAACGGCCGTGCAGACCGTGACTGGAGCGCCTCAGCCCCTCGGCCAACGCGGCCGGCATACGGGGTCCTCCATGTCTTCTGTATTAACTCCGATTTATTCTTCTATCACGACACCACACCCGTTATCCTCCCTCACAGTCGCTTTCATAGTGTTTTTTCTACCCATCTGCTCCTCTTCGTCTGCGCAATTCCCATTGAATTTTTAATTTTTACACCTTGGCTTTTCATTTTATGAAAGTTTTTTTTGAATTCTCTGTGTAGTGAGTCCCGCCTATCGTGTCCTTGTCCTTGTCTTCACATTCATCCTGGTGCCATTTCAACTAGACTATCCTGCAATTCTTATTTATTCTCTTACGAGGGAGTTGTATTTCTGTATTCCAGAACTTATCTGAACATTTTTGTGCTAATTTCTTTCGTCGCTCAGTTGAAGTATTTCTGCCCTTAGACATAGTTACATCGCAGTAACCACTTTGTTTGCAGCTATGTTATACTTTGTAATATAACAGTAATTTTAATGTAGTTTCATTTTATCATTGTTAGTAGCTTAATTCCCGCTGCTTCGCAAGCGTAAAGTAGATGGTATGCATTGGTTGTTTCCACCTCTAAACATAAATGTTCATAGATTTAGCTTTAAAAAGCTTTCCAAATCTTTTTGATACAGCTTGTCACCCCCTATTACACCACTGATGGCAGAATTCAAAACATCCCTAAACACATAAAAAAATCCAACCATGGTCGTAAATCCAAATTTTCGCATTTCTAGCATCAAAATATATTGGCACCCTTAAAAGATTTTACCTTATTTCACCCATAATGGTTGAAGTTCCCAAAATACCGAAACACGTGTTTTTTAAAATTCCAACAAAAAATTTAGATCACGCGTATTGTATCTCCCCCCCCCTATTTAACCCCCCTTCGGGATGGGAATATCGAAAAATCGCTGATGCATAAAGTGTAAGATTAACAACGTCTACAAATTTCAAGTTTCTATCGTCTGTAGATTCACTTTTCAGTGCCGTATTCTGTCTTTCGGAAACGGATCGAGAACGCGAAATTTCTTTCTTACGCATTGACATCTTTCTTCATAGTTTTACTTTTCAAACTGTAAAATGCACTTAATTTTCTTTATTCGTACGCTTGTAGCAGAAAAATAATTGAAGAATGTGCATCACGTTTCGCTGTATATAACCTTCGAATTTTATATAAGCTGACGACTTTCATCCACAATATCTTCCACCTCTTATAGCTATCGACACGGAACTGTTATGGTTTACAACGGGAGTCTTTGTAGTACAACATAGAGAGATGAAGAGCAAAATATTGATACCCACATGTAGAATTTTATATAAGTAGGTAACTTTCAACTTCTATATCTTCCCATTATCGTCATCAACCCTAACCATAGTGCACAATGAGAGACTGATACCTACTACCACATATAAACACTATTCGTTTGCGATGTGTAGTTTTGGCTGCAGAGTGAAATATAGGCACAAACACCTCAATTTTTATATATATTAATATTTCTACATGACCACGGCGCAAAAGCGAATATAGCATATATTTTGGGGGATTGGGAAGGGAGGGGAGGGCATTTTAATGTAAGTTTTAAACAGATACCTGTAATATTTTCCATCAAATTTTCGACTGATTTTCAGAGCATAATTTGCGCTGAAGCACCTTTTACTTACCGAATTGAAGCTTTTCTCTTTATTGTTGAGTGGTATATTCCAAAACTTCATTTAATATACATGAATTTGTAGCAATAAACATTTCCAACAAATATTTTCTTAATCCACCCCCTTGAACCACATACATTGCCGAGGTGGGGTGGCTTGCGTGCCTCAACGATGCAGATAGCCATACCATGGGTGCAACCACAGTGGAGGGGTATCTATGGAGAGGACAGACAAACGTGTGGTTCTTGAAGAGGGGCAGCAACCTTTTCAGTAGCTGACTGAGCTGGCCTTGTAACATCAGCTAACATGGCTTTGTCATGCACTTACTGCGAACGGTTGAAAGCAACGGGAAACTACAGTCGTTACTTCTCCCGAGAACATGCATCTCTACTGTATGACTACATGATGATGGCGTCTTCTTGGGTAACATATTCCGGAGGTAAAATAGTCCCCCATTCGGATCTCCGGGCGGGGACTACTCAGGAGGATGTCGTCATCAAGAAAAACAAAACAGGCATTCTACGGGTCGGAGCGTGGAATGTTCTAACACTTAATCGCGTACGTAAGCTAGAAAATTTGAAAAGAGAAATGGATAGGTTAAAGTTAGATATGGTAGGGATTCGTGAAGTTCTGTGGCAGAATGAACAGGATTTCTGGTCAGGTGGATACAGGGTTACCAATACAAAAACAGTTGGTGGTAACGCAAGAGTGGGTCTGATAATGAATAAGAAAATAGGAATGCGGGTAAACTACTATGAACAGCATAGTGAACGCATTACCGTAGTAAAGATAGGCACGAAGCCAATATCTACCACAGTATTGCAAGTTTATATGCCAATTAGCATGGCCGATGATGAGATCGAAAAAATGTATGAGGAGACAAAAGAATTCGTTCAGAAAGTTAACGGAGACGAAAACTTGTTTGGGATGGGGGACTGGAACTCAGTTGTAGGAAAGGGAAGAGCAGGAAATGTAGTAGGTGAATATGAACTGGGAAAATGGAATGAAAGGGGAGATTGCTTGGTAGAATTTTGCACAGAGCACAATTTAATAATCACAAACACTTGGTTTAATCAACATACAAGAAGGATGTATACATGGAAGAGGCCAGGAGACACAGGAAGGTACCAGATTGACTTTATAATGGTAAGGAATAGATTTAGAAACCAGGTTCTAAACTGTAAGACATATCCAGGTGCAAATATAGAGTCTGACCATAACTTACTGGTTATGAACTGAAGATTAAAAAGAGACTGCAGAAAGGAAGAAAGATTAAGAGATGGAACCTGGACAAATTGAAGGAACCAGAGGTGGTTGAGAGTTTCAGAGGGAGCATTAGGCAAGGATTTGCTGAAAAGGGGAAAAGTGATACTGTAGAAGAAGAATGGGTAGCTCTGCGAGATAGGTTAGTGAAGGCTGCAGAGGACCATATAGGCAGAAGGACAAGGCCTAATAGAAATCCCTGGATAATAGAGGACATACTGAACTTAATTGATGAGAGGAGAAAATATAAAAATTCAGCATGTGAAACAGGAAAAAGGGAGTACAAACGGCTGAAAAAAGAGATTGACAGCAAGTGCAGACTGGCTAAGCAGGAGTGCCTAGAGGACAAATGCAGAAACGTGGATAATGCATAAATAGGGGAAAGATAGATACCGCCTCCAGGAAAATAAAAGAGATATTTGGAGACAAGAAAAGCAGCTGTATGAATATCAAGAACTCAGACGGAAAACCAGTACTAACCAAAGAGGGGAAAGCTGAACTGTGGAAGGAATATATAGGAGGCTTATACAAAGGAAATAAACTTGAAGGCAGTATTCTAGAAATGGAAAACGAAGTGGAGGAAGATGAGATAGGATATATGATACTGCGAGAAGAATTTGACAGAGCGCTCAAGGACTTGAGTCGAAACAAGGCCCCTTGAGTAGATGATATTCCCTATGAACTGCTGATTTCGTTAGGAGAGCCAATCGTGAAAAAATTGTATCACCTTGTATGCAACATGTATGAGACAGGGAAAATACACTCCGACTTCAAGAAGAATATTGTAATTCCAATTCCAAAGAAAGCAAGTGCTAACAAGTTTGAAAATTGCAGAAGTGGAATCTGACCTCAGGGAAGATCAGTTTCGATTTAGCAGAAATTTAGGAACACGGGAGGCAATACGCACATTACGACTTATCTCAGAAGATAGGTAAAGGAAAGGCAAACCTACATTTTTAGCATTTGAAGATTTGCAGAAAGCTTTCGACAATGTCGACTGGAATACACTCTTCCAAATTCTGAAGGTATCAGGGGTAAAATATAGGGAGAAAAGATTTATATTCAACCTATACAAAAACCAGACGGCGGTTATTAGAGTAGAAGGGCAAGAAAGGGACGCAGAGGTTGGGAAGGGAGTAAGACAGCCTTTCCCCAATGTTTTCAATCTGTACATTGAGCAGGCAGTGAAGGAATGGAAGCAGAAATTTGGAGAGGGAATTAATGTTCAGCGAGAAGAAATAAAAACATTGCGGTTTGCCGATGACATAGTAATTCTGTCAGAGACCGTAAAAGATCTGGAAGAGCAATTGAATGTGATGGACAGTGTCTTGAAAGGAAGATATAAGATGAACATTAACAAGAGTAAAACGAAGGTAATGGAATGCAATGTCAGAAAATCAGGCAATGCTGAAGGAATTAGATTAGGTAATGAGAGAATAAATGTAGTCGATGAATTTTGTTATTTGGGTAGCAAGATAACTTCTGATGGCCGAAGTAAAGAAGATATCAAAGGCAGACTGGCTGTGAGAAGAAAAGCGTTGCTAAAGAGAAAGCGAAACTTGTTAACATCCAATATTAATCTAAATGTTAGAAAGTCCTTTCTGAAAGCATTTATCTGGAGTGCAGCATTGTATGGGAGTGAAACGTGGACGATAAGGAGTTCAGATAAAAAGATGATAGAGGCTTTTGAAATGTGGTGCTAAAGATGAATGATGAAAATTAGATGGGTAGATCATGTAACTAAAGAGGAGGTGCTCAACCGAATCGGGGAGAAAAGGAGTTCCTGACATATCGTGACTAAGAGAAATGATAGATTGGTTGGACACATTCTGAGACATCAAGGAATTGTCAACTTAGCATTAGAAGGAAGTGTGTGGGGTAAAAATCGTAGAGGGAGAACGAGGGACGAATACAGAAAGCAGATTCAAAAGAATGTAGGTTGCCGAACATATTCTCAGATGAAGAGACATACACAGGACAGGCTAGCGTGGAGAGCTACATCAAACCAGTCTGCGGACTGAAGACCACAACAACAACATTTTATTAATTGGATCCTACTCTTTTCTTTTTAAAGAACCAACAGTAATTTAATGAACATATTAAATAGGGTGGATGGATGGATGGATAGGAGGTTTCGGGCGCTCGACAACTAGGTATTCAGCGCCCGAAAAAGTTTAAGAGCGTAACATGCGAGAAGAGTGAACAGTAATGAAACCGACAACAAGATAATGAAGAGCAGTCCAGCAAGTAATGTGCAGATGAAGTAAAATAAAAAAAGTTAATGTTAGAGGTGAAGTTGAGAATAGTATCCCAACATAATAAATATACAGTCTTAATATCTCATTAACTTAGTTCTTTAAACAAGTTTTCAAAATCAATATCTCTGTGCCTAATGGACGTAATTACTGTATGGCAAGGTACTTGTTTTAGATCAAAATATAATTCAACTAGAAGGTATCTAATAAAGTTTTGAAACTTTTTTTGACATTAGAAACATTAATTTACAACAGGTCAACAATAAAACATTACTCAACAGCCTGGCTCCCAGAAAAACAGCTCAATACGGCCCCACAGTTAAACTGCTCTCCTGGTTTGTTCCTTTTCAAGTTATCTAATGGACCTTTTACAGTGCATTAAGAGACACTTGAACATAATACCAGTAACACCGAATTAGTTACCAGAAGCAACTGATATTTATATAATAAACCACACTTATGTAAAAAAACTGCAGATAAAACTAGATAAAAAATGGAAAAAAGGCAACTTATATTCATATAATAAACCACACATATGAACAAAACTGCAGATAAAGCCAGACAACAGATGAAAAAAAAATTCAGAATTAAAATTGACGTGACTGGATAATATCTCTATTGAAACTTGACAATAGTAGGAACAGAGTATTCGAATTTGAAATGTAGCCAAGGCGAGTGAGCAATATGATAGGCACGATCATTCTCAACATATCTTGGGCGCAATTTAGACCAGAAGCCAATTGAAATAACACAGATATTAAACGGAAGTAGAGGCAAAAAATTAAAATTTATGCCGCGGTCGGGATTCAAGCGCGGGACCCACTGCTTGCAAGTCACCAGCTAGCAAGAGCCATGAATACGTCGACACCTCGGTGGCATTCCCCCGCAATATCAGTAACGATTGCGAGTGTCACAACTCTCCAGGCAGATTTTTCGAACACAACACACGGTCTGGGCCAGATCTTATAGACACTGACAGAAGACGCCCCAGGCACACGCAATCCTTTGGCCGTGGTTCCAGCAAGGCTACAACACTGAAGACAGCTAGCTGACCGCTGCAGTGCCTGCAGTGCCACCACGTCTTCCCGGCCTGAACTGCGGGCCGCGGCCACTGTCCAAAAACCCCCACTGCCACGACGCCTCCAACGGCCATCGTAGAGAGCCTGTATAGCAGGTACACTGCAGTTCACCGCCCCCCGCTACCGTGTGTCGGCAACGGAGCGAGAGAGAGAGAGCTGCGGAAAGAGTGAGACCGCACAGCACTGCTCTGCGCTGGACTGTCCCGCGGTCACATCCAACGTCAACGAAGTAACAGAGGACGCACAGCTCTGTAATGTGTCCGAAGACCGTAAAACCAGCAAACCATTTACAATAACAATTAGTGTTTGTGTGGCAGAATCACTAGTCGGCCGCTAGGATTTTAGAATTTCTTGGTATTTCTGGTACGTGAAGTTCAGAACTTAAATAACAATCAGCCAAAGCCATTCGACGCAACTCTCAAAAGGTCTGGAGAAAATCGACTTTGAAGTTTTGCAAAATACACGTGAGTACCAATAATTAAAGTGGTCCTAGCACCTGTCGGGGTAGCTAAGGTGGTAGCGTTCTGGGTTTCGAATGCCATTGTGACAGAATAGTTTTAGAATTCACTTATATAAAACGTTTTAGGGTCCGAAATGCCACATGTTGTATCAGTTTTTGTTTAGGTGTATGTAGACGAGCTGAAAACCTTGTCGTCACGTAAAAACATGGTAGAGTAGCTTAGCTGCTTGGAAAGTCATTAGTACCTACGGAGATACTTTCCAGAACCAGTGTCATAGCTCTTCACAAACTGAACAATGAACGACTACCGTCGTCAACTAATATTTAAGCCAATACTGTAGAAAATGTAACGTGTTTTTTATTGAAACCATTATTATTAAAAACCTTCTATAAAAGATAGAAAATCAAGAATAAACGAATAAACGTGCACTTTCCGTAGAAATTGTCATTAGATATTGAAATTATTTAAGTATTAGAAGCCGGCCGCGGTGGCCGAGGGGACTGAGGCGCTTCAGTCATGGTCTGCACGGCCACTACGGTTGGGGGTTCGAATCCCCCCTCGGGCATGGATATTTGTGCCGTCCTTCGTATAAGCTAGTTGATAAGTAGTTTGTAAGTTTAGGGACTGATAACCCCGTAGTTAAGTCCCATAAGCTTAACAAACATTTGAACAGAATCACTATGCGAAGCTTTAGAAGATATCCAATACACGAATCGAAGAAAAACTTTGTGACATAAATTTGATTTTGTTAGTATTGTACATGCACACTCGTCATTTATACAGTAGGCTTCTTTTGAAAGATATATGTTTCTTAAATGAACTAGTATCATAAATGTGCTATTTTAAAAATAATTTATATTTAATGTGATTACGTAGAGTTTCCCGGCGTATTAATTGTTGATATTCATGTCGGGTTTCCAGCCGGATTGTAGAGTCATCGTGGCACAATATTTCTGCGGACAACCTGGCCCCCATCTTCAGGTGATATGGATGCTGCTGAGTCTCGTAGGAAACTGAAGTCTTGCTGTGATCGGCGGCCTTATATACGCTGCGAAGTACTAACGGCGCGTGCGCCAGAGAGTCGTGCTTCGTCCTCTGCCGCAAGCAGCCGGTGCAGCGCCTCAGTGGAGAAAACTGGCAGGAAAGATGTATCGCTTACATGTGATAGTTGTCACAGGTGGAGAAAAGAGTGCGCTGTTTTTTAAGATTAGACAAAACCGGATTCCACCCTTATCTCTATTTATTAAATCGTCCGCCAAACTAATCTCAGTAGATTCCTATAAAATGCATTCCCAGTAGCGAGACGCAGAAGCAAGTACACGTGTTTCGTCATACTTAATTCTGTGTTCTTCGGTTAGACAATGCTCCGCTACTGCAGACTTGTAAGGTTGTAACAAACGTGTTTGTCTGTGGTGCTCAGTGCATTAGGCCCATATCACCTGATGATGGCGGCCAGGTGGTCCGAAGAAATATTGTCAAGATGACTAGACGATCCGGCTGGAAACCCGACATGAATATCAACAATTTATATTTAAGGCTACAGATTCTCTTCCTTACAAGTAAATACTTTTTGTTCAAAAATGTTCAAATGTTTGTAAATCTTATGAGACTTAACTAAGGGGTCATCAGTCCCTAAACTTACAAACTACTTATGAACTACTTACGAACTAGGACGGCACAAATATCCATGCCTGAGGGGGGATTCGAACCCCCGACCGTAGTGGCCGTGCAGACCGTCACTGAAGCGCCTCAGTCCCCTCGGCCACCGCGGCCGGCTATTTTTGTTAAAACACAACTAAAAACTAACAAAAAAGATTTGTTGTGAGTGTATTTTCCCCCATTTCCTCTTTAAAGATGCTAGCACCTTTCGTGAGCGAGTCGTTCTGACGGGCGCAATACTTCCCCCCACCACTGCAATGCCTGAAGCATGTGTGGGAGTAAGATGGCTGTTAAACGCTGCAAGGGGGAAACGAAGGAACGCATTTTTTGCAACAGAATGAGGCTACTAAGTGGAGATGGCAATGTCGTAGAGAGCTTTTATAATCGGGATTTTAGCACCAATATATATTTGCTACCTTTTTCATTTGCCAATGCAATAACTTTATTCTTTAATGAAATAAGCACATTAGGCAGTATTGATGTGATTAGCAGTAATACATATCGTTCTGCATCTTCCTGCTCGCTACGCTGCCCCACACGCCGCCCGCGGGGCGGTGTTTGGCCATGCCTGCTACAAAGGAAGAGGGTGGCCAATCGGCCGGTGGCCGCCATGTTTTTGCCAGGTTGCGTGCGTTTAGACAGCCACCCAAGAAAACCAGCAACCACTTGACAGTTCAAATAAGGCAGCAGTTCGACGTATGAGACCAAAGCAGATCTAGCTTAATAGGTATTTGAAGCATGTATCATTCGTGTACGTTTATATACGCCTAATAATTTTGTGAGCCAAAAAATGTTATAATAACATCGACAATTGACATTTGATGAATAAGAAAGGGAGACGTTACATGCCACGTATGTCAAAGAAAATTATGTGATTTCATATATTTCTTCCTCGATATCCATCGCTGAAGTTAGTAAACTCTTATCTCTTTCCGCCCACTTATAATGGATGTTGTGTGTGTTCCTGTGATTTTCTACACTGGAGAATACTGAAAACGTCATACTGTACGCACTTTTAGGACCACTGTACCACAGAAAATCGGAAAAAAACGCACTGACGTGTTTTACGGCCCCCTTTAGATTTGTAGTTTTATAAGTTTTTGCAAACATTTTGGACCAAAATAATAATAAATTAATTAATAAGAGTGAAACGCTTTTAGGGAAAAAATTTAGCTAGTTTCGGGTTTTGAACCACCGACCTTTCGCGTCACAGTCCAGCACCTTGCCCACAACGCTGCGGCCATAAATCAATACACGAGTTCTTTAATCTCATACTATTGATGGCCGTTGTTAAATGATGTTAATATGGCATTTGTAGACATTAGATTATCATTTATCGTACGAAGAACGATGTGTTTTTGTTAATTCCTCAGTGTGCCTTTGCTTTGAAATGACAACGTGTAAGTTACAATAAGAAAATCATCAAATACGCGAGGAATGTCACGTGACATATCCGAACGGCTGGTTTTCGTTAATTCAATGGAGGGTGTCAAATCGTTATTTTTGCAAATATGTCTCAAACGATACGAGATATGAAAAAAACATAAGGTTGCTAGTTGTAGAGAATTTTCTCCTTTACCAATTAGGTTATTCAAATTGCAATTACAATTAAATTACAAACGCCTTTTTTTGTTTTACTACCGTATTTTTTGTCCTAAAAATTTGAAAATAGGAGGTTCTGGTCTCTGGCGGCCTACAATCATGTCTGTAAAATTTGGTGCTGCTCGGTTGAACCGTTCGTCTTTAAAACAGGGAAAACGTTACGGACAGACAGACATACAGACGGACAGATAGACATACATCCCAAAATCGCAAATTTTTGCAAATACGAGATATGAAAAAAACATAAGAGAACAAAGTTGTAGAGAATTTTCTTCTCTACAAATTCGGTTATTCAATTTTCGTGTCAGACGAATAGTTAAGCCGTTATTTTCATTTAAATTTCGAGCTGTCAAAAGACGATTCCAAAGGCCCACTTTTAGTGTTAATACCGTAACCTAAAGTGGGCCAATGTTAATACTTTTGACACAGCAGAAGCTGACTCAAAATAGGTAACTGAATATCCACGAGCCAATAGTTCCGCACCTTTGATGTAACATTTTGTAGTTGTGATCTTCAGACTGCAAACTAGTTTGATGCAGCTCTCCACGCTACCCTGTCTTGTAAAAGCCTCTTCATCTGAGAATAGTTACGGCAAAGCAATATACATCTTTTTGAATCTGCTTACTGTAGTCGTCCCTCGGTCCCCCTCTACGATTTTTACCCCATACACTACCTTCTAATGCAAAGTTGACGATCTCTTCATATCTCAGAATGTGCCCCACCAACCTATCCTTTCTCTTAGTCAGGATATGCCAGAAACTCCATTTCTCCCCATTTCGGTTAAGCACCTCCTCATTAGTTACGTGATCTACTCATCTAATTCTCATCATTCTTCTGTCACACCACATTTCAAAAGCTTCTATCAACTTTTTATCTGAACTCCTTATCGTCCACGTTTCACTCCCATACAATGTTACACTCCCGACAAATGCTTTCAGAAAAGACTTCCTAACATTTAAGCCAATATTTGATGTCAACAAATTTCTCTATTTCAGAAGCGCTTTTCTTTTCATAGCCATTCTGAATTTTATATCTTCTTTACTTCGGCCATCAGAAGTTATCTTACTATCCAAATAACAATCATCTAATACTTTCATTGTCTCATTGCCTAATGTAATTCCTTCAGCATCGCCAGATTTTCTGACACTAAATTCCATTTCGTTCGTTTTACTCCTGTTAATGTTCATCTTATACCTTCCTTTCAAGACACTGTCTATTCCAATTAATTGCTCTTCCAAGTCCTTTGCTATCTCTGACAGAATGTCATCAGCAAACCACAAGGTTTTTATTCCCTCTACCTGAACTTTAATTCCCTCTCTAAATATCTCCTTGATTTCCTTCACAGCTTGCGCAATGTACAGATTGAACAACTTTGGGGAAAGGCTACAATCCTGTCGTACTCCCTTTACAACCACTGCAACCCTTTCGTGCCCCTCAACTCTATTAATTGCTGTCTGGTTTTTATAGTTGAACATAACACTTCGCTCCCAATGTTGTACCCCTGCTACTTTCAGAAACTGAAAAATTTTATTCCAGACAACATTGTCACTAGCTTTCTCCAGATACACTAATGCTAAAAACGTAGGTTTCCCTTTCCTTAATGTACCTTCTAAAATAAGTCGTAATGTAATTATTGCCTCGCGTGTTCCTACATTTCTCCTAAATCCAAATGATTTGTAACCATTTGTTTGCACTTGCTTTCTTCGTAATTGGAATCACTATATTCTTCTTGAAATCTGAGGGTATTTGCCTGTCTCATACATCTTGCAAAACCAGGTGCAACAATTTCTTCAAGGCTGGCTCTCCTAACGTTAATACCAGTTCAGACGGAACATCATCTACTCCAGGGCCTTTTTTCTACTCAAATCTTTTAGTGCTCTGTCAAATTCTTCTCGCAGTATAGTATCTCCTATCTCATCTTCCTGTACTTCGTCTGCCAAATCTAGACTACTGTCTTCAAGTTTATTTCCTTTGTACAGGCCCTCTATATATTCCACCTTTCAGCTTTCCCTTCTTTGCTCAGCACTGATTTTTCGTTTGAGTTCTTCACAGTCATACCGCTGCTTTTCTTTTCTTCATATGTACTCTTATTTTCATGTAGGTGATACCTATCTTCTCCGTAGTTATACATTCATCTACGGTCTTGTATTTTTTCCTCAAGCCATTCCTGATTACCCAGTCTGCACTTCCTGTCAACTTCATTTTTCAGAGGTCTGCACTCCTTTTTGCCTGCTTCACTTGATGCATTTATATATACTCTTCTTTCATCAATTAAGTTTATTATCTCCCGTGTTATCAAAAGATTTCTATTAGGCCTTGTCGTTCTGCCTATATGGTCCTCTGCGGCCTTCAATACTCCGAGCTACCCATTGCTCGTCTATTGTATTACTTTCGCACTGGCGAATGCTCCTTCGAAAACTCTCAACCACCTCTGGATCGATTAATCTGTCCAGATTCCATCTCTTTAATTTTTTACCTTTTTGCAGTTCATAACTAAAAAGTTACGGTCAGCGTCTATATCTGCCTCTGAATATGTCTTACAGTTTAAAACCTCGTTTCTAAACCTTTAACTTACCATTATAAATTCAGTCTGGTAGCTCCCAGGGTCTTCTGGTCTCTTCCACGTTTATAACCTTATTTCATGATGATTAAGTGTGTGTAATACATTTCTCCGATCTTCTCACCGTCGGCAGTGCTAGTGGGTACATAAACTACTGTGGTTGGTGTTGGCTTCGTGTCTATCTTTGCTACGGTAGTGAGTTCGCTATGCTGTTCACAGTAACTTACTCACATTCCTATTTTCCTATTCATTATCAGACCTGCTCCTCCGTTACCAACCACTGATTTTGTATTTACAACCCTGTACTCACCTGACAAAAATCTTGTTCCTGCTGCCACCGAACTTCACTTATCTCCAGCATTTCTAACTTTAACCTTTCCACTTCTCATTTCAAATTTTCTAACTTACCTACTTGATTGAGGGATAGAACATTCCATGCTCCGATCCGTAGAATGCCTCTACTGTTTTTCTTGATGATGATATCCTGAGTAGTCTCCGCCCGGAGATCCGAATGGGGGCCTATTTTACCTCCGGAATATTTTACCCAAGAGGATGCCATCATCATCATATATTCATACAGTAGTGCTGCATGTCCTCGGGAAAAGTAACGACTATAGTTTCCCCTTGCTTTCAGCTGTTCGCAGTAACTGCGTGGCAAAGCCAGCTTAGTAATCCAGACTGTTGCTCCTCTAACCACTGAAAAGACTGCCCCTCTTCGTGAACCACACGTTTCTCTGTCCACAGATACTCTCCGCTGTGGTTGCACCAACGGTACGGCTATCTGCATCGTTGAGGCACGCAAGCAACCCAACCTCGGCAATGTCTGTGCTTCATGGGGGAAAGAAGTGTTAATGAACGAACCCTCAATGAGCTAGTATGATCGATCAAGGTTATTGCATAAAACCACAATAAAGAGATGACCCAGACACAACAGAATAAATATTTCATAATTATCTTCAAAAGTGGAAAGCAAACATCGCAACATAACTATACATTTTATGATGACCGATTTCGTCTATGCCACCATCACCCCACCTTAGCAATATGTCTTTGATTCATGGGGATAGTCACGTTACATACCGTAGCGAATTATAGCACATTATAGCACAAAGAATACCCAACAATACACAAGGGCGAGATGCCAGTAGGATATGCGTTGATTTCTTAAAACATATTCTGTAGCAAGTGGAAAAAATCGAAATCATGAACTAATAAAGAGCTAGATCTGAAAGAATTAAAAAGTGTTGAGAAAAAAAAAAAATAAAAAAATAAAAAAAAAATAAATAAATAAATAAAATAAAAAAACTAACAGAAGGTCCTAATTCATAGCATTTATGTTGGCCAAAAAAGTAATAAATAAATAACGTCTGTATTATTAAATTGTTATGTTTAATTATTTTTGAACTAAATTGTGTTAATGCATAACAACAAATTGTAATAACCTTTGTAATATTAACTAAAGTAGTCCAACGAAGGCCATAAAATAAATAAGTAAAAAAAAGACGTAGATAATGTTGATAAAAGATCGCGATGGCGACCTTCAAATTACTAACTCAGTGCGAACCCTCTTACGTCCCTGTTTCTGACTTTCTTCATATAGTCGTCTTCAGTTGAATCTTTACAGTCGACAGCGGAACAACCACGCAGTTCACTTGACTGTCCCTAACGATTGTGTAATGCACATTATTAGTTACATTCAGTAAATCACCTCAAATCAACATTTAATTTTAAAAATTGCCACCAACTTCGGAAATTATCCTCTCAGACCAATAGCGTGTTTACCGATGTAAATTTGCGTAAGACAGAATCGTGAGAAGAAGTGAAAAAGTGCAACAGAACTTACCATACCACAACCTATAAATAACTGCACGTGAAATCGCTACCAGCAGCATTCAAGACACTATACAGTAGAGAAACATACATTGTAGTAATTCACATTCACAGAAAGCCCGCTAATTTTGGTAAAAACATGGCGTCATGGGCTCTCAGCCAATCAGCAGCGACAGCACTCATGGTCACTCTCTCCCTATACACGCTCTCTAGGTCAAATCACACCATCACGCCTTCTGGTGAGAAACTCTATCGTTCCAACCATGTAAGTCTGGCCAAAGATAATTAGTAACTAAGCCGGCAAGGAAGCTCCGGCACTACATAACGACAATAAATCATAAAAAATAGCTTTTTTCCTTTCATATTCATTATTTCGGGAAGGTGTGGGACAGGCCCACTACCGTCCTCCTTATTTACGCCCCTGACACAATGTGATTAAACTGGAACATTTCGTTGCCACCAAGTCTTTTCCGAGTAAATTATCTTATTTTGTGATACCCCACTGGAATAATTGCTATTACGATTTATTAATTGATTACTCTTTCTTTCTGATTATTACTGCCTGTCTCACATACCGATACAAATATTCCTTTATCGCCTTCAAACACGTCTGACTTTCTCCTCCCCCCCTCCTTTTTCCTCTCGATTATTATATACTGAAGCGCAAAAAAAAAAAAAAAAAAAAAAAAAAAAAAAAAAAAAAAAAAATTGTGTAGGGAAACCGCGGGCTCCCAGAAGTGCCGCAACACGACGTAGCCTGAAGCAGTGCTGGAGGCAGTCCGCACCGTGCATAAGAGTACGATGGGATGGGCGTCTTTCCTAAAGAACCCGTTGCATCACAGATACTCTTAATAATATTCACGTCTGGGGAGTTGGGTGGACAGCGTAGTTGTTTCAATCCAGAAGAGCGTGGAGATTGATTCCATATTCGTTCACTGTGCTCAGCGACTGCATTGTAATATGTAAATGATGAACAGCAACCAGTCGCTAATATTTATTTCTTAATGCATGTCTAAGTTTCGGTCGCTGTGCGCCCATTCTCAATTCTTAGAAAAACGTGATTTGAACCATATTGAACTTTTCTAGTGTGAACGTGATCTTCAGCATGAAGTATTACATATTTTAAGTCACATTTTTTAAATCATTGTGAATAGTCGCACAGGGAACAAAATCGAGATGTGACAAATGTCCCCCCGATTGCGGTTCGTCATACACACATTAGAAGAGTGTTCCTGGAGCCATTCTGTAGCTATTCTGGACATATGGGATGTGGCACTGTCCTGCTGGAATTTCCCAAGTCCATCGTATAGAACTGTAAAGATGAATGGATGCAGCTGATCAGATGAAGGAGAGCAGGGTGAGGTCTTGGGTTTCCTCCGGTGGCCATTTTGTTCCGCAACAGGAAGCGACGCCGTCTTGATGACGTCACTGTGACGCCCGATCACTACCCATGTGGCCGAAGATGGAGCAGGACATCTCACGACACAGTAGTGAATCCACTTTTCCTTAATACTTCCATGGATTCACTGGGTCGTCACATATCTGTTCATTTTTTGTATAAAATTAGAGAGGACACTCGGTTGACCGTGTTTACTGTCACCAACAGACCAGTCATCAAATGACCATCACAATGCGAAGGCGGCGTCGCTGGTGCTTACAGTCATCAACATGTGATTGGTGAGCTTAATGTTTTTAGGAGCCTTAGGCATCATTTCACTTTGGAGGTTTCTGCAGTTTATGGATGAAGTTTTTGACTGACTGTTGCTATTGTGTTGCTGTTGGGATTACGTTGGAAAGGAAGCTTTTCCTGAAGCTAATATAATAGCTTGGAAAATTTGGGGTATAACTGGTAATGCTGGACCTCTACAGAAACAATCATACGATACTGTTGTACCATATAAAACTATTAACAGAAGTAAAGTTGTGAGGACGGAGCGTGAGTCGTGCTGGCATAGCTCAATGGTAGAGCGCTTGACCGCGAAAGGCAAAGGTCCCAGGTTCGAATTCCGGTTCTGGCACACAATTTTAATCTCCCAGGAAGTTTCATATCAGCGCACACTCCACTGCACAGAGAAAGTTTCATTCTGAATATAAACCTAGTTGTTCTAACTTTGCGTGTGGCAGTCGCCAATGGTACAGTAGTGGCTCCGAAAGCCCATTGACTACATGGGATCAAAAATTAAACGGACGCCAAGCTGAAACAGTCTTACACGTTCATGGGGCCCTTCATCGATAATGCTGGTTTCCATTATTGTGTTGCCCCTCCTCCTTAGCCTTGATGACAGCTTAGTAGGCATACGTTCAATCAGGCGCTGGAAAGTTTCTTGATGAATGGCAAAACATTATTCACGGAGTGCTGCCCTGAGAACTGGTATCGATTTAGGTCGGTGAGGCCTGGCACGAGGACGGTGTTCCAAAACATCCCAGATGTGTTCTATAGAAGTCAGGACTCTGTATAGACTAGTCCACTACAGGGATAATATTGTCGTGTACCCACTCCGCCACATGTCGTGCATTATGAACATTTGCTCGATCGTGTTGAAATATTCAGTTGCCAGCCAAGAATTGCTCTTCTACAGTGAGAAGGAAGAAGGTGCTTAAAACATCAGTGTACGCCTGTCTGTGATAGTACAACGAGGGGTATCGAGACACAATTAATTGTCGTCAGGAGCCCAGCCTCGTATACAATTATATATATTTATATATTTTTGACGAGGCTGGGCTCCTGACGACTATTAATTGTGTCTCGGTACCTCATGGTCTGTTCTCCCTGATGCGGGAATACAATATTGTGGCTGCAAGCATTATAAAATAAAAAGGCTGTGGTATATGAAAGAGACAGAGTGGAGAATGGAGATTTACGTGTGGAGGGAGACGTGCAGGGAAGAGTCCTCTGCAGTCGGGATGGTCACTGTGTCCTCGGTGGCGGAGTGGTCAACGCGTCTGCCTAGTAAGCAGGAGATCCCGGGTTCCAATCCCAGCCGGGCACAAATTTTCATTCGCCCCAGTTTGGTATTTCATCTAAACGTAATACAGTGAAGCCATAACATCGCAAATTGCGATTTATTTCACTCTCAACAACGTTTTTCCACTGTTCAACCGTCGAATGGCTCTTTACACCAAACGAGGCGTCGTTTGGCACTGATATGCGTGGTGTGTGGCTTATAGGCAGCCGCTGGTCTGTGAATTCCAACATTTCTTATCTCCAGCATGTCTTAGTACTTTGATGCAGTCCTGCAATTCCTGTGATGGTTTGGATAGAGGCCTGCCTGTTATATTTTACGACACTTGAGTCCCTAAGCAGTCGGTCAGATGAATCGATGGCTTACACTTCATAGCACTCGATTCCCTGGCATGTTCTAAAGTCGGTAAGTCTGTTACAGAACTCCAACAGTCTTCTACATCAACTGATAACCGGCGAGATGTCGATTGCTGTGTAGCTCCTGTGTAGCTTCTGCGCTATAACTAACCATGACGCAGAGGAAGTATCTAGGAGGACTTACATTCCTGCACACCGGAACTCCAGCGTTCCTAGGAAACACGCTTACTTGCCAGTAGACCAAGAGTCAGAGCATATCACGGCAACACGACAACCATCAAGGCGGAGCGGTATGAAGATGATGTGAGACAGCAATTAGGGTGGGGACCGAGAACCACCCGTCCAGACGCGTGAATCTCTCATTCCCACGTTCCAGAGTACTTCCGTACGGTTCCACAACAAACGGCGTGGCAGCAGGGCACCTACCTCCGTCCGCTGAACTATTGGGGACGCAGTTGCACTGTCAGCGCACAGTTCGTCGAAAGGCCGCCGACGTCGTCGACCGGTTGCCTGGAGTACGCAGCCATGTGTACTGCTTCAGAATAAATGTTTTTCTGAACAATATTCTTTCATTAAGCCAATGGCGGCACCAGAACCGCAACTACCTCTTTCTGCAGGGCTTACCGTGGCTGTTAAGAGTCTGGCCTCCTGACTAATAACCAGCTCTTTAACGCCACCTGAGTGCACGCCCACCAAGGGGTGCGCCAGCAACAGCTCGGCCCCAATCAGTATTCAGTGCTAAATAGCCATCTCGCTGCCTGCCTCCCTACAGCTCGTTTTACCAAGGACAACAGCTAACAACCGCTACCACTATCAGTTCCCGCCCTGCCTGCCTATGCACGTCCGTCATTTGGCAAACTCTCCTTGTTTAGGACGTATTAATTCTGAGATCCACTCCTTCTAGAATTCTGACATCGTAGCTTTTCACTTCCATATCAAAACTTTGCTGTATGCGCTAGTCGTTACAATACAATTTTCTGTTGCTGTCATGTTAGCCTGAATGTCTTTTTACTTCACCAATATGACTGCATTGAGCATTTTATATTCTATTTCCAGATTTTCAAACATCGATAGTTCGTTAATTTTTGACATTCCTTGCTCCGACTTAAGAATGCTATCAGTTCTTCAGTTACACAATAATTTTCTCATGGCCAGCTCCCCCTTACCACTACCCTCGAAGAGATCCAAATGGGAGACTAGTCACAGTGGAGTGACACTTTTTCACGTCCTATGAATTCACATTATGTGTTTTTAATGCTGGGGTTTCCATTGCAACTTGTATCCTCTTGCCGTTGATCATTGCTGAGTCTTCCCCCTTTTCCCCTTTTAGGGACAATTACCCCCCCCCACCCCCACTCCGCAAAGAGATAGTGCGTGCCTCCTTACGAATGTCTGTTCCTTCGTCCTCTTTCACGAGGTCGTTGGCGGAATGTAGTTGACTTCTTATACTGGGAGTCTTCGGTCACTATTATTGCTTATTGTTAATCAAAATTTGAGCGTTGGCTTGTTTCGACCGTTGGACAGAGGACGCTCTGATTTCGAATAAGATATTACGCATCTAGATCATTGGTTCATGCACAAACTCCTAAAAAGATTCTGGTTACCCACTCCTAATTGCCGGATATTCTCTTCCACAGCTGATTTTCACTCCCATTCAAACTCGCAGCCATGGACCTATGTGAAACGTGCATTGGTTGTCAGGTTACTTCTTGAAGAAAAATTCACTCTGCATCGGAGTGTGCACTGATATGAAACTTCCTGGCAGATTAAAATTGTGTGGCTGAACCAGGACTCGAACCTGGGACCTTGGCCTTTTGTAGGTAAGCGATCTACCACTGAGCTATCCTAACACAGTTCACGATCCACCCTCACAACTTCAATTCTTCCAGTACCTCGCCCCCTACATACCAAACTTCACATCTCCTGCGAAATTTGCAGGTCTAGCACTTCTGGAAGAAAGGATATGGTGGAGACATGGCATAGCCACAGCCTAAGGGATGTGTCCAGACTTTAAATTTCACTGTGCAGCGCAGTCTGCGCTGATAAGAAACTTTCTGGCAGATTAAAATTGAGTGCCGGAACCGGGACTGGATCTGGGACCTTTGCCTTTAGCTGGCAAGCGCTCTACCACTGAGCTATCCCGACAGTATTCACGGTTCGTTCTGACAACTTCAATTCTGTCAGTACCACGCCTCCTAATTTCCAAACTTCACAGAAGTTCTCCCCTGGAATATACTCAGTAGTTGAGCGCTTGCCTGCGAAAGGCAAAGGTCCCAGGTTCGAATCTCGGTTCCGGTACACAATTTTAATCTGCCAGGAAGTTTCAAATCAGCGCACACTCCACTGCAGAGTTTCATTATGGGAATTTTTTGCTTGACCTGCATTCGAACCAGGATTTTCCACTTCCGGCCAAAGGCCGACTTAATCAATTTTTTTCTTAGTAAAATTAGATCTGTTGCGGACGAGTGTCCTATATTGGATTCCTGCAAGGGATCAAGCGTATTTTATGGTTAATTATTTTGTCAAGTAGGCTCAACCACATAGATCGTGTATAAAACACTAAAATATGACACCTTTCATGGGTCAAGCCCTCATCATCAGATAAAATGTAGAAGAATCTTAAAGCCCGAGACAATAAAAATCTAAAACGTAATTATTGTGTCGGGTTTAAAGATTCTTGTATATTTTATCTGAAGATGAGAGCTTGACCACTGAAACGATTCATATTTTAGTGTTTTATACACGATATATGTGGTTGAGCCTACTTGACAAAATAATTAAGCATACAACCGCGACCTCACACCCATTGTGGATATAATTAAGAGTATTTTATGCATCTGGACAGAAACTGACAATTGCCTGGCCGGTAGTTAATTGACATGTAAAGATGTGAACAACAAACGGAGATTGGTTGGCATGTAAAGATGTAAACAAGAGATTTACGTCTTCCGCAAAAATGTGTTACATGTATATGACTCAACTTGTTAACGACTGCTGTGGTAAAGTTTTAAATGCCACTTCACCGACCAGGTACTTGTCCGTTAACGATTGTATTCGTTGAACATGAAGGGGACGTGATGAATGAATCATTTGTTAAGACAAAGCTCCATTCGTAACACCCCGTTCAATAAGCTAAACACCGAGCTTTAAGTGCGAGTGCTAGGCAGCTGGGTACTGCTTTCGGCGGCTGGTCACAATGCCCTATTACGGCTGAAGAGTGGCGTGGCCACGGCGGAGTGTTGGCCGCGGTGCACCTCGGCGTATTGATTCGTCCCCGTTACTGCCGCCCCAGTGTCGTAAGCAGACTGAGGTGCCTTTTTACGATCGCACCGCGACAGCTGAAGGTCCTGCAAAGGCCGCCGCCTCTGATAGGTCGGAGGCTAAAGGTCACCCCGATGGCTGCGGTGTCCCCGCCGTCTGCGCACCCTGTCCCTCCCTGGCGTATCATAACACTCCCTGAGATCGTAGCGTCCCGTGTTTACGAAGAATGCAAGAGTTGCTGTTTCCACTCAAAACATACTGTGTCGATTTAGACCGTAGACTCTTTTTCATACCATTTGTTGTTATGCTGTTATGGTCTTCAGTCCGGAGACTGGTTTGATGCAGCTCTCCACCCTACTCTATCCAGAGCAAGCCTCTTCATCTCCTCATAAGAACGGCAACCCACATCCACTTGAATCTGCTTAGTATACGCGTTTCTTGGTCTCCCTCTGCGATTTTTACCCCACACACTTCCTTCCAATGCTAAATTTACGATTCCCCGATGTCTAAGAATGTGTCCTACCAAGCGATCCTTTCTTCTAGTCAGGGTATGCCAAAAATTCCTTTTCTCACCAATTCTGTTCAGTACCTCTTCATTAGTTATGCGATCCTCCCACCTAATCTTCAACATTCTTCTGTAGCACCACATTTCAAAAGCCTCTACTTGACCGCACTGTTTATCGTCCATGTTTCACTTCCGTACAAGGCGACATTCCACACAAATGCCTTCAGAAAAGACTTCCTTACACTTAAATTAATATTCGATGTTAGCAAAAATGCTTTCCTTCTCATTGCTGTTCTGCATTTTATATCCTCCGTACTGCGACCATCGCTCGTTATTTTACTACCCAAGTAACAAAACTCATCTACCACTTTCATTGTTTCGTTACCTAATCTAATTCCTTCCGCATCGCCTGATTTTCTAAGACCGCATTCCATTATTTTTGCTTTGCTCTTCTTAATGTTCATTTTATACGCTCTCTTTAACACACTGTCCATTCCATTCAACTGCTCTTCCATGTCCTTTGCTGTCTCTGACAGAATTACGATGTCATCAGCAAAACGCAATGTTTTTATTTCTTCCCCCTGAACGTTAATCCCTATTCCAAATTTTTCCTTGCTTTCCTTCACCGCCTGCTCGATGTACAAATTGAATAACATAGGAGAAAGGCTACAACCCTATCTTACTCCCTTCCCAACTAATGCTTCGCTCTCATGCCCTTCGAGTCTAATAACTGCGGTCTGGCTTTGTACAAGTTGTAAATAACTCTTCTTTCCCTGTATTTTACCCCTGCTGACTGCTAGTTGTAGGCAGATCAATATCGGTTACGAGATGAAATCACAAAATTGATATACACTAGATACGAGGGTTGGAACGTAAATAGTGGCAACTGTTTATTCACAACCCATACGAAAGCGTTACATGTTTGCACCTGTTACTGTCCAGCGTTGTGTAGAACCCCTTTTCAGCGATGTGGACGGCGTAGCTTGTTCTGATGATGGTGCGAATGGAGCGGTCTACTGTCTGTCGAATCTCTGGAACAGTTCTTAAGCTAATGCCAAGAAGTGGTATCTTTATCTTCGGAATCAAATAAAACTGGCAAGGACTTTATTCTGGTGGATTGTATGCTACTTTGCAGTACTATTGACCGAACAGAAAAATGTTCAAATGTTTCACTTTTGGGACTTAACTACGGGGTCGTCAGTCCCTAAACTTACGAACTACTTATGAACTAGCTAACTCTAAGGACGGCACAAATATCCATGCCCGGGGGAGGGGGGATTCGAACTCCCGACCGTAGTGGCCGTGCAGACCGTGACTGAAGCGCTGAAGTCCCCTCGGCTGGTGGACCGAACAGAGCGGCCAGAGCTAGCGCGGTATACGCCCGCGCACTGTCGTTGGAAATGATGGATGGGTTGCGCATAAAGTGTTGCCGCTTCTTTCGGAAAACTGGTCGCAGGTGATGCTCCAAAAGAGACGATAGGACGAACTGTGCAATACATGTGTGCCACAGGTTGCCGACCTTCGTTGTAGGCTTTTACCCAACGTGCTACAAGCCTGTTGAAAACTTTGATGTCACTGTCGTGCTGTACGACTTCTGGCGCATCCAATCTTGATCCAACTCCGTTGTTCCTGTTTCGAAACAGGACTCCTAAATATTTAGAGCTAGGATTGAACTTCTGCAGATTGCCACGATATTGAATTTGAGGAATTTAAGTGGTTTGTTGGTCACATGGAACATGCTGACATCTGTTTCTGTTATATTTGGTTTTAGTCTCCAGATTTTGCAGAACTTTTCGAGTCTCTGAAGATCTGTGAGTGCCGTTTTTGCTGCTGTGAAGTCACTGGACTGGGCTGTCAGTGCAAGGTCGTGAGCGTATAAGAGCGTTCTAGGAGTACTAGCTGGTCACCACATTATTATTTCATCTATGTAAACCTGTTCAGGCGGCAGCAACGTCACCTGACGAGAAATGACTGCTAATCACATAGCACAAGGTGCATGTAATACCAGTGAGAGAGCTGTCCATGTGTAGAATGGAGAAGGTGTGCGCTCTATCTGAATTTGAGTTCCGAGGCGGAAACTGTACGACTTGTTGGGTGATAAAGGATTTCTGTCGTGACTGTCACAATCAAGTGGTGAAACCAAGGAGAAACCACATTCAAAATTCTTGGGGTTTGCGAAACGCCCTGTTAACAGGACGTCGTAGGCTGGGAAAAGTGGTAAAACATGGCAGACTGCGAAAGTGGCAGAACTAAAAACAGACTTTAAGGACCGGCGCACACTTGTCGCAGAACAGACAGAGGAGTGGCAGAGTATAGGTGGCCAGCCTTCTATAACGCATGCTTTCCAATAGGACACCGCACACCTAACGCAGCCGACGCGTAGAGCAGGCGTTTCCTCGGTCAGGCCTGTGTTCGGTTGTCCGAGGCACACAGATTTCCTGCGCCCCTGTTCCACCTCTGCCGCAAAATGAAATTTCAAGTCATCCGATATACGACGAAAAACATTGTTTTATGTAGACGAATATAAGCACATTCTTCTCTGTATTTTCTCTCTAAGACTTTTACTTTTTCGTAACAAAATAAATAAATAAATAAATAAAAAGTCGTATTTGTGCGTCTTTCGCGCTAACGTAGTTTCCTCAATCGATTATACAGAAACTGTTCGGTAGAGAAAAAATATTTTTCTGTATCTTATAGCCAAGAGTGACTGCATGATATTGAAATGGCCGGCCGCGGTGGCCGAGGGGACTGAGGCGCTTCAGTCACGGTCTGCACGGCCACTACGGTCGGGGGTTCGAATCCCCCCTTGGGCATGGATATTTGTGCCGTCCTTAGTCTTAGTTAGTTCATAAGTAGTTTGTAAGTTTAGGGACTGATGACTCCGTAGTTAAGCCCCTTAAGATTAACAAACATTGGAACATTGGATATTGAAATGGTTTTCGTTGCCCATAGTTATTCTTATAATAAGAACTAAAGTACAACGCCGGATATATTTTGAAGAGTTTGCAGTGAAAAATGTAGTCACTGGGCACTCTGCCTGTGCTGCGTCAAGTGTGCGCCGGGCCTAATGCTGGAGTACAGAGTGGCTGAATACACAATGCTTCCAGCACTCCTAACGATGGGCCTCCGCAGCTGACGACACACGCTACTGCCAATGGTATCACCATGACATCGGTAACTACAATTGAAACGGGAACGTGATTTTCTACACTAGACGTTGGCGTAGTTGTACAGTCTTATGAATCACGATACCTTCATCATGGCGATGGGAGGGGAACAGCTCCTTGACACATTACTGAACCCCCAGAGGGCTCACGGTCTTTCATGAATACGAGCATTGCAATAAGTGGCTGTCTTCCTCCCTTCTTTCCTTCATGCAGTGCATTTCCGGTTCAATGCTTTCTGTTTCGACTTAGGTCTTTCAGGGCTCTGTCAAATACTTCTCTCAGTATATTATCCCCCATTTTAATCTTCACCTATTTTCTCTTCCCTTATTACAATTTTATCTGTAAGTACATTTATTTTGTAGATCCCATCTATATACTCTTTCCACCTTTCAGCTTTCCCTTCTTTGCTGAGAACAGGTTTTCCATCTACTTTATACTCATACAGCTCAGTATCTCCTATTTCATCATCATCTACATCCTCTTCCCTTCCTACAATATTCAAAAAAATGTTCAAATGTTTGTATAGTCTATGGGACTTAACTACGGGTTCATCAGTCCCTAAACTTACAAACTACTTATGAACTACTTACGAACTAGGACGGCACAAATATCCATGCCCGAGGGGGGATTCGAACCCCCGACCGTAGTGGCCGTGCAGACCGTGACTGGAGCGCCTTAGTCCCCTCGGCCACCGCGGCCGGCCCTACATTATTGTCTCGAAGTTCATTTCCTTTGTAGAGCCCCTGTATATACTCTTTCCACCTTTCAGCTTTCCCTTCTTTGCTGAGAACTAGTTTTCCATCAGTATCCTTAATATTCACAGAGCTGTTTTTATTATCTCCAAATGTTTCTTTTATTTTCCTGTAGGCGGTATCCATTTTTCCCCTATTTATACATTATTCTACTGACTTGCATTTGCCTTCTAGCCACTCATGCTTAGCTATTTTGCATTTCTTGTCAATCTCATTTCTTAGTCGTCTGTACTCCATTTTGCCTGTTTGATTTACTGCGTTTTTTTTATTTTCTCCTTTCATCAATTAAATTGATATCCAAAGCTGTTTTGTAGGTCATTCTAACTATTATGTCCTCTGCTGAATTTACTATTTCATTTCTCAACGTTACTTATTCCTCTTCTACTGTTTTATTCACCCCCCCCCCCTCTCTCAATGTTTGCCTAAAGCTTCCTCTGAAATTCTTAAGCAGTTCAGGTTCCCTCAATTTATCCAAGACCCATCACCTCATTTTCCTACACTTCTGCAGTTTTTTCAGTTTCAGCCTACAGTTCATGAGCAAAAAGTTATGGTCAGAGTCTGTATCTGCCACTGGGTATGTCTTACACTTTAAAACCTGGTTCCGAAATTATGTCTTACCATCTGGTAAATTCCGGTGTCTCCTGGTCTCTTCAACGTATTCAACCAACACCACCTAGAGAGAAGGCGTTACAACAGGCCGTGCCACGTCACACTGACCAGGCCGCAGCCTGCAATTGAATGGCTGGCCGCTGGGTCACGCCCACTGCCTCGTAGCGGGCAGCTAGTAAGCTGGCGGCCGCGACCTGGTCTGTGTGACGTGGCACGGCCTGTTGTACCGCCTTCTCTCTAGGTGGTGTTGATACAACATTCTTCCGTAATTCTTAAACCCGGTGTTTGTTACAACTAAATTGTGTTCCGTGCAAAATTCTTCCAGGCGGTTTTCTCTTTTATTTCTTTTGCACAGTCCATATTCACCCACTATCTTCCCTTCCCTTCCTTTTCCAGCTACCGGATTTCAGTCTCCCATCACAATTAAGCTTTCCACTCCCTTAACTAAATAATTCCCTTTACTTCCTCATAGATTTCTTCGATATCCTCATCATCGGCAGAGCTAGCTGGCATATAAACCTGTACTACTGTGGTCGGTGTTTGCTTCTTATCTATCTTTACTACGATAATGCGATCATTGTGTTGCTCGTAGTAGTTTACCCGCATTTTTATTTTCTTATTCATTATCAGTCCTACTCCTGTAACACCCCCCACTGATTTTGTATTTATAATCATGAATTCACCTGACCAGAAATCCTGTTCCTGTTTCCACCGAACTTCACTAATCCGCACTACATCTAATTTCAACATAGACATTTCCCTTTTTAAATTTTCTAATTTCCCTACCCGATTAAGGGATTTAACATTCCAGCTCCGATCCGTAGAATGCCAGTACTGTATTTCCTGATGATCACATCCTCCTGAGGAGTCCCTGCCAGGAGATCCGAATGGAGGACTATTTTACCTCCGGAATATTTTACCCAAGAAGACGCCATCATAATATATTCATACAGTAGAGCTGCATGTCCTCGGGAAAAGAAACGGCTGTTGTTTCCCCTTGCTTTCAGCCGTTCGCAGTAACTGTGTGGCAAAGCTACATTAGCTGATGTTGCAAGTCCAGGTAAGTCAATCATCCAGACTGATACCCCTGTAACTATTGAAAAGGCTGCCGCCCCTCTTCAGGAACCACACGTTTGTCTGGCCTCCTCTGCACAGATACCTCTCCGCTGTGGTTGCACCTACGGTACGGCTATCTGAATTGTTGAGGCACGGAAGCCACCCCACCTCGGCTATGTCTGTGGTTCATAGGAGAGGAGAGTTTAAATATGTGATTAAAATTTATCACTCTCTCTTAGATTGTCGTGAGGAATGGTCAAGAAGTTTCTGTGGTCTCGTAACGACCTAATAAGGACCATCACAACATATAAAGGAATTGTTATAAATGAAGAACTTTCATCCGATACTTTTGGATTTCAATGACTGGTTTCTAGAGTACACTATTTCCTTAGTCAGACCATTTAAAAATCCATACTGGAATGCATACAAGCATTCCATTGCATGTATTGCGTATCAACCAGTTACTTCAAGAGTTGTCGGCTACATCATGAAGTGACAGGTTGATACGCAATACAAGCATTGGAATGCTAGTATGCATTACAGTATTGATTCTTGAAGGGTCTGAAGAAGAGGATAGTGTATTTTCTAAACTAGTCATTAAAAAAAGTAACAGCCTTAGGTTATTCATTTATATCAATAATAGAACTCCGTCGTCCCAACACCCTTCAAATTAAGATGTATACACCAAGAGTAGAAAGAAATTTGTCAACACAGGGTTGTCGTAGCGAGAATGAAATTCAAATTTCCAAATGCACCAAGCTTAAACGAAAAATATAACGTAAAAATAGTTCAAAGAAGCGCAGCTCGCTTTTTATTATCGCGAAATGATGTACGAGTTGGGTGGAAATCATCGTTCCTCAGAAAATGAATATTAAATAGCCACAAAACTGCTGCGGAGACACTATGCAATGGAATCTAATAATGACGATGATAGCACACGTTGTTGACACACCTTCCTTCCCTCCGAGCAAATTAACTCGCCGGCCCAAGTCATCGACGAGCTCACAAGCGAAGGAAACACATTTACTCGTGAGTGAACGGCCGAACGTAACGGTGTCACTATGTTTTCAAAACAGGTATAACGGAGCTGGATAAAGATTGAATGTGGCAGAGGTCGTACAGCACGACAGTGTCATCAAAAGACGTCCGAGGAATCGGCATTGCCGTACATAACAGTGGCATGTTGGGTAAAGGCCTTCAACGATGGTTGGCAAACTCTGGTATACGTCTGACAGGTCGTTCTCGCGTCTCTGAAGAAGTACATTCTGTTGCCGCGTTACTGGACAGTGATCACGCCAGACGATTCATGAGCTCGCCCACGAAACCGGATTGGCGCATTCGACTGTGCTGCGCATCCTGAAGAAACGCTTGGCAATGAAAAAAATTCCATCACCATTGGTTCCGCATGAATAGACGGAAATGCAGATATGGATGTGTTGCGACGCTGCTCTCGCGCACCTGGAGCGTTATGAGCTTGAAGCAGAGGTTCTCTTAAGACGTATCGTAACATTGGATGAGCTATGGGACTCATCGTAAGAGCCAAAACTGAAATGAATTCCAACGAAAGGCGTCATTATGGTTCACCGCGAAAGTCGATAGTGCGTCGGAACCCCAGTATGGTGAAAGTTATGATTTTCGTGTACAACTGTGATTGTGCTATTGCCGCGGTAGAGTGGCCGAGCGGTCGGGGTTTCGAGTCCTCATCGGACGTGGGTGTCTGTGTTGTCTATAGGTTTAAGTTAGTTTAAGTAGTTTGTAAGCTTAGGGATTGATAACCACAGACGTCAAGTCCCATAGGGTTTACAAACATTTGATTTTTTTTCCTAACGCATTACCTTCATTCAAGGCAGACCGTCAATGCACAGCGGCAACTCTTATTGCGGAACCCACCCATCATTTTACACGGCAATGCGTGGGCACATACAGTGCAATCTGTTGCTGCTCTGTTCGGGCGATGGGACTGACGAGTACTGTACTATCCACCATACTCCCTGAACTTAAGTCCTTGTGACTGTGATGTGATTCCGAAGTTGAAGGAACTACTTCGTGGAATTCCGTTTAGAACTGTTCCAGAGATTCGACAGACACAATCGGCAGGCTCTGCTAATGGTATACTACGCCGTCCACATCGCTGACAGCGGGTTATACACAACGCTGGTGACTAATTTGGAAGACATTAACAGGTGCAAACATGTATTGCTTTTGTGTCGGTTGTGAGTAAATAGTTGCAAATATTCAAATGTTTGTAAATCTATCGAACTGCGTGGTCATCAGTCCGTAGCTTACAAACTACTTAAACTAAGGTAAACTAATCTAAGGACAATCACACACACCCATGCCCCAGGGACGACTCGAACCTCCGTCGGCGAGCAACCGCGCGCTCCGCAGCGAGGCGCTTTAGACCGCTCGGCTACTCCACCGCGGCTAAATAGTTGCCACTATTTAAGTTCCAGCCGTCGAATGTAGTTGTAGAACAAGTCAGTGGCTTATAACACGAACCATGTACTTTGCCTTGAACGGGCAGTGTCCTTAGCGGTTTAGGTCCGAACTTGCGCCCCTTGTCACTCTGCTGCAAGCACTCCTGTAGTACTTTGCAAATTTCACAGAGTGCGTTTCGGGTGCAGAACTTGGCAAGCGCTGCTCACAAGCTGGAGTGCTAGTGGCGCTAGGAGGGGACAGACGCGGCCAGTGAATCTCTGGCGGCTGCGGCGTGCGCGGGTATCGACCCCGGGCCGTCAGCCCGGCCCGCGGGCCCCGTGGGAGCGACCGCCAAGTTTGCCGAGCCCAGCCCTGCTCTTCCCCCAAGTTGCGCGCCGCGGCGCCGGGCACCAAGTTAGTTACGGCCTGCGTGGATCACGAGGCGCGTAACACCATTATGGGCGCGCGGACTCTCCGCTTTGCGGTAGTTGCGTATCACGAGATTGCGTTTACCGCCGCCACTCACGAAGATACCGCTCGCTTTCTAACTTGTATTCTCTGGGGAAAGTGACTCACCAGACTGACCACTTTACAAATGTCATGAAGTGTGCAAAAGTAGGGCAGTTTTGATGTCACGCAGAAACACTAGAGCTACAAGTAACTGCACAGTACCGGAGAGAGGGGAAATGGTTATCAGAAGGCTCTAATTTAAAACATATAAAGGATTTTCAGTACTTGAGTTCAGTATGGGGTACTCTGCAAATCACATCTAAAAGGGACTAAGTACTCTGCAGGTGTTATGAACTAGGAGTGCCTTGGAAAACTTTCACAAAAAGTACCACAGCGTAAGTAATACATCAAGGAGCGGATTACGGTGGGCGCCATGAGTCAGCCTAAGGGATGTTTCCAGAATGAAACATTCACTCTGCAGCGGAGTGTGCGCTGATATGAAACTTCCTTGCAGATTTAAATTGTGTGTCGGAACCGGGACTCAAACCTGCGACCTTTGCTTTTCGCAGGCAAGCGCTCTACCACTGAGCTACCCCGACACGACTCACGGTACCGCCCCACAACTTTAACTCTGCCAGAACCTCGCCTTTTGGAAACATCCTTTAGGCTGTGGCTAAGCCATGTCTCTATCATATATTTTCTTCCAGGAGCGCTAGTCTTGCAAGTTTCGCAGGAGAACTTCTGTAAAGTTTGGGAAGTAGAAGACGAGGTACTGGCAGAGTTGAAGTTGTGGGGCGGCACCGTGAGTCGTGTCGGGGTAGCTCAATGGTAGAGCGCTTGCCCGCGAAAGTCAAAGGACCCAGTTCGGAGTCCCGGTTCCGGCACACAATTTTAATCAGCCAGGAAGTTTCAACATAAACATCCTTTCCTGAGGGCGGATTCGAACCCCCGACGAGGAACGGCCTCGCGCATCGTAGCATAGCGCCTCAATACGCTCTGCCGCTCCGCCGCGGCGCCAAGAGTCCCACGGCTACTTCTCGAGGGATGAATGAGAGGGGGGCAACAAAATTACAACTACTGATATCTTTGAATTCCAGTTACAATCACACTTTCACGAGGGTGGGTCAGTAAATGCGTCACAAACTGAGGTAGATACGCCAGTACTGCGTATATATGCCTGAAAATCGCTTTACTTTTCAGCTGACTCCACCTGTAAATTTAAATACTCGTCCCATTGCGGAGTCGGCATTAAAAGGCTGGCGCTTGATATTTTTGTGACAGAGTTTCCATCTTGGAAGTGACGTTCTTGGGCGCTCTTCAGAGTGATTCCCGGCCCGTCAGACATTTTCATTGTTGCCATTGTTTCATTTCAATCCTCTAAAGTAGCCACTATCAATATTTTCCTTCCTAATCGTTCTTCCTTCCCCTTCTGTATCAATAATTTTCAAATGCAATATGGCTGAGAACAGACACGACATTAATATAATAAGTATTAACACACGATGACGGTGTTAGCTTAATTTACTTCACCGCAGTTGCGGTCATATGTTCGACCTCGCACGGGAATCCGTAATGGCGAGTGTAAGAGGGCATGAACGATAGGGGTGGTACAGCCATAGCGCACGACTTATGGGAGTTTAAGACGGACAGGAGGCGAGCACGGGTAGCTAAGTGGTTGCATAAGAAATGCCGGGCGCCGTGGCTCAGCGCGCCCGGTCAGAGGACTGAACACCAATAAAAAAGCTGAGCCAAATGTTCAACGAACACAACAAAGAATGAACTGACGGCAAACCAAAGATCTACCTCACCTAAAAAAATAAATAATTAAAAATAAAATAAATAAATAAAAATGTGGTTAAAGCAACCCATGGCCCGAAGCGGGAGACCCGGGTTAGATTCCCAGTCCGGCTCACATTTTTACTTGTCGCCATTGTTTCATTTCTCGTGAAAGAGATTGACAGATACAATGTGGTTTCTAGAAATTACGTAGTTTTAACGTGAAAATTTAGTTACCTCAATATGAAAGAAGCATTGAATAAGATGCGCAGTTCCACAAAAGAAACAACAATTGCTGTTATTAATGCGAAGTCATTGCTTCAGAAACTGAATGAGTGCGAAACTGTAGTATTAATGATCCTGTTGAATTTTATTTTACATAGAATGAATGCAACAAGAAAATGTTTACAGTCCGTTGACTGCACAGTTGTTAAAGGTGCATAATTATTAAAAAATCTAGAACTTTTTATAAAGTTCCACGTGGTTAGAAAACACTAATATCACATAAAGAGATAGTGTAGAGACTGTTTTGTCTCTCTTTTTTACATATAAAATTAAATGTATATACATAATTAAATATTAATACTGACAACAATTTGTCATAATATTGTTATAATTCAGTTACAAACCTCTGCTTTAACAATGATCGTTAACAGTATAATATCACTCTTTACAATGTGTGATAGAGATCTTTAATGTTAAAATTTACCAGTGAAGCATGTATGAATCCTAAACGCATTCTCGTTTCTTGTGTGACTACACTACCATCTTACGTAGCGCATTCGTAGCCTGTTGAACCACTTCAGCGATACGAGGTAGGGTGTAGGCGTTCAGTGTTCGCCGTAATTCTGATTAAGAAAAAAATACAATCAAAAACAACTTTTTTACAGACGAACTATGGTCTACAGTTTAACCATAAAGCCGTGCTCAGAAAACATGACCGAAATAATTACTCAGACCTTGTCAGGTTTATTTCATTTCAAATCACAGAGTAAGTGAAAATATTAGTCAAAGAGTAATTACCGATCAACGCTGCGTATCGTGTATGTGCCAGAGGGAGAGGATTCCAGAGAAAATGGGGTGAGCGAGTGGAGCGAGGGGAGCGCATTATCGTCGGAATTAAACCCTCTTCTGACGTTCTCGTTGCCACGGGTAATTAATTTCAACGGCCCTTAACATGATAAGTGTTTTTATTCAGGATTTAAACACCTCTAAATAAGCGTTACTTATTTCCAGGAAGCTATAGCATCTCGGAACGACTATGCGTTATATTTTATAGCCTCAATTTTTGCAAACGCGGGTAAGATTACTAGTAATTTCATTAATATAGGAAAAGTTTTTCGTTCTTAATACAAAAGAAGACTGCAGAAGAATTACTTTTTTTCGTTACAAAACTTTGTATACATTAAATGTGACAAAGCCATGAACGGGTGTCCAAAATCCATGCGTTTAACATAGATAGGATAATGTTGTGAGTTACAAAAGTTGCGATATTAATGGTACCGCATACTCTTTTCCACACTGAAGAGCCAAAGAAACTGTTGCACCTAACTACAATCATGTAGTGTATTATGATTCATATGTGGTTCGCTTAGATTTTCATAGAAAATGTGAATATTTAAATAGACTTTTTTTTTACCTTTGAGCTTATCTGTCGCCGAAATTTTTCGCATTGCCCCTGCGTTACTAAGATGTTCAAATGTCTGTAAATCTATCGGACCAAACTACGTGGTCATCAGTCCGTAGCTTACAAACTACTTAAATCTAGGTAAACTAACCTACGGACAAACACACACACCCATGCCCCAGGGAGGACTCGAACTCCACGGCGAGCAACCGCGCGCTCCGCAGCGAGACACTTTAGACCGCTCGGCTACTCCACCGCGGCATCATTGTATCGCGACCAACGCGAGCAGCAATGTCGCGATACGATAAACCGCAATCGCCATAGGCTGCAATCCGACCTTTATCTAAGTCGGAAGCGTGATGGTACGCATTTCTTCTCCTTACACGAGGAATAAAACTTTGCAGCGGCGTGTGCGATGATATGAAACTTCCTGGCAGATTAAAAACCTCAGTCGTAGATCGCTTGCATGCGAAAGGCAAAAGTTCCAGTTTCGAATCCCGGTTCCGGCACACAATTTTAATCTGTTAGGATGTTTCATATCAGCGCACACTCCACTGCAGAGCATTCTGGAAACACACCTTAGGCTATGGCTAAGCCACGTCTCCACCATATCCTTTCTTCCCGAAATGCTAGTTCTGCAAGTTTCGCAGAACTTCTGTGAAGTTTAAATAGTAGGAGGCGAGGTACCGGCAGAAGTAAAGTTGTGAGGACGGATCGTGAAGCGTGCCGGATAGCTCTGTCGGTAGACCGCTTGTCCACGAGGTTCGAATCACAGTTACGGCACATAATTTTAATCTACCAGCAATTTCAACTTCTTCTAGCCTAGCGCTACATTCTGGCCAGATTCCTATAGGTAAGGTATCTCTGGAATATGGAAGCTACTGATAAAACGAAATCACTCGCCAGCCCAAGGATGACAAAATGTGGTTTTCTAGACAATACGCCGTTACTTATAATTAACATCGCACATAGCGTGAAATGCAAAAGAACTTGAAAATATATATGAAAGGATGGAAAAGTTGCTTTTTTTCTAAATATTCAAATATTTGTAAAGTTATGGTGCCAAACTGCAGTGGTCATCGTTCCAAAGACTTACAAACGAGATACCTTATGCTAAGAACAAAACACACATACACATACACACCAATGCCCGCGGAAAAGCCCTCCGACGGAGAGCAGTAGCGAACTCCGCAGCAAGACACCTTAGCGCGTACGGTCATTCCCGCGCGGCTTTCTTTACAGATGAACACTGTTTAGTTCCTATTATATATTAAGAATCTGATCGAAATGTTGTGTCAAGAAACTCTGTGACAATAATGACTTTAAAAATAGGACGACACACGAAACGACGAACTAATAAACATCTTTTTACTTATGTTTGCAAAGGAACATCTTACAGTAATTCCTCCTCTAAATCCTTGCATGAAAGACAAAATGACGGCTGTCGAAATAAATGACAAATCGACGGAAAAGCGATTGAAATAATTGGAAATAAGAAAGCCATTGGACCCGACTGGATACCAATTTACCCGACCTTCTGTGACCCGTGCACAATAGATCTCTAGAGGGGCGAAGTGACATAAAGCACAGGTAATTTACATTATTTATTAACCTTTCATTCCTAGTATTGTTCCTGGACAGCAACGTATTAAAAGTTGATTTATACCGTACGTTTGCCGGTCGCGGTGGCCGAGAGGACTGCGGCGCGTCAGTCACAGTCTGCACGGCCACTACGGTCGGGGGTTCGAATCCCCCCTCGGGCATGGATATTTGTGCCATCGACAAGGGATCTTAAATCGATTCCATATTTCTGGATTTCAGGAAGGCTTTTGACACTGTACCCCACAAGCGCTTCTTATGAAACTGCGTGCTTATGGAATATCTCCCTAATTGTGCGATTAGAATCACGATTTCCTATCAGAAAGAACACAGTTCGTTGTAATTGACGGTAAGTCATCGAGTAAAACAGAAGTGATATCTGGCGTTCCACAGGGAAGCGTTATAGGTCCCCTACTCTTCCTCGTGTTTATAAACGATTTAGGAGACAATCTGAATAGCTCCCTTAGATTGTTCGCGGATGATGCTGTCGTTTATCGGTTAGTGAAGTCAACAGAGGATCAAAAGCAACTGCAAAGCGGTTTAGACAAAATTTCTACATGGTGCAAAAATTGTCAATTGACACTACATAAAGAAAAGTGTGAAGTAATACACATGACCACTAAAATAAATCCGCTGAACTTTAATTATGCGATAAATCAGTCAAACATTAAGGTCGTAGATTCTATCAAATACCTAGGAGTTACAATTTCGAACAACTTTGACTGGAGAGAACACATAGAAAATATTGTGGGGAAGGCGAACCAAATGTTACGTTTCATCGGCAGAACGCTTCGAAGATGCACCAGCTCCACCAAAGAGACTGCCTTCATCACACTTGTGCGTCCCCTCCTGGAGTACTGTTGCCCCTTGTAGGACCCTCACCAAGTGGGACTGACGGAAGACATTGAGAAGGTTCAAAGAAGGGCAGCTCGTTTTGTTTTATCACGTTACGGGGGGAAAGCGTCACGGAAATGTTGCACGAATTGGGGTGGAAATCATTAAAAGAAAGACGTTATTCATTGCGGCGTGATCTGTTTGCGAAATTTCAATCACCGACTTTTAGTTCTGAATGTGAAAATATTTTGCTGGCACCCACCTACTTAGGGAGACATGACCATCCCAATAAAATAAGAGAAATCAGATCGAAAACGGAACGATTCTTTCTTCTTTTTTCCCGCGCTCTATTAGAGAATGGAATGGTAGAGAAAAGTTTTGAAAGTGGTTAATGAACCCTCTCCCAGGCACTTTAATGTTATTTGCAGAGTATCTATGTAGATGTAAATGTAGTAGTAGCTAGTTGATAAGTAGTTTGTAAGTTTAGGGACTGATGACCCCGTAGTTAATTCCCATAAGCTCTACAAACATTTGAACATTATACGGAATGTTGTACATCAATCATATACTGCTTGGTACGGCGTGTAGCCACTTCTAAGGCATTAATCTGTCAATGTTGGAGGTTGTGTTGTGTTGCCGTCTGTAGGTGGCTGAGTGTGTGAGCGTGAGTGTGGTTCCTTTTATTTTATTCCAGCAGTGAATTGTCTTGTCTTTGGTGCTGTGACGAAGATTATGTCAGCATTATTGATCTGACAGTGTTAACCATCAACAAAATAACGTCCAAGTAATAAAATACCTCGATACATAAAAAACCAATAGTTCGACCAAAAATTTTAAAACACATATTTTGATGTTTACTGCAGTGTATTAATACAGAAAACAATGAATTTTTATTTTTTCTAAAGCCTATTTCATAATGTGGGACAGAAAGGGTTAAGAAGAGTCGTCGAAGGGATTGACAGAACTCCATGTTTGTAAATCTACGTCGGTCTGTTGTAGAATTTTGGAACATGTATTATGAAATTTATGGGGACGAAGATCTCCTTAGTAGGCAATCGCATAGGAGCCTACATCGCCTGCAAACGAAATGTACATACTTTTCCATGAAACCCATAAGGCAATAGGTACAGACTGCTAGGTAGAAATGGTTGAAAATCTATTTCATGCAAACGAACAACAGCAAATGAAAGGAGATGAAACATAAAGAAAGATATATAAATAAAATGTTGCAGAATCATCTCGTTCAAAAGCACTTTCTGAAACATGGTTTTTGAAAGGGTTAGAAGAACAGTGTGACACTGTGTATTCATTACAGTTGGAAAGAATTAATGATATAGTAACACAAAGGAGGAAAATTTATGTACAACAAATGAGACTCACCAAAAATATCAAAAGAAAAAAAAAGAAAAAACTCCAGTGACTGTCCTACGTGACTTGTGTTACATATTTAATGAAAAGGTTGAAGTGTATCAGCAACTAAAAAGTACATACGAACGCACGAAACTGTAAATATTATCTATTAAGAAGCAAAGATTTCTTTATTTTGATAATTTTAATTTGACTGTGTTATTTTGAATATACACCTAACATTATGTGTAACGCCTAGAAATATCACTATATGATAATGTACGTAAAAGATAATCACACGTGGGCGACGTACGTACGTTATTATAAAAAAATATATCTAATTTCTTCACACATCCAGTTACGTGGATTTTCAAAAAAATGTTCAAATGTTTGTACATCTATCGGACCAAACTGCCTGGTCATCAGTCCGTAGCTTACAAATTACTTAAACCTAGGTAAACTAACCTAAGGACAAATACACACACACCCATGCCCAGGGGAGGACTCGAACCTCCACGGCGAGCGTGGATTTTCGATTATACGAATGACTTACGGCAACATTTATTCCGGATAGTCGTGTTTCCACTGTATGGGCACCTGCCAATGTTCTGAGAGTACGTTTCTCAAAAGAGTAGACTAGTAGATTGCTTCCACATATTTCACGAAAAGATTGTGAGATTAAAAGTAGATTAGAGTCGACGCAGATATTTATCGATTTATCACACTGGAATAGGTAAGGAGGGAATGTCAATGGAAGATTTTCCTCCACCATACACCGTGACGTGGCCTACCAACTATAGATGTAGATGTAGATTTTGATACTGAGCCGCGGCGGAGCGGCTGAGGCCATTGATCCGCTATGCTACGATGCGTGAGGCCGTTCCCCTTCGGGGGTTCGAATCTCCCCTCGGGCATGGATGTTTGTGCCATATTTAGTATAAGGTAGTTCATGACTAGTTTGCAAGTTTAGGGACTGATGAGCCAGCAGTTGAGTCCCATAAGCTTTACAAACAGTTGAACTGATATAATTACTTTCATTTCATTTGGGCCTGCAGCATTGTGTATGTCTTTTAAGGACATATTGTTAATCTATGAAATGCCAAAATGCTGCTTCACTTTATAGATGTTAGAAAACTGTTTATTATTATCGCAATAGGCCTATTTCGGCCATCATCAGGCTATTTCCATGTAGCATCGTGGAGGTATAATTGATTATAATGACTGCAATGATTGCAGTATACATGTTCTTTAGATGTTATATATATTACGTTAATCAGGTCTTAATTTTTTACAGCTAATCTGTCAGTTTGACATATCTTCCTTATATCCATATAATTACGTAGGCTTCCGCGGCCAGAGTCAGATGACATATACCCAGATGAAGGTCACTGTAACGTTGGCCGAAACGTCGGTTATTTAAGTAATAGCCTTACATCATGACGCGGTACAATACCCAGTTGAACTAAAAAAAAAGTTCAAATGTTTGTAAATCTATCGGACCAAACTGCGTGGTCATCAGTCCGTAACTTACAAACTACTTAAATCTAGGTAAACTAACCTAAGGACAAACACACACACCTATGCCCCAGGGAGGACTCGAACCTCCAAGGCGAGCACCGCGCGCTCCGCAGCGAGACGCTTTAGACCGCTCGGCTACTCCACCGCGGCTCAGTTGAACTGATATTGATCGAAAGAAGAACTGGAAGATTCGACGGCAAGGAGGTACTGCATTGAGAGGCAGAATGGCAGATCTTGTGTCCTCCATTTCAAGAGAAGCTTGACTAGCGCGTTACCGTCTTTTGCACTACTAAGTGATGCGACAGAACGAGATGATACGCAGCAGAGACATGAAGTAAAACATTCCAACAATTCGACTGTTTCAGGGTGTTCAATTAAATTCAACGGAGAAGTGGAAAATTCGTGCTCGACCGGGACGAACCCGGAATTTCCACTTTGGGCCAGCGGTGACCTTAAGCATTAGGCGGGCCCGCCCCGATTGTTTATCGCTCACGTCACAGGACTGCCCTCTGTTCATTAGTCCACTTTGTTTTCAGCTTAACCTGTATTCCCACAGGTAGGACGTAATTGTGAATTCACACTGAAATGGTCATTTACCTGTGGTTGCGTAGACTTTCCCGGCGTAGTAACCGATAATATTCTTCTCGGATCTGCAGCCGGATAGCAACGTCAACGTAGCACAATATGTAAGCAGACAAACTGGCTGCCATCTCCAGGTGACTACGTCGAATGCACTTACTCGCCGGAAACTGAGACAGAACAAACAGGGGCCCCTTTACACACCGCTGACGGCCCACGTGCGAGGCGCGAAACCGAGGTAGAGGCCTACCTGCAAAAGAATTAATAGCGCGACGATGGAGAAACAAGAATAGTTAAAAGACAACGCAGCTCTAAATGAAGACCGTTGTTGTTTAATGTCACAATTAGCTTCCAAGTTTTACTTAAAGCTAATCCCTTGACCCAACTAATAATATTATCGGCCACACGAATTTCCATCGATTCTTTAAACCACATTCCCAGTAGCGACAGGCAGGAGCAATCATTTTTGTTTCATTATATAACTTCTTGTGTCCCTAATTCAGACAATGTTCAGCAACAGCCGACTTTTCAAGTTGAAGTAAACGAGTATGAAAGCGATGTTTCACACACCGATCCTTAACTATGCGGTTTGGCCGATGTATGTCTTACCACGCCGGCCGCGGTGGCCGAGGAGACTGAGGCGCTACAGTCACGGTCTGCACGGCCACTGCGGTCGGGGATTCGAATCCCCCATCGGGCATGGATGTGTGTGCCGTCCTCAGTATTAGTTACTTTATAAGTGGTTTGTAAGTTTAGGGACTGATGACCCCGTAGTTAAGTCCCATAAGCTGAATTTTACGTCATACCACAGTGACCCGGAATTATATAAATACCGGGCTTCCTCAGTCCCACATCATCCTTGACTGAGCCCAGGAGGGCCCTTGTCTTTGCTGGTGGCATAAAAATTCTTCTAATGTCAAATCTTCTTAAAATTCTTGAATTTTTCGAGGATGTATTTCGCACGAAAGGCAAAAAAAGCAGCGGATTTGTAATTGTCCTCTAATTGTTCACCTGTTGCTCCAAACTGAAACGAACGAAAAATTTGTTGAGCAGTGTACCCATTCTGTTTAAAGATAACCTTAAGACTATTATTTCTCCTCATCGACGCCGTACGGAAAAGGAAGGGGGCTGTAAGCCGTACAACATACTGGTCTTCAGCCACGCATTACATGATCATGATTTAATACTTATTATGCCTGTCAACATTCAGTCTGGAGCATACTCTTCCATGATACCCTGTTCAATGCAAACATTGATTGCTCTAAAGCCTATTACTTTAAGATCGTTCTTGACCGAAGCCCCTTCTCCTTGATCTACCACACCTCTTCCTACTCTCCGATACCGAACCCATGAGTATCTTGGGTACCATTGCTTCTCTCACGCGTGTGACATATCAGCGCCATCGAAGCAAATTTGCTCTAACTGCTTTATCTATGGTGGTGTTTCCCACTTTCTCTTTGATTTCCACATTCTTGACAGACTCCTGCCATTGTATATATCTACGATATGTACAATATTTTGATGCCATGTTCTGTTTCAGCGGAGAATTTCCGTTAAATACTATCACCTCATGTGTTTATTCCATTAGTATTTTATGTACAAGTAATTTTGTGAAAATAAGATACTGATTTCAGCTAACGAGGGTACTTAAGCGGCCATTTTGGCTTGTTTCAGGCAGTTTGTTAGTGTCGGTTTGACAAACAAAACTTATCGTTACGTTGGGCGACTTTGGAGCCGCTTAATAACCTGTAAAATTTCAGTGACGTGTTCTAGTGTGAAGCTTAGGAATATTTGTTCTGTGGTGGTTTGAGAATTTTGAATTTATTTTGGGTCTGTGGGTCCAAGAAAAAGTCATTAGTATCAGTGGTGTTTCGTGATTCTGTGATAAAAGAACTTGGAGTTTCTGAGGACTTTCATAGTTAATTTTTTATTTATTTACTTTCTTAAGCGACTGTACGACTTAGAAACTATTCAGCCTTAAGGAACTCGGAAATGCTCTGGAATCAAGTGCATTAAATATTCACTGATAGATATTAGGTGGAATAAACATTAATTTAGTTAAAAGTGAATGTGTCGTTTGTGTATATCTTTTTTGTTCCTGCATGTATTTATTTAAAGCTAAACATTTTGGGGACACTGCAGCACTACGGTCGGGGGTTCTAATCCCCCCTCGGGCATGGATATTTGTGCCGTCCTTAGTTGTAAGTAGTTCATAAGTAGTTTGTAAGTTTAGGGACTGATGACCCCGTAGTTAGGTACCATAGACTCTGCAAACATTTGAACATTTTGACACTGCAGCAGGTGTGGCTGGCCCCTAGACACGAAGCAGCCAGTTTGTAAAGCAAATAGGGTCTACAGCCGCACTTCACGGAGTCCCAAGCAAACACAGGCTGTGACACTGGGTGCTCCAGCCAACTGAATGAAATAACTGATAATATTGTGTCACCCTGCACAGAATGGTGTGTTTTTTCCTAGTTTGTTGCCGCAGCGGATTAGCCGCGCGTGCTGGAGCGCCGTGTTGTGTTGCGCATGGCCGTCCACCGTCGGAGATTCGAATCCCACCTCGAGCATGGATGTATGTGTCGTCTCTAGGATAAGGTAGTTCATAAGAGATGGATACAGTAAGCAGATTCAGACAGATGTAGGTTGCCGTTCTTCTGCGGAGATGAAGAGGCTTGCTCAGGATAGGATATTGTGGAAAGCTGCATCAAACCAGTCTCCGGACTCAAGACCACAACAACAACAAGTAGTTTGTAAGTTTAGGAACTGATGACTCCACAGTTAAGTCCATTAGGCTTTACAAACATTTGAACAATTTGATTTGAACCTAGTTTGTTTTTTGGAAATTCCGTATGTAAGCTCGCAAATTCTGGTCTGGTCTGGAATAGGTTAGCAATTGGTGAGACTTGTTACCGTATGAACTGGCCTGGAAGGCAAAGCAGGAACAGTGTAGGGGTCAGCGTCAGCGCCTGAGTCCGTCGCTCTGAGAAATACTGGCCGACGCGCCCTCGACTGCCGACATCGGCCTCGCAGCGCCCACTCGACCCACACTAAGTCCGACGCTCAGAGTGTAACCGCTCGACGCAGACGCGATTGCCGACGTCGGAGCTGAGCAGCGCCGGAGACATCAGCAGGGAGTTGAAGCAGCTGTTGCGAGAAATCCAGCACAAGGACATCGCTCAGTGCCAGCCTCATAGTCAGCCAGCAGCAGAAAAAAATATGTTGTGCAGAAGGCGCTTTCAGTTTTTTTGTGTTCTTTTGTTTTTAGCTCTCTTGTCTTTCATAATGCTAGAGCAAGACATTAACAAGTCACCCAGTGACTGTGGGTCAACAGGGAGTGGGAGTGAACCACAGAGTCCAGACAGGACAAGGGAGGAAGTAGATGTTGTTGTGGTCTTCAGTCCGGAGACTGGTTTGATGCAGCTCTCCACAATACCCTATCCTGAGCCAGCCTCTTCATCTCCACATAAGAACGGCAACCTACATCTGTCCGAATCTGCTTGCTGTATCCATCTCTTGGTCTTCCTCTGCGATTTTTACCCCACACACTTCCCTCCAACGCTAAATTCACAATTCCTTGATGTCTAAGAATGTGGCCTACCAATCGATCCCTTCTTTTAGTCAAGGTATGCCAGAGATTTCTTTTCTCCCCAATTCTGTTCAGTACCTCCTCATTAGTTACGCGATCCACCCACCTAATCTTCAGCATTCTTCTGTAGCACCATATTTCAAAAGCCTCAATCCTCTTCCTATCCGCATTGTTTATCGTCCATGTCTCACTCCCATACAAGGCAACACTCCATACAAATGCCTTCAAAAAGGACTTCCTTAGGCTTAAATCAATATTCGATGTTAACAAATTTCTCTATTTCAAGAACGCTTTTCTACCCATTGCCATTCTGCATTTTATATCCTCTGTACAGCGACCATCATTTGTTATTTTACTGCCCAAGTAACAAATCTCATCTACCTCCTTTATTGCTTCGTTACCCAATCTAATTCCTTCAGCATCACCTGATTTTCTTACACTGCACTCCATTACCCTAGTTTTGCTCTTGTTAATGTTCATCTTATATGCACCTTTCAGCACTCTGTCCATTCCGTTTAACTGCTCTTCCAGGTCCTTTGCTGTATCTGACAGAATTACTATGTCGTCGGCAAAACGCAAAGTTTTTAATTCTTCACCCTGAACTTTAATTCCTTCTCCAAATTTCTCCTTGCTTTCCTTTATAGCTCCCTCAATGTACAAGTTGAATAACATTGGAGAAAGGCTACAACCCTGTCTTACTCCCTTCCCAACCACTGCATCCCTTTCATGCCCTTCAACTCTGACAACCGCTATCTGATTTTTGTACAAGTTGTAAATAACCTTACGCTCCCTATACTTTACTCCCGCTTGCTTCAGAACTTGAAAGAGTTTATTCCAATCAACATTGTCAAAAGCCTTCTCCAAATCTACAAAAGCTAGAAATGTAGGTTTGCCTTTTCTTAATCTATCTTCTAGGATAAGCCGTAAAGTGAGTATTGCCTCCCGTGTTCCTACATTTCTCCTGAACCCAAACTGATCTTCCCCGAGGTCGGCTTCTACCAGTTTTTCCAAAAACTACAAATCTAAAGTGGGCCGTAAAACACGTCAGTGCAAATTTTTATATCATATCTACTTCCTCCTCCCATATACAGAAGGAGGAAGTAGATATGATATAAAAAAATTGCACTGACGTTTTTTACGGCCCACTTTAGATTTGTAGTTTTATAAGTTTTTGCAAACATTTTGGACCAAATTAATGATCTAAATAATAAAAAAATTAATTAATAAGAGTGTCTGAAACCCTATTAGAAAAAAAAAGATTAGGTAGTAGCGGGCTCCGAACCACTGACCATCAGCGTCACAGCCCAACGCATTGCCCACTACGGTACGACTAACAGTTCAGAATTGCGGTCTATAATCTCATACTATTGATGGCCGTTGTTAACTGATGCTAATATGGCATTTGTAGACACTAGATTATCATTTTTTATACGAAGAACGACGTCTTTTTGTTAATTCTTCAGTGCGCCAATGCTTTGAAATGACAGCGTGTAAGTTACAATAAGAAAATCATCAAATACGCAACGCAAGACGGCGTATGCCAGACTCAGTTCTGGGCGAGGAATGTCACGTGACATCTGCGAACGGCTGGTTTTCGTTAATTTAATTGGAGGGTATCAAAACTCCGTTATTTTTGCAAATATCTCTCAAACAATACGAGATATGAAAGAGAGAGAGAGAGAGAGAGAGAGAGAGAGAAAACCACGCAAGGGAACAAAGTTGTAGAGAATTTTCTTCTCTACAAATTCGTTTATTAAATTTTCGCCTCAGATGAAAGGTTTATTTGCAATTAAAATTACATTACAAACGCCTTTTTTTTTTGTATTACTAACGTATTTCTGGTCCGAAATATTTCAAAAAGCGAGGTTCTGGTCCCTGGTAGCCCACAATTATGTCTGTAAAATTTGGTGCCCCCTCGGGCATGGATATTTGTGCCGTCCTTAGTTGTAGGTAGTTCATAAGTAGTTTGTAAGCTCAGGGACTGATGACCCCCTAGTTAAGTCCCATAAGTTCTACAAACATTTGACCATTTTAACAGACCGGTACCAGTGGGACGTGGGTTGTCCAAGAAACCATCGTGCCAGAATGACTCAAAGGTATTAGAAACATCGTGAGCACTGCTCCAAAGTACTTACTTGTTTCCAGTGCTCTCATCGGCGTAGAAGGTAGTGAGTGGTGCAATGGCTGGCCCGAAATCCAAACTGTTGTCCTAACGCGAGACTTGATGATCAGCTTCTTTCGAGGAGGCATCCCACCCACGAGATTCACAAAGTAGTTGGCTTTCTGCCGCTCAGGAAACGTTTCCGCGCCACCAGCAAGTAGTTCTACGAGAAGCCGGACCAGTCCCGCAACCGGCTCAGCAGGGATTTGGGCCACACACGTTGGCCTCACCAGTTAAGATATTAATCTCGTAACACACCAAGTTTGTCAACACATACGATTCGGACTGCCAGGTGTCAAGTAAAATTTTATCTCCACATGTTGAACAGAAATTGCAGCTTTTCCTTAGCGTTTGGAGCGTGAGTCTGCGGCCAAAAGCAGTGACGTAGCTAGGCTATTTGGTTCGGTGGGGTGTTGTAACTCCTTCTCCTCCCTCCCCCCCCCATGTCAGTCACCACCACTATCAACCGTACAAAAAATTTTAATAATTTTTTGTGTCAGTGGGAGGTAGGGAAGAAATTTTTGGAGTAAGTGTTTCAGTTAATGTTAATTACATGTGATAAATAAAAAAGTAATTTTCATTTTTATAAATGGAATAATGATACATTATTAACGAACCAGCATAAGCAAACTTACCCTACTTTTGCATTAATCCACAACGTGGTTGTGCTAAACGGTGACTTTAAATACGTTGTAAAATGTAAGATTAACACTCAGAAAACACTGCTCATCTGTTTGCAAAGGCAGTAATTGCTTACTTGACCATGGTTTCGGCTACGACTAGGGAAGTGTAAATAATAGTCATAAATATTACAAAGGAACCAATATAAACTCAATATCCTAAGATTTCATAGCAGAATATTACTTACATGTAATGAAATGTGACAAAACTGTTCTTGAGCAACAGAGCTAATGTGAAAGTTACAAATGAAGTTTGCACATAAGAAAATTTGAAAACGGAACTTATGTTCGACGTGGCTAAACTCGCTGCTACGGGTCGCGTGTGCAGCCAGCACTGTAAGCGGCATCGGACTGACAGGAAGAGACGCCGTCGATGCAGTTTACATACAAATTAAAATAAATTCACAAATGCACATAGTACGCTGGATACCGTGTGTCGAAGTACGATAAAAACAATTTGAAAATTGAACACTGTAGTCTCCAATATTGTTTTCCCTCCCCCCTTTTCTATCATATATTATTAATCACATTGCTCAATTTTCAAATTGTTTTTTAATATTTTTATATATTTTTGACATATAGGCAACCCTATTTTTAATTCTGATGAAGGCTTCCCTAGCCGCAGCTGAAACTATGGTCAAGTAAGCAACTACTGGCTTTGCAATGGATGAGCTGTGTTTTTTAAGTGTTCATCTTACATTTCAAAACTGTTACTTTCTTAACAGGCACGTTTAATTGGTTGTGCTGAAGATAAGCTGGATAGGTCACAAAAAATTTTATAGGTCACACATCAAGTACAACATTACTTGAATGACGCGTTTCGGAAATTTCCACCGTAAGATACGTTTTGTGAGGACAGCCATACGTGTAAGATGCAAGTACCTATATATTGAACAAGATGTTCATTTTACATAAATATGCAGACTACGCGTCATTAAAGACATGCTGTTCTTGAAGAGTGACCTGTAAATTATTTTCGACCTATCCACTGAGAACTACGAATTAATTTGATCATTGTCACTGGCCTTTTCCATGACACCGCGCGGAATGGCCGCGTGGTCATGATATGGTCTGGACGCCTGTTCCCGCCGGAGCTTCGAGTCCTTCCTCGGGCATAGGTGTTGTGTTCTCCAAAGTGTAAATTAGATTAAGTAGTTGATAATTCTAGGGACTGATGACCATAGCAGGTTGGTCCAACAGGTTTACAAACACTTCTTTCACGACTTGATGTCGCATTTACAAGACGTATTTTGTTGTGTTCATTTTATTTCAAATGTGTTCAAATGTTTGTAGAGCTAATGGGACTTAACTAAGGATCATCAGTCCCCAAACTTACAAACTGCTTATGAACTAGCTAATACTAAGGACGGTACAAATATCCATGACCGAGGGGGGATTCGAACCCCCGACGGTAGTGGCCGTGCAGACACTGGCGCGCTGCAGACTGCTCGGCCACCGCGGCCGGCGCATTTTATATATTTATGATCGGTTTCGAAAATTCTTTGGTAATCAGATGTGTATAATTATTAAATGTTGACTCTGAGATGTTGATATCTGCAGTATACCCATTTTTCTTCGAGCGTAAGTGCAGTGTCGTGCATGCTATCATAAATATCCTAGTCATTCTTCAAACAATACCATGCATGTCACAGCTTCATCTTCGTCATCATCTCGCAACTAAATCCAGGAGAATTTTCATGCATTTTGAATCAAGAAAACTGAAACATCTTCTCAATTTCCTTCTGAGGAAATACTGTAGAAAGTTTTCAGTAAAATTCTTCTCAGCACTGGACTGTACTGTCAATCTATCGGCCTTTCTCTCACTGTTGCAACTGCCTTCTACTGCATGTGTAAACACGACACCCAGAAGAAACTCGCTTGAAAGGGTCGCAGAAACGTCGATATACTGACGATGCGGTCCAATGTCCAGAAGAATTTTATTTAGAACGACAACGGTAAAAAGCCTATATTTTTAGTATTTACAAATATATATATATATATATATATATATATATATATATATATATATATATATATATATATTTGCCTAAATAATGATTTAATTGTGTATAAATCGGTTTTGCTTTCAGTGAGCTGTATATTGCTCAAGCAAATACCCGCGTCCGGTACGGATTAGACGCACAACAATGGCATGTTTGTGTAAAAAATAAGTAACCTTAATAAAGACTCCGATTACGTTATTATTACGAATTTCTCTGTTTTGTTCACGCTCGATTGCATGCATAGTGTCAGGTCTAAACCATAGGCTGTCTATTTGCTTGCAGATCAAGAGAAAATTCTAGAACGGAAAAACGTAAACCAAATATTTTTACACGTGATACTAGTTGCTCAGTTACCGGCGGCCAGTGCACACGTGACCAGCAGCAGCTCTGGATTTTACGGTAACCGGCTTCTTAATAGAAGCGACTTATTTTCATTTCGTGTGTACTTTCTTTTGCAGCTCTTTATACTTTAGTGTGCTCGCGTGTTTATTTATTAAGTATCGCGTTTAGTTGTCAGTTCAGTTGTTGATTTTTTGATTTATCAGCTCGCGTATATATTTTTCAGATTCGCCGTAAACAAACAGTTCAGCGTTAGGTTTATATTTTTCAAAGCTCACTGTTTATCAAACTTCTGTGTCCTCAGACGTACGTACTTGAAAGAAACATAGGTTTAGAATGGCTAGGAACTGTGACTGCTGCGAACGGATAGAGGCAGAGTTGGTGACTCTTCGCTCGCAGCTTCAGGCGGCGTTGGCTTCGCTGGCAACGCTCGAGACTGCGGTGAGTGGGCGCCGCTGTTGTGGGCCGCTCGCGGGGGTACAGCAGACGCCCTGTGCGACTGTTGTGCCCTCCGATCGGCCTGCGGCTGTGGCCAGCCCGCACACTGCCCGCGAGGAGGTCGCCCCCCAATCCGTGGTGGATTGGGAGGTCTCCTCAGCGCGTGTCAGGCGGCGTAGGACTTCCCGGAGGACCGAAGTGGAGGCCTCCCCGGTTAGTCTTGCCAACAGATTCGAGGCACTGTCTGTGGCAGGGGATGTTACTGACGCAGATGGTGTCACTTGTCCTGTACTCGCCCGTTTGCCTTCAAGATCCGGGTACTCACAGAGGGTGGGTTTGTTGGAGCTCCAACGTTAGGCGGGTAATGGAGCCCCTTAGGAAAATGGCTACTAGGGAGGGGGAGAATTCCAATGTGCACTCCGTGTGCATACCGGGGGAGTCATTCCAGATGTGGAACGGGTCCTTCCGGATGCCATGAAGAGCACAGGGTGCAGCCAGCTGCAGGTGGTGGCTCATGTCGGCACCAATGATGTGTGTCGCTTTGGATCGGAAGAGATCCTCTCTGGTTTTGAGCGGCTATCAGAACAGGTAAAGACTGCCAGTCTTTCTTGCAAGATGAAAGCGGAGCTCACCATCTGCAGCATTGTCGACAGGACTGACTGCGGACCTTTGGTTCAGAGCCGAGACGGTTCTGCGACAGGGTGGGCTGCAGATTGCTCGACTTCCGCCAAAGGGTGGTGGGTTTTGGATGTCGTAGCTGTATTGGGAAAGTTCCAGAGCTCCAAGCGCTGATAGAAAGTACTGAGGCACATATCGTTATAGGTTCTGAAAGCTGGCTGACGCCTGAGATAAATTCGGCCGAAATTTTTTCAAAGGGCCAAATGGTCTTCAGAAAGGATAGAATAAATAAAAAGGGGGTGGTGTGTTTATTGCTGTTACAAACGGCTTATCCTGCAGCGAAATTGAGACGGATACTTCCTGTGAGTTGGTCTGGGTAGAGGTTATACCTGACAACCGGAATAAATTAATAATTAGATCTTTTTATCGGCCCCCTGACTCAGACGATGCGGTTGCCGAAATGTTCAAAGAAAGCTTGAATCACATTTCAAATAGGTATCCGAAGTATACTGTTATAATCGGTGGCGACTTTAATTTACCCTCGATATGTTGGCATAATTACGTATTCAAAACCGGCGGCAAATATAAAACATCGTACGAACTAGTTCTGAATGCTTTTTCTGAAAACTACTTCGAACAATTAGTTCATGAACCCAATAGAATAGTAAGTGGTTACGAAAATACCCTTGATCTCCTAGCAACAAATAATCCGGAGATAGTAAAGAGCATCAAAACAAATACAGGAATTAGCGAACATCGAGTTGTAGTAGCGAGACTAAATGTCGAAATTCCCAAATGCACAAAAAATAAACGAAAAATATATCTATTCAATAAAGGAGATAAAAATTCGCTTCACGCTTTCCTGAGTGATAATCTCCAGTCTTTCAAAACAAAAAATGCGAGTGTAGATCAGTTGTGGCTTACTTTCAAAGACATAATATCAGTAGCAATCGAGAGATTTATACCAAATAAATTAATAAAAGAGGGGGCCGAGCCCCCGTGGTAAACAAAACAGGTCAGATCACTGTTGCAGAAACAAAGAAAAATGCATGCAAAATTTAAAAAGACACAGAATCCAGAAGAGTGGCAATCTTTTACTGAAACACGCAACCTAGCGCGGACATCAATGCCAGAAGCCTATAGTAGTTACCACAACGAAATCCTGTCTCGTAATCTTGCAGAAAATTCAAAGAAATTCTGGTCATATGTGATGTACACTAGCGGCAAAACACAAACAATACCTTCACTACGCGATAGCAATAGTAACAGTACCGACGACAGTACTGCTAAGGCAGAATTACTAAACACAGCTTTCCGAAATTCGTTCACCAAAGAAGACGAAGTGAACACTCCAGTATTCAATACAAGAACAGATGCCAGTAGATGTTCCTGGAGTAGTAAAACAACTTAAGTCACTAAACAAAAATCTTCCGGGCCAGATTGTATACCAACTAGATTCCTCTCAGAGTATGCTGATGCAATTGCTCCGTACTTAGCTATAATTTACAACCAATCACTCAGCGAAAGATCTGTACCCAAAGACTGGATAGTTGCCCAAGTTACTCCAATATTCAAAAAAGGCAATAGGAGTGATCCCCAAAATTACAGGCCTATCTCATTGACGTCGATTTGCAGTAGGATTTTGAAACATATACTTTGTTCGAATATTATGAACTACCTCGAAGAGAACGACCTATTAACCAATAGTCAACACGGATTCAGAAAGTATCGCCCTTGCGAAACACAGCTTGCCCTTTATTCACATGAAGTGTTAAGTGCCATCGACAAGGGATCTCAAATCGATTCCATATTTCTGGATTTGCGGAAGGCTTTTGATACTGTACCCCACAAGCGGCTTCTAATGAAATTGCGTGCTTATGGAATATCTTCCCAATTGTGCGATTGGATTCACGATTTCCTATCAGAAAGGACACAGTTCGTTGTAATTGACGGTATGTCATCGTGTAAAACAGAAGTGATATCTGGCGTTCCATAGCGAAGCGTTATAGGTCCCCTACTCTTCCTCGTGTTTATAAACTATTTAGGAGACAATCTGAATAGCTCCCTTAGACTGTTCGCGGATGATGCTGTCGTTTATCGGTTAGTGAAGTCAACAGAGGATCAAAAGCAACTGCAAAGCGATTTAGACAAAATTTCTACTTGGTGCGAAAATTGGCAATTGACACTAAATAAAGAAAAGTGTGAAGTAATACACATGACCACTAAAAGAAATCCGCTGAACTTCAATTACGCGATAAATCAGTCAAACCTTAAGGTCGTACAGTCTACCAAATACCTAGGAGTTACAATTACGAACAACTTTGACTGGAGAGAACACATAGAAAATATTGTGGGGAAGGCGAATCAAAGGTTACGGTTCATTGGCAGAACGCTTCGAAGATGCACCAGCTCCACCAAAAAGACTGCCTACATCACACTTGTGCGTCCTCTCCTAGAGTACTGTTGCCCCTTGTGGGACCCTCACCAGGTGGGACTGTCGGAAGATATTGAGAAGGTTCAGAGAAGGACAGCTCGTTTTGTTTTATCACGTTACGGGGGGGAAAGCGTCACGGAAATGTTGCACGAATTGGGGTGGAAATCGTTAAAAGAAAGACGTTATTCATTGCGGCGTGATCTGTTTGCGAAGTTTCAATCACCGACTTTTACTTATGAATGTGAAAATATTTTTCTAGCACCCACCTACTTAGGGAGACATGATCATCCCAATAAAATAAGAGAAATCAGATCGAAAACGGAACGATTTAGGTGTTCTTTCTTCCCGCGCGCTATTAGAGAATGGAACGGTAGAGAACAGTTATGAAAGTGGTTAATGAACCCTCTGCCAGGCACTTAACCCTCCGTCGGACGCAGTCGGCCTCACAGGCCAGCAAAACACTTTTTTGATTCCCGTGCTTAACAGTGGTGGCCCAGCGGCCCGCCTCTCCGTTTACTCGCGTAACTTTGGGAACCTCACACAGTGCCGATCCGCAGACTGCCATCGATTTCCACGCGGATCACGGGGAACTCCTTGGGCCTTACAGGCCGACAGCGCCCGATTACTAGATAGTTTTTAAGGTGAGATTTATCAAGATATTTTTATTTCATTACTTCGTTTTAATCGAAATAAGTCTTTCCTCTGTGATTTTCACCGTCACCTTCGGAAAAAAAAGAAGACTTTGACGACCCTGGCCCTTCAGACTAAGTGCGCCTGATCGAGTTCTAATTTAGGTTTTCCTTTCTTTTCCTACGTTATCACATCCATATTTTCTGCTGAAATGTCCAGAAATGTATATTATGCCTCTAAGCCAATGATCTTGTGGAAATAATGCGCCTCCTCGAGGACGAAACTGCTGAAGATCCAGCCGCACTCGAAGATTTAGTCGATGAGAGAGACACCCACTCTCAGGATGAGATAGGAGAAGGCAAGGAGGACTCAGCAACTGAACAGGAAGTTTAGGGAACAGCTCGGGAATATGAAGAAGAGAAGAAAATATGTGAGGAGTTTTTATTTTGGAAACGATAAGACGACGAGGTAGTCTAAGTAGATACCTTCTACTATTCATAATGTGAAGAGTCACATCATTATTACACAACATCCAGTGTAAAAGATATTGGTACAAATTAATGACGCCACCCATTGCAAAACCTTGTGTCATCAACTTCTAACTGGACAATTTAGCCTGTGTATGCTATGAATATATGTGGAATGTCGATTCGGCTGCAAACTCGACTGAAAAAATTTTTACCCCACAAGGAACGGGAAAGTTCTCCCACATTACCTCCCAAATGGCTAAAACGTCGACCATGCGTGGCTGAAACAAGAGTTAGGAGGATGAAGAATCACGAATGTTCAGCTTGTCATCAACCAATCTGCTTGATCGACGTATACGTTCGGTGCCATACCTGTGTTTCAGCTGTTTGATTTGGGAGCTATAGCATCGGTTTTTGGCTGCAAATGTGGCGAGAAAAGATGATTCCATGACAGAATAGACTGCCTAATGTCCTTTAAAAATAACTTCATTACTTTTATGGATGTCTGTTCGACCAATTTTTAATGCTCTTTGTGGGAAATTAGTAATTTTCGTCACTTTAGTTTAAGGTATATTGTGTTCAATAAATCCATGATTACGCTTTAAGTTTGCTGTAATTCCTTCCTTTAGATCCTCTTCAAGACTAGCCAACACGCATTTTGAATTTGATTTAACATGGCGGAGCTAGTCCACAAAATATGTGGGTGGCCTCTCAGGCCGGGTGCGCCTGATTTTGTTTCATCTGGAGGTGCGCCCGACGGAGGGTTAAATGTGATTTGCAGAGTATCTATGTAGATGTAGTTTTGTCAGCCCTGTGCAGCTTGTACCCGGTGCAGACCGCATACCACGCACACCCCTTGTTATGCCACTGGCTGGAAGGTAGGCAGCCAAAATATTGAAACAAGTGAACGTTATGCAACTACACGCCCGATATGTCTACACCTACGTCCCTACTCCGCAAGCCACGTGACGGCGTGTGGCGCAGGGTACTTTGCGTACTATTGTCTCTTCCTCCTATGCCAGTCGCGTGTGGTTCGTGGGAAAAAAGATTACCGGTATGCCTCTGTGTGGGCGCTAATCTCTCTTATCCTTGTGGGCGCTTCGCGAGATACACGTAGCAGGAAGCCATATATTGATTGACTCTTCGTGAAACATACGCTCTCGGAACTCGAACAGAAGCCCGTATCGCGATACAGGTCTCTCTCTTGCAGCGTCTGCCACAGGATTCTCCTACTGATCTTTGCGACCTTTTCGCGTTTACTAAATAAGCTCGTAGCGAAGCTTGCTGCTCTCCGGTGGATCTTCTCTATGTCTTAACTCTACCTGGTACAGATCCCATATTATTCACCAATACGCAATCGTTGGCCGAACGAACGACAGTTCTGTAACCTACTTCGTTTGCTGTCCCACTGAGCATTCTTCAATTGAATTTCAGTCTGTCATTTCCTTTACCCATGACTGATTTTATATGAGCGTTCCACTTCATGTCGCCCCTTATGTCTACTCCCAGATATTTAATAGAAGTAACGCCTTCCAGTTTTTGTCCTGCAGCTGCATAGTTCTGTAATAAAGGGTTTTGACCCACTTTATTTTACGGTAGTAACACTACAAGTTGGCCTTTGCGATCGCCTTTTGACAACTCGAAATTTAAATAAAAATAACGGCTTAACCGTACATCTGACACAAATTGAATGAACAAATTTGTACAGGAGACAATTCTCTACAACTCTGTTCTCATCTGTTTTCTTCATATCTTGCATCATTTCAGAAATATTTGGAAAAGTAACGGCGATTTTAAGATGTCTGTCAGTATGTCCGTAACGTGTTCCCACTTTTTAGGTCGAACCGTTCAAGCGATCGGCACCAAATTTTACACACATAGTAGTTGGCAAGCAGAGACCAGAACCTCCATTTTCAAATTTTTCGGACAAAAAATATGCCGGAAACATTTAAAAAATCCGTTTTTAATGTTATTGTAATTGCAAACAAACCGTTCATCTTACACGAAAACTGTTAAACCGAATTTGTAGAGGAGAAAATTCTCTACAACTTTCCTGTCTTTTTTTCTTGTTTTGTAACTCGCGCCGTTTCAGAGATATTTGCAAAAATAACTATGGTTTGACATCGCCTCTTGATTTTACGTTCGTTAGGTAATGTCACGTGATATTCCTCGCCCAGAACTGTCTCTGTCACACGCCATCTTGCCTCCTGTATTTTATGATTTTCTTTTATTTTCTTATTATAACTTACACTTTGTCATTTCAAACCAGTGGTGTAATGACTATCCATCAGAACACGATTTCCTGTATAACTATACTCCAGTACATCTACCAGATTTTATGTGGAGCACTATAATAAGTAGTTTAACGTCAATGATACCAGATGGTGACACCACAGAGTGTGGAAAACGGTCCACTTGAATAAATAAAATAAAAATTGCGATCTTGGCATCTATCCTATTTATACAATACGATTGTTCCCTAAGATGAGTAAATTGAATGATAATGAAAATGTGGAATAGATATTGAAATAATAGTTGAAAGAGGTAAACGTTTCATGAAAGAGTCTATTTGTCAAAGCTAAATTCAAATTTCAAATAATTTTGGCTGTTTGTTAAAATAGGATCAGAAAGAATATTACGTGTTGGGTGGATAAATATTATCACAATGGTAGAGTCGTAATCGTATCGTCCATCAGGCATATAAAGTGGGCTATAAAACACGCCAGTGCAATTTTTTTAGTGTCTAAACGCAGCAATTTAAACGTTTGAGCCGTACGTATAATGAAGTATTTATTCTATTACAACCAGTTTCGGCATTCCACTATGGCATCTTCAGGTCCCTACATCGGAGCATGATATCCAAAAGTAGGGGTACTAAAACTGGATTCGTGGACTTCGTCTCTTAGTTGGAAACAACAACAGCAACAACTGTCTACTCTCCAATACTATATCTTTCCCATTAACTATGTTCGCCTCATTGCTTCCTTCCTCACCCACAGCCCCTCCTATGTCATTCTCAGTAACTCAGTTTGTTCTACCCCTCTCCTTTACCTCAGCTAGTCTGCCGATATGCTCCAACCCCAGATTCCATTCCATCTTCTAGCCCTCGCCCCCTTCCTTGCTCATTCCCAGCACTTGCTCCTACCTCATCTCACGGAATTCGCTGCACGGTGCAACCGGTGGCCCCTCTGTCAATCCCGATAAATCCAAGGCAATCATCATGGTCCAAACAACCCCCTCCTTCTGCCTCCATGACTTTTACCTTACCCTCGACCTCCGTCCAATCCGTCACATCGCCACATTTAAATTCCTTGGCCTTAACCTTGATCGATCCCTGCCTTGGACCCCCATGTCCTCCACCTTCCATCATAATATACACCTAAAGATATCTCGTGTGCCTTGTCTTCTGTAGTTTCCATCCCGCTTGGGTTTCTGCTCCCCACACCTATTACAAAAACCCTCCAAGTCATTGAACGCTACGCCAGCTGCCTCCCTCCCTCATCTGTGCTATACAACGTTATCCTGTTCCCCCGCCTCCTTTAGTACCTAGGACACAAGCGGATCTTGTACACCAACTGCAAAATTATTATAATTCCCTGGTCTACCCTATCCTTACCAATCCAGGATCTCTGACACACCTTCACCTTACCATCCCTCTCTCCCTTCACCTGCACACCCTACACATCATCTCCCAGGGTAACTTCCGGCACCTCCATCTCCCAGTTGACGGTCTCCCGTAATCTATCATCCTAACGACCTTGATTCTCTCCTTGTGGATGCAACACCCCCTCTCCCCCCTCACTACCGTTTCCCATCCACTGTTTGTTTCTCCCCGCCGCGACGGAGCGGCCGAGCGCATTGAGGCGCTATGTTTTGATGTGTGAAGCCGTTCCCCGCCGGGGGTTCGAATGCCCCCTCGGGCAGGCCTGTTTGTGCTGTCTTTAGTATAAGTAGTTTGTAAGTTTAGGGACTGATGACCCCGCAGTTAAGTCCAATAAGCTTTAGAAATATTTAAACATTTAGTTCTTCCCACGCCCTTCGTCCTCCCACCCCTGGAGTCCTTACACTCCCTCCCCACTCCATCCTGGGCCACCCCTCCTCCTCCTCCCGCGCTTCTTATCACCCTCCCCTCCCTCCCTTGCGGGGTCCCCAGCACAGTCAAGCTTTAATCAGTGCGCCGTCAAGTGTTAGTGCGTCAGTCAGAGTTTTATCAGTCCATCCACCGCTTCAGAACTAGTGTCACATTCGTTATTTTATCAGTATCTCGATTTATGTCATCTTGTCTAGTCCATATGTTTTAAGGCAAGCGTGGCATAGGGTAAGGTGGTACAAATTCGATATAGGTACAATTCCGATCAACATAAGGTTTCTCGCCATTTGCCAGTCTCGTAGTGTTGGTATCACTTGCCTTTGTGTGGCGTCGTAGTGTAGCAGGTTTCTACAGCTCCTCCTGCGTTTTCTAAGAATACACCGCTTTGTACTACGGAGATATACATTTTTTTCTGTTAAGAGGTAGGTGAAGCTACTTAGTCTAACGCGCTCTTATAAATTTTCTAGTTTCCACGCGCTTACAAATTCTATATTAGTGAGGTTAGAAACTTGTTTTCCTTTCGGGCGTGTTCTGAGACACCTACAGAGAAAGCCTCGCCGGCCGCGGTGGCCGAGGAGACTGAGGCGCTCCAGTCACGGTCTACACGGCCACTACGGTCGGGGGTTCGAATCCCCCCTCGGGCATGGATATTTGTGCCGTCCTTAGTTGTAGGTAGTTCATAAGTAGTTTGTAAGTTTAGGGACTGATGACCCCGTAGTTAAGTCTCTTAAGCTTAACAAACATTTGAAACATTTGAGAAAGCCTCTGTGACATGTGCTGCCATTTCCACTACACGCAGGAAGCGGCTACACGGGTAGCGGGGGCTGTGCGGCGTGGACTGGGCGGTTTTTTTAGGATAAAGAGCTTCGGGGAAATAGAAAATGGGCAATCTCAAAGGGTTAAGGTGGATCACAGGAGAAATGTAGATCCGGAAACTATCGGTATAACAGTTGTAAATTGTCGTAGCTGTGTCGGGAAAGTTCCAGAACTGCAAGCGTTAATAGAAAGCACCGAAACACACATCATTATAGGCAGCGAAAGTTGGCTCAAGCCGGAAATAAGTTCAGAAGAAGTATTTTCAAAAGATCTAACGGTATTCAGAAAGGATAGATTAAACAAAATAGGTGGGGGCGTGTTTGTCGCCGTCAAAAATAGTATTTCATGTAGCGAAGTTGAATTTGATAGTTCGTGCGAGCTATTATGGGTAGAGGTTGTACCCGAAAATCGTAAGAAGTTAATAATCGGTTCCTTTTACCGGCCTCCCGACTCTGACGATAAAATAGCACAAAGGTTCAAAGAAAACCTGAGTCTAATTACAAAAACGTACCCGACTCACACGATAATAGTAGGTGGTGATTTTAATTTACCCTCGATCTGTTGGCGAAATTATATTTTCAAATCAGGAGGTAGGCATAAAACATCGTCCGAAATTGTACTCAACGGATTCTCTGAGAATTACTTCGAACAATTCGTTCATGAGCCAACTAGAATTGTAAATGGATGTGAAAACACACTTGATCTCTTAGCAACAAATAATCCTGAGCTCATAATGAGCATCAAAACGGATACAGGTATTAGTGAACACAGAGCTGTAGTAGCGAAATTGAATATCGAAAGTCCCAAAGTTACCAAAAATAAACGCAAAGTATATTTGTTCAGGAAAGCAGATAGAAACAAAATACATTGCTTCCTGAAAGACAGCTTCCACTCGTTTCTAACACTAAACGTAGGTGTAGACCAGATGTGGCTCAAATTCAAAGAAGTGGTATCGACAGCAATTGAAAGTTTTATACCTAATAAATTAATAAAAGAAGGAGGCGATCCCCCTTGGTACACAAAACAGGTTAGGACACTGTTGCAAAAGCAAAGGAAAAGGCATACTAAATTTAAACGAACACGAAATCCCCAGGATTCGCGTTTGTACTCAGAAGCTCGAAATTTAGCGAGGATTTCAATGCGAGATGCCTACAACATTTATCACAACGAAACTCTTTCTCGTAATTTGACTGAAAACCCAAAGAGATTTTGGTCATATGTTAAATATTTTCGGGGAAAGTCACAAACAATACCTTCACTACGTGATAGTAATGGCGATCCTACCGATGACAGCGCTACTAAAGCAGAGTTACTAAACTTAGCTTTTAGAAACTCATTCACTAAAGAAGACGAAACCAATATTCCAGATTTCGAATTACGAACAGATGCCGTAATGAGTAACGTAGAAGTAGATAACATCGGAGTAGTGCAGCAACTAAAATCACTTAACAAGAACAAGTCTTCTGGTCCGGATTGTATACCCATTAGATTTCTATCTGATTATGCTGAAGCGATAGCTCCTTACTTATCAGTCATATACAACCGCTCTCTCATAGAAGGATCTGTACCAAAAGATTGGAAAGTTGCACAGGTCACACCTATATTCAAGAAAGGCAGTAGGAGTAACCCACTAAACTACAGGCCTATTTCATTGACGTCAATTTGCAGCAGGGTTTTGGAACATATCCTGTATTCAAATACTATGAATTATCTCGAACAGAACGATCTATTGACCCAAGGTCAACACGGATTTAGAAAATATCGTTCATGCGAAACACAACTAGCTCTATATTCACACGAAGTGATGGGTGCTATCGACAAAGGTTCGCAAATCGATTCCGTATTCTTGATTTCCAGAAAGCTTTTGACACCGTACCTCACAAACGGCTTTTAATCAAATTGCGTGGTTATGGTATATCGCCACAAATTTGCAATTGGATAGGGGATTTCTTGTCAGAGAGGACACAGTTCGTAGTAATCGATGGTAAGGCATCGACTAAAACTGAGGTGATATCGGGCGTTCCACAAGGTAGTGTTATTGGTCCTCTGCTATTCCTTATTTACATAAACGATTTAGGGGAAAATCTAAGTAGCTCTCTTAGGTTGTTTGCAGATGACGCCGTCATTTACCGTCTAGTAAAATCATCTGAAGATCAAAACCAACTGCAGAACGATCTGAATAAGATATCAGTATGGTGTAAAAATTGGCAATTGACTCTAAATAATGAGAAGTGTGAAGTCGTCCACATGAGTACGAAAAGAAATCCGTTAAACTTTGTTTACAACATAAATCAATCAAATGTGAAGGCCGTAAACTCCACAAAATACCTAGGAATCACTATTACTTCAGACTTAAACTGGAAAGAACACGTAGATAATATCGTGGGAAAGGCGAACCAGAGACTGCGTTTTATTGGCAGAATCCTTAAAAGATGCAACAGAACTACTAAAGAAACTGCATACACTGCGCTTGTCCGTCCATTTTTGGAGTATTGCAGTCCAGTGTGGGATCCTTATCAGGTGGGTTTGACGGAGGACATCGAAAGAGTCCAAAGAAGGGCAGCTCGTTTCGTATTGTCACGATACAGGGGAGACAGCGTTACGGAAATGATACAGGATCTGGGATGGGAATCATTACAACAACGGCGCTTATCGCTGAGGCGTGGGTTACTTGCGAAACTCCAATCGCCAACATTCTCCTCCGAATGCGAAAATATATTGTTGACTCCCACTTACATAGGTAGAAATGATCATCAGAATAAAATAAGAGAAATCAGAGCTCGAACAGAGAGATTCAGGTTTTCTTTCTTCCCGCGCGCTATTCGAGAATGGAATGGGAGATAAATAGTATAATTGTGGTTCGATGAACCCTCTGCCAGGCACTTAAATGTGATTTGCAGAGTATCCCATGTAGATGTAGATGTAGATGTAGAATTCACTACTATTTACTCGTGAATTCACTCACGCCATTAGTACATTTTCGATCAGAAAAATGGTACAATTTCGATACCCTAGTACAATTTCGATCAATGCAGTTTTTCAGTTTAGTCCGTCACTATTGGTTACCATAGACATTATACACAATTATTGCAAATAATTTCTGTATATTTAAAGATTTTCCTACGCGATTTTTAAAGCAACCTCTTATTTTCTAGATGCCACGAAAACGAGCAGAAAAGATAATCTACAATAAATGGAGTCCAGCTGTATTAGATGAGGCAATAAAGAGCATAATGACTGGACATTTGAGCCTTCCAGCTGCTTCACGATAATATGACATTCCTTTCAGCACTTTACATGGTAAAGTGCAAATTAAAAAGAAAATGCAAGCTGGATTAACTCCAACTAGTCCTATAGAAAACAGAATTGGTCTGTCGCCACTCCAGTTAAGAGAAGCTGCATTTCGGTTAGCTGAGAAAAATAATTTGAAACATCTATGGAACTTAGAAAGCAAAGTTGCTGGAATCGACTGGTTTAGGGCATTTGTTAATACACACACTCACCTTAGCCTGAGAAAACCCGAGGGTCTTTCGCGAGCCAGAGTTGAAGGCAGAAGTATGTAAATATTTTCAGAATGTAGAAAAAAATCTTAAAGGATTATGATTTGTTTGATAAACCAGACTCAAACACCGGCTTAGATGCTGTAGAATATTGTCGGGAAAATGGGATAGAACTTTTGGGATTGCCTCCGCACAGTACACATGTACTGCAACAATTAGATAGAACTTTCTTCAAGTCCCTAAAGGCTCAATATCACAGAAGCGCAAGTAACTGGATTCATCGCAATCCCAATGAAAACATTACAAAACAACGATTCTGTACTATTTTCTGTGATGCCTGGGTCAAAGATGCGTCCATTGGGAGCGCAGTCAAAGAGTTCCAACGTTCAGGAATAATGCCCTTTTGCAAAGACATTGTTCCCGAGGACAAATTTGCACCTTCAACGTTATTCGAGGCTCCTGCTCCTTCAGTCTCCACCAGTCTCCATAATAGCATTATGGGAGGAGAACCCTCATCGTCAAATGATGTAACTGAAGAACACGGCAAATTCCTAACGCCAGGGTCCAGTACAATTTCTCAGCACGATGCTGTCAGGGATATTTTGCCAAGTCCAGAGAAAAAATTATTGTCTCGGAAGAGGAAAACACAGACATCAGCTAGACTCACTTCAGATGAAAACATGGATAACCTCCGCAGCAAGAGGAAACTTTTTCAACAGGGCACAAGGAAAACAATGAACAATGAACAAATGCAACAAGAACAATAAACGGAAATGTACATCTGTGAGTAATGAAGAAAGAAGTTTACCAAGCTCCAATTCGCCAGCAAACAACGAAAATAATTGTGGATTTTGTTGATTGAATTATTATAGTGCAGAATCAGTAGCTAAGGGTGACTGGATTCGCTGCCAAAAATGCAATGTTTGGTACCACGAAGTATGCGTTGGTGTCCGAGGGAAAAAGTGCTTTATATGTGGAAGATGCAAGTGATCAAAATTGTACCAGGAAGTGATCACAATTGTACTTAGTGTGGTACATTTTCGATCGATTCTTCTCAATTCTGTAACCTGTTTTTGTGTTTATACCAACTTTTGTAATTGTATAATATTTATTTTACATATTCATTATAAATCCAAGAACAAATGCCATAGTTAAAATTATTTCTTTTCTCAATATATTTCCAGTTACAATAACAAGTGTCCGAAATGATCGCAATTGTACCACCTTACCCTAGATTTTAAACCTACCATTTGTTTTACTCATAATTCTATTTATATTATCACCAAGATTTTATTGTAAAAGCTTTTAAAATAGTGATTGTTTATAATCTGAAAGCCAATATATATTTTTTTTATTGTCATGTCCATTTTGGTCAGTCACAATGCTGAAGAGGGGCGTAAGATGATGTTGACAGTACTACTAAGTAAGTACTAGGTAGCGTAAAATAGGAATAAAGAAAAAACGTCTCTCTTATCGAGACCTTCGGTACACTGCTATTAGAAGTGGGCAAAGTGCCTTCCCATACTCCGCGTAAAATGGAATTGGTATGTCATCAGGTCCAGGAGCCTTTCCCCGTTGTCCGATTTCAATTGCTTTTCTATCTCTCTGAATAAATTTGTCAGTCATTGCGAGAGGAAACCACGAAGATCCGCATCAACGAAAGAGTGAAATTAGCGATTTTGCCACTTATTCTCATCTCTCTGTCGCTGAGCAGCAGTTCCATTTCATTTTTTTCAGATTGCCCTCTAGAGCTAATAGTAAAAATATCGTGAGTGGTTTAACAGTTATTAGGCGAAGCTTCCTGCCAGCCGGTGCCGACGACGGCGCCCGGCGCTGGAATGCGAGGTGCGAGCGAGGGCAGCAGGAGCAGCGGCGGCGGCGGCGTCGCCGTGGCTGTGCGCATGCGCGGGCGGGCGCCGCAGCCTGCTTGCGTCACTGGCGGCGTGACGGCCGTAACTGCGGAACGTGCGACGCGTCGCGCCGCTGCCCGCCCAGCCGCCTGTCTGTCTGTGTGTCCCCTGCCCAGCCTCTCCCTGCTAATGACGCTCGCCAGCGCCGCGTCACTCGCCGGCCGTCCTTCCTCGCGTTCTACTACCAGTCTTGAGCCGGTTCAGTCGGAGCCACACTGCACGATGGAGTCTACTCAGATACACTATGTATTCAAAAGCATAAGAATACCTGGCTGAAAATAACTCATACTAGAGAGCCTGTATAGGGTCAGTGCCCACTATGTTTTTACCAAACTGCGAGCGGGCCATGCACTTACATAGCGACACAGACAGAAGTGCAGCCACTTCACGACTGAAATACGGCGTCAGTTCGACCCATGTGGCCAAAGCACATCATCTAGCTTACTAATCATTGCGTGGTTAAAGAAATGTCATTCATATATGTTCTTATAGGCCTAATAAATTTGTAAGCAAATAAATCCCGTGAAACAGTTTCTACGACTGTCGAGTGTTATTGCCATATTTTATGGCGTTCTCGTAAGTTTAACAGTTGGTTGCTGATTAGTAAGAAAGAGAGATAATTCATGTCATGTATATCAAAGAAAATAACAAGTTGCTACATGTACTTACTTTAGTTCCCCATTAAGTTTTCCTATCTATAAGTTGAACTGCTCCGGCCCCTCAGACTTGGTGTGTCCTGTAGCAATTGTGTCGGTTCATTTCCTCCATCCTCTCTGCATAACCTCTTCTCCTCTTTCAGTCACCTCGGTCTCAATCTTCCAGTGATTCTCCACCTCCATCCTTTTGTTTACCAGCTCCTCCTTGTCCATCTTCTCCTCTTAGATTTCACCTGTTTTAATTAAAGGCTTGTTCTTTGGAATGTGTCTCATGGTCAGTACTACAATGCACAATAGGTAGTAACGCTTATTGTGTAAAATCATCAGATTTCTCAAATGTGCAAATGTTTGTGACCTTGAGCCATGTGCGCTCATTTTAAAATTCGTTCCGCCGCGCGCTTGCCTTGTTTCTCGTATTGACCTTATAATGACATGGTTTTCCTTTCCCGCTATTATCAAAATAATGTTTTATTTTTATTTTTATATAACTTCCGTATGTAAAATATATGGATGTCAGAAATTCAATTTCATTTTTTTTATCACAGAAGATAGTAACTACTCTTGGCTTGCACACCGTAGCGATAGCATCTTGCAGACGATAGCTGTTCTTTATCATTTTATGTGGCAGCTGTCATGTGGATTTTTGTTAGCTAAGGTAAATATGTGTACTGTGAGCGGATCGTTTTTTGTCAATAAACCCCACCCCTCACTTAAATTTGCATTTGTGAATTTTTATTAATAATTTTGCCTTTTCCTCCCTCCGACCATAATGTCTTTTCAGCCTTGTTGCATCACCGCAACAATGGATGGCACTGTTTTAGTTAATATTGAATGGTGATATTTCCTGTAGCCTGCCACTCTTTTTCAAAATTTATTCCATATTATTATCATTTACCGGCGATAGAATCAGCAGTCTATTTTCTTGCAAAATGTTTGGAAGTTCGGTGTGTTTGACTTATGTAATGTTCCTTTCTGAATTTTATCATTTTTATCATTTTATCTTACTTCACGGTCTGCTACACGAGTCATAGTTTGATATGACATCCACTGTTACAGCCAAATTTCAACCACCGATGGATCTCTTGTTATAGGTAACCGCTCTTCGATTCTTTTTGTAATGTTCTGCCTGCACAACACTCCACCGTTAATTACTTGCCATTTCATTTAAATGCATTTAATAATTTTCCTAATTTTTTCCCCGTAATTTCCTGACTGCGATCTTTCATACCTTCTCCCCGTTTCTCGTATTGACCTTACACGATAGTACCATCGCTGCCGTGAGAGATCTGTACAGCAAATCGTGGGTTTTGATTGGCGACCGCTGGAGGGGGGAGGGGGTTCTTCGGGTTAGGATGGCGACGACGGCTGCAGGATGGGAGGTGAGAGGGAGGAAGTAGCACTGACGTTGGTTGGTTGACGGCCGTGGCTCTTCTTGGTGGTCCGTTGGTGCGTTGGGTCGCTTGCTTGGGCTGGAGGATCGTCGCCGCGCTGTCACCATCTGGCTACAGATAAATGATGTGCCTCTTTCATATCGAGTGATAAGTTGATTTTCCTTCACGCCCTTCTTGATTGCAAAGTGATTTATTTCTGGTTATTTAAACAGTGCCTAGTTATATGTAATGAACAGGCATCGTATGTTTATGTGCTGGTGTGGGGTTGCAGATAGCTATTCGAAAGGCGTAGTCATGGGTTTCCTGGGTGATGCATTTCTATCGGCGTCGGGCGGTACACCCGGAACCCGAACTGTATCTGGCTGATGACCTGCTGCGTGTCGAAGAGACGCGCCGTTTTTCAGGCATGTTGTTCGTCAACCGTCGCACCTGGGTGCCACACCTTCGCCAGCTCAAACAAAAGTGCTGGCGACACCTCAACATTCTGCGCTGTCTGAGCCATACTGTTTGGGGAGCCTCAAGCCCAAAAACTCTTGCAACTTTATAAGGCTCTCACTCATTCGCACCTAGACTATGGCTGCATAGTCTATGATTCGGCCGCACCTTCAGCACTGCAGGCATTGGACCCATTGCGATGTTCGTTTGGCTACAGGGGCCTTTCGCCCGAGCCCTGTGGCAAGCCTCCTAGTTAAGCTGGGGTCCTCCCCTGTGGTTCCGCCGGAAACACCTGTTAGTGTTGCCCATGTTCAGGCCTTGCCACACCATCCGAACCGCCGGCTTTTATTCCCAGGCACTGCACTCCCTATCCCTACACGACGGCCCCGGTTGGGTTATCCAATGCCAGTCCGTGGTCGTTCTTTCGCCCCTTGAATCCCATCCACTCCCTGACACTTTCCAATATTCCTTTCCTTGGTCCATTCCCCGTTTGCAGCTTTGTCTTGACCTGTCCCATACATCAAAGGACTCCGTTTCTCCGACACAACTCCGCCGCCAGTCCCTGCATCTCTTCGACTCTTTCCGTGGTGCTGAAGCCATTTGTACTGATGGGTCCCTAGCAGATGGTCGTGCTGGGTATGCATATCTCCATGGTGACTATGTCGAACAGCATTCATTACCCCGTGAAAGTAGTGTTTTCACGCGCGAGCTGGTCGACATCCTAAAGGCTCTGGAACATCTCCGAGCCTGTCCCAGAGGGTTATTTGTGATCTGCAGTGACTCCGTGACTTGCAGGCAATCGACCAGTTCTTCCCTCATCAGCTATTAGTGCAGTCCATTCAAGACACTGCTTACTCTCTTGGCAAATATGGCCGTTCTGTGGTCTTCCTGTGGACCCCTGACCACTTCGGCATACCGGGGAATGAACGTGTCCACCAGTTGGCAAAACAGGCCAACTTTAACCATTGGCGTCACGGAATTGAACCTCAAGTTAGCACTCCACAAGAAGATGTGTGAGGCTTGGAGTGCTGAATGGTCTACCACGAGTGCAACAAACAAACTTCTAGCAGTGAAGCTATCCACAACCCTGTGAAAGTCTTAACTGCGGCCCATAGGTCGAGAGGCGGTTGTCCTATTCCGCCTCCGTATTGAACTTACCTGGTTGACCCATGGCCATCTACTTCGCCGTGAGGCCCCGCCTGTGTGTCGGTGTTCAGGGCTAATTCAGTTTTAAGTTTTATTCGCGCAGCTGGTTTTTACAACTCCATCTAGTGGTGGGTGGTATAGCCTGATACTTCAGGTACTCACCTATCCAGCGCTTTTACAGACTTTTTAAGACCCTTCTGTATATTACCTAGGGGTTTTAGGGTATGCAATATGGCTGGCTCATCCTGTTTTATCTCTGTGATCAGCCAGCCGTGGTCTTCTGCTGTCCAGTTTTAGTTGAGATCCCGACTTTGTTTTACCTATTGTGTATCTTCGTTTTGTGTTGTCAGCGACTTGTCCATTGTCAGCTTATCGAATTTGTGAGTGTTCATCTTCTACATCTACATCTACATCTACATCTACATCTACATAGATACTCTGCAAATCACATTTAAGTGCCTGGCAGAGAGTTCATTAACCACTTTCATAACTTTTCTCTACCGTTCCATTCTCTAATAGCTCGCGGGAAGAAAGAACACCTAAATCGTTCCGTTTTCGATCTGATTTCTCTTATTTTATTGGGATGGTCATGTCTCCCTAAGTAGGTGGGTGCTAGAAAAATATTTTCACATTCAGAACTAAAAGTCGGTGATTGAAACTTCGCAAACAGATCACGCCGCAATGAATAACGTCTTTCTTTTAATGATTTCCACCCCAATTCGTGCAACATTTCCTTGACGCTTTCCCCCCCGTGACGTGATAAAACAAAACGAGCTGCCCTTCTCTGAACCTTCTCAGTATCTTCCGTCAGTCCCACCTGGTGAGGGTCCCACAAGGGGCAACAGTACTCCAGGAGAGGACGCACAAGTGTGATGTAGGCAGTCTTTTTGGTGGAGCTGGTGCATCTTCGAAGCGTTCTGCCAAAGAACCGTAACCTTATATTCGCCTTCCCCACAATATTTTCTATGTGTTCTCTCCAGTCAAAGTTGTTCGTAATTGTAACTCCTAGGTATTTGGTAGAATTTACGACCTTAAGGTTTGACTGATTTATCGCGTAATTGAAGTTCAGCGGATTTCTTTTAGTGGTTATGTGTATTACTTCACACTTTTCTTTATTTAGTGTCAATTGCCAATTTTCGCACCAAGTAGAAATTTTGTCTAAATCGCTTTGCAGTTGCTTTTGATCCTCTGTTGACTTCACTAACCGATAAACGACAGCATCATCCGCGAACAGTCAAGGGAGCTATTCAGATTATCTCCTAAATCGTTTATAAACACGAGGAAGAGTAGGGGACCTATAACGCTTCCCTGTGGAACGCCAGATTCACTTCTGTTTTACTCGATGACTTACCGTCAATTACAACGAACTGTGTCCTTTCTGATAGGAAATCGTGAATCCAATCGCACAATTGGGGAGATATTCCATAAGCACGCAATTTCATTAGAAGCCACTTGTGAGGTACAGTGTCAAAAGCCTTCCGGTAATCCAGAAATATGTAATCGATTTGAGATCCCTCGTCGATGTCACTTAACACTTCAAATGAATAAAGGGCAAGCTGTGTTTCGCAAGAGTGATACTTTCTGAATCCGTGCTGACTATTGGTTAATAGGTCGTTCTCTTCGAGGTAGTTCATAATATTCGAACAAAGTATATGTTCCAAAATCCTACTGCAAATCGACGTCAATGAGATAGGCCTGTAATTTTGGGGATCACTCCTATTGCTTTTCTTGAATATTGGAGTCACTTGGACAACTTTCCAGTCTTTGGGTACGGATCTTTCGCTGAGTGATCTGTTGTAAATTATAGCTAAGTACGGAGCTATTGCATCAGCATACTCTGAGAGGAATCTAGTTGGTATACAATCTGGCCCGGAAAATTTATTTTTGTTTAGAGACTTAAGTTGTTTTACTACTCCAGGAACATCTACTTCTAAGTTTCGCATGCTGGCAGCTGTTCTTGGATTGAATACTGGAGTGTTCACTTCGTCTTCTTTGGTGATCGAATTTCGGAAAGCTGTGTTTAGTAATTCTGCCTTAGCAGTACTGTCGTCGGTAGTATTACCATTGCTATCGCGTAGTGAAGGTATTGTTTGTGTTTTGCCGCTAGTGTACTTCACATATGACCAGAATTTCTTTGGATTTTCTGCAAGATTACGAGACAGGATTTCGTTGTGGAAACTGCTATAGGCTTCTCGCATTGAAGTCCGCGCTAGGTTGCGAGTTTCAGTAAATGATTGCCAGTCTTGCGGATTCTGTGTCTTTTTAAATTTTGCATGCGTTTTTCTTTGTTTCTGCAACAGTGATCTGATCTGTTTTGTGTATCACGGGGGGTCAGCCCCCTCTTTTATTAATTTATTTGGTATAAATCTCTCGATTGCTACTGATATTATGTCTTTGAAAGTAAGCCACAACTGATCTACACTCGCATTTTTAGTTTTGAAGGACTGGAGACTATCACTCAGGAAAGCGTGAAGCGAATTTTTATCTGCTTTATTGAATAGATATATTTTTCGTTTATTTTTGGTGTTTTTGGTAATGTCGATATTTAGTCTCGCTACTACAACTCTATGTTCGCTAATCCCTGTATCTGTTTTGATACTCTTTACTATCTCGGGATTATTTGTTGCTAGGAGTCAAGAGTATTTTCGCAACCACGTACTATTCTAGTGGGTTCATGAACTAACTGTTCGAAGTAGTTTTCAGAAAAAGCATTCAGAACTAGTTCGTACGATGTTTTATATTTGCCCCCGGTTTTGAATACGTAATTATGCCAACATATCGAGGGTAAATTAAAGTCGCCACCGATTATTGTTTTATTTTTTACGCTCTTGACAGTGGACTCTTAACTAGGAACAGGGAACTGATGACCTAGCTGTTTAGACCTCTCAAAAACCAACAACAATGACATATGTACCTGTTCCATTGCCGAAGGAAGGCACCCAGATTGTTTAATTAAACAATGTGGACTTTTATATGCTCAACCAATATACGGTTGCCCTGTTAAGTGTTTTAATACAATGGGATTTTTGTCGGACTACGGTTAGCAGTTGTGATTTATTTCTTGTTTGTTCAGCACAATGCCTAGATTCATGTACAAACATGTATGTTTAATTATTGGAGTGGAGCTGCCATGGTAGGATGATATATGTATCTAGTGCTTGGGTCAATGCTTTTCGGGGCCACTGTGAGTCCAGTTTTTTTTTTTTTTTTTTTTTTTTTTTTTTTTTTTTTTTTTTTTTTTTTTTTTCGCTAAGACCCTTTGCCCGTTCTAGAATTTGACCTGCCATTTGGTCTAGGTTGAATCCTTATGGACACATGGTCTGTTGTTTAGACTGAGTAGGGTTAGTTACTCCACTTCATTTTAGTGTTGAGTCGCTAGTCATGTCATAGTTTATTTAAGTGTGCCTTTCATTGTTAATTATTCTTGTGGGTGCTTCCGACCGGGTTATTGCTGTATATTCTGGAGGAGTTCTCATGTGTTAGCTGACATAGATTTGGGTGCCTAGTATTTGTGTCCTTGCCCAGGTCACGTTGGTCTAAAACACGCAGCTTTTTTGCTCGGGCTGCCCGCGCCACGCTCTGATTACGTGACGTGCCCGTTACCGACGCTCCCGTGTTGCCCGCGTGCACTGTACAGGCCAGTGCAGGCCGGCCAACTTCCGCCATTGGCCGCACTCTCATAAGGCTGAGTTACGTAGTTAGTTTCCACTCCCTTAAGCCGTCGGCACACGGAGTGTGTATCTGAACAAGTGGCGAGTTTCTGACGTCACAACGTACGAACCGCACGTTGGCTAAGCTTTCCTAACGTGTGGGGCAGTATCAAGCATGCCAGCTATTCTCAACGAGCGTCTGAACGATCACCAATAAGGTGGGAGAACGCCCCCGATGTCACACCACGTGGCTATCCGGGGAGGGGAGCAGCTCTTTTCAGTAGAGAGACGAAGACGCCATGCTGGCCGTCGTATTTAGTGGTTTTTATGTATATAACTTAGGTCTTAAGAATGTATGACTTTCAAAGCAAGTAAAAGTAACTGAGTAAATTGAGAATCTCTCGGAAACCGGCCATTAAGTTACTATTTCTTGGCATAAATAAATGGAAACGTTTTATACGTGGGTAAAAAAATTACGTATTGCAGTAATCTGCCGTTTCAAGGCAAGCCGGACTGAAGCTCCATCAACACGAATATTTCTTTGTATAATTTTTGTAATTACATGTCAACAACCGACATATCGCCCAGTAGCATATACGCTTCTAGTACCTTAGGTGAGTATACATTAGCAATGTAACTGGCCGTATCGTAGGGGATATGTCGTGGACATAGGAGGTTGCGGTGTTGGTTCAAGGCTCCACATAAGCAAATATTTTTCTTCTTTTATTTGATTTTCTGATAGACTCAGAAGACTTTCCTATAAATTTCTTAGAAGCATACTGCATAATATTCGATGCTATGTAAAAATAAGTGCGCATCCTCTGAGGAGTGAGTTTGTTGGATTCGTTTTATGAAGAAGACAGTTTGCACATCACTAAAGGTAAATTCGTACTTATTGCATTTTACACGTTCTTAACATTCTTCTACTGAATAGTATCATTGACCTTGGAAGCGTGATCTTTTAAGAGTTACTAAAAAGCGAGACTCTTGCAATAATCTTTGTGTTGTGAAGGCCTATTCTAATTTTATATCACACAGTTTGTCATGAAACTTTTACTATTCGCTGCACTTATTGACATAAAATGCAACTTTTATAAGAGTCTTATGTTCATAGGTATTTTGTTGTTATTTATTTAGGACTATCACATAACATAACGAACAGAAGCACAAGCGTGGAAAATAAGCGGTTTAATAGAGGTAAAGCAGGAATTTCACTCTTTTGATTTGGTAAACAGTGTGATTCCAGTAACTAATACCGCCGACAACTGTCGCTGGAGCGCGCTGCGGTCGCGTGTAGCTCGTTGAGGCACACGTCTCGTATGCTCAAGTTGCGCCGTCTCCGAGCGTTCAGCCGCACGGTGGACTAGGCACGTTGAACACACACGTTCAGACATACGCTCCGTGTGCCGACGGCTTTAGAATTTATAGCTATCCTTCTGGCTGGATACACTGTGGTTCCTATATTTTACTTTGGAGGTCCTGTGATTTATCTAACTTCCATAATGTTATAAAACTTGGCCCAATTAATTTTATTCTAAGTTTAATTGTTCGTTATGCAAGTTTATGTTGCTTATTGTAGGCCATGGAGTACCTCCCCATTTTTTCCGGCATATTGTAGACGATACCAGTTGGGTCTTATAATTTATTGTGTTGTTAAATTGTTGTCTTAATTAATGCCCAGATTGGAGGGCACTAATCCTAACCAGCCACTGTCAATCATTGTACTATTAAATTAAATGTATTTCTTATTGTTGGTATCACCACAATTTGAGTGTTGTCAGTGGGTCGAAAATTTGCATAGAAAATTGTTGGATATTCGTTGTGTTCATTGTCTTGTGGTTGTGTGAAATTGAATTGCAATTTTGGTTAAAGATAATATATCGTCTCGGTTGTAAGAGATATTTTATTATAATAAATTTTGCCTCGATAATTAATTCATTGTTAATGTTGAAACTTCCTGGCAGATTAAAATTGTGTGCCAGAACCGGGACTCGAACCTGGGAACCTTGCCTTTCGCGGGCAAGCGCACTACCGACTGTGCTATCCCGACACGACTCACGATGCCGCCTCACAACTGTACTTCGACCAGTACCTCGCCTCCTACTTTCCAAACTTCACAGAAGCTCTCCTGCGAACCATGCCAGACTAGCTCTCCTGGAAGAAAGGATATGGTGGAGACATGACTTAGCCACAGCCTAAGGGATGTTTCCAGAATGAAACTTAGTTTCATATTAGTTTCATATCAGCGTACACTCCGCTGCAGAGAGAAAGTTTCATTCCATTGTTAATGTTGTCTGCAATCAATTGTGGTACACATAAAGCTGCATTGAATGTGATTGCGTTTCCGCTTCCGTATCCTTAACCCTGGATAGTCACGCATCAAACCTATTGGACCAATCTGCGATGGTCAAACAAACTACAAACTACAATCAAAGTCACGAATTTCGCAATCTATCTTACACTAAGGAGAACACACACATCCATGACTGAGGGAGGACACGAACCTCTGGCGGGAACGGCTGCCCAGTGAGTAGAATGACGCCTTAGATTTGATTTCTTTAGATGATCTATTTGTGCTGAATGGCGTTCAGGAAGTCGGTATTTCATTCACAATATTATTTTTCTCGACTCTCAAAGAAAGGTCTTCTGAAAGTAATGGCGTTTGTACTACATATACCGAGCGAGGTAGCGCAGTGGTAACGCACTGGACTCGCATTCGGGAGGACGGTGGTTCACATCCACCTTCGGCCTTAGGTTTTCCGTGATTTCCCAAAATCACACCCGGCAAATGCTGGGATGGTTCCTTCCAAAGGGCACGGCCGATTTCCCTCCTCATCTTCACCCAAAATACCAAGCGTAAGCTCCATCTATAATGACAAAGTTGTCGACGGGACGTCAAACCTAAGCTTCCTCCTTGTACCACATAATTAATGTTGTTGTGGTTCTCAGTCCGCAGACTGGCCTGATGCAGCTCTCCACGCTACTCTGTCCTGTACAAGTCTCTTCATCTGAGAATACGTTCGGCAACCTACATCCTTTTCAATCTGCTTACTATATTCGTCCCTCAGTCTCCCTCTACGATTCTTATCCCAAACGCTTCCTTCCAAAGCTAAGTTGACAGTTCCTTGATGTATCAGAATGTGTCCAACCAACCTATCCCTTCTCCTCGTCAGCATACGCCAGAAACTCCTTTTCTCCCCGATTCGGTTAAACACCTTCTCATTAGTTACGTGAGCTACCCATCTAAATTTCATCATTCGTCTATAATTAATGTAAAGTAAGAAATAAAGTATTAATTTGCATTCATTCGGAGAATAGTGAAATAATATCTCAACTTTTTTTATTTATAATTTGTCCCTTTAATCAAATAAGTTAAACGTATCACTATATTGAGTAACCATGTGGCTGCATATACAACTTTGATAATGACGAGAATCTGCCTTGTGTTTTCAGCTCACACATTTATTCCTCCTAAGGAAGGAATTGCAAATGAAGACATGGGGGAAAACCATGAATGTCAATTTTTTTTTTCAAAACTTTATTTATGCTTCTATTATACATCCTGATGTCCATATTTTCTTCTTGTGTATTTGTTTCCTCTAAAAGCGACGAGTGTCAACAGTTATACACAAATTTAGAATCATAGGAGGCGGGAATAATGATGATTGTCACGTAGTTTTACAAAATAACGATGAGTATTTTCCATCTGTTTGAATTTCATGTTCGTCTTGCAATGTTAGCAGTGCTGGGTATCAGTTTAATTTCCATTGTTACTTCAATTGTTTACAATGACTAGTTTCGAGAGCCACATGGATAAAAGTTTAGTGTTCTTGAATGAGTTATAGTGACAAGACGTGCTATTTTGTTGGTAAGGTATGGATGTCAACACTGCAGCAACAGCATGACAATCGATTAATTTCAATCGAGGAGGTTGGCAATAGGAGAGACCACAGCACAGCCGACACCATGTGACTGACAACGGCGCCCTCTGTTTTGCCTATATATACGGCGCTTACTCGCGCTATCGTTGCAGTACGCCGCTTTACCTCCGAGGATTCCTTCCGCAGACGAGGGCGAAACGTCAGGGGAAAATTTTTATGCATGGACCACGGCATCTCAGCCCGGAAGCTTTAAGTAATGACGATACCTGGCGTGAAAGCCTTCATTCTATGATCAACACCAGGTGTATTTCAAGCTCATATTTTAGTTTAACAGATATCAGCATTTCAGATGTAGACTGCTAACGATTCGGAAATTTCGAGATCGTTCCATAACTGCATCTAACAAGAAGAACATTTTTCACTGCATCAACGTGCCCACGATAACTCTATACACTATGATTTAGCAGCTATGCAGCCGGAGGAGGATGACAATGAAAATTTTCTCACGTCACTCAGTGCAGAGGACGTGTTTGAGACCTTGTGCGCCTCACCACTTAAAATATCCTCGGGACCAGACGGATTGCCAGTGGAGTTTTACATTCGTTATTGGCCAACAGTGGGCGAGAAAATATTGGGTAGGTCTACTGCAAATGAAGTCATTTAGTACAATTATATATTTTTGACGACGTTAAAGCGTTCATTTTTAATGAAATAAATTTCAATTTGCGATCACTTATAGCTTCACTGTACTAGGTTTATATGTAATACCAATGTGCGGCGAATGATAATTTGTGCCCGGACGGGAATCGAAACCGTGATCTCCTGCTTACTAGGCAGAGGCGTTAACCACTACGCCACCGACTGTAGAGGACTCTTCTCTGCACGTCTCCCACCACACCTAATAAGTGATCGCAAATTGGGAATTTATTTCATTAGAAGTCATTTAGGGCAAAATGTTACCAGGTGAGTTTAAAGAGAGCAAAATTGTGCAGGTAACATAAAATAATGGGAAATTGCGTTAAATAATTTCCGTCCTATTTCATTGCTTGATGCTGATTATTAATTAGTAGCGTGAATTATAGAGAAAAAAAAATAAAATCATTTGTAAACATCAGAATTGTGTGCCAGTCAGAACCATTTTTCAAAATTTAACAGAATTCAGTAAATGTCATTGCAATAACCTCTGTAACGAAGACAAAACGTGCTCTAGTTTTTTTTAAAGGCTTACGTAAAGCCTTTGATGTAGTCAGCTATACATTTCTTCTACAGACGATAAAGAAATTGGTTTCACTAACCTTGTCATATGTTTGTTCAAGAACATGGTAACAGTAATACATGCAAAAATATCAACGCATCGTCAAATGTCAAGACATATTCAAATAGGTCGTGGTGCTCCTCAAGGAAGTCATTTGTCCAGGTCCCTCTTCACCATCTCACTCGATCCCTTCCTCCGAGCTATTCATGAATAACGTTACCAGGGCACAAAACTGTTGAAGAGACTATGCAGACGGCATAGGGATAATCGTAAGGAATTGGACGATGTATGGAAACTGGAATCAATGATACAAATATGAAAAATAGGTTTTTAAATCTCAGAGGTATCGAACGGAGCCGTGGCGGAGTGGCCGAGCGGTCTAAGGCGCCTTGCTGCGGAGCGTGCGTTTGCTCGCCGTCGGATGTTCGAGTCCTCATGTTTTTTTCTCTCTCTCTCACTCTTTCTCTCTCTCTCTCTCTCTCTCTCTCTCTCTCTCTCTCTCTCTCTCTATGTGTGTGTGTGTATGTGTGTGTGTGTGTGTGTGTGTGTATTGTCCTTAGGTTAGTTTAAGTAGTTTGTAGGCCTAGGGACTAATAACCAAAGAAGTTAAGTCCCATTGATTTACAAACATTTGAACATTTTTTATTTCGAAAAGATAAACATAGATTGGGAAAAACTGTTCCGGAAACGTAAAACATTAGGTATCAAGCTGACAATATGTACTATGACGGATTTAAATTGGAAAGATGCAGCAGATAAAGTTCATGGGGCCATTCAATCTAGTTCAAGGAACACTGTACATAGAGTCATGTATTCTTGCAAAGGGTTTTTATACGTCTCTGCTGTTTCCACTACCAAAAATGAAAGCAGGGAGAATAACGACTAGAAAAACAAATATTTTGTTGACAGTTGAAGTGTTTAGAGTAGCAACTAAAGTAGCTCCTTAGATAACAAAAATTGCGTATCTGGGATAATTCGCATATCTAATGTTCCACAAGGACATATCATAAGTCCTCTGCTTTCCGTAATGGATAGGAATTACCAAGGAAACAACGGATTGTTAGATTGTTAGATTGTTTGCACACCCTGATGAAGATTTTTACAGTCTATTAAAAATCATCATAAAATCAGCACCATTTACAAAATGGTATAGACAAGGGATTTGTGGGGTACGAAAAGGTGAAACTGGCGGTGCATTAACCAGAAATATCTAACATATTCGTTTCATAATTTTTTGAAATGTGACACCTCGGGCATGAATATTTGTGCTGTCCTTAGTAGTAAGTAGTTCATAAGTAGTTTGTAAGTTTAGGGACTGATGAGCCCGTAGTTAAATCCCATAGACTCTACAATTTTTTTTTTTTTTTTTTTTTTTTTTTTTTTTTTTTTGAAATGTGACATTTGAACAGTTAAATAGGAACACACTCAGCTACAGGGCACAGCTATTGTTTGTTGAATCGTATCGATATAGATTTGTCTGTCTCTCTCTTGGCCCTTCTTCCGCACAGGCAGAATCGGCACTGTGTTATACGCGGATTTGGCATGTGTTAATATATACAGAGCGGCCGGATTCCCTTCCTGCCGCCACCCCATGCCCCCCCAGGAGGAAATGTATACCCCAAATTTCTGCGTATAGTGGTATATGTGTCTGAAAGTAAGAGTTGCGAAATGTTGTCGAATCGTGTAACTGAGGCGGGGCTTGTGGATCAGCCCGGTATTCCTCTAGGGGGAATGTAGATAACCGCCTAAAATCCACATCCAGGCTCGTCGGTACTCCGACCCCTTTCGTTAATCCACCGGGCAGATTCGAACCGGAGTCGGTACGCCTCCCCGACTCGGAAAGCGGTGCTTTAGTCCACACGGCTAACCGAGCACCCGCTACATGCATCGATATGTATTATTGCTATGCAAACCAAGCACGTACCATGACCACAATTTTGTGTTACAGGATTTAAGAGAGCGGTATTGGCCAATATTCTAGTTTTCTTCTTTCTTCGTTTCGGCCATCTAAGGACCACGCACCAGTTTCAATATTTCCTCCTTTGTTCTTTCTTTTTCCTCCATTATTCTTTCATCTTTTCACTATGCATCCTTTTTCTCTCCTCAGACCACTTTACTCCTCTCTTCTTCTCTCTCCTACCTAGGAATCCTTTCGTTTTTAACACATTCTTTTAAAAGTGTCTCTTTCTGCTGCATCTTTTTCACTTATACTGTTTCTTTCCAAATCTTTCCTAACTTCTTGAATCCATGCTATTGTTGACTTCTTGTCACAGAGCAATTTAATAATCTCTTTGGTTAACCTGTTGCTGTTCATTCCGTATAAATGTCCAAAAATAGGAGTCACCTCTTCCGTAGTGTTTCGATTATGTTTTCCATGTTGCGATAGACTTCTGCATTACTTCTTAGTTTCCATACCTATGTATTTCTTAGTGGACCAAGTATTTTTCGAATGATTTTTCTTTATAGGACTTAATGTTTATGTAATTTGAAATTCAGTACTGAACATTCACTTGCATAAACACATTCTGGCTTTACTACTGTATTATAGTGCTGTATTTTCAGATTTTTAGACAGAGATCTTTTGTTGTAAATGTTCCTGGTTATACAATTTGATCTATCAATTTTATGTACTCTTTCTTCTACAACAAATTTTTCTAAGCCATTTTCCTGAATCATTTCTCCCAAATATTTAAATTTATTTACCCTCTTTATCGGCCCAGTATATGTTAGTAGGATTTCTGGAGCTTTTATGGGACTTAACTATGGGGTCATCAGTCCCTAAACTTACAAACTACTTATCAACTAGCTTATCCTAAGGACGGCACAAACATCCATGCCCGAGGGGGGGATTCGAACCCCGACCGTAGTGGCCGTGCACACCGTGACTGGAGCGCCTCAGTCCCCTCGGCCACCGCGGCCGGCTTTTATGTTTGTCATAAATTTTGTTTTCTCTACAGAAATTCTTAAACCAGCTTTGTTGGCTATTTCTTCCAAGAGATTAATTTGGATTGCTGCATTTGTTATGTTTTCAGAAAGAATGGCAAAATCATCCGCAAATGCTAGACAGTGAATTTCAATACCTTTGTGTTTAGTCCCTAGTCTGATTGGTGACAACTTATGATCTTTTAGTTTTTGTTTCCATTCTCTATTCTAGTTCTGTTTTAATGTACTTTTTATATAAGAAACTCATAGTTCGATGGGGCTATCTATAATTGTTTAATAATGATTTTGCAGCCAAGATCGCATTTTTCATTTATTAAGTTACCGGTTTCGGCGTGCTCGACGCCATCTTCAGACCTGTCGTAATTTACATAACTTCACGACATTTTTTTATATACTAAAAGAGTACATCCAGGTTGAGGCATCACCAAACATAAAATCACTAGTCACAAATAAAATATATACATCCATCTTCTAATGTAATTATATGTTTGGTGATGCCTCAACCCGGATGTACACTTTTAGCATGTAAAAAATGTCGTGAAGTTATGTAAATTACGACAGGTCTGAAGATGGCGTCGAGCACGCCGAAACCGGTAACTTAATAAATGAAAAATGCGATCTTGGCTGCAAAATCATTATTAATGTAAAACTTCCTGGCAGATTAAAATTGTGTGCCGGAACCGGGACTCGAACCTGGGACCTTTGCCTTTCGCGGGCAAGCGCACTACCGACTGTGCTATCCCGACACGACTCACGATGCCGCCTCACAACTTTACTTCCGCCAGTACCTCGCCTCCTACTTTCCAAACTTCACAGAAGCTCTCCTGCGAACCATGCAAGACTAGCACTCCTGGAAGAAAGGATATGGTGGAGACATGGCTTAGCCACAGCCTCAGGGATGTTTCCAGAATGAAACTTTCACTCTGCAGCGGAGTATTCGCTGATATGAAACTTCCTGGCAGATTAAAATTGTGTGCCGGAACCGGGACTGGAACCTGGGACCTTCTGTGAAGTTTGGAAAGTAGGAGGCGAGGTACTGGCGAAAGTAAAGTTGTGAGGCGGCATCGTGAGTCGTGTCGGGATAGCACAGTCGGTAGTGCGCTTGCCCGCGAAAGGCAAAGGTCCCAGGTTCGAGTCGTGGTTCCGGCACACAATTTTAATCTGCCAGGAAGTTTCATATCAGCGCACACTCCGCTGCAGAGTGAAAATTTCATTCCGGATTATTAAAGTACTTTTTTTTTAATGTAAAATACGAGGGGTACCCGGACCCCCAGGACTCCTCCCTTATAAACGTCGATGCCGTACACTACTACTCAAAATACCCTGAGCGTCGTGCCGTGAGGTGTCTGGCGACTGCAGTTGTAGATGTGGGAGCCAGAGGTGAGCTTCCTGTGCCCAGTCAGTGGCCGTGCGTTGCTCTTATTAGGCAGGCGGCGGCCGGCCATTGTGGCACCGGGAAAGCCCAGGGTAGCGGCCGTGCCGTGGATCCGGTTCCCTCACTCCGCTGCCGCTGCCGCTGCTGGGCCACGGCGTGGGCGTAGAGGCGCTGCTCCTAATTTGGGGGCCCTGGTATATCACGGGGTCGAAGCTCGACATCGTACAGAGCCGAATATGCATGCCAACCGTCCGCGTCTCTCCGGTGTATCGTAAGGAAGCACAATGGAGAACATTGGGAACTGCTACACCTGTTCATATCACGAGCACGCAGAAGTGCCGCAACACTACGACTGGACTAATGTCACAAATATTGCTCGAGGCTACTGACACCGTGCATCCTGCAGGGCTCTCCATAATCCGTAAGTGAATTAGGTGGAAAGGGTAAGGTTCGAGATGATCCGCTCGGTTAGCCGTGTGGTCTAACGCGACGCTCTCGGAGACGGGGAGGTGTACCGGCCCCCGGCTCAAATCCTCCCGGCGAATTAACGAAGGGGGTCGGAGTACCGACCAGCCCGGATGTGGTTTTTTGGCTGTTTTCCACATCCCCCTAGGTGAATACTGCGCTGGCCCCCAGGTCACGCCTCAGTTACGCGATTCGCAAACATTTAATAACACTTTACACTTTCACATATGTAACACTATACAGAGACATTTGGGGTACGCATTTCCTCCCGGGGGGCAGGGGGTGGCGGATGAAGGGCATCCGGCGGCCTCGTCATTATTAACACGCCAAATTCCAATAAACAAAGCCGACCGTGCATGTGTGAGAAAAGGGCTAAAGAGAAAGAGAGGAAAAAAAAGAGAGGCTGGTTAGATACCTGAACAGCACGTTGTTAGGCACCCCAGATATGTTCAATAATGTTCACGTCTGGGGAGTTTGGAACCCATCAGAGGTTTTTAATCTCAGAACAGTCTTCCTGAAGGCACTCTGAACTCTGGGGCAGTTCCGGACGTGTGGGGTGTTGCATTGTTCTGCTGGAATTGTCCAAGACAATCGGAATGCACAACAGACACGAATGAGTGAAGGTGGTCAACGCACGTGTTTCCTGTCCCACTCGTACCTTCACGTATCAATGGTCCCTTTTCATTCCAACTGCACATGCACCACACCATTACTGAGTCACCAAATATTCAAAAGTGTAAATCTGTAGGACTAAGCTGTTGTTGATATTTAGAGGGGACTAGAAAGCACGGTCATCAGTCGTCCCAAAGCTTACAAACTACTTAAATTATGTGAAACCTTAACTTTTCACTGCGTAATGAATGTTCAACAATTAATGTGTATTTTAATTACCTGAAATATTATTCAAGTGGTTTTATAGGAGGCGATCTTTATTATAACGGTTATGAATCTCTGTATCAGATCTTTATTTACCATAGATCGCTTATCGATTTTACATTGATGACTATTCTAGAGTCGTTAAAGAGTCGTTATCAAATCTTAATTGTTCAGGCATGGTAAGAAATATGTTTCAGATGAACCAACCTCATAGTGTCAAGTTCCAAATGGTGTGCACGTCAATCAAATGTCTTTGGGTCATGTTTTTCAAGACGCTATGGTGTACATACCCACATGTCCAGGTAGAGTGTCATCACAGCAAGAACTGTGAGGCCATCTACAGTTCTTGCTATGACGACACACTACCTGCACATGTGGGTCGGTATAGCACAGGGTCTTGAAAAACATGACCCAAAGACATATTTGATTGACGTGCACACCATTTGGAACTTGCCACTATGAGGTTGGTTCATCAGAAACATATTTCTTATCATGCCTGAACTATTAAGATTTGATAATGACTCTTTAACGACTCGAAAATAGTTACCTATGGCAAATAAGGATCTCATAAAGGGATTCATAACCATTACTTTCGGGATGTTGCAGGGAGACGTCATCAACCACCGCCGATACTTAGACGGGAAAACACCCTGCCATTCTCAAGGTGTAACTGCACTCACGGAAACATTGTGCCAGCGAATTAATATCTCAGTTAGCAAAGACTAAACAAGGAAGATAACACCCACAGTACAAGTAATGGCAAAGTCAACACAACCAGGGACGACCAACTACAGAAACATCGACAGTGTCTATTAATCAACAGGTAGCATTAATTCTGACCTTTTTCTTTTCTGCATTCCAAGCAGAATTTAAACAAAAATCACCATCTCTATTTATAAGGTCGCTTGCTAGTTTTATTTCAAGAACTTCCTTACTATTACTATCCCAATAGGTGCAAGTGCATTTCAGAATCTCTGTGTTGTTGCATTACATAGGATGACCAGTGCCAAGACAGTACTCTGCAACAGCGGATTCGCTCGGCTGTATGACGCTAGTCTTCAATACACCGGTCTTCCACAGTCCTAATTTTCTGACCCATATATGACATGCCACAACTGCAAGGAATACGATAGACACCAGACTCACGCAAATCAAGATCATCCTTTACGGATTCCAGAATGTTGTCCAAAACACATTTCACATCAAATTTCCGCAAAATACGACCAACCCTGTTGGAAATGTAAGGCAAAAAGGCCATAGGTTTAGGTGACACAACGTTACTATCGTCACTCACCCGTGGCACAGTATGCACGTTTTATCTGGCTCTCTCTATAGCCATTCTGACGAAAGGTGACCTCGAGATGGGATAACTCAATTGACAAACGTTCAGGGTCTGAAATGACACGGGCCCTGTGAACCAAGGTACGAAGTATTCCTTCACGCTGAGCTGGATGGTGACAACTACCCATGGCTGAGTGGCCGAGCGCATTCAGGCGCTATGCTCTGATGCACGAGGCCGTTCGAATCCTCACTCGGGCAGTGCTGAATATTTTTTTTTTTTTTTTTTTTTTTGACAACTGTCAGCTTGCAGATATAAATCAGTGTGAGTACGCTTCCTATAAACAGCATATCCCAACGTACCATCAACCTTCCTTTTGATCAAAACATTAAGGGAGGGAAGGCAACCATTATTTTTCACCGATATAGTGAACTGAATATTCGGGTGGATTGAATTTAGGTGTTCCAAAAAGCCGTTTAAATTGTCACTACCATGAGGCCAAACGAGAGACACGTTCCTCGAAATCCTTCACTGACAAACTGGACACAGTAGGTGACAACTGCCTTCCCATTGTAAATCCATCAGTTTGTTCGCAGCACTGACCATCGAATAATAAGTAAGTGGAAATCAGCACATCTCGAAATAATTTTGTTAACCTCAAGTAGCTGAAACGAATCAGAGGGAGGAACGCGAGTAAAGATCGAAATTACATAAAAACTCACTATAATATCAGCGTCATTCAAAGACAATACCTGCAATATCTTGGTCAATCAGGACTATAGAAAACCCGTGTTTTGAAGACAAACAACACACACGCCGACAACAGCCAAGCAAATCCGCTGTTGCAGAACACTGTCTTGGCACCGGTCATCCTATGGAATACAACATGACAGAGATTCTGGCATGCACTTACACCTATCAGGATAGTGTTATTAAGAAAGGTACTGAAATTAAACTAGCAAGCGACCTTATAAATAGAGATGGTAGTTTCTGTTTAAATTCCGCTTGGAATCCGGACCTGTCTCTCGTCAAAAAGCAGAGGGACAGAATTAATGTTGCCGCACATGTTGATTAATAGTCACTATATATATTTCTGGTGTTGGTCATATTTGGTTGTGTTGACTCTGCGGTTACTTGCACTGTATTATCTTCCTTGTTTACCCTTTGCAAAAGGAGGTATTAAATTTGCTTGCTCATTGCTTCCTTCAGTGCAGTTGTCCCTCGCCAATGACAGGGTGTGCTCCATCTACATCTACATCTACATGGGATACTCTGCAAATCACATTTAAGTGCCTGGCAGAGGGTTCATCGACTCACCGTTATACTATTCATCTCTTATTCCATTCTCGAATAGCGCGCGGGAAGAAAGAACATCTGAATCTCTCAGTTCGAGCTCTGATTTCTCGTATTTTATTCTGACGATAATTTCTACCTATGTAGATGGGAGTCAACAATATATTTTCGCATTTGGAGGAGAATGTTGGTGATTGGAGTTTCGTAAGTAGACCACGCCGCAGCGATAAGTTCCGTTGTAATGATTCCCATCCCAGGTCCTGTATCATTTCCGTGACGCTGTCTCCCCTGTATTGTGACAATACAAAACGAGCTAAACCTTCCTTGGACACTTTCGGTGCCTTCCGTCAAATCCACCAGATAAGGATCCAACACTGGGCAGCAATATTCCAAATGAGGACGGACAAGCGTATTGCATGCAGTCTCTTTAGTAATTCTGTTGCATCTTTCAGGGTTCTGCCAATAAAACGCAGTCTCTGGTTCGCCTTTCCCACGACATTATCTATGTGTTCTTTCCAGTTTAAGTAATAGTAATTCCTAGATATTTTGTGGAGTTTACGGCCTTCACATTTCAAAAAACGTTTGTTAAGCTTATGGGACTAAACCACGGGGTTATCAATCCCTAAACTTGCAAACTACTTATCAACTACCTTACACTAAAGACGGCACAAATATCCATGCCCGAGGGGGGATTCGAACCCCCGACCGTAGTGGCCGTGCAGACCGTGACTGGAGCGCCTCAGTCTCCTCGGCCACCGCGGCCGGCTCCTTCACATTTGACTGATTTATCTTGTAAACGAAGTTTAACGGATTTCTTTTCGTACTCACGTGAACGACTTCACACTTCGCATTATTTAGAGTCAACTGCCAATTTTTACATCTTAGTGATATCTTATTTAGATCGTTCTGCGGTTGGTTTTGATCTTCAGATGATTTTCCAAGACGGTAAATGACGGCGTCACCTGCAAACAACCTAAGAGACGTACTTGGATTTTCTCCCAAATCGTTTATGTAAATAAGAAGCAGACTACCCTGTGGGACGCCCGATATCACCTCTGTTCTAGTCGATGCCTTGCCATCGATTACTACAAATAGTGTGATTCTTCAGTTTACAAATAGTTTTTGCTGACAGGAAATCCCTGATCAAGTCGCAAATTTGGGGAGATATAGCACAACCACGTAATTTGATTAAGAGCCGTTTCTGAGGTACGGTGTCAACAACCTTCTGGAAATCAAGAAATACGGAATCATTTTGAGAACCCTTGTCAATAGCACTCATCACTTTGTGTTAGTAAAGAGCTAGTTGTGTTTCGCATTAACAACATTTTCTAAATCCGAATGGGCCTTGGACCCAGAAATCCTATATCGATGTTGTTCGCACGCGGACATTTGTTGTTAGACCAGCATCGAAATCCGCAGTAATTTGCGTAAGGGGTTTCACTTCTGCCATCTTGAACTATTCTCTTCAGTCGTCGTTAGTACGCTCTTGCAATAACTTTCACCGGCTACAGTAATATCGAAGATCTGACGTTTTAGCGGAGTCACAATGCTCTAGTATAATGGTCATGCGGGATCATCCCCACGTTATCTGTACCTCTGAGAGGCTGTGTCCAATCTATCGTTCACCGACTGTAACACCACGACCAAACTCACTTAAATAGTGAAAACCATCTATTGTGGCAGCAGTAACCGCTCTAACGTCTGCGCCAAACACCTGTTGTCTTATATAGTCGTTGGCGATTTCAGCACCGTCCTCTGGGTGTTTACGTATCTCTGTGTTGGAACGTATGCCGAAAGCTGTTTCTATAGCTCTTCAGTACAGGTTTACATACCATGACGGCTGCTGTGAGCCTAGATGTAATTTTGATTCTCGTGTCACATTATCGCGTTTGGAAGTCTTTGAGCTGGTGGTCAGTTCGGAGTCAACAGCAGGCTCGACTTCTAGTGCTTACCATAGAGAAATGTTATTCCGTCTACACCAGTGTTTTCAACCTCGTTGAACCCTCGACCCCCTTTCCGAATGAAAACGTTCCGCGACCCCAACGCTCCCCTCCCCCTTCCAGGCCCATAATAAAACTGTGTCAGTGAAGTGCCACAGTTCAATCATGTACCTGTGACACTTTTGATGTAATTGTTAGTGCTGCGGTTATGCTGAACAGATCGCAAAACATTTTCATATAAATTGTTCTTTAATGACGCGTTTCGGAGATTCCATTACTAGATTTGTATCTGATGGTGACTTGAGCCACAAGACACCTTTACATAGCTGTTTTAGACTACCTGCACATGACCATGTCTGCACATGTCCATGGCACAAACAGCCTGTACTGGCGGAAGTAAAGTTGTGAGGCGGCATCGTGAGTCGTGTCGGGGTAGCTCAGTGGTAGAGCGCTTGCCCGCGAGAGGCAAAGGTCCCAGATTGGAGTCCCGGTTCCGGCACACATTTTTAATCTGCCAGGAAGTTTGATCAAAAGCCGTTTGTGAGGTACGGTGTCAAAAGCCGTCTGTAAATCAAGGAATACGGAATCAATTTGCTAACCTTCGGCGATAGCACACATCACTTCGTGTGAGTAAAGAGCTAGTTGTGTTTCGCATGAACGATATTTTCTAAATCCATGTTGACCTTGGGCCAATAGATCATTCTGTTCGAGATAATTCATAGTATTTGAATACAGGATATGTTCCAAAACCCTCCTGCAAATTGAAGTCAATGAAATAGGCCTGTAGTTTAACGGGGTTACTCCTACTGCCTTTCTTGAATATCGGTGTGACCTGTGCAACTTTCCAATCTTTTGGTACAGATCCTTCTTTGAGAGAGCGTTTGTATATGGCTGTTAAGTAAGGAGCTATCGCTTCAGCATAATCAGATAGAAATCTAATGGGTATACAATCCGGACCAGAAGACTTGTTCTTGTTAAGTGATTTTACTTGCTTTACTACTCCGATGATAACTACTTCTACATTACTCATTATGGCATCTGTTCGTAATTCGAAATCTGGAATATTGGTTTCGTCTTCTTTGGTGAATGAGTTTCTAAAAGCTATGTTTAGTAACTCTGCTTTAGTAGCGCTGTCATCGGTAGGATCGCCATTACTATCACGTAGTGAGGGTATTGTTTGTGTTTTGCCCCTAGTATATGTAACATATGACCAAAATCTCGTAGGGATTTCAGTCAAATTTCGAGAAAGAGTTTCGTTGTGATAAGTATTGTAGGCATCTCGCATTGAAGTCCTCGCTAAATTTCGAGCTTCTGTGTAGGATCGCAATCCTGGGGATTTTGTGTTCCTTTAAATTTGGTATGCCTTTTCCTTTGCTTTTGCAACAGTGTCCTGACCTGTTTTGTGTACCAAGGAGAATCACCTCCTTCTTTTATTAATTTATTTGGTATAAAACTGTCAATTGCTGTCGATACCACTTCTTTGAATTTGAGCCACATCTAGTCTACACCTACATTTAGTGTTAGAAACGAGTGGAAGCTATATTTCAAGAAGCAATGTATTTTATTTATATCTGCTCTCCGGAACAAATATACGTTTCGTTTATTTTTGATAACTTTGGGACTTTCAATATTCAATCTCGCTACGACAGCTCTGTGTTCACTAATACCTGTATCCGTTTTGATGCTCGTTATGAGCTCAGGATTATTTGTTGCTAAGAGATCAAGAGTATTTTCACATCCATTTACAATTCTAGTTGGCTCATGAACTAATTGTTCGAAGTAATTATCAGAGAATCCGTTGAGTACAATTTCACACGATGTTTTATGCGTACCTCCTGATTTGAAAATATAATTTCGCCAACAGATCGAGGGTAAATTAAAATCACCACCTACTATTATCGTGTGAGTCGCGTACGTTTTTGTAATTTGACTCAGGTTTTCTTTGAACCTTTCTGCTATTGTATCGTCAGAGTCGGGATGTAAGAAAATTGCCTGTTGGAGGTCGTCAAATAATCTCAAAATTTAGAATGCGTAATAATATACTCTAGTAATAATAATTTCGTTATTGAATGTTGCAGCAAATCACAACTAATGGGTCGCAACAACACTTTCGCAGTGAAAGTTAAAATTTTGAATAAAAAAAAGATATTAATTAACTTGAAACAGTCACTGTGGTAATTAATTAAGCTTCGCCCTATATGACTTAGCATTGACTACAGCCTCCAACTAGCACCTCTTACGATTCACGAACAACACAACTTCACTAATAAATGTGTCAGAATTAATGTAGTGGTGATGACGTGTTCGTGTAATAATGAAAATTGTAATAGCAGATAGACTCTGATTGCAATGACAATAGCTCAATACAGTGAAACTCCGTGGTGCAATGAGCTTCACAAATACTACAGTCAAAGTTCTCAATAATTTTGATATTATTGTTTAAAGCATTCAAGTTCCTTATAAAACTTTACGTAAACTATTATATATACATATATATTTAAATTGGTTCCAGGGCCTGGGTAGCGTACGCGTGTAACTGGCTGAGCAGAGTTTGGCATTTAACGTATTTCATAAAAAAACTTACTGCAGTCAAGTCTGGTTAATCAACTATAATACTTTGACTACTGTTAGCCTGGTTACTTTCTACATAAATGAAACCAATTTTACATTACTTGCAAACTCTCTTGCATTCTCTTGCACTTTAATTACTAGTCTCTGTGGTTGTAACACGTTTAGCAATTCTTTAACTCGTCTAGCAATTTCTTTAAAACTGATCGTAATTACTTTGAAAAATGACTGAACTTGTTGGTCAATGTACAGGCTTGCATAATCAACATAATCTAATAATGGTGATAATGGGGTGACTACAACTACTTACAAAATTAAGACTGGTTTCAAAATAAGTCATGTATAATTGAACCAACGTTCTGATTGGGTTTACACTACATGCATACAAAATAAAATGTTACAAAAGTACTCATCTGCTTTCGTCGTCTTCGTTGTGAAGTTCATACAAGACAGATACGATTACAATAGGTACTCTTACTCCAACAACGATCACACTCGGTGACAATAGATTTGATACGAAACAATTACTTTTCTTGCACACATGTAAAAACATTACTCTGATCACTTTCGAGTATAAATAAACTTATTTCGCACTTCGTTCAATACATTAAACAGTACGCCTCTCAGGCTTATTGCAATTGCATAAAACACGCGCCACACTGCGCCTACCGTGCCTCTGCACCATCAACAAAACATTTATGTGTTTACTATAGCGAGTCCGCTCCGCGACTGCTTCAGTAGCGCGACACTCACAGCTACTACTTCTGTACCAAAGACAGTCTTTACAACAGATTCAACATTTTCTCTGGCGCATTGCTAACTTACAGCATAAGAATGTCCGTGCATTCATGCGGGTTTACACATATAGTACATGTTTACACTAAATGATTCAATATAGAAAATGACGTTACATAAGAAATATATCTAGCATACAAGAAATGAAAAATACATGAAATAAACAAATTTGAGACAATATATACATTACGTTAAATCAAACTGTAAGATACAGCGACAGGTGTACTCTTACAGGGAGGCCGGTAAAAGGAACCGGTTATTAACTTCTTACGATTTTCAGGTACAACCTCTACCCATAATAGCTCGCAGGAACTATCAACTTCAACTTCTCTACATGAAATACTACTTTTGACGGCGACAAACACGCCCCCACCTCTTTTGTTTAATCTATCCTTTCTGAATACCGTTAGATCTTTTGCAAATACTTCTTATGAACTTATTTCCGGCTTGAGCCAACTTTCGCTGCCTATAATGACGTGTGTTTCGGTGCTTTCTATTAACGCTTGGAGTTCTGGTACTTTCCCGACACAGCTACGATAATTTACAATTGTTATACCGATAGTTTCCGGATCTACATTTCTCCTGTGATCCACCTGCAACCTTTGAAATTGCCCGAAGCCCTCTATCCTAAAAAACCGCCCAGTCCACGCCACGCAGCCCCCGCTACCCGTGTAGCCGCTTCCTGCGTATAGTGGACTGCTGATCTATTCAGCGGAACCCGGAAACCCAGCACCCGATGGCGCAAGTCAAGGAATCTGCAGCCTACACGGTCGCAGACCCGCCTGAGCCTCTGATTCAGACCCTCCACTCGGCTCTGTTCCAGAGGTCCAGAGTCGGTCCTATCAACTATGCTGCAGATGGTGAGCTCTGCTTTCATCTTGCAAGCAAAACTGGCAGTCTTTACCACTTCAGTTAGCCGCTCGAAACCTGAGAGGATCTCTTCAGATCCGAAACGACACACATCATTGGTACCGACGTGAACCACCACCTGCAGTTGGCTGCACCCCGTACCCTTCATGGCATCCGGGAGGACCTGTTCCACATCTGGAATGTCTCCACCCGGTATGCACACGGAGTGCACGTTGGCCTTCTTCCCCTCCTTGGCAGCCATCTCTCTAAGGGGCTCCATCACCCGGCTAACGTTGGAGCTACCAACTACAAGTAAATCCACCCTCTGTGAAAGCCCGGATCTTGCAGGCTGGGTGGTGACAGGCTGAGAGACACCATCCGACTCAGGAACGTCGTCCTGAGCAGACAGCGCCTCAAACCTGTTCGCAAGACGAACCGGGAAGGCCTCACGATCGGTCCCCGCACTGGAGCGACCTCCCACGCAACCACAGGTGGTGAGTCTGCCTCACTGCTAGCAGTATCAGGGCATATTGCCACCGCAGGCCGATCGGTGGAGACGACGGGAGACCGTTCGGTCCCCACTACCGGCCAACAGCAACGACTCCCCTCGATCGCAGCCTCCAGCTGTGCAACCGAAGTTAACACAGCTTGAAGCTGGGATCGAAGTGTCACCAGCTCTGACTGCATCCACACACTGCAGTCACAGTCCCTATTCATGATTATAGTCGATAAAACAGAAACTACAGTCGCTTTACACTCAAAGGAAGGCTACACTGTTTGTTAAGCGGTAAACCTGTTTCAAAACAAAGACAGACAACTGTCACGATGCAATCAGATATTTAACGCGAATTGGAATCAAATAAAAACACGAGCACACAATAAATTTAATGAACTGAAGGGAAAACGCACTGAAAAGTAAAAACATGTAGCTTCTAGAGAGAAGCCGGTTACACTTACAAATGATAATTTCCAACTAAATACCTGGAGGCGTATGCGCTGGACGACGTCCGGTGGGCGACTCAGGAAACAGCATCATCAGCAAACAGCTGCAAATTACAAGTTACTCTGTCCATCAGATCGTTCATATAGATACATAATAACAGCGAATTTATCACTCCCCGGGGCCACGCCTGACGATACACTCGTCTCCGATGAACACTCTCCGTCGAGAACAACGAACTGCGTTCTGTTGCTTACGAAGTCTTCCAGCCAGTCACAAATCTGTAACCTATTCCATACGCTCGTATTTTCGTTAGCAGTCTGCAGTGCGGCACCGCGTCAAACGCCTTTTTGAAATCTAGAAAAAACATAATTTGCCTGTTGCCCTACATTCATGGCTCGCAAGGTGTCATGTGAAAAGGGCAAGTGAACGATGTTTCCTAAACCCGTGTTGATTCATAGAAAGAAGCTTTTCCGTCTCAAGGAAATTTACTATATTCGAACTGAGAATATGCTCCAAAATTCTGCAGGATATTGGTCTTTAGTTATGTGGGTCAGTTCTTTTACCTTTCTTATAAGCGGAAGACACCTCCGCTTTTTTCCATTCACTAGGATGGTTGCGGCGAATTAAAGATTCGCGATAAGTGCAAGCTAAGTAAGGGGCCAATTCCGCAGAATACTCTTTTTAAAACCTAACTGGTATTTCACCCAGACCAGGAGACTTTTTTTCTTTTTTTTTTTTTGTATTCAGCTCTCTCATCTGCTTCTCTAAGCTGGAAGTACCCGGTGCTTGGACGGGTCAACCGGGTCTGCCGAGCGCTCTTAGCAAGAGGGATGCACTCAGCACATGTGAGGCCGATTGAGGAGCTACTGGATTGAGAAGTAGCGGCACCATCCTCGAAAACTGACATAACGGCGAGGAGTGCAATGCGCTGACCACGTCCCCCTTAGTGCTGCATCCTGTGACGCCTGAGTACGATGGGTGACACGGCGGCCGATCCGGTACCTGTTGGACCTAAAGGACGGAATCTGCAGTTTGCTGATCTTTGCACAACGTGACTTCTCACTTGACAGTGGTATCTGTGGTTCTTCTTCGTGTTTCTGACTGTTTTAAGAGACAAGTGTTTTCTCTTGAGAAAATGTGGAGCAGCATGTTATTAGACACGAAAAACAAAGGATTTCACTCGGATCGTATATAAAGGTACTAAACTTTATCGTTTGCGCCGGCTTCCCTCACTAGGTCTCTGTACCGTGGAGGCAGGAAACGCCGATTTTGAGCACTCCCTGTTGACCTTGCTCGACGTACACAGGAGTCACCCCACAAGAGTTGAACTTGGTTCCCACGAGCGACGAGGTGGTAGAGTGGCAAATTTACCTGAGATGGCGTACAAATGGATCGCCAAAATATTGCGTCCCTGTGATTTTATAATCCGACAGAATACCCGAATGAATGGCAAATGTTCAAATGTTTGTAATCCTGAGAGATTAAACTGTGCAAATTTTTTGATTTGTTCCCCCAGTTCAGCGAACAGACACGCATGTAAAGGAGATGAGTGCTTCCATCGGTTTTCCAGCAAGCGTGTAGATCAGTGGTTTTCAACCTGTGGGGTCGGGGTTGGTGGAAGGTGCAGTGGCAGCATGGTCTGTAGAAAACCTACGTTCAGTGACGTTCAGCTACTATGGCAAAGTGCCACACGGTAGTAGTAGGGTTTCGTGAAAGTCGCTTACTTAACAAGTCATCTGTAGGTGAGAAATAGTTTTCCCGTGAAACGTTTCGTATGGCCCTTAATGAGATATCGAAACTGTCACAGGTACAAGATGGAACAATAGCACTTCACTGAGATTGTTTTATTACGGGACTGGGATGGGAGAAGCCGTCGCGGTACATTTTTATACGGAAAGAAGGTCGCGTGTTCAACAAGTCCCAAACACTGGTATGTACACAATGACACTTCTCTCTGGTATGCATTAAGTTTAGAGCCTGCTTTTGCCTTCGAACTGAGCAGCAGCACAAAGACTGTCAAACTCGTGATACTGTGACACGAGATTCAAAATTACTTCCAGGCTCACAGCGGCCGTCACGCTGTGGGGAAACTGCAATAGGCATGAGTATGCTAACACAGAGATACGCAAGCGCTCAGAGGACGGCGTGCGTTCGTCAACGTATATATAGGGTGAATCACGTAACACTTGTACCGTAAATACTGCGGAAACGGAAAGCGAGATTGACGTGCGGTTTTCACAGAATGGATTCGTAATGAGGGGCTCGTATTTTTAGTCAACAAACAGATTGTAAGGTTACATAGAAAGTGTATTTTTTATGCAAACATACAGTTTTTTTTAAATGGAACAATGCCTGTAGATATTAATAAACTAAAAGTAGGGTACAGTAGAATATCAGTAGCGTTTGTTGCAGAATTCTAGTGCAAGTCGTTTACGAGATATCGTCTTTTGAAACGTTCTGTAGGGATAGGGAGAATATAGACGTAATATGAAAAGTTAAGCCGGCCGCGGTGGCCGAGGGGACTGAGGCGCTCCAGTCACGGTCTGCACGGCAACTATGGTCGGGGGTTTGAATCCCCCCGCGGGCATGGATATTTGTGACGTCCTTAGTATTAGTTAGTTCATAAGTAGTTTGTAAGTTTAGGGACTGATGACCCCGTAGTTAGGTCCCATAGACTCTATAAACATTTGAAAAGTTAACGAGTGGTGAGTGAATCCTAACGTAGAAGTTGAACATGGAAGCGGTGCTGTGTTGAAATCAGGTGTATGATTTAAAGTAGAGCAGGACAAGAACGTTTATGATTTCAGCAAATAAAGTGGAGCGACTCGGCGAAGCTTCTGGTGACGCAAGTAGGTCGGTGAGGGCGCCGTACTGTGTAATAGCTTGACAGATGTATTGCTTAAAGGTGGCTGGGACATACTTGATCCGGAAAACGGTCACGTGAGCAAAGATCAGCTGTGCCACATCTGTGAAACACAGGCCGACGGGGTCAACCTAGTCGTATACAGGCGAAAAAGACAGGTTTGGCAGGACAGCCACGGCAGAGAGAGAGGCAGCCACGGCTGGGCAGTCACCTGCCGCCCGGACTGTGCTTCTCGTCGACAACAATTGTTATTGTTATCGCAAAACAGTGACTGTCGCAGGCTGGAAGCACTTCGACGCAGTGCGGCCAGCATCCGATCATCGCGATCAACACGGCATCCCCATCGAGAGATGCAGCCAGCGGAATAGCGGCGGCCCAGCCTGACTCAACGGGCAGCGGGGTCCCGGCCTCGACAGCAGCGCAACCGGGCGTCGAACCAACGCATGGCGCGTTAAGACTGCAGCCAGTTACTCACCCTGGGGCGTGGTGTGGACGAAAGGACGCGGCCACACCTGAAGTGCTGCTGTGACCGTCTGGAGGGCGAAGCAGCAGCAGCGGGAGAAGGAAGACGTGGGTTCAACTCCCGGACAACGGCCAGCGCGGTACGGCCTTCGCAGCGGCGGCGGCGCTGCGCGGCGCTGTGCGAGGACGATACCTCGCCACGCAACACAGAGGCGTAGCGGCCGGCGGGCAGCCGCACCAGCCGCGTCAGCTACTACGAGGATCGTGCCGTCAGCTGGATTGGTTGGTTGGTGGTTTTTGAAAGGGACTAAACATCAACAGTTATCAGTCCCTTGTTCCAGTCTTAGAGCTAAAACATTGTGTTAAGCGTTTCGAAGCATATGCTTTAACACGTCAGAGTCTAAAAGGAATAGGTAAAAATGAAGAAAGGGTTCACATAAATACGAAGAATGGATAAAAGTGCTGGGACAGGACAAGAGTGTTTTTGCTGGGTGATCACATAAATATAAGCATCACATCCAGCCACTCTGGTACACATTAAAACACCCACGTAATAGACTTAGGCAAGCAGAGAACAGATAAATGACAGACACGCAAGAGACTATAAATGGACCGGTACAGTCCACACTCACGAATAAAATTTAAAACACTGTCAACCATGGAGGCATTGCCAGCTAAAGCAAGCGTCAAGGCGTCAGGGATATTGAAATTCCGTCGCTCTGCGGCTAAATTGGGGCATTCCACTAAGATGTAGGCGACTGTCAAAGTCGCACCACAGCGACACTGAGGAGGGTCCTCACGACGCAGAAGGTGTCCATGCGTCAGCCAGGTATGGCCAATACGCAGCCGGCAAAGTATCACCGACTCCCTGCGAGAAGCCCGCAGTGAGGACTTCCATGCAGCTGTGGAGGGCTTTACAATGCGGAGCTTGTTTGGTTCGGTCATGCTCGCCCACTCAGAGTTCCAAACCCCATGGACCCTGCTACGTAACTGGGATCGGAGGTCTTTTTCTGGTTAGCCAATATTCAAAGACCGTGAAGTGGTGGCCTGTTTGGCCAGCTGATGAACACGTTCATTGCTTGGGATGCCTATGTGGCCTGGCGTCCAGATGAAAGCGACAGAACGGCCTGACTCGCCAATTGCGAAGCCAGCATCTTGGATTGCTGGCACTAAAGTGTGCTTGGGGAGAAACTGGTCGAGGGCCTGTAAGCCACTCAGGGAGTCGCTGCAGATAACATACGACCCCCAGGACGTCGACTCCACACGCCCACTCACTCGGCCGCTTGTAAGCATGAGTTTCAATAAACAGTTTTGTTATACTGGACCACTGTTTCATTGCCATTCCATCTCCCGAATACTTCGCTCACTGGCCACATGAAACGAACTAGTGTAGCTATCCTGACATAGACGAATATGGGTGTGGAACATCTGTCATTTGGTGTCAAAATCATCAAATAGTGCCCAGAAACTTTACTGTTCCCACACCGACACTTGTACAATACCTGTGGTAACACACACTAAAGAACAACACAAGTACATACACTAGTTATGTGGATTCCAAGCAGTAACGCGACAAATGACCAACACAGGTTGTGTTCAAAATGACCACCGGCAGCAAAAATACACGCTGTCAGTCTGGTATGGAACGACCGCTGCACACGTGCTAGCATTTCAGCCGATGTGTCCGAGCAGGCTGCAGTAGTACGTCGTTGCATATCATCGGGTGTGGTTGGTATGTCGTTGTGGACAGCATCTTTCAGCTTTTCCCACAAAAATGTGTATAGGCGTCAAATCCAGGGAACGGGCGGGCCAAGGTACAGGTCCTCTGCGTCCAGTCCATCGATTTGGGACCAATTCAGGAAGACATGCTGTAGTAATTCGTGCACTATGGGCTGGACAGCCATCATGTTGGTATCACGTCTGCAGAAGAACGTCTTCTATCATCCGTGGAATAGGGTCTGTGAGAAGGCTGCGATACTTGTGTGCGGTCAGTGTTCCTTCTATGAAATATGCGCCCATGAGCTGCTGACTCACTATCCCAAAACACACGTTTACACTCCACGGACGCTGACGGTCCACCTGTCGAAGCCATGAGGGATTATAGATTTCAAAATAAACATTGCACTTGTGATTTTGTACCCAATTTTCTTTAACAAGATGACCAGCTTATAAGATATATGAGACCAGATGATGGTGACACAGTGCACGGAAAATGGTCGTCATTTAAAAAATTATTAATACGCGATCTTGGCTATTTATTTTGAAAACTATAAAACGATCAGATCGCCTCCAAACCCGACTATGTCAGGTAATCTTCCCTTGAGGGATTGTCTGCAGACCAATAGTGCATGTTTCTGCGGTTTACCTGGGCATGATTGGTAAATGTGGCTTCATCACTAAACAAGATACATGATACTTCTGGAGTATCCTGTCGTAAAGATCATCTGCAGAACCTAACACGATTCTCAAAATCGTTTCCATGCAGCTCTTGATCGAGAGAGATGTGATAGGGATGGAATCTATGTCGATGGAGAATGCGTAGGACCCTTGCCTGACTCATGCTACTTCCTCAGCGATTACGCGGGAGCTGACATGCGGATCAACTGCAGCAGTAGCAAGATCATAATTTCCCCCTCATCGTCACTTGTTTCCTTCTTTTACGTTGTCTCGGTGTCACACAACCACTTTCATGTATCTGGTAGAGGAGGGTGATGAATAATTGCCGAGATGGGTAACGTCTATTGGGATATCTTGCCGCATACACCGTACAAGAACGAACGGCATTCTTCCTACACTCTCGATACACCATGAACATGTCGGCGTTTTCTGCATCGGTAAAACCCATCGTACACTCACGCTCTATCGCTTGGACTGTCACACGCTGACTAGCGAGCCGCACTGCACTCAAGGAACACGTAAGTACGCTGTACGCAAAAATAACATCATGGTACCTAGCAACTATGCGGGTTGACTGGCACACGCAAATGTCGGTGTGGGAACGTTTCAAAGGAAGATGACTTGCACTAGAATCCTGCAACAACACTATTGATATTCTGGTACACCCTACCTTTAGTTTCTTAATGTCTACGGGCATTGTTCCATTAAAAAACTGTATGTTTGCATAAAAATACGCTTTCTAAGTAATCTTACAATATATTTGTTGGCCAAAAAATACGAGTCCCTGACTACCAAACCATTCTGTGAAAACCGCACATCAATCGCACTTTTCGTTTCCGCAATATTTGCGGTGCAAGTGTTAGGTGATTCGCCTTATGTAAGACAAGGGGTGTTTGTCGCAGGGGTTAGAATGGTTACTGCTGTTATAATACTTGGTTTTCACTATTTAAGTGAGTTTGGACGTGGTGTTACAGTCAGCGCACGACAGATTGGATACAACATCTCTGAGGTAGAGATGAGGTGGAGATATTGCCGTATGACCATTATATGAGAGCACCGTGAACATGGGGATTTTGCTAAAACATTTTGGATCAACAGCAGTGTATCAGGAGTTTGATTTACACGAGGTGTACCAAGGAAGCAAATAAATAGCTACGAACAGCCTGACCTTATTAACGATGTCTGTTAGAGACAGGAATTTGTGATCATGGTATCGTCATAGCGTCGATGAGGACCAAAGTTCATAAACCAATCAAGAAGGCTAAGAGCTTGTTTCTGTTAGGAAGAGCAGTCAAGTAATTGTTAGGATCGCACTTATAAAATGAATGGATGTAGAGGAATTGTGGACTAAATTTAAATGCATTGTACATAAAGGGTTAGAGAAATATGTGCCTGTAAAGTTGATTAAGGATGGAAAAGATCCACCACGGTAAAATAAAAATGTTAGAGAGCTACTGAAAAAGCAAAGACTGTTGCACTCTCGGTTCAAAAGAGAACACGCAAATGATGACAGGCATACGTTAGTAGAGATTCGTGCGTCTATAAAAAGATCGATGCGCGAAGCATACAATAATTACCACAGCCATACCTTAGCAAAAGATAATTCCAGGAACCCGAAAAAATTCTGGTCATATGTAAAATCGATAAGCGGGTCAAAGCTCACTACCTTGTCACTCGTCGATCATTCCGGGGCAGTAATAGAAGAAACGAAACGGTAAGCTGAAGTTTAAAATTTAACCTTTAAGAAATCTTTCACGCAGGAGGACCGCATAAATGTACCATCATTTGATCAACGTACTAAATGTTCAAATGTTTGTATAGCTTATGGGACTTAACTACGAGGTCATCAGTCCCTAAACTTACAAACTACTTATGAACTAACTAAAACTAAGGACGGTACAAATATCCATGCCCGAGGGGGGATTCGAACCCCCGACCGAGCAGACCGTGACTGACGCGCCTCAGTCCCCTCGGCCACCGCGTCCGGCGATCAACGTACTAATTCCGAAATGGAGGGCATAGTAATAGGTATTTCCGGTGTAGAGAAGCAGCTGAGAGAGCTAAATACGAAAAAGTCTGCTGGGCCGGATGGAATACCAGTTCGGTTTTACAAAGACTATTCTGCGGCATTGGCCCCCTACTTAGCTTGCATTTATCGCAAATCTTTAATTCAGCGCAAAGTTCCTAGTGATTGGAAAAAAAAGCGCAGGTCACTCCCATTTATATATATAAAGGAAGGAGAACTGACCCACACAATTACAGGGCAATATCGTTGACATCAATTTCCTGTAGAAATTTGGCACATATTCTCAGAATTTAATAACTTTCCTTGAGACGGAAAAGCTTCTTTCTATGAATAAGCACGGCTTTAAGAAAAACATCGTTCATGCGAAACTCACCTTGCTCTTTTCTCATATGACTTCTTGCGAGCCATGGATGAAGGGCAACAGTCGAATTGTGAGTTCACAGATTTGTGACTGGCTGGAAGACTTCCTAAGTAATAGAACGCAATACTTTGTTCTCGACGGCGAGTGTTCATCAGAGACGAGTGTATCGTCAGGCGTGCCTCAGGAGTGATAGGACCGCTATTGTTTTCTACCTATATAAATGATCTTATGGCCAGAGTAACTTGTAATTTGCGGCTGTTTGCTGATGATGCCGTGCTGTATGGGAGGGTATGGTATTTAACTGACTGTAATAGCATACAAGATGATTCAGAAAAAATTTCTAGTTGGTGCGAAGAATGGCAGCTAGCTCTCAATGTAGAAAAATGTAAGTTGATGCGCATGAGTAGGAAAAACAATCCCATAATGTTCGAATATACCATTAGCAGTGTGCTTCTTGATGCAGTCGCATTGAAGTGCTATGCTACGATGCGCGAGATCGTTCCCCGTCGGGGGTTCGAATCCCCCCTCGGGCATGGATATATGTGTCGTCTTTGGTATAAGCTAGTTCATAAGTACAGTAGTTTGTACGTTTACGGACAGATGACCCAGCAGTTAAGTCCCTTAAGCTCAACATTTGATGTAATCGCGTCGTTTAAATATCTAGGCGTAACATTGCAGAGCTATATGAAATGGAACGAACATGTAAGAACCAAAAATGTTTAAATGTTTGTAAAGCTTATGGGTCTTAACTACGGGATCATCAGTCCCTAAACTTACAAACTACTTATGAACTAACTAAAACTAAGGACGGCACAAATACCCATGCCCGAGGGGGGATTCGAACCCCCGACAGTAGTGGCCGTGCAGACCGTGCCTGTAGCGCCTTAGTCCCCTCGGCCACCGCGGCCGGTCATGTAAGGACAGTTGTGAGTAAGGCGGACAGCCGACTTCGGTTTATTGGGAGAAGTTTGTGAAGATGTAATTCATCTGTAAAGGAGACCGCGTATAAAACGCAGCAGATCAGTTTGAAAGAAGACATAGTAGCAGTCAGAGGCGAGCACCTAGGTTTGGTACTGGTGCGTTCGACCAATGCGAGTGTGTCACGGAAATGCTACGGGAACTCGAATGAGGATAGCTGGAGCGAAAACGACGTTCTTTTCGAGAAATTTTGTTGAGGAAATTTAGAGGGCCGGAATTTGAAGTTGAGTGTAGTACGATCTTGTTGCAGCCTACTTACATTTCGCATAGTGCTCACAAAGACAAAATAAGATCAAATGTTCAAATGTATGTATAACTTATGGGATTTAGCTACAGGGTCATCAGTCCCTAAATTTACAAACTACTTATCAACTAGCTAATACTAAGGACGGCACAAATATCCATGCCCGAGGGGGGATTCGAATCCCCGACCGTAGTGGCCTTGCAGATCGTGACTGGAGCGCCTCAGTCCTCTTTATTTTTATTTTTACTTTTTTTATTATTATTTTTTTTTTCAAGCAGTATTTGTTCTGGTTTCATTTTTGTCCCGAGGATAATTTCATAGTATCTCCATTTCTGCCAACAACGTTCGAAAGACGTTTGTTTCGCACCAAGAACGCGAGTAATAAACGGTTAAAACTCGTCGAGATTTGCACGCAAAAAGGCGCGTTCTGGTAGCGGAAATCGATTCCGGGTCTCCTGGGTGAAAGCTAGGTATCCTAGCCACTGGTTTTTTTTTTTTTTTTTTTTTTTTTTTTTTTTTTTTAGAATTTTTTTACTTCTAACTTTGTAGTCCAACCACTTGTCCACTACGCTTTTTTCCGTTTCTATATTTTCTCTTTTATTTATTTTTTTTTAATTTTTTTATTAGTGCTATTAATGCTAACTGACGTCCTCAAAGTTCGTCTTCTCGTATATAATGTACTCCTTACGCAGTGGACTCCACAATCGAATTCGATTGTGTAATTTCATTCTTTCGATAATTCTTTTCCTTTTGCGTCTGCTCATAACTTTGTGGTCGTCTGTTGCTGTATGCACTGCACAAGGTTTTTCCGTATTTCTTGTCCCGTTATTTGGGGCAAGTCCTCTCGTCCACCGCGGCCGGCTCAAAATAAGAGAAATTAGGGCTCGTAGGGACTTTTTTTCCCTCGTTCTGTTTGGGAGTGGAATGGGAAAGGAAATGCCTAGTAGTCGTACGTGTAGCCACCGCCACGCACCTTATGGTGGATTGTGGAATATGTAAATGTAGAAATCAGTTTTGATTTGCTCTGTGGTGTCCACGAGAGTGTAAATTGCTATAGTATCAATGAGCCGGTGCGGCTCCGTAGCACAGAGGTATAGTACCAGACTACAAATCCAAAGGTCCCGGATTCGATCCCCGCCAGGTCGTAGAATTTTTATCTGTCACTTTCCACTTCTTTCACCTCTGGCAATATTGCCCATGTGAAAAATATCGAGTAGCACCGTGGTTCGGAACCCACGTTAAGCTGTAGGTCCCCCTATAACTGACTGGGTAATTCAGTTCCAAGGTCAGAGGAAGGCAACGGCATACCACCTCCAAACAGGACCATGCCTAGTAAAGCACTGTGGTGATCAAATCAATCTTCGGATTGTTGACTGCTTTACTTTTTTTACAATGAGCCGACCATTTCGTCTACCTCGCAATGCTCCGTTACAACGTCGCTCGGCTGGTGATGGTACGCAGTGCTAGCAGACGAGGTGAGGCTTACGCCGGCAGACTGCGCCGGCTGGTATAATGAAGCAGCAGTCAGCAGTGGAGCGGTCACGCGGCTGCCCGGCACGTGGACGCCACGGCGCGCCGCATTCCACCAGCAGCCGCTGCCAAAGCCACGCAGCCCACACTGCGGGGCAGCGCAGCGGGATGCCGCCTGCGCAGGCGCAGCCCGTGGAACGCCATAACGCGCAGGCGCCGTCACCTGCTATACAGTGTGCTACAGAAAGGTACGAATGAAATAAATCGCAATTTGCGAAGTTAAGGCCTCACTGTATTAGGTTTAGATGAAATACCAAACTGTGGCGAATGAAAATTTGTGCCCGGCTGGGATTCGAACCCGGGATCTCCTGCTTACTAGGCAGACGCGTGTTTCTTTTTATTTATTTATTTTTTTTTTTTTTTTTTTTTTTTTTTTTTTTTTTTTTTTTTTTTTTTTTTTTGCTGGTCTCCTTCCTCCCCTTCAACCCGTCCTTCCGTATGCTTTTAAACAAAATATTTCTTTGAAGATAAAACGAGGTTGTCTCTTCTGCGTAGCTACACACTACTGTTAATGACCATTTCCGCACTATTATCGTATCGTATAACGTCAAGAAAAATCAGTTCGAATTGAACAAATAAGTTGGAAATAAGGGTAACTTCGTGCTTTTTTTTCACTTGAAAGAGAAAAAAAAAGTCATAATAAAATAAAAATTTCCAGGCACAGAAGTTAGCTGTAATTAACTGAATATGCTTTCTTAACTTGTGACACAAAATAGTTAGAAATCTTCAGACACATATATAATCCACACCGCCGGCCGCGGTGGTCAAGGTGACTGAGGCGCTTCAGTCACGGTCAGCACGGCCACTACGGTTGGGGGTTCGAATCACCCCTCGGGCATGGATATTTGTGCCGTCCTAGTTCGTAAGTAGTTCATAAGTAGTTTGTAAGTTTAGGGACTGATGACTCCGTAGTTAAGTCCCATAAGCTTAACAAACATTTGAACATTTTTATAATCCACACCATTCTGGGACGTATTAGCTATATACAAAATAAAAGCCATAAATGCCTTCTTCGGCGATCAAATAATTCCGGAAAATTTCCTCTGAAATGGCAAAAGGCATAATGATATTAACTGAAATGCTTCTGCGGAAATTAATGTCGATTAAATTTATCTTTGTTAATAATCTGTTTGTAATTACATTATCGTTTTAATCAAGAAATTAGCGTAATGTTCCTTGTACTTTTTCTTTCTTCGGATCATGTCATGTTGCATTGTCAGGTACTGTATGAAATCTTCCTTTCTCTTCGATTCTGTACTGAAGATAAAGTACACCGTATGTCCCATTATCCACTTGACCGCGTTCCTGTTTATCCGTGGGAATGGGATGCTATCGGGATGGAGGGCATCCGCTGGCGATATTGTGTGTGGCGAGGTTCTCGTGATGAGTGCCAGTTTTTGCCTCCCATACTCCCATATTTCTACGTTTGTACTGCAGACGAATCTGTGTTCATCAGTATCGACTAATTGACATGTCGGACACAAGGGAGAGTCTTGTAGGTGTATCTTATCGAGGCGGGACATCGTCGGGGTTTTTCTGTTGACCGCTATATACCACGTGGCCATCACCCGGGAAGGTTAAGTCAGGGCTGTGGATGTTTTCCCACGTTATTTTCCAGTCGTGATTCGGGAGTTTCCTCTATCACATTTCGTAGTTTATTTTCCTTCAACGCCTTGTATACTTCCTTCACTTTTGTCATTTTTCGTTCAGGGACTTTTGTTCGTATGTAACTGTGTACCGAGGACATAGTGATCAGCCCGACTGCAGAGGACTCTTCCCTGCACGTGTCCCGCCACACACAAATCTCCATTCGCCACGCTTTCTCATTCCTACACCACAGCATTCTCGGTGGTGGAGTGGTCAACGCGTCTAAATGTAAGTAGGAGATCCCGGCCGGGCACAAATTTTCATTCAACACAGTTTGGTATTTCATCTAAACCTATTACAGTGACGTCATAACATCGCAAATTGCGATTTATTTCATTCATTTGAACGCTCTAATTCGTCAAAAAACTATATATAACAGAAAGGCGCGGCCAAACTTTCAGGAAACATTCCTCACACACAAAGAAAGAAAATAGGTTAGGTGGACATGTGTCCGAAGACGCTTAATTTCCATGTTAGAGCTCATTTTATTACTTCTCTTCAAATCACATTAATCATGGAATGGAAACACACAGCAACAGAACGTACCAGCACAGTCTAACATATACAGTCACGACACTCATTGCTGTAAAAGTTGTTACCAACTGAGAATTACTGCGACACTAGCGCTCCCAGCGGTGGGCAACCTGCCAAAGTAGTGATGTTTGTTTATAATCTTTTTGTACGTAATTAACGAAATACTTACTATAATTTTGCGTTACAAGCATTATTAAAATATCGGGAGATAAACGTAATGCGGAATTTAATATAAAAACAGCCTTATTTAAATTATTGAGTGGTATAAAGAACAGCTCTGTCATGAACAAATACTTACGAATATGTGTATATTTGCAGCTTATTTCGCTGAAAGTAAGTTGCATATAAACATAATAGTATAATAAATTTCTATTATGGTCTGTTCTTACTATGACAGCCAGTTCTTGACGTATATAAATTCGGTATGGAGTCTAATGATTCTCACATTTTTACACGTCACTCGTCTTTCTTATACGTGCATATTCTTTTATGTGTAATTACTGTAGCTTTAAAAAACGTATGTTTTGATGATTCTGGCCGTTTGTGGTTCAGATGTAGCAACAATTGTGGAATTGGGTTCTTCTTTGTTGGGAAACAGTTTGGTTGCTTTTATCGTTATATTGCCATGTCTATGACGTTTTTCCTTCAGCTACAGCTGTGATGGTAGATTTGGTACGATAAATACCGTATTTATTGCATTCTATATACGTTTCCTATGTTCCGCCCTACCCTCACCGATTTTACTGGAACTGCAATGAAGAATACTTAACGTTCTTGCATATAAATTGACGTCTCTGTGCTAAAGGGCATGTCTCCTGGTGTTTCCTAGGCATTTTTATTTTTAATAGAAAATGAAATTACTCATTCACAGCCTGTATGTTACAGCATGATTGTAAATTAACTGTCCTGTAATGTGCCGTTTCGTACCTTATCAGGGATCTTATGAAACCCAAGAAAGACAAATGGGGAGCTATTTTTAAAATTATTACCTATTTATAAGGCACTAAATATGTTCCCTAATGTAAAACGCATGCTGAAGTCAAACGATACTATTCGCACTCATCAACTATCGTATTCAGAAACGTAACTTTCCGACCGCTTGGAGCATTGCTGTCGCAGTGTATAACAAAAATCTGTGGGAGTGTCGTGACTGTATATTTTAGGCTGTGGTACCAGTGTGACTTCAAACACTTTGTTACAGGAAATGTTCAAAATGTCCTCCGTTAGCGAGGATACATGCATCCACCCTCCGTCGCATGAAATCCCTGATGCAGCCATGGAGCATGGCTTATTGTATCGCAGCCGTCCACAATACGAGCACGAAGAGTCTCTACATTTGGTTCCGGGATTGTGTAGACAAGAGCTTTCAAATGCCCCCATAAATGAAAGTCAAGAGGTTGAGGTCATGAGAGCGTGGAGGCCATGGAATTGGTCCGCCTCTACCAATCCATCGGTCACCGAATCTGTTGTTGAGAAGCGTACAAACACGTCGATTGAAATGTGCAAGAGCTCCATCGTGCATGAACCACATGTTGTGTCGTACTTGTACAGGCACATGTTCTAGAAGCACAGGTAAAGTATCGCGTATAAAATCATGATAACGTGCTCCAGTGAGCGTAGGTGGAGAAACATGAGGCCCAATCAAGACATCACCAACATTTCCTGCTCAAACGTTCATAGAAAATCTGTGTTGATGACGTGAATCGAGCAAGTACAGTACAGTACATACCAAGGAAACAATTGGATATTTTGATAATTTTGCACGAATTATTTCAGTTTACATTTAAAGAGAAATACTAAAATGAGCTCCAACATGGAAATTAAGCGTTTCCGAACACATGTCCACATAACATATTTTCTCTCTTTGTGTGTGAGGAATGTTTCCTGAAAGTTTGGCTGTACCTTTTTGTAACACCCTGTATAAGGCTTCACACTGAGGTAACACAGGGTATGGGATAGCGACATGCAAATATAAATATGGCGGTAGAATGGCGTATGCAAGGCGTAAAAGGGCGGGACATTGACAGAGCTTCACTCTGCAGAGTACATTTATTATTTGGATTTCGAAAACTTGTGACGTTACCGGGTCGTACTGAGTCGCCTCTTGAAGTTCTGGAAGATCGGCGCTCTCGGTAACGGCTGGTTGAAATTTCATGGGGCAGACCTATTCTACTACAAATAATGTAGGCAACACGTTGAACTGCAGTTCATTGACACTTTAATGATTTATTAGTGCCCAGTTGTCACCATTTAAGATCAGCGTACAAGTCTCATTACTAACGGTTACCACGCACATTTCACACATCAATAATACAAATTTACAAAGTTCTACATCTACATCCATATCCACAACCCACCCGAAAGTGTGTGGTGGAGGGTATTTTGAGTACCACTATAGTTTCTCCATCCTATTCCAGTGACGGATTGTTCCCGGAAAGAAAGATTGACGGAATGCCTCGGTGTGGGCTCTAATCTCTCCGATTTTATCCTCATGATCTCTTAACGAGATATACTTAGGAGGGAGCAATATACTGCTAGACTCCTCGGTAAAGGTATGTTCTCGAAATCGACAAAAAATTCGAATCGAATGACAGAGCCTCTATCCTGCTGCGTCTTCCATTGGAGTTTATCAATCATCTCCATAACGCTTACTAAATGATCCTGTAACGAAGTGCTTTCCGTTGGATCTTTTCTACTTACTCTATCAACACCACCTGGTACGGATCCCACACCGGTGAGCAGTATCCAAGCAGTGGGACAACAAGTGTACTGTAACCTCCTTCCTCTGTTTTCGGACTGCATTTCCTTAGGATTCTTCAAATGAATCTATGTCTGGCATCTGCTTTACCGACGATTGGTTTTATATGGTCGTTACATTTTAAATCACTCCTAATGCCTACTCCCAGATAATTTATGGAGTTAACTGCTTCCAGTTGCTGACCTGCTATAGTGTAGCTAAATGATAAAGGATCTTTCTTTCTGTGTATTCGCAGCACATTATACCTGTGTACATTGAGATTCAATTGCCATTCCCTGCACCATGCGTCAATTCAATGCCGATCCTCCTGCATTTCAGTACAAATTTCCGTTGTTGCAACCTCTATGTATACTACAGCATCATTCGCAAAAAGCCTCAGTGAACTTCCGATGTTATCCTCAAAGTCATTCATATATATTCTGAACAGCAATGGAATAGAAAAGTCCGAGGTGATATGTAATGCGGAACGAATATTAAGTAGTATTTCATAATTACGATAGATTCACATCCTACACAACTTACAGTGATTAATTTTAACATGAAACTTCCTGGCAGATTAAAACTGTGTGCCGGAACCGGGACTCGAACCTGGGACCTTTGCCTTTGCCTTTCGCGGGCAAGCGCACTACTGACTGTGCTATCCCGACACGATTCACGATGCCGCCTCACAATTTTACTTCCGCCAGTACCTCGCCTCCTACTTTCCAAACTTCACAGAAGCTCTCCTGCGAACCATGCAAGACTAGCACTCCTGGAAGAAAGGATATGGTAATTTTAACATAATTGTTCTTAATCGGAATTCAAAGTGGCATAGATTGGATACATCACGAAACAAGACTGTAAACAATACTCCCTACTGCCGGGGATTGTGCTTCTGATGAAACCTTAAACCAGACTAATTTACGTGGCGCGAAAGCATTCTATTTGTATCATTTTAACACTGACACTGAAAATTACTTGTTGTTAATTATGGGACTCAAATGATTCGTTATCAGTCCTAAGATTACAAACTACTTAAACTAAGTTAAACTAACGGAAGGACAGCATTTACACTCATTCCCGACGTGGCACTCGAACCCCCGAGAGCGGACGGCCGCGCGCACCACCACACGGCGCCCCAATGTGCACTGCTATTCCACCGCAGTGGTTAATAAGGTATATTAATGTAATTACAATGGAAAAGCAAACAATTACCTGTAACTGGCTATAGTAAAATATAGCGCAAATAATATTGAGTAAATTGATACACACGTCTTGGCTATATTAATATTGTTTCACTTTCTAATATACCTAAATACGTTTCTAAACAATTACTTTGGAGTATACGGTAATTATACAGAAACTTTCCTTACATTAATTGTGAAACCTAATAATACCTACTTTAATACTATGAGAAAAGAATTAGTTTCATTAGAGGTACTAGTAAGCTAATATATGACCTACAATAATACGCCTCTTGCTTGAACTAATGAATATCTGCTAATTAAACAAACTTCTACGACGTCAAATAAAAAAAATAACTTCAACTAGTCACGTTAGAAAAAAGAATAACAAAAGTTTTCTAAAAAGAAATGATAGTAGACTTATTACATTCACATCTATTAATATGTGCTGGCCGCGGTGGCCGAGGAGACTAAGGCGCTGCAGTCACGGTCTGCACGGCCACTACGGCCGGGGTTCGAATCCCCCCTCGGGCATGGATATTTGTGCCGTCCTAGTTCGTAAGTAGTTCATAAGTAGTTTGTAAGTTTAGGGACTGATGACCCCGTAGTTAAGTCCCATAGACTATACAAACAATTGAAACATTTATTAATATGCTATACTGGTATCGGCAGGTTCAGTAATACAAGCAGATGGGAAAAAATTCCAAAATGCTTCGTTACACACTGTGTGCGTGTTTTTCATTCTGAATTTTTATTTCTTGTATCGGTAACAACATTGTATGCTTGGAGAATGTTGGCTAATATCTCTGTAGGCGCTCAGTTTGTGGAGGGCTGTTATTGCACTGGGAGTCGTTGAACAGCTCGCCTTGAGCCAAGCTGTGTCTGTAATATTTAGAAAGAGAGGTATTTTTTGTAATGGAAAGTGCATTACTGTGAAGATTTGAAAACAATCAAAATGTTCAAATGTTTTCAAATCTATATGTCCACGCTCTTGTGGTCAACAGTCCCTAGGATTAAAAACTATTGAAAATATCTTAAAGTAATTTAATGTATGAGAATTCAGCCCTAACAGATGCTTTAAAATAATTGAATTGGCTTCCCACAGCGACCAAATACTATGCTATTTTTCCCAGTCATAACTAGAAAATATGATTAATTACTAACTTTATACAACATGAGCGCATTTACCGGCTTCCCGACTCCGACGATGCAATAGTAGAAAGATTCAAAGAAAACCTGAGTCTAATTACAAAAACTTAGCAGACTCACACGATAATAGTAGGCGGTGATTTAAATTTACCCATTACAGGCCGCCACGTGCACGCGCACAGTAAATGCACCTACATTATTTCCTAAGTAATGTATGCAGGGTCATTTTATAAAAAATTAATAGTGAACTAGAAAGTAACAAGTGTTACAATTATATCTGACTTCAACCTATCTATTTTCCTTTTTAAATTTTCTACCCTCCCTACCGATAAGGAATCTCTCTCACGCTCTCACCCGTAGAATGCCAGTGTTAGTTTTCTTGAGCATGCCATCAGCATATATTCTTACAAAATAGCTGCATATCTGCGGGAAAAGTAACGACTGTAGTTTCCCCCCTTGCTTTGAGACGTTCGCAGTAAATGTATGGCAAAGGCAAATTAGGTGATGTTACAAGGCCATCATAATCAATAATCCAGACTGTTACCCTTAAAATTGCTCCTCTTCAGAAACCACACGTTAGTCTGGACTCTCCACAGCTAACCCTCCACGGTGGTTGCACTTACTGTACGGCTATTTGTATCGTTGAAGCACGAAAGCCACTCCGCGGTAAAGGTATGTTCTCGAAAGTTCGACAAAAGCCCGTACCGAGCTACAGAGCGTCTCTCCTGCAGAGTCTTCCACTGGAGTTTTTCGATCATTTCCGTAACGCTTTCACGATTACTAAATGATCCTGTAAAGAAGCGCGCTGCTTTCCGTTGGATCTTCTCTACTTGCTCTATGAACCCCACCTGGTGCGGATCCCACACCGGTGAGCAGTATTCAATCAGCGGGAGAACAAGTTTACTGTAACCTCCTTCCTCTGTTTTCGGACTGCATTTCCTTAGGATTCTTCCAATGAATCTATGTCTGGCATTTGCTTTACCGACAATTAGTTTTATATGGTCGTTCCATTTTAAATCACTCCTAATGCCTACTCCCAGATAATTTATGGAATTAACTGCTTCCAGTTGCTGTCCTGCTATAGTGTAGCTAAATAATAAAGGCTCTATCTTTCTTTGTATTCACGGCACATTAAACTTGTGTATATTGAGATTCAATTGCCATTCCCTGCACCCTGCGTCAGTTCGATACAGATCCTCCTGCATTTCAACACAATTTTCCATTGTTGCAACCTCTCTGTATACTACAGCATGTTCCTCAAAAAGCCTCATTGAACTTCCGATGTTATCCACAAGGACATTTACAGATATTGTAAATAGCAACGGACCTACGACAATCCCCTGTGGCACACCTGACATGACTCTTACTTCGGAAGACTTCTCTCCATTGAGTATTCATGCAGAACAGCTGCAGTGTTAGGGAGGACATTACTTTCTTCAAAGCTATATCACAGTAAGACACATAGTTCAGGGGGGTATGATGTCATAAACAATGAAATGTAAGAAACACCACATCCTCACACATGCGATTGTAATTTATTACGCCTTTCCTGCCACCTCTGTTCACAGACCATTTTGCAGACCGTTGCCAAATATTCCTCTCTAAGTACCTGGAAAATTGAATCACTGTATGACACAATCTTCAGGAAATATGACGTCATAGGCATTGAGTTGCATGAGAATGGAACCAGAATGAACTAAATGCGATGTACAGACCGGGAGAAGTAGATGAGCAAACATAATAGTGGAATTTATATTTATGGAATCAATAGTTTTAAGCCGTCTCAGAAAGTATATACCAGGTTAGGAACTTAAATAGTGGCAACACTGATGTGGAAACAGTATGCAGTGGAATCTACGATTGTCGCTGATAGCACACGTTGTTAACATACCTACAATTACCTCCGAATAAATGTACTCGCCCCTTCTCCGTCACCGAAGTGCGCACAATCAAGGGAAACATAGTCATTTGTGAACAGACGGTCACTATGTTTTTGAAACAGGGACAAGGGTGGATCTAGAGTGAATGTGCCAGTGGTCGAACGAAACGACAGTCTCATCAAGGTTTTCAAGAGGCCTCCGGAGAATAGGTACTGCCTTACAGAACAGCGGCACGTTGGCTAAAAGCCCTCAATGTGGCAGCATGCATCGGCCAGGTCTTCCTAGCGTCTCTGAAGAAGTAGTGCATACTGTTAAACTGTTGCCGCGTTAGTGGACACTGATCGACGCCAAACAATTCGTGAGCTCGTCCACGAAGCCGGATTAGCGCAAACGACTGCACTTCGCATCCTGAAGGAAAGCCTGGGCATGAAAACAATTGCATCACGATGGGTTCAGCATGAACTGTGGATAATGTAGATAATGTAGGTACGTTACGACGCTGCTCAGACGCACGTGGACTGCCATAATGTATCACTGGCTTTATCACAGCATTGTAGTGTTTTATTTTTGCACTGATTGAGAAGTTTTTTTAGTTGTAAATAGTTTTAGTAATGGACTATTTTCTCCAATTTCAGTCTGTTATTTTCTATTGTAGGATTATCGGGTACATTGTTTACATAAGATATTAATAAAAATAATTTCTGCGATCATGTTCGTAAACTTGCGGAAGATGCGTCAGGCAGGCATGCGCCCGCCTGCCTACCGCGGACTATTTCAGATCCCTGATATTTGCGTCTAGCAGTTGGCGGCTTCATTTCGTTCCTCCGCACCGCGTCTTGGGCCGGTGTGACGACGGCTCCATTTTAATACCGCCTCCTGCCGGCTGTGTGGGGGGGAGGGAGGGAGGGGGAGGGGAGGGGAAGGAGGCAGACGGCGGGCGGTGACGCATTATATCGCCTCCTTCTGGCCATCGATTGCTGTAAACACCGTTTCCATGTATACGCAAGCTATATCGGAGGGGCACTCACTCAGCAGGGACGCACCACTGCGCATGCGCCGTCGGCCGACGAGTGGAGGCCGCACTGCACCATTGGAAAGACGCTCTTCAGAGATTTTAGATGGATTTAGATGTAACATGCATGTAATTTTTATTTATTATGGGTGCCACTTAAGCAGAACACAGTTTATCGTATGAGTCAAACATATTACAGTCCGTTTTGGCCCACTTTAGGTTACGGTAGTAACACTAAAAGTGTTTTTTTTTTTTTTTTTTTTTTTTTTTTCATATCTCGTAGCGTTTCAAAGATATTTGCAAAAATAACGACGATTTTGGAATGTATGTCTGTCCGTAACTTGTTCCCTGTTTTTAAGACGAACCTTTCAACCGATCAGCACCAAATTTTACAGACATGATAGTACGCCGCCAGAGACCAGAACCTCCCTTTTTCAAAATTTGCCTTCCTCCGACCTGACTTACCCAGTTATAGGGGGACCTACAGTTTAACGTTGGTTTCCTAACCACGGTGCTACTCGGTATTTTTCACGTGAGCAATACTGCCAGAGGTGAAAGAAGTGGAAAGTGACAGATAAAAATCCTAAGACCTGGCGGGGATCGAAACCGCGACCTTTGGATTTGTAGTCTGGCACTCTACCACTGTGCAACCGAGGCGCACCGTATGTAATATAATTGTAATTGTAAACGAACCGTTCATTTGACACGAAAACTGAATAACCTAATTGGTAGAGGAGAAAATTCTCTAAAACTTAGCTCCCTTATTGTTTTTTCATATCTCGTATCGTTTGAGACATATTTGCAAAAATAACGGACATTTGACACCCTCCGTTGAATTAACGACAACCAGCCGTTAGGAGATGTCACGTGACACTCCTCGCGCAGAACTCTCTGTGGATACGCCATCTTGTGTTTCGTATTTGATGATTTTCTTATTGTAACTTACACGTTCTCACTTCGAAGCAATGGCGCACTGCAGAATTAACAAAAACACATCGTTCTTCGTACGATAAATGATAATCTAGTGTCTACAAATGCCTTATTAGCATCAGTTAACAACGGCCATCAATAGTATGAGATTAAAGGATACATCTTTTGATTGATAGCCGTAGCGTAGTGGGCAAGGCATTAGACTATGACGCTAAAGGGCGGTGGTTCTGAACCCGCCACTACCTACTTTCTTTTCCCTAAAAGGGTTTTAGACACTCTTATTAATTAATTTTTTTATTTTTTAGATTATTATTTTGGTCCAAAATGTTTTCAAAAACTTATAAACTACAAATCTAAAGTGGGCCGTAAAACACGTCAGTGCGATTTTTTTTTTTTTTTTTTATTCATGTTGAATTCCCTTTGATCCGTGTTTTCTCTAAAAGGATCTGCCTTGAGCCAGTACAATTTCAGTCTTCACTGACACTGTTTATGAATTGTCTTCTGATCTAGGCATCAGTGACAGTGAAGATTTAAATAGTGCTGTTTCCTTCACAGTTTCACTAATTAAGACACCAACACATGTAAGTTGAATATAGTTCACAAGCAAACAAATAAACACACATACACACACACACACACACACACACACACACACACACACATACATACATACAAGTATGGTTTCCACACAAAATTAAAGAGTACCCAACCTTGATCACATAACACAAAAGACCAGATCAAATATTTCGATTTGTAACAGTTTTGTATATAAGTGCCATATATTTGTTGACGACTTTAACATACCCTCGTTATGGTGGCTAAAATTCATGTTCAAAACCGCAGAATAGCTCATCTTTCGAAATTGTACTGAACGCATTCTCAGAAATTTATCTCGAGAAAGATTTGAAGCCACAAATACAGTAAATGGTTGTGATATAGTAACAAATAATCTGGATCTAATAAAGAGCATCAAAACAGACACTGGGATTAGTGTACACAAAGTAGTCTTAGCGAGATTGAATATTGGATTTCCCAAATCCACCAGAATTAAACAAAAAATAATTTTATTCTAGATACCAGATAGAAATTCGATTAACGCTTTTCTGAGTGAGAAACCTCCCGTTTTTCTAAACTAACAATATGAGTGTATATCAGATGTGGCTAACATTCAAAGAGATAATATCGAATGCTACTCTATTGACAGAATTTATACCGAACAAATTAACAAAAGAGGAGGCTGACCCGCAAGTGATACACAAAACTTGTTAGATCACACTTTATCCGCAAAATTACAGGCCTACATCATTGAGGAAGGTTAATGGCACGATTTTAGAATATATATGTAACGATACACTGAAATTTTTATTTATTTTTTGTTTATCTTTGATCAGCGATACTTATCGCCTCCGGTTCCCTCTGACTCGCAATGCAACTAATTTAATTTCGTTCGTCATTTTTTACTCCCAAACAAGCGAGAAGACGAAACCGAGATAGTAGTTTTACTCACTCTCTTGTCTATGTTCGTTCTGTACGGACGTCTTCCATCCGTGTATCTATTCAATGTAAGTTATCGTGATGCAAGTTGTAAAAATATATTACTTAAATTTAAAATCATCCCCTCTCTTTGGCTTTTATTTAAATGAATCCCTCCACGTCAAATACTTATTTTCTATTATTTTCAGCTCCTTCGCCTCCGTAATAGTTTAATGTTCAGGCGCCATTACAATCGCTTCGCATTGTCTGCAAAATTTCAATCAATCAATCATCCTTATACAATACTTTGCTTGACTTTAGAACCTGCAGTCATTTCTTTTGCGATTTCACGAAGTCCGATCATTTTTTTAAATTATTTTATCATTACCAGTAACTTCATGTTCCACCCACGGTCACACAACAATGGAAAGCGAAGTGAACAGTCTGAACATTGATCTCCTACGGAAAGTATCTCGAACATTCACTTATTAAATAAGACATAAAAGTTATCATTTCCAGCTTCTACAATACGAAGTGCAGGATCCAGCTAGATGCTTTCCGTAAGTTTTATAACGTGCTGTTGCCTGTATGGTGCCCAACTTTAATATGCAGTCCGCGGTTTATTTGCTTCAATGTTCATTTTGTGCTGTACTTTAACTTATTTCAAGTTCAAACATTTGGTACCATCAATTCTTTGTCCAAAGAATATAATCGCGGAATCTACTTTTAACAATTATGGCATCATACGAAGCAAGGGCAACGTTATATATACATTCCTCAAACATTATGATCTACTACCAAGTGAACGACCTATTTTTCCCATAGTCAAAACGGATTGAGACAGTATAGTTTTGTTCTTCTTTTTTTTCTTCGCTTCCATATTTTTAAATTTCCGGAAGTGCTTTGACACTGTACCTCTTAAGCGTCATCGAATCAAATTGTGTGCTTATGGAATATCACCACAGTTTTGCTATTGGATTCGTGATTTCCTGTCAGAAAGAACACTTTATGCTGTAATTGGCGGAAGGTCATCGCGTGAAACAAAGTGATGTTTGGGGTTCAAGAGGGATGTCTTATAGAGCCTGGGGTGGGACTGGGAGGTTGTTTTTTCAAATATGAAAATATTTCTTTAATAAAAAATGCTCAGAAACAACAGACTGTGAGGACATGAAAAGAATGATTGATTACACTAAGGACAGTCCGTGTTTTCAGTCACTCTTTTATTTGACAAGGCTTCAGATACAGAGCATATAAAAAGGTAAAGCAGTCAACAATCCGAAGATTGGTTTGAACACCGCGGTGCTTTACTAGGCATGGTCCTGTTTGGAGGTGATATGCCGTTGCCTTCCTCCGATCTTCGAACTGACTTACCCAGTCAGTTATAGGGGGACCTACAGTTTAACATGGGTTCCGAACCACGGTGCTACTCGGTACTTTTAACATGAGCAATACTGCCAGAGGTGAAAGAAGTGGAAAGTGACAGATAAAAATCCTAGGACTTGGCGGGGATCGAACCCACGACCTCTGGATTTGTAGTCTGGCACTCTACCACTGTGCAACCGAGGCGCACTACAGAGCAGATATCCAAAAGAATATTAATAATTTTTTTAGTCTTTTTTATATAAATAAAAACTCTGATATGAACAATGAAATCAAGAAACTCAAGACACCAAGTCAGTTAATAGAAGATTCTACTCATGCAAGAGCCATTAAATGTAATAACTGAAGGCTTGTTTTCAAAGAGAATATCTTAAAAATTTTTAATCTTAAGTATTTTCAATACTCTGACACAAATAATTAAATTAGCTCAAGGCAGAAAGCCAAGCTCCATTAAATCTAAATACTGTAGGCCTTAAAAAAAATAAAAATAAAAAATAAAATAAAAAAAAACTTTTAAAAATGTTAATCTCAAATATTTTCCAAAATTCTAACATAAATAATGAAGAAAGTTTCCACAAAATCCCGAGAATGTTAAGGGGCATTCACACAGCTGATTTACAGAGCTCTGCCTTAAAATAGTTTAGATGTGTACGTAACCTAAACTGTACATCTGCTAATAGTCCCCAGGTGGTACACAGAACCCACTTAAACTTCAGTAAACAAAACTCAAACCCTTTCATTGTAAATGTTACTAGATAAAGAAATACAAAGGGGGCAAAATCTGTAAAAGTACTAGTTTGAGTTTGAGTTTATCGTCAATTGAAGTACTAGAAGTCTGCCCTGAACAACAGTATAGCATTCTATATCAAATAATCGATTGATGGAACAACATGACATTATAATATCTTAATAGGATTCAAACGCAATTTTCTTATGTGAGGATATTACGCGCATATATTTACTATTACGTACGTTTAGGGTGGACATATTCTTTTTCCTTTACGTTTTCATGAGTTATCGAGAAGCATACACAAATTTGTTACATTCTTTGTTTGTTAGTGGGTATGGGCTATTAAGTTGTCAGAAATGTCTTGAAATTCGGGATTCGGCTCTGACAGCAATAATCTTTAAGTAATAAAGCTTCAGGTGCTTTTAAACTTTTCATAAAATTAAGACTTTGTCTTTTAGCAATTCTCCAGCGTTCACGTCAGTTTATTGAAACATTGTGCATTGTTATACCTAATATGCACGGTTACCTTGAAATGATTAAAATGGTGAGCCTCTGAGGTAGTCATATATGAAACTTACTGATGGACGAGAGCGGAAAAAATCGTGTCAGTTATAGCGGACTTATTTTCCACAATGTCAAAAAATCATGGGGAGGTGCTTCTTTTATGGAGCTCTGAGGTGTTTTGAATAACTTGTTTTAATAACTTTATATTTTGCTCGTGTTTATACTGATCACGGTCTATGCATTTTGTACGCTTCACGGCCTGTTGATTTCGAAGTACAGAGAACGGCCAAAAAACTCTCAAGGAATTCAATATCGCTCTCAAATCAACAGGAATTTCTAAGTTTATTCTATTAGTGGATTTTCGCTACCCATCTTAGGCACCAAAAGATAATTTTTTTGAGATTGTGTAGCTACCGATTATAAATAAGCAAGAAGCATAATACGTTCAGGACTCTTACACATAAGATCGTCCAGAGGCGGACCAATGCGTACAAGCAACATAGTGTTCGTAGGTACTCCCGGTGAACGTGTCAATCGCATTTATTCATCGTTGTGGAACGACTTTCCGCCTATCTAACGTATAAAAACTTAAGATTACTCTTCATCGTTGTGACCAATATTTACAATGACGACTTCGATATAATGAACCTACACTTAGCACCATTAGAAAGGTTTGGTTTTCTTCTTTCTGCTGTGAGATTACCGCCCAATAGAAATACTGGTAATTGATAGCATTTGATAATTAAACAGTATGAAGTTCACTGCAAACATTGACCATGCCAAAGCACTAAATGCTACACAATTTTAATCTTATTAATTATTGTAGCAATGTATGTACGCAGTTGGGTGACAACATTTATAGTTAGGCCATAGGTAGAAATTCTCCACGTTGAGATTTGCTGTGTGCTTGTAGCTGACAGGAGACCAGCGAGCAGGCCGACGTTGGGTGCTTGTTCCAGCTTAGGATTTTCCAGTTCGTTTCCGGTGAGGGGAGAGAGGGACAATGGCGAGTGCCAGGCACAGTGCAGTGCACAGCGTGAAATAAAATATTGTAATACTACTGGCATTTGAAGTAATACGATGCAGTTAGGAACCTTTAAGGCCCTCATTACAAAATAGCCTGTTGATAAATAAACAATACATTAGCTGATATAGTCACATCTGGCGTAATATGTTTAATTGACAATGAAAAATAATAAATTACCAACAAAGACAAGACAGTTACACAACTAGCATGGCAATGTTTGTTTACAAAAATAATATATTAACTATTTCTCATTTTATTTTCAATTAATCTTGTGTATTTTACCTTGAAATATTGAGTTAAATCACTTATCTGTGATATAAGAAATTGCACGATTATAATAAATAGTACAAAGGATGTTTATACTAATATGTGTTGTTGTTATGGTCTTCAGTCCGGAGACTGGTTTGATGCAGCTCTCCACCCTACTCTATCCTGAGCAAGCCTTTTCATCTCCTCATAAGAACGGCAACCCACATCCACTTGAATCTGCTTACTATACGCATCTCTTGGTCTCCCTCTGCGATTTTTACCCCACACACTTCCCTCCAATGCTAAATTTACTATTCCCCGATGTCTAAGAATGTGTCCTACCAAGCGATCCCTTCTTTTAGTCAAGGTATGCCAAAAATTCCTTTTCTCACCAATTCTGTTCAGTACCTCTTCATTAGTTATGCGATCTACCCACCTAATCTTCAGCATTCTTCTGTAACACCACATTTCAAAAGCTTCTATTCTCTTCCTGTCGGCACTGCTTATCGTCCATGTTTCACTCCCGTACAAGGCAACACTCCACACAAATGCCTTCAGAAAAGACTTCCTTACCCTTAAGTTAATATTCGATGTTAGCAAATTTCTCTTTTTCAAAAATGCTTTTCTTCCCATTGCCATTCTGCATTTTATATCCTCTGTACTGCGACCATCGCATGTTATTTTACTACCCAAGTAACAAAACTCATCTACCACCTTCAATGTTTCGTCACCTAATCTAATTCCTTCAGCATCGCCTGATTTTCTAAGACCGCATTCCATTATTTTTGTTTTGCTCTTGTTAATGTTCATTTTATATGCACTCTTCAACACACTGTCCATTCCATTCAACTGCTCTTCCAGGTCCTTTGCTGTCTCTGACAGAATTACAATGTCATTGGCAAAACGCAATGTTTTTATTTCTTCCCCCTGAACTTTAATCCCTATTCCAAATTTTTCCTTGCTTTCCTTCGCCGCCTGCTTGATGTACAAATTGAATAGCATCGGAGAAAGGCTACAACCCTGTCTTACTCCCTTCCCAACTGATGCTTCCCTTTCATGCCCTTCGAGTCTAATAACTGCGGTCTGGCTTTCGTACAAGTTGTAAATAACTCTCCTTTCCCTGTATTTTACCCCTGCTGACTTCAGAATTTGAAAGAGTGTATTCCAGTCAACATTGTCAAACGCTTTCTCCAAATCTACAAAAGCTAAAAATGTAGGTTTGCCTTTCCTTAATCTATCTTCTAAGATAAGACGTAAAGTGAGTATTGCCTCCCGGGTTCCTACTTTCCTCCTGAATCCAAACTGATCTTCCCCGAGGTCAGCTTCTACCAGCTTTTCCATTCTCCTGTAGATAATTCGTGTTAAAATTTTGCAACCATGACTTATCATACTGATGGTTCTGTAATTTTCACACATGTCTGCGCCTGATTTCTTTGGAATGGGGATTATTACATTTTTCTTAAAGTCTGAGGGCATTTCGCCTGTCTCATACATCCTACACACCAGTTCAAATAATCTTGTCATGGCTGGCTCTCCCAGAGACTTTAGTAGCTCTGAGGGTATGTCATCTATTCCTGGGGCCTTGTTCCTACCTAGGTCTTTCAGGGCTCTGTCAAATTCATCTCTCAGTATACTATCTCCTATTTCATCTTGATCTACTTCCTCTTCCCTTCCTACAACATCGTTTCTAAGTTCATTTCCTTTGTAGAGCTGCTCTATGTACTCTTCCCACCTTTCAGCTTTCCCTTCTTTGCTGAGAACTGGTTTCCCATCTGAGTTCTTGATATTCGTAGAGTTGCTTTTCTTGTCCCCAAATGTCTCTTTTATTTTCTTGTAGGCGGTATCTACTTTTCCCCTTGCTATACATTCTTCTACAGATTTGCATTTGTCTTCTAGCCACTCCTGCTTAGCCAGTTTGCACTTCCTGTCAATCTCATTTTTTAGTCGTCTGTACTCCATTTTGCCTGTTTCATTTACTGCATTTTTATATTTTCTCCTTTCATCAATTAACTGTAGTATTTCCTGTGATATCCATGGATTTTTTGTAGGTCTTGCCTTTCTACCTATTTTGTCCTCCGCTGCCTTCACTATTTCATCTCTCAATGCTACCCATTCCTCTTCTACTGTTTTATTTCCCCCTGTTTCTGTCAATTGTTGCCTAAATATCCCTCTGAAATTCTCCAGAACTTCACTTTCCTTCAATTTATCTAAGTCCCATTTTCTTATTTTCCTACCTTTCTGCAGTTTTTTCAGCTTCAGCCTACAGTTCATGACTAACAAGTTATGGTCAGAGTCTATATCTGCCCCTGGGTATGTCCTGCAGTTTATTACCTGGTTCCGGTACCTATGTCTTACCATTATAAAATCTATCTGATACCTTCCGGTGTCTCCTGGTCTCTTCCATGTATACAACCTTCTTTTGTGATTCTTAAACCACGTGTTTGTTACGATTAAATCATGTTCCGTGCAAAATTCTACCAGGCGACTTCCTCTTTCATTCCTCCTGCCCAGTCCATATTCACCTACTATTTTTCCTTCTCTTCCTTTTCCTACTACCGAATTCCAGTCTCCCATCACAATTAAGTTTTCCTCTCCCATAATTGTCTGAATAATTTCCTTTAGCTCCTCATATATTTCTTCAATCTCCTCGTCATCGGCAGAGCTAGTTGGCATATAAACCTGTACTACTGTTGTCGGTGTTGGCTTCGTATCTATCTTGACAATGATAATGCGATCACTGTGCTGCTCATAGTAGTTTACCCGCATTCCTATTTTCTTATTCATTATCAGTCCTACTCCTGTGATACCCCGAACTGATTTTGTATTTATAATCCTGTACTCACCTGACCAGAAATCCTGTTCATCCTGCCACCGAACTTCACTAATCCCCACTATATCAAACTTCAACCGATCCATTTCCCTTTTTAAATTTTCTAATTTTCCTACCCGATTAAGGGATCTAACATTCCACGCTCCGATCCGTAGAATGCCAGTATTGTCCTTCCTGATGACAACATCCTCCTGAGTAGTCCCCGCCCGGAGATCCGAATGGGGGACTATTTTACCTCCGGAATATTTTACCCGAGAGGATGCCATCATCATATTTCCATACAGTAGAGCTGCATGTCCTCGGGAAAAATGACGGCTGTAGTTTCCCCTTGCTTTCAGCCGTTCGCAGTAGCTGTGTGGCAAAGCCACATTAGCTGATGTTACAAGGCCAGCTCAGTCAATCATCCAGACTGTTGCCCCTGTAACTACTGAAAAGGCTGCTGCCCCTCTTCAGGAACCACACGTTTGTCTGGCCTCTCCACAGATACCCCTCCGCTGTGGTTGCACCTACGGTACGGCTATCTGTATCGTTGAGGCACGCAAGCCACCCCACCTCGGCAATGTCTGTGGTTCATGGGGGTGGTATACTAATATAAAAACGTAAGAAGATATTTGTTTAATGTGTAGTGTAATTATTTTGATTTTAAGTAAAGTTTTAGAAATGTATTGGCTGAGCACTGTACGTTGGCAAATCGGTTAGAACAGCTCACATGGGGAAGTTGATGACATAGGGAAAAGACCCCGGTAGTTGAGCTTTTGGCGCGCGCGCGCGTTCGCGTTGGCAGGAAGTGACGAGGCGGGAGCACGTGGGGTAGCTGGCCGGGCGGCGGCGCTATGCATCAGTCGGCATGTGTATCTCGAGGTGTGTGGCAATCGCCACGTGTGGTTGCTCGTCGTAGACTGCACCAAGTTGAATCGAGTGCTACTGTGTGTTTGTGAATATTTAGCCGGTGGAACAAGGTGTTCAGCGCACTAAAAGTGACTGTGTTTTGTTAATGTAACACGTGTCGTCGCATAGGCATGAACATAAACGGTGTTTGAGACAGGCACATGGTGTGAAAACAATTTGCGACAAATATTCATTTTGTCTGGGGCTCACGAGCTATAACTTTATTTGATAAATGTGTCGACGTACAGACGTATCAGCCACAGGGTTCTAATATTGTGAAATAAATAAGTGAACTTTCACGTGTTTTCAAAATTAGTAGTTAGTACACCCTTTTCTCTCATGAACTTGACTTTATTATGAATTATTTTGTTAATCATATGCAGGGTAGGAAAGCTGCGAACGTATGATATCATCCCCTAGAAAACGAGTCAAACAGTCGCAATCACAGTTCCAATGTTTTTGCATGTTTAGGAATTTGGTTCGCAGTTGGTGGTTGTGAGTTTCAAAAATTAATCTTTCCCAATTTTAAACTGTAACCCCGACCTTCACTCTCGCACTGCGTATGTTGACAATAATTTCATTGTTTGGAATCATGACGAAGATGAGTTTCAAGAGTTCCTGTACCACCTGAATTCTGTCCACAACCAAAGACAGTTGACCTGGATAAAAAGGAGCATCTGAAATTTTCGGATATTTTCATATCGAGAAAACTGGACGGAGCACATGAACACAGCATCTATTGGAATACAGCCAACATCGAACAGTATTATTAAGCCTCTAGCTGTCATCACCCGTCACAAATGTCATTACTGATGGCCGTGATTGAGAAAGCAAACACGCTCGTACAAAGAGCTCTCCAACAAAAGAACGCCTAAAACCGGAACTACAGCTGATCACTGAAGTGTTCAAGAAATACAGCTATAATGACGCCAAATTTGATACGTCTTCAATTGAAAGACCACATCACAACCAATTGCCTGATGAAGTCCAGTCGAAAAGAAATCTTCAAACGTTTGTAAATCTATCGGACTCCACTAAGTGGTCATCAGTCCGTAGCTTACAAACTACTTAAACTAAGGTAAACTAATCTAAGGATAACACAAACACCCATGCATTCACCGCAGCACGGCGCCCCAGTACGCGGCCAGTCGAAAACGATACCTTACTTTCCATTAGCAGGCAAAGTATTGGGGAAAAATGGGAAGAATTATACCAAAACAAAATATCGAATGTGTTTACCTTCCGCAGACAACCATTAAGTCCTGAGAATCCCCACCCCAGATAATAAATAAAAGATAAAAAAAATGAATTCGGTATCTAAATTATTTTAATGACTGAAGTGTGATGGTATCGCTGTGGTAGACAGTCATACTTCCCTGAATTAGTGAAGGGAATGGGGTGTTAATGATGTGAAGTTCTTGCCATTTCGGGTTGATTCGGACCGAGTCTATCGCGCGCTCGGCCACCTGCGCATATGCGGACCACGTAACAGAGATCAATTTACACCACCCGTCTCCGCTCCTGTTAATTTCTGTTCTTTCAGTGTCCATTCCCTCTCAGAAAATGGTGTGGCATTCATACCAGCTTCCAATACATTAGCTTGACAGATTCCTTCTCTCACACCGTCCAGTTGTTTTATAGGATTTGTAATGGATTTTTTTTTAAAATCGCACCATGAGCGCAAGGAAAATATCACAATACTCGTTAAATAGCATCGATTCCGTTTTGCTCAATTTCAGAAACAAACTTTATTTTTTACCAATATTCGTCACTGGAAATAGGTGGGGGATTGTGGTCAGAGTTGAGTATGGATAAAAAAAAAAAAAAAAAAAAAAAAAAAAAAAAAAAAAAAAAAAGTGTGACACTTTAAAGAAGACATATCTTTATATTTCTACATAATTTCCTAGTGCACTGAGGCATTTGCTATACTACTTTATAAGTTTCAAAAAGCCGTCCAGGAATATATCAGGGCGTTGCATAAGGAACGGTTCGTTTGACGTCACCATTGCTTCCAAAGCGCCTTCCGCTGAGAGTCTTCTTCAAAGCTGGAAATAGGTGGAAGTCACTTGGTGCGACATTAGGACTGTATGGCGGATGGTGTAGGCGCTCCCAACGAAGAGTTGAAATATGGTTTTGCGATGTTGTCACCGAGTGTGGTCTCGCATTGTCATCCAACAGCAGAACGCTAGATCTGAGAAGGCCAGGCCATTTTTTTCGGAATCACCTCTTTCAGTTTCCACAGGGAGCCACAGTACGGCGGGGCATTGATTTTTGCATCCTCCAAAAAGTCCAGCAACAAAACTCCTTGGGCTTCACAGAAAATGGTGGGTAGCACTTTGCCTGAAGGCGGAGTGTTTATCAACTTCTTTCGGACGGGTAATAACGGATATTTCCACCCCATAGATGCGGCCGTTGATTCGGGCGTGTAATGCTGGACTCACGTTTCATCCCCCGTCACAGTCCGAAACAGAAAATCATTGCCAGATTCATGGTCGAACTCTACCCAATGGTGTATCGGTGTCTTGCACGTGCACGTTCACCTTCTGTGTCGTCTATCGCCCATAGCCATTCAACGCTTCTTCCGCAAGCAATGCCCTGAATTTTTTCCTGGACGGTTTTTCGAAGCTTATTAAGTGGATTGACAAATGTTTCAATATACTTACGCAGAAAAATAAAGATATATCTTATCTTTAACGTCTCATTCTATTTATTCCCTTTCATATACAACACTTCGCTCATTCGTAAGGGGAAACTTATTTTCTAACCCTCCCTTGTGTTTGTCTTTTTTTTTTTCTCCCACAAGGAATTCCTGCAAAAAAGGTTTTAAGAGATCCTTTTTAAATCTTTGCCTCATCTGAGCTGAAGCCATGTTTGAGACAAATAGTTTTCTAGTTCAGTTCTTTTAGTTGAAATATGTGAAAACAGTCTTTCGAAATATACTTGGTAAAACAAAAAATAAATACAAATTGCGGTGTTGGAAAATTGTGTGTAAATGGCATAACGAACCAATATCTATAGCTCGAATCACTTCAAAAAAGGTAGTCACAATCGCGTTTTCACTCTTTTAGCTGCGGCAAGTGTTTGCAGATGAGGTTTTCACTAATGTTCGAAATGTAATATTATTAATTCGTCGCTATTCTCCAGCGACTCCCTCAGTTGTCTCGACGCTGTTATAATCACAGTATGCCGACCACCGCGATAGTGTATGGTAGATTACTGAATTCAACACTGTCGCACTTGTCGACATATTGTAGGTAAAAAACGGAGACAAAACAAATCGAGGCACTGACATCATAGCTAAGTAATAATGTTTTCATCGTTTTCTCCTTTAAAAAGCTATATTTTTGATCTAATGACACAGTAAAAAAAGCTTGATTTCGGTAAAGTAAAAGGGGCTTCAGCGAAAATAATCCACTGAACATATACAACAAAATTGATACAAAATTTCATAGTGTGTCTACTTAAAATTACTCATCTTTACATTAATCATGCCCCCCCCCCCCAAAAAAAAAATATAAAAAAAAATATAAATAAAAAATGCTATATTTGCCGCCCCGCAGCATGGTCACGTGGTCTAATGCGTCATGCTAAGGGGCAAGCTCAACTCTAATCATGATAATGACCATTAAAATAATTTAATTAATTATACACATGTGGCGTCTATTCCTAAAGAACACATGTCACTTCTGATCCTGCAGTTGTTATTCTTTCATATTCGCAGTTGATGTCACATGTGAATATGATTTAATTAATACACATATTTTAGGAAACATTTTTTTCACTTTTGGGATAAACAGCACTCTTACATTTAAATTTATATATAAAAACAGTTTAGAGTGCAATGATTTTTATTTGTATCAACTAGTTTCGGTCCTTTTGTCTGGATTGTACAAGTCGTTCGCCGTGGAGGTTCGAGTCCTCCCTCGGACATGGGTGTGTGTTGTCCTTAGATTAGTTTCATTTGGTTTAATTAGTTTGTAAGCTAGAGACTAATAACCAACAATTTAAGTACCATAGATTTACAAACATTCGAACATTTTGTGTAACTTGTAAATAACGTTCCGTTCGCTGTATTTTACTCATGATAACTTCAAAATTTGAAAGAGCGTATCGCATTCAAAAGCATTCTCCAACTTTGGAAAAGCTAGAAATGTAGGTTTGTCTTTGTCTATCTTCTAATTCGTAATATGACTAATGCTACCCGTGTTCCTACATTTCTCTTAAATCCAAACTGATCTTGTCCGAGGTCAGCTGCTACCAGACTTTTCATTCTTAGGTAAATAATTCGTGTTAAAATTTTGCAGCCATAACTTATTAAACTGAAGGTTCTGTAATTTTCACACCTGTCTGCACCTACTTTCTGTGAAAAGGGATTACTACGGTTTTCTTTAAGTCTGTGGGGATTTCGTTTGTATCCTACATCTTTTACACCTGTTGATATAGTTTTGTTATGGCTGGCTCTCCCAGTGATTTCAGCCCTGACGTATGCTTCTGAATTATGGCCTATTGCAGCAACTGCTCTCATCAAAATGTAGTACAGGTTCGTCATAATAGAAGTTAACGCTCCCCGTTTCCTTCCCAACACTAATGCATAAATCGAACACCACAATATCGAAATCCCCCAGGTTACTAAACAAAAATTCGACATTTTCAGACCTCTTCCCAAGTATTCCCTTCCTCCTGATCCCAGGTCCAAATTACCATGTGTGAACGCTGATCGCTATTTCAACTTTTATGTATACACAGATATACGCCATCTTCTTCCACCGTGCTCGTTCCATCCGTCCAAACACAAAAAACTCCAATACAAGGAAAGATTCTTGCCCTATATTTTAAGAAGTGATACGTTGTGCCGATACGATTAACGACAACGGTAACGGCAGGTTATCATGAATAGACTGAAGACTATAACACTTTATCTGTCGAAAATTTGTCCTACAACGATAAATGAATCCGGCCAAGAGACATACAAGCAAAGTACATATTTTTGCCAAATGCACGTTTAAAAACATGAGTAATGAAGACAATAATTGTTCTCAGCTCTACACTTGTTACAAAGAATACATTTCAAAATATCTATTTACTTATTAATGTGCGATTCACTTTTTAGCGAATTCCTAACAAATCTCAGTCCTAATACTGTCGGTTTACACTACCGTCCTGCATATTGCACGTTCAGTTAGTGTTAAATAACTCTACTGAGTATGAAAAGATAGAATTCGACCCGCAGAAGTCTAATACGTACAGTATTAATGCGCAATAATCATTGCACCGATCGAAAGAAGGAAGAAATGTTAGTGTGTTTAAGGTCCCCTGGACGACGCATCATTAGAGTCGCTGCAATAGATAACATTCTTGCAAAGATGAGGAATTAAATAGGCCAGACATTTTCACAAGGACCATCCCAGCATTCCTCTGGAACGATGCAGGGAAATTACGGAAAACCTAAATTAAGAAGGAACGGAAACTCGTTAGTACACAAGAAAAGTAAAGGGAAAATTTCGGATGGGACATTTCTTCCTGATATTTGGCTTAAGAACCATAAATGGAGGTGTATACGTGGAACAGATCTGGAAAGACAAGAATGTTTCAATAGAGTACCCAATAGTTCCACAGAAATTTCCAAGTCAAATTTGAAGCAGCAAAATTTTTCTAAGTTGAGTACTCTAACGATAATTTAATCGCTATTGATTGCAGAAGAAATTTAAGATTCTGAATAAACTTTCGGTATGCGCCCACAACATGTAGCGGAAATTTCTTTGAATTTAGAGCGCCTGGGGCTATGTTAATTTAATATAAAGACTTTCTTACCGAGCATTGAAGTCTCCAGAAACACAAAATGAGATACGTACACCATCAGAAAGACGAGAAAAAGACAAATCGATACATACCTATAACAGTCCAACATCGGACCTGTCTAAAGTGAAAGAACAGGAGTCTGAAGAGAACTTTAGGCAAACAGTCTGTAACACTATAGGTCATCTTTCCTATTTATTTCGTTGCACTTGCAATTTTCAGCTTTGATATATTATGTATCGTTTCTAGGATTACGAATTATAGAAAGTGGAATGTCTGTACTACAATCTTTGATGTGTATTCAAGGTATTGATTTTTTCCTATGGAATAATTTTGTAAAATTCATGAAATGTATTTATGAGATTATTTATTGTTAAATTTGTAGCAATTTTGAAACTTGTTTTTGTAAATACTTTTCTGTAAAAAGCTAGTTCAGCATAGGGTTTGCTAAAAGTATGAATTTAAAAGATGTAAGAAAAACGGAAGTCCGTGGGTGTCAGGTAAAAGGTGATGTTTTGGCGGGAGAACAATCGAGTACGAGAGAGAAGGGAGTTCGTTACGAGACGTCATGGTGGCAACTTAATTGCAGGAGAGTGGTATTTTGTTAGCCACGGTGTTATCCGTAGTGTGGAAGAGTGGCCACAAGTATGAAATAATGTGCTTGGTTGTCCTAATAATTGTTGCATCAGTAAAGTTGCCTTGGATGGAGCATCAATTTTGTTGGTTGTAATGGCAACTGGTTATGGAGCTCTAATTGTTAAAAATTCCGACGCCAAGAAGAACTTTCTAGAGCTCATGGTGCTTAAGGACCAAGCCAATAATATCGTCAACTGTTAATGCCACTGGAAATCTTTGCTGCCACCGCCACCGGGCTTGCAAGTCACCGTTTTTACTTTTGTATAATTGCTTGAACCAGCATTGTGTAATTTAAACTGTGAAATATTATCATATACTGAAAAAAACTGTGTTTGACACACTGCTTTATCCTAAGTCATTATACCTAGACAGGGTTCCTTCCTCAGTGAAAGATCATTCCGAGTATCCTGTTGTTTATAAAGTGAAAAACAAACAACAATACTACAACCAATGTTCAATCTAAATTGAATTTGCCACTTCGAAAATTGTGAGTGTGTAGGTCACGACAATACAAAGAGATTATCTGTTTTGTAATGTAACTAAAGAAAGATTGTTGTTATCTGTTTATTCAAAACAGTGAACAAGTTTTTTTTATGAATATTTTTTTTCTATTTTGCAAAATAGGAACAGTTTAGTTTACAGTTAGGCTTGCTGCCAGTAAAAGTCTAGAATAAAGGCAATCATAGTTAAATCTGATGAACTTGAACATCAAAGAATACATTTTATATTAAAATCAGTACTGTTTATTATTCAACAATTTTATTGCACTTTGTATAAGTGCTACTGATAGTTGCCTATGTGTAGAATTTAACATAGGTGAATTTAAAGTATTTTTCAATTCAGAAACCACTAAGCTGCAGCCCAAAAAATTTTCATAACAAAGGCTAACTGTGCTCCTAAAGCAATTACATTTTATGCTGTAGTCAAATTCTGATGTAACTGTTTTCAGACAGGATATATTTAAACTAATTAAAGGTAATGTAAAATTATAGTGCAATAGTACAGTCACTTGCAGTGCAACTTACAGTTTTAGTATTCTATTATTTTAATGAACCTTGTCTTTATGCAAAAGAAGATATATATTGCCATTCCAGTAAGTAGGCCTAACAATATAATACGAAAAGTGTATTATTTTATTAGATCACATTAGAACAGAACAGTGTATTATATTTACTTTCATAGAATTAGACAAAAGCTAGTGCATTTATGCAGTTGTGTTACATCCTGACAGATTGTAGCCCTATCTATAGTCGAGGAAATCATACATTTTCCTGCATTTATCCCTGTCTTTCTTGTTCAATGTAGTAATTCCATAAATATTAAGCTAATTCCATACCTCAGTTCAAAATATAGTGCCTGTTTAGTTGTAGTAACTTCCAAACAATGTGTAGGCCTAAAACAGATACTGCATTATTACAGAGTTTTGCCTTTGTAGGCTGGCGACCGATTTCACATATTGATTACAGGTTATTTTTCGACTGCATTATTGTAGTTTTAACACTATTCTGCTTTCATTTACTCTTGTAACAAAATCTGAGGGTTCGTAGTTTAAAAACGATACCTTATTCGTTAGGATTCACCCACGGTCAAAATCTTCTCAGAGGGTAACATTCCGACTTTATTGTTTATCGAAACGAATAGTTATTGTATTAGTACTTTAGCTAATTGTAGGTAAACAATAGAAGCTGAGGGTGTTATAAGTCTCTTAAGAGGGGAAAGTAACATGGCGATTTAGTAAAAGTATCAGAGGGCAAAAAAGAACCAAGAGGTATACTTATTTTAAATTTAATTCACGTGGAAAGAAAATTTAAAAACACGCCGAGAGCAAGCAGATGGAAACGAATACAGACATCTAAAGAAACAGACTAAGAGGAAGAGTTAAATGACGAAGCAAGAAAATGAATGGGGAGTTTTAGAAGCTTTCATGACTTCGGAAATGCTAATTTCCAAAAATACGAATGTTAAATAAGCCTTTAGGGGCAAGTGAGGTAGCTTATGAATTTAGGGACCTCGGAAAGGAAACCAGTTCTAAGGAAAAAGGGGAGAGTTTAAGGTATGTTAAAGAGCTGTACAATTGAAAATATCAAGGAAGTGAAAGAGAAAATTGAGAATGTTGATAAAAATATGTACCATATGATAATGTGAAAACTGAACCCCTCCACCCCCCCCCCTCCTCGCCCCCCCCCCCCCCCCCCCGAAAAAAAATCAGATTGCTGACAATACTTTTACTTGAATTCACTTACTGAATAGAAATATGCAGTAGAGTAATAATGGCCATTACAGCTCAATAGATTTCAGCGACTGCAATTTCTTAAATTTTATACGCAATATATGTTGCAAGGCGCCTGAATACTTTGGACTTGGGGACATATTTTTCACTAATAGAAAATCCTTATTTTTCAGGAGGAGTTAGTTAAATTTTAGGTAAATTTTGCAGTTCAGGAAAAGTAAAACTTCTTCTACGACGTTGGATAGAACTATAATATGAAAGAAATGTTCCAAGGTTCAACAATCTCTCCTAATTTTTGCAGCTGCTAACGCGTGTCGCGTACTTGCTAGGAAGATTATGAATGCATAATAAAACATTTTCGACATTTGTTCTTCATTCCACAAACCTGCGCTGCTTACTTCGGACTGTAGTTGTTCCAGATTCGTGTTGGTTTATTTTCACTTTGTGCGTATGTAATGTAATTAACTTATTTCGTTTCAGAAACATGTTTAGTGTCCTTCCTGTAATCTGATGAGATTACGAGACCAGCTAACACGACTAGTTAGCGAGACGACGGGCACTTTCGCAAACATTACTCGTGAACGCTAAGTAAATAAGCCTTTAATTAAACTCTGATATAGAGAAGCAACCAGCAGAGTGTAGGATAGAGATATAAAAAATTTGTTGTTTTTCTCCTCATTATTTACTCTATTTAACAGAAGTATTGCTTTATTTATTAAATTACTGTTTTTCTTTCTGTTTTGAGGCAATTGTTGGAATAAACTCTTCAATTTGTTTCAGTACCAGATGAAACACGATACTGTGCCGTTTACATTGCTGACAGTGCTTGTAAACTGGTCGATTTGACAATTTATTTGAAGTATTGTCAGGTAAATATTCCATGAAAGAGTATATCTGACGCAGGGAATAGTAAGAAGGAAGAAAGATACTGTATTTTACGTCCTGTCCTAGATGTGCTCACTACAGATAAGACAAAACCTTGCAGCACCAGAAGAGTTACAGCTACGTAGAAGCGAACAATTGTGATTTATTTGTGGGATGAGCAGTGTCAATTTTTATGAACTCGCGCTAGTAACAAGATACTTAACTCTCTACAGGCAATTGTTGATTTGTTAGGATGGATAGGTTGTGTGACTGCTGAGTACGGATGCAGGAGGAGCTGGTCGCTGTTCGCAGCAGCTGAGCGTGTTGTTGGCCGCGGTCTGCCGTCTTCAGGCTGCTGCCTCAGAGTGTTGCGGCAGTGGGGGCTCTGGTGCGTCGCATGGGACACCACAAGTGTTACATGCTTCACCCACGGTCCCTGCTGTCGGGGCATCTTCGTGCGTGCCGGACGCGGTTGAGCCACCCTCTCCTCAAGGGGTGTGGCGGGTTCATCGGCGTTCGCGTCGCTCGGGGCCAAAGGTCAATGTGGAGGCTGGCCGTGCGCGTCGCCCGCTCTGCCTGTGAGTGGACATGTCGCCGTTTCTTCAGTAGGGTCAGAGCAGGCACACGGTGAGAGGGGTATATTAGTGATTGGGAGCAACAATGTTAGGCGGGTGATGGAGCCCCTTAGGAAAATAGCGGAAAGGTCAAGGAAGAAGACCAGTGTGCACTCTGTTTGACTGCCGGAGGTCTCATCCGAGATGTGGAGGAGGCCCTTCCGGCGGCGATAGCACTGGCGGTTGGCGGAGTTGGTGTAGGCTGAAGGGTGTACCCGCCAAAGCCGAGTGCCAACTTCTTCACAAGAACTGTATCTCTTCACTAACAGAGACTGACGTCCACAAAATCTAATATGTCGCAACTCCTTTAGCACAAAAATAATCGAGCTACAGTGTCTTTACAAAAAAAGGACAGCCCCGGTATTTTACAATTCTTATGAGGAGGCAGATTAGGTCCGTACTTTCTTGCACGTCTTTCTAAACTGAAAACTGTAGTACTTGTGCTATTTCTTGTGTTAAAATCTGGATCGACCGTTATGCCACTTATTGCTGTTCCCGTTTAGCGCTTTCTGAAACTTTTAAGACAGCCGACTTTTGGTTACTCCAGTTATCATCAATTAAAGTGGTGTGTTACTCATTTGACTCAAGTAAGCTGTTATGCATAAACGCAAATATTCCATTTCTTTGAAAATAAAAATCATAGTCTACTTTTCTCGAAGACTGATGTCCTAGTTATGAAATGCACTGTAAAATTCGTATTGCCACATTTAGGATTAACATGATGGAAACTAGGATGCGATCCAGCTTGATAACTCATTAGTCACAATCTGGCCCCTTTTGATATTCTGAAAATAACTTTTAAAATAAGACTTCTTCATTACAAAATAACGGTAAAATTTGTTACACACATGATAAGAAATACTCCATTTAAAAATGTAAAATAATGCCACCATGAAAATGCGTTATTAAATTCCAGTCATGAAACCACATCATTGATATTCTGGTTCGCAGTCTTTTTACTTTAATTATAATAACAAAAATTATTAGTATCGCTTAGGAAAGACCTAGCGTCCCGCGTCCCGCAATTCCATGGTAAAAATTGCAGTTCGAAATACAGCTATTTCAGAAACAATTGTGCCAGTCGCTGGAATTGGAATGTAACGCCGCGGCGGAGTGGCCGAGCGCATTGAGACGCTATGCTCCGACGCGCGAGGCCGTTCCCCGTCGGGGGTTCGAATCCCCCCCCCCCCCTCCGGCATGGAAGTTGTTTCTGTCTTCAGTATAAGGAACTTAATAATCAGTTGTGTTTTAAACAAGTTGGTAAAACTCCCCCCCCCCTTTTCAAACGTCTGATGATGGCTAGAAGAGGCGAATGCGTCATGTTTAAATAAATAAAACATCAAGTTTATGCAACCAAGACTGTTTTTTAAGAAAAAAATCAATTACGATTGCTGTGCCAACGCCACTAAAATGTAGAGTGGAGTGATTTTTAGTAACAATTAGTTAGTCCCATGTGCTTAAACATTTGAACATTTGGAATGTAACCGGCAGTTTCTCGTGACGTCACAGCCCAGCCGGCTGCTTCACTTGCACATACGCTCTTCGCAGCCGTGTGCCCAACGCGACAACGGCCGAGAAACGGTGTCCCGCGAGCAAGTGAGCGCTCTCTAGCTCACGGCGAGCGCGCAAGCTGGAACAGCCTGGTATACGATGTTCAATTCTTCGCTTTCAGATTTTCTTGGCACTGTCAGGCTGAATTTGATACCCCCTCTGTCTAACAGCACTAGTTTCTCGCTGTTTTATAGTGTTTCATTTCCAAATCTATCACCACCTTCTTTTCAATTTAAGCTACATGGCCGTGGTGAAGTAGCCGAGCGGTCTAAAGCGTCTCGCTGCGGTGCGCGCGGTGCTCGCCGTGGAGGTTCGGGTCCTCCCTGGGGCATGGGTGTGTGTGTGTTTGTCCTTAGGTTAGTTTAACTAGGTTTAAGTAGTTTGTAAGCTACCGACTGATGACCACGCAGTTTGGTCCGATAGATTTACAAACATTTGAACATTTTAAGCTACATGAAATTAGACATTTTAGTTAATATTCATTGCACAGCTGCTTCCATTAACACCAGAATTTCAGTTTTTTTTTTGTTTTTTTGTTTTTTGTTTTTTTTTTGGTTTTTTTTTCTGTTGATGCTGTACTGTATCTAAAAGTGGGAAAGTGTATCGAAAAGCAGAAGGATCTGCAGCGTATCGACGAATGGTAGAAGGAAAGGCAACAGATCCTGGCGAAAAAAAATTTAAAAGTGCTGCGTTTTCATAGAAAGAAAGATCCTGTATTTATAATTACGCAATAGCAAACAGTGGAAGAAGTTCCCAGAATGAAACTTTCACTCTGCAGAGGGGTGTGCGCTGATATAAAACTTCTTGGCAGATTAAAATTGTGTGTCGGAATAGGGAATCGAACATGGAACTTTTGCCTTTCGCGAAAAGCACTCAAGCGACTAAGCTATCCGCTTCACCGCCCGTCCTCACAACTCTACTTCTGCCAGTACCTCGCCACCTACTATCCAGAGTGAAAGTGGCAAAGTGAATGTTTCATTCTGGAAACATCCCTTAGGCTATGGCTAAGCCGTGTCTCATCATGTCCTTTCTTCTAGGAGTGCTAGTCTTGCATATTCCACAAGAGACCTTCTGTGAAGTTTGGAAAGAAGGAGGCGTGGTACTGGCAGAAGTAAAGTTGTGAGCCGGGACAGCACAGTCGATAGAACGCTTGCCCGCGAAGGGCAAAGGTCCCAGGTTCGAGTCTCGGTTCTGGCACACAGAAAAGTTCAGGGGAAGTCGTTACTTCCATTAAATATCTGGGAGTAGACATCAGGGGAGATTTGAAACGTAGCAACCACATAAATTAATCGTGGATCAGGCAGATGCCATTTTGAAATTAACCGGATCAATTCCACGAAGTAGGCTACAAAACACTCGTTCAGCTGACGCTTGAGTATTCCTTATCAGTGTGGGATCCATAACAGGTAAGGCTGATACAAGACAAATAAAAAACCCAACGAAGACCCAAGTAAGCGCGAAAGCGTTACAGAGATCGTCACAAAACTCCAGTAGCAGACGCTGCAAGAGAGACGATGTGTATCGCTGTACGGCTTCGAGGGTTTACGTTTCTCGATTAGTCAACCATTATACTGCTTCCTCCTACGTATATCGTGTAAACGCCACAAGGATAAGTCTAGAGAGATTAGAGCCTACGCGGAAACATACCAGCAATCGTTATATCCCCGAACCACACGGGGCCGGAACAGGAGGAGGAAGTGACAGTGCTACACAAAGCACCCTCCGCCATACACCATGAGATGACTTGCGGAGTGTGGATGTAAAATTTTTCTTGTTCTAAGCGTTCCTCCACTCATAAAGGCTTGGTTCAACAACAACGAGCCGTAATTCCAAGTATAAAACACCGTCTTGGGTGCATACTATTTGAAGTATCTCACACGTTTGGTGCATATTCGGCTTTCTGAACTGTGAAAGCAGCATTAGTCATGATTAATATCTTCTAATAAATTTTGATAAGACGCCAATGGGGGCGCGCCCACGTATTCAGTGGTTCAGTGAACCCCCAGAAAAAAAGCTCATCGTGAGAAGAAGGCAAATAAATAAAATATAAAGTGTGATTAAACTTCTCACGGTTTGCTTGGTTTGCGCTCCACGACTGTGATATGTTTCCAATACTCTGAGAAGTTTCTGATATCAGTCGATCTTTTTTAAAATTATTTGTTGGCAAATCCTGATTTCGGCCAGTAACTGGCCATTGTCAATGCAGTGAAATGAAGTCGTCTGAGAGCGCGAAAACCAACCAACATGGCGACCGAGAGTACCGAACGTATCGTCATGCGGTTTCCTCTAATTTCTTCTTTAGAATCTTGCGATAAACTTAGGTTATATTTAATGTGAATAGAAACTTGTGAAACAACTAAAATAAGAATAATAACGTAGAATCGTTTACCGCTTCTGCACTTTAGTCAGCTCTGGAGCCTAAACTACAAGAGCAAGGCCAGTGTACACTGTATAAACGTGCAGAACTCACAAATATCTTAGGAGGGAAAAAAAAAACGCGGTAGCATATGTGAAACTTTTACGAGTGAACCATATTTATCATTTTTCACTTCTAAAGCGCTGGCGTCAGATAGCTTCAGACTACATATAGTGACTGTAGGAGATCTGTAAAAGTTAGGCATATGATCTCGTGGTCTTTTCTTAAATAAATAAATAAATCGTCGTGAGTTCTATATTTCTATAGTATCTACTTTGGCACAGGTCTCATAGTTTACGCTACAAAGGTCACGAAAGTTCGCAAGTGGTAAACAATTCTACGTTATTAATTTTATTTCAATTATTCCTCATATTCGTATTGGTATTTAATATAGTCTTCGTTGAACAAAAGATTATACCGAAGAAATCAAAAGAAACCGTATCACGATACGTTCTGCAGTTCTCGAGTTAAAGTAGTTTAAAGATTACCCGTGCAAAGCCGGGGCGGCTCAACTAGTTAGTAATAAAATAAATAAAATGTGTTCAGTCTAAATTACAAATATTTATCAAAATTGGTCTCAAATTACGAGGTGATTGGGCAACAGAATCTGTGTTCGCTGGTGGGCAAGCTCGCTTAAAGTAAAGAGTAGAATTTGAAAACTTCCACTGATCTATTGGATCCGAATTTGTGAGAAAACCAGAGGCGCTATATAAAAGTTGTTCGGATAAAAAGATAAATTCATTTCATTATCTACAACTTTCTCGCTGACGAAAATTTCCTTCCTCCGATCTGACTTACCCAACAAGCTATAGGGGACCTACAGTTTAACGTGGGTTCCGAACCACAGTGCTACTCGGTATTTTTCACATGAGCAGTACTGCCAGAGGGGAAAGAAGTGGAAAGTGACAGATAAAAATCCTATGACCTGTCGGTGATCGAACCCGCGACCTTTGGATTTGTAGTCTGGCACTCTACCACTGTGCAACCGAGGCGTTCTTATTTCATATAAAAGTAATATATTCAATTATTATTTTTATACAAACATAATACGTATTGTACTAGCTAAGAACACTGTTGCATTCATTCAATATTCACCTGTCTACGTGAAAAATTTGGTAATTTTTTTCCGCTCATAAGGGGCTCAAATGACAATGTAATTTAGGCGAGCGTCACTTGGAGAACCACGGATTTATCGGACCAACTCCGTTTCTACACCCGTCCAAGATGGCTGCCGGGATTCACGGCCAGTACGCTGATATGTGCTCATTGGTAAGGTTAGTAAGTGTTAGTGCTTACAGTGTCACGTGAACCAAAGGTAGCTTGTCTCTTCATCATAACATACAGTGTAGTCAGTTACTTACTGTGCATATTCATGTGTTCATGGTGATTATTATCAAAGAAAAATGAACAACGTTCAGTGTTTTTTTTAGAAATAAATTAATCAGCTTTAATCTTGAAACAGGTCCGAGGCATTTTGCTCTGAGTGTTGTTCCTTCTGCAAGAAGGAAGTAAGTACCAAGACTAAGTTAGCAGTGCACCGCTCTATCTTTCGGCCAACTTTGTTGTATGGGAGTGAAAGTTGGGTGGATTCAGGTTACCTTATTCATAAGGTAGAGGTTACAGATATGAAAGTAGCAAGAATGATTGCAGGAACTAATAGATGGGAACAATGGCAGGAGGGTCTCCATAATGAGAAAATCAAGGAAAACCTGGGAATGAACACCATAGATGAAGCAGTTAGACCGAACAGACTGAGTTGGTGGGGTCATGTTACACGCATGGGAGAAGCAAGGTTACCTTAAGAGACTCATGAGCTCGGCAGCGGAGGGTAAGAGGAGTCGAGGTAGACCAAGAAGAAGGTACTTAGATTCGGTGAAGAATGATTTTGAAGTAAAAGGCATAACATCAGATGCGGCATCAATGTTAGCATTGAATAGGGGATCATGGAGGAATTTTATTAGAGTTACTTTGCTCCAGACTGAACGCTGAAAGGCATAATCAGTCTCTAATGATGATGATGATAATGATGATGATAATCTTGAAACAAATGTGTGAAATAAAGAAGCTTGGTAGGCTGAACACCTCAGCTCTAGTAGAAGCAAGTGCAAACAAGCCGAGGTCAGTCATTCTGTAGATCTTCCAACGAAAACAAATCTAACGGAAGGGTTGGGCGGGGGGGGGGGGCAAACCGGGGTGCTTTTACCCTACAGAACACGCAGAGGTGCGCCAAATTGTCTTATTGGACACTGATCGGGGGGATTGGGGAGAGCTCCGAAACATCGACTCTCTGAGATGGATGGCAGGGGAACGCCACTATTAAGATCCGGCACTGAAAGAAGTGAACCCGCAATCATGTAAAACACTAGACGCCACTGGAAGGCGCCATATGAATAAGAAGGACACATGCTCCAGAGAAGTATCCAGAGCACAACAACGCTCTCTGAGAAAGTTCTCAATATCGTGTGAATAAAACCTCAAATATATGCTCTGAGCAGGGATTTCGTTTTCGCTAGCTCTCCTCCTTCTTCAGTAAGTTCTCCGTGTGTCATGTCCGGTACAGAACAGCTGTTTAATCGTATATTTCTTTAAACCAGCCCATTATTCAGTATAGAAATGTGGAATGGGTATCTACGTGTTCAGGAAAAACTATACTAGTTTTACATATTAGTTTGTTGTGCAGCATCATATTATTAAGACCAAATATGGACTTTTTGAAGGTGAGTGAGCATAATTTCCGAACAAAATTTTAAGAATACATTTTCATTTGTTTCATCGTGGAACGCTGTCAGATCTAACTAACACGAGAATATGACACCTGAGGGTCAGCCTATAAGCGATAGGCCATGCGAATTTTTTTATTTTTTTATTTTTTATTTATTTATTTATTTATTTTTTACAAGAAACAGACTGCTAGGTACTTAATTAATCAGTTATTAATTTTTCTGTCGTGTCTACTCATTCTAACATAAGTTACGATTACGAAGTCAGAAAACTCATCTTAAATAGGGCAACCGGTTTGGCTAGAATGAACAATAGCAGTACAAACAACAAAACTTCAGTACCCAGTATTGCAGCAATATTTATTTTTTGATACAGGGTGTGAAGTTCTGGGATGTATTTGGAATTAACGTCATAAGGCCTTATTAACAGACGTCCTATTTAAAAATGTACATTATTTTGCTAAGTAGCTATTTACAACAGTATATATGGACTCCAAACAAATGGGTAAAAGATGCAGCTGAATATATTTGTGTTTCATTTCTGTGTCGGTAATGAAGAAACTCCTGTTATATCAGTCTGAGTAGTATATAAAATGCTTGAAGTGTCACACTTACGATTTTTGTGAAGGAATCGGCACGTTATTTTTATTTGCATAAACTTTTCCGATTCTCTGGCATTTCTTCAGACTAGCTTCGTATAAACCGACTTTTAGTTCTGAATGTGAAAATATTTTGCTAGCACCCACCTACTTAGAGAGACGTGACCATCCCAAGAAAATAAGAGAAATCAGATCGAAAACGGAATGATTTAGGTGTTCTTTCTTCCCGCGCGCTATTAGAGAATGGAACAGTAAAGTTATGAAAGTGGTTAATGAACCCTCTGCCAGGCACTTAAATGTGATTTGCAGAGTACCTATGTAGATGTAGATGTAGAAGGAACATTTTTGGTTGTATTCTAAGTAAGACAAATTTTCTCAGTTTTATTATAAACCACAGTGAAACATAACCTTACTAGAAGTCACTCTGCTCGAAATATGCTTGAAGAGCTCATTTAAGAATGAGAATGTTCTCCGCTCTTGAGAAACATCTTTAGTTATATTCACACGAAATCGGAGAATGTTCTCTGTTCTGAGCAACTATCCCCACCCTTTTACTCATGCTGAGAACATACTTGGTTGAAGTATATTCTCTCACTCGCTTTATTCATGCGTACCTCAGCATGTTCTCTGGAATACAGAGATAGATACTCTGTTTTATTCATACGACTCAAGGTAGCTATCTGTAAGGTGTGAAAATTGGAAGTTGACTCAAAATAATGAAAAAATGTGAAGTCATCCACAGAAGTACAGAAAACAATCCGGAAAACTTCGTTTATAAGGTAAATAAGCCAAATATTACGGTCGTTAATTCAACTATAAACCTTCTAATTGGTCTTAAGTCAGACTTAAATTGGAAAGCACACATAGGAAACGTTATGGAGAACGCAAACCAAAGATGAGTTTTATTGGCATACCGCTTTGAGACTGTATTATAATTACTAAGTGCCTTCATTACGCATGCCCGTTGTCTTTTGCAGTGTTGCAGCTTCGTGTGGAATCCCTATCAGGCAGGACTGACTGTGGACATGGAAAGAGTACAGAAAAGGGCAACTCGTTTCTTATTTTCACGATACTGAGGAGAGAATGTCACAGAAATGATACAGGAGTTGGAATGAGAATCGTTGTAATACTTTTTTCTTTGCAGCGAGATCTCCTTGCGAAATTTTGATCCCATCTGCTATTCGAGAATTGAATGGTAGATAATGTTCAAAATGTTTGTGTAGCTTATGGGACTTAACTACGGGGTCATCAGTCCCTAAACTTACAAACTACTTATGATCTAGATAATACTAAGGACGGCACAAATATCCATGCCCGAGGGGGTATTCGAACCCCCGACCGTAGTGGCCGTGCAGACCGTGACTGGAGCGCCTCAGTCCTCTCGGCCACCGTGGCCGGCTGGTAGATAATGGTTGGGCACTTTAGTGTGATTTGCGGACTATCAGTTTAGATGTATATGCATACTCAAGAAACTGTACCCATTATAGCTTATCCTGTATGATGGTAGGATGGTAGCGATTTAATTTACAATTTGAGATGTCAAGGACAGAAGTAGCTAAGGAAACCACGACCAAACCAAAGCATGATGAAACCACTGAGCGTTAGCAACCATCCTATCATAGCAATGACAAAAAGAGAGAGAGAAGGAGTGATTATTACCGCAATAATTATACCGCCCCAGAATCAATGGTAAGCTCCAGTTGCCTGCAGTTTGTATCAGCACCTTCTAGAACAGTCCTTGTTTTGTCTTGGGGCTACATATTTATAAAATTCTGCATTGTTTGACGATAAGAAAGACGTTTCCTACAGGGTAGAATAGCTAGAAATGTCAAAAGTATACCAAAATTGTTTTATGTATTTTCATCGGGTGAGGTGGAGGGGGCGTGAATGGTACGACTTAAAAGTATACGAGAAACTTTTCAACGTAGGTGTTCGTTTATCAGTTTTAAAGACCTGAGAGATTTTTGCTTTTAATATCCACCGTCTCATTTCAGAAAGCTGTTTATTCATATCTGACAATATCAGCTGACAGTATCAAATTAGCGGTAGAAACAAGAATGTGGGACTATTAAAATACGGCAATAAAAAAAGGGAACCAGGAGACTTCAAAGAGCATATAATTGTTTGACGATTTTTTCTAACTCTTGAATTCTGTTTGTAAGTAGTATTCCTCTATTCGAGAAACTAAGCAGTTTCATTGTCGTAATTAGTATATGGAAATCATGAACAACTTTATCATTGTCAAAATTTTGAAGTAACAAAATGAGCACATTACGTTACTCTTGGACCTTTAATGTCTTCATTCACTCTGATTGATTAAGATCGCTCTGGTACTTTCAAATATCGTAAATCTGACTCATATTTCACATAGTGTTACATGTTTTAAGGTAGTCCGTCAGCTGCTCATAAGTATTTACATACTATAGTTGCGATCGGCATCCATTTACATGACCATTTGGTTAATACTTGTTATTCACGGCTTCTGAACGAATTAAAGAATTGATACCATCAGTGCAGAATCAATAATCAATAATTTCATCAACCATTCGAAAGAAGTAATTTAAACCACCTATTTATTGAAGTTTTGGTCCTAGTGAACATCACGCAGGAATACATTGTTTTCGTAAGTGGAAATGTACGACACAACTTCACTGAATTAGGACATAATAATACCGTTCACTCAATCATTCGTTAATTCATTTCCAAGTAATTGAGTGAGGAAGAGGGAAACAAATTACTTCGCAGCAAAATCACATTTCTACTTTGCGCAGACAACAGCAGAATCGATGGCTTTTGTGCAAACGTATTGCTTCAATTAATCATCCCTCGGAATCGAGATTAAGCGCGGCCCCGCCACTAAAGGTCTCTTCAGCGTCATACAGAGGTTTTAATTAACAGGCCTAAGCGTACTTGAATAATGCGCTCGCTGAAAGAAATTTGCTTAATGCAAGCTCTTAAGCAGCATTGATTCCAGAAAACCGGTGAATAGCCCCTAGTGCGTACAATGCGTGTTTCCCGCAAACACGGAAGAATTAATGACGTTTTCAACGGGTAACCTGAAAAAAAAATCATCCGTAGAGCTTATATAACAGAACTTCTAAATTTGATTGTCCCAGAGACACCTCAAATAGCCTCTGCAATAGTGAAAACTACACTTTTTTAATATTTAATTTTGTTTCCGTATTTGCAACCTACGATCAGTTGCGTGTTACATTATAAATAAAGGTGGGAAGCTGATTGTTTCCATGTGAAAAGCGTGTTTGGAAGCTGTTGGGTTCCCCAGCTGGCCGGCTAACAGTTTGGACCTAGTGAATGTTACACAGGTCGTTAGGAAGACCCTAATCTGATCGGAAGAGGAAACGTCAGACGAATGAGCGACGGCGGCTATCCCAGATTGCTATTGAAATACAATATAGCCACACATATTATTCTAAAAATCCATATAAAATAAGGGAATGACCAAAGGGCAAATATAATTATATGAATGGATTCAGGAGCCTTGGGAGAATCAAACGCCGTAATTACAATTTCAATATGCCTTACAGATAAAAAGCCGACAAATTTCAGTTCTATAATAATAGTACTATAAGACTTATATTTACGTTTATTGATACGTAGTGTTCATCAGTAACAGTTTAGCACGCAAGTGAGTAGCATAGCACCACGCTATCTATATTAAAAGACGCACCACGTTATTTTCGTATTATTTCAATAAACTTTGTTTTACTCTCTTATTCTGCTTTTCGTTCAGGTAGTAATATTCTTTTGTCAGAACATAAATTCCACCACAGAAACACAAAACATGAACCCAGAAAAGCGCATTACATTTATACATGTATTTTAATATTTTTTAATATTCTTAGTAACGATTATTTTTATGTTGAAAACTGTCACGTAAATATTTCATGGCCGACTAAAAATAGAAGATATGCAACAGGTAATTTATATATAAACAATTATATGTGTTTGTGGACAAGAACTGACTATATATTAGCATAAGAAGCCATAATAAATTAAATATTAATTGTGTAGCTATATTTCGACGGCCGCAGCATATTTTAACAATAAGACGCCACGCTTAGCAGCTACCTGAGCAAAGATCCTCAGTCTCAACCAATTTTAGTACTGTTAAATATATATTTGTTTGTTAAATGTAAACAACATTTGTCGGGAGGCGGTCAAATTTAATTCTTTGATATTCAAATGTATAATATTTTGTAAGGGAAATTATATTTTAAAGATGAGACGTTAGGATGCGCGTAAGGATACAGTTTTGGAAGCAGGGAGAGCATGCTTTCGAACGCTTGGGAAGGGACTCGTAACTTGGTCGTGGTGGTTAAAGGTTGTGACGCTGGGCGGTCTGAAGCCGCGTAGTGTGAATTGTTATTTGAATCATTGACTTAATAATTAAATTAATAACCTTCTTTTTCTCCTGCACTCCATGTTGGTGGCGTACACCTTTTTGCGTTTACGTCGCAGTGGTATTGTCCTCGACCATCGCCCACCTCCATTTCCTGTTGGTTTATAATTGGTCACTTGTTTAATTAATATATTTCTTTCCATTAACTCCATGTTATGAATCCATTTTATGCTCTCTGTCCTATTTCTCATTTATACTATATAGTTCTTTTATAGAATTACTTTGTATTTGATCTCTAACTTTTTCTTTCCTTTAAACATTCATTGCACCCACTATATCCTTTTTTGTCTTTCTCTTTACATGTTCCAGATTTGCTTGTATGTCACTTCTAAATGAAACGTTGACTTTGTATGCGGATATCAAGCTTTGTGTCCTAACACCAATTCACATCGCTAGGTGTTCGTGGGGTTGAAAGCAAATCTACTCAAGGGATACTCATAGGTTTTATCGCCTTTGAACATGTTGTTGTAGGTAGCACAATAACAGACAGTGGTGCTTTTTCGATTCCCCGTCCTCATCTCTTTTCTCCTTTTCATTTAGATATTTGACCAAAAGCAAGATGACTGCATCGTTAATCTCCGTTATTACCACATAATCTTAAAGGAATCATGTAACAGTCATATGTTAAAGAGATGTTATATTCGTGCTAGTAAAGAATACTAGATGCATGGAACGTTGTTAATGTTAATCGTTCGGCGTTTACCCCAGATCACGTGCGTAATCCTGGCTTTAACCTAGTATTCGAGACTAATTACGTGGTGATCTTTAGTATGCTACGTAGACATTCGAGTTTATTTTTATTAATTATATCCATAATGGATGTGAGGTCGTGGTTGTATTACTTCATTATTTTATCAAGTAGGCTCAACCACAGATATCGCGTAAAACACTACAATATTACGCGTTTCAAGAGTCAAGCCCTCATCATCAGATAATCTGTACCAGAATCTTAAAACATGAAACCATAAAAATATAAAACGTAATAAAAGGAAACGTGTTGTTGACTCGGTGCATTTCGCTTGTGTTATGTGCAGCCAGTGATAGGGTCTGGTTTGAATTCAGACGAAGCACAGTATGCTGAGGACCTTTCTTCGTAGACACGGTTACAAGGGAAGTAACCACATTTTCTTTTATTACGTTTTATATTTTTATGGTTTCATGTTTTAAGATTCTTGTACAGATTATCTGATGATGAGGGCTCAACGCTTGCAACGCGCCAAATTTTAGTGTTTTTACACGATATCTGTGGTTGAGCCTACTTGACAAAATAATTATCTCGTGAACAATGTGTTGTACTTGATGATCCTTACACATACGGCGATCGTCCTCATGGATTAACGCTTACGTATGCTACCTTTCATAATGATTGAAGCAAAACTGTAGATTTGTATGCAATACGTTGTAAAAGTCCCTCGTTTGCCGATCCCTATAAAAGGTCTAGACAATCTGTGTCCGTACTACAAGACACAGTTTTATTAATATGAAACGGAGGGAGGTGGGGTGCTCTGTATTATGAAACAAAAATTACTTATCTCGTATTAGCTGCTTGTATCAGATGGCCAGGCTGCGTTGTAGTAGTAGTCCGTCGATCCAGGATCTTGCAACACTTACATTAAATGAAATGGTGGTCGAGGTTGAATGACGAACTCGCGTAGTTAACAATATAAATGTTTTATTTTCTTGTTACTCATTTTTCATATTTCACAACAACTTTTTAGACAACCAGTCCAAATCAACTATTCTCCAACTCAGCCCAAACTATTCTAACACAATATGTACTCTCTCCAAATATTTGACAGAGTACCGAATAAACGTGAGAAAAACAGTATTTCGTAAATTTGATACACACGTTAAAGCAAGATCAAAAATAGGTTTTAAATTTTGTCTGAATTTCCTCTTCATAACAATAATATATTTTGGTAATGTGGTTGTAGGCCTACTCAGTTACGGTAAGTTTATTTAAACTAGACATATAAATAACAAATATGAGCATAACTTCATATATTTACTTATTAGGCCAACTCAAATTATCGGTTCCATTTATATTTTTACGAAGGTAAGTCAATAGTATGTATTTATTGTTTTGTTATTTAGAGTCGTAATTTTAATGTATTTCGATTTGTGTTTTCTTTTTTATTTATTTATTTATTTATTTTTAATACGGATTTGTATAAAGTCGTGGTAATTTTGTTAATTTCGGTGATAGTTTCTTAGTACCAAATGGACTAATGAAATGAGTGTTGCAATACTAATAAATATTTAATGTAGGATCCAGTGACATGCAAACGTAGGCTTCCACGGCTGTTGTCACTATCAATAAAATTCTTCCGGGTATGAGACCGTGTCGTCATTTTAGAAACTCTACGGACGTTTCGGCAGGCGCCCCGGAGACCAAAGGGCCGCGCACACGCAGAGCACCGGCCCGCCGCCGTCTGCGCCAGGCGACAAGTCAACAGCGGCACGCCACAACCGCCGTCCGTTCTCTCAGGTCCATTCCGCCAATAGCAACTTGTAATGCAAAAGCCAATCGGAAACGTCCAGTTTGACCAATAATGGGGAAAAATGCAACCTCCAATCATATGAAAAACAAGCCTCTAAACCATCATCATTGCCGCTTTCGACCAATGGCGTGCAATAACCACAAATAAAGGCAAACCAACGTCCTCCTTCCTATCCCTCATCCGCTGCTATATAAACCCCAAGCTATCGTATATTCAGCAGTCAGACACAGACCCTGATGAAGGCCGCCTGCAACAGTGGCCGAAACGTCGGTAGCGTTTATAAAATGACGACGCGGTCTCATAACCGAAAGAATTTTATTGATAGTATATAAAACAAGGTTCGTTCTAATTTATTTAAACAAAAGGTAAATATGTAATAATGTTGTGCAATAGTTATAACATGTAGTATTGTGTTTTTTATAATAATACGTAGGTTTATAGAACAGCATATTTCATAAGCATGCGTAAGCATTTTTAGTGTTCGTAGTTATTATTTATGAAAGTATTAAAATTGAATGTTACGTAAAGAGACAGCCGAAATTTAAATCAACATACTATTTCTTAAGCGTGTCTTGCTAATAGCATCAATGGCATTTTACACAGAATGCGAAAATTTGATATTTTAAATGTCCGGTGGTAAAGATTTTTTAGGCTTTCTCATATTTCGTGTTTGTGATGTTGGCAATACCCAGCAACTCGCGATGTATGGGATGTGCAACATAGCAGAAACGTTACGACGTACACACAAACACACGGGCACTCTGCTTTATACATAAAGATAAATGCAAATGATTACCCAGTTAATTCTTTTGTTTTTTTCGTGATATTCTCCTGACACATATACGTATATTCCGTCCCATCTTCCTATTTTCAGCTCATGATAAGTGTATTCTTCACCTGACTCATCTCAGATAGCTCTTCGTCTTCCAGTTTCGACAAATTATGTGTCGAAAGTCATCGTGACTTTTGTTTTCGTTTTGGCTGCGTGGACAAGTGCGCGGAGACTGGAGAGAGCCACGCAAGCGCTGTGCGGCGCACGCCGAGCCTGTTGCTCGACCACCTGGCTGACGGGCCGTCGGGCGCTTTCTGGGGCTGCCGCTGCAGGGACACAACACCCTGGCTGCCCAGTGTGCCGCTTGCGACCTACAGTCATTGTGTCATTGGCTGGCGTAGCCTGCCTTCCTAGTGCGTTACCTACCTCCACGAAACAGGTCGACCAGGTGTGTATCTATGTACCTGTATGGACGACTAGATCCCCTGCATGATAGACTGTGGAGTTCATGTCAAGACAGCAGAATACGAGGCGCGTCCAGAAAGTAAGTTCCGTTTTGTAATAAAATGAAATTGAATAAAGATACAGAAGAAATTTTTATTGCACAAAATTCTACAACTCTTAAACTATTTTTCCACATAACTGCCGAAATTTTGCAGGCATTTGTCACAGCGTGGCATCAGGTTTTGTATACCTTCTTCATAGAAATCTGTCGCTCGTGTCTTCAACCAGTTGGAAACAGTTTCTTTCAGCTCGTCGTCCTTGTTCAAGTGATGACCGCCAAGAGCACTAATTGTAACCTACGGTTTTCCTGGATCTTGTCATCAATCGCGTGAACCAGTTCTTCTGTAACCAAAGGTGGACGCCCACTTCGTTCTTCATCGTGCACATCACTACGCCCGACATTGAACTGTCGGACCCATCTTCTCACCATCGAATCATTCATCGGATTTGGTCCGTAAACATCGCAAATTTGGTGATAAATTTCACTTCGTTTCACTTTCCTCGCATTCAGAAACCGAATCACCGACCTGATTTCATAGGATGCGGGATTTTCAATCAACGCCGACATTTCAAACAAGCACAACAAAGCGTACGTAACTGACAGCGATCTCCAAATGGCGCATGTTCTTCTCCTTGATACACATCGTCTACAGCGCATGTGCGGAACTGCAATCGCAGCGCTGCAGCGGAGATAAATTGAAACAGAACTTACTTTCTGGACGCGCCTCGTATTTAAATAAGATTATTAAGACCAACAAAACAAACTGTAAAGATATTAAATACCGGATGATCAATAAATTTGGAAACTTAATAAATCACGGAATTATGTAGATAAAGAGGTAAAAATTGACTCACATCCTTGGAATGACATGGGGTTTTATTAAAACAAAACAAAAAGTTCAAAAATGTCTTACATATGGTGCTTCATCTGATCAGAAGAACAATAATTAGCATAACAAATTAAGACAAAGCAAAGATGATGTTCTTTACAGGAAATGCTCAATATGTTCACCATCATTCCTTAATAATACCTCTAATCGAAGAATATTGTTGTGAACAGCAGTATAAAGCATGTCCGGAGTTATGGTGACGCATTGGCGTCGGATGTTGTCTTTCAGCATCCCTAGAGATGTCGGCCGATCACGACACACTTGTGACTTCAGGTAACCCCAAAGCCAATAATAGCAAGGACTGAGGTCTGGGGACCTGGGAGGCCAAGCATGACGAAAGTGGCGGCTGAGAACACCATCACTACCAAACGATGCGTGCAAGAAATCTTTCACGCGTCTAGCAATATGGGATGGAGCGCCATCCTTCATAAAAATCGTACGTTCCAGCAGGTGTTTATCAGCCAGGCTGGGGATGATGCGATTCCGTAACATATTGGCGTTCCTCTCACCCCTCACGGTAGCAGTTACAATACCATAATCACGCAGTTCCTCGAAACAAAAAGGCCAGAAAGATGTTTTTTTCCCCTTGTTCTACTAAAACCCCATGTCATTCCAAAACTGACTTTTTGATCACCCAGTAGAAGCAGAGGCTTTGAATTAAAATTTGTGCTGTGGCCGGGATTCCTATTTACTAGGTAGGCGCTTTATTCCTCTGTTATATCGAGACAATGTTGTCTCAAGGAAATGTAGTATTGTTGATATTTATATCACCTCGGCCTGAGGAAAAATGCGGGATTGTTCCCATTCGCGTTTTTTTGCTAGGGTGCTATTCTAATATAAGAGAGCCCTGACAATTTGATACGCATTTCACAGGGAACAATGAGGCAGAATTAAAGTATGTGGTGTAGAGGGAAACGTGTTTTAAGACAGCTTAGTCGCTTTGACTGCAACGCTGTGTTAGCTGTCTAAAGCGCCTACCTAGTAAGTAGGAAGTCCTTGGTTCGAATCCCGGCCATAACACAGATTTTAAATCAATACCTCTGCTTATATTTAATACTTTTGCTATAACGCGACAATGTCACCTCAAGGAAATGTATTATTGTTGAAAGTGTAAAGATTCAGCCAGTACTTCACGGGCACAAGGGTATCAGCTAGCAGGAGGCAAAGTCTTGCGCTCCAGAATAGCCGAGAGGTCGTAAACAGAGTTGCGGACATCAAGCCGGACCTCGGACAGTAAGAAGCAGATTTTACCCCTAGTGTCAGTACTGGGAGAAGTCGCTGGCATATTCTCAACAAAAAGGACCCGAGCCAGGGAAAGCAGGAAACGGAAGTCCCGTGGACTTTCAAAAACGGTATATAAGACTGTCCTAAAGTAACAGAGGGCAGTATAATCAGTCGCAATCCCAACAAGCAGCACCAGTCGGCTCAGACGTCAGAGTGTGCACTAACAGACTAGGCACTCAGCACTCTGCAACCGGTGGAGGGTAGCAGCCGCTACTAATGGGCAGATAAAACTACAACGACGAGAAGAGGGTGCTACTCTGGTGGCAACAGCAGAAACAGTTGGTTAAGTAGTACTTGTACTTTTCATTGGAATCGTCTTGAATAGAGATTGTATGGTCTCTGTCTCAAGTAGCCCTTGAGTAGAACCTTAGTACTTTGCAGGAACAAGTCATTGTGCAGTACTTATCTCCTAAACGATAGGAAATAGTTTGTGGGTCGCAAGTCGAAGTAATCAAAGTGAGTGACTGAGAAAGTGGCTGAGTCTACTAAACGGAAGTAACTAACGTAAGGGAAAGCTCTGACACCTCACATGTTTTATGTGATTAGTCCAATACATTGATTTAAGCAAAGCCTGACATATTTTACGTCAAGTCTACTAATTCCTCTCTGATGCCCCTGTCTTAGTGGAACTATCATTAGTTGTATTTACATCACCTACACATTCCCCCTCTACATACCAAGGAGATTCTTCTCCCTATCATCTCCGATTTAAATGTTGTTAAGGAACACACAAACCCCCATTGTCGTTAACGTCCTGATTGCACGAAGCAGGTGCTATCAACTCTAAACTGAGAACCGGTACCTGTGACAGGGCGTAACAATTACACCAACTACTGATATGGGTATTTCAGCACGTATCGATACCTGGTACCTCAATGCAGCTGGAGTTGTTAATTTGTAGCGGTAATCATTTGCACGATATCAACAATAAATCTTGAGTAAATCGGAAAACTCAAAATAACAAGGATGCCTTCAGCCCTCTGACTTCCAGTTTGGGAAGAGACTTCGCATGTTAATAATACACGTCAAGGATGGTTACTCATAAAAGTTTTAAACTACACTACACGGAAAATTCCACGAGAATGGGCCGCACAGTTTATACTAGTCAATTAGCCGCAAGACTTGCAACAGGGAAGTACTGGAGGCAGAAGGGTGCCTGCCTGCCTTCAACGCGGACGTTTAGGTTTCGATCCCACCAGCGGCAAACGCTTTACTTGTATTACTTGTTCTAGAAAAAACAACAATTATGAAATAAAATGAATGATTTAAAATATTATAAATTGCATCATAAAGCAGTTTAAATAACTGTGATACACTATATTTCTTCCACAATAATATTTATTTTGTTGCAAACTAGCTGTCAGCTTCTTAAGCTGATTATCCACATCACACCAGATATTGTGTTTGTAGTTCAAAGATTTTACGAACACATGTGTCCAGCCATGGACTATGTACCCTTTATGTATTTATAAGAAACTGAGATGCCCAACCAATTAAAGCAAAACAGTAACTAAGAAATAACTGTAAATTAATTTTCAATAAATCAGCGGAAACAAACATATTACTCAGTAAGTGCAAACTTTACATTAAATAAACATACAGGGTTTTAATTGAACGAGATAATCTACTTCTTATAAAATACTTGTCTTTGTACTCCAAACACAGTGGCTGGTGTGAGGTGGATAATCTGCAGTATTAAGTTGTCTGAAGATGGCTTAAGAAGACGATATATATTATTGTGGAACAAATGTATAGTGTACCACAGTATTTGCTGTTTCAACTGATTGAAATTTTAATTACAGTATTTTCTTTTTAAAAAGATTAATTAGAACGCATCTTACAATTGATGCTCTGTTGACGTCACTAACAGATAACGATAACATCTAGGAGAGCTATTCAGATTGCCTCGAAAATCTTTTATAAACAAAAGGAAGAGTAGGGGACCTACAACGCTTCCCTGGGGAACGCCTGATATTACTTCTGTTTTACTCGATGACTTACCATCAATTGCTGCGAACTGTGTCATTTCTGATAGGAAATCGTGCATCCAATCGCACAAATGGGGCGATATTACATAAGCACGCAATTTAATTAGGTTATTTTAATACACCACCATGTCTTCTTTATTTATTCTGGCAGTCCTCAAACGTACTCTGGAAACAGATTGAAAAGACCGGAGACAATTCTTTCGGTACGTTTTACTTACAGTACTGCACAACTGGTTGCTTTTGATCCTCTGTTGACTTCATTAACCGATTAACAACATCTAGGAGAGCTATTCAGATTGCCTGCTAAATCGTTTAAAACACGAGGAATAGTAGGGTACCTACAACGCTTACTTGGAGAACGCCTAATATCACTTCTGTTTTACTCGATGACTTACCGTCAGTTATTACGAAGTGTGTTCTTTCTGATAGGAAATCATGATCCAGTCAGACAATTGGGGCGATATTCCATAAGCACGCAATTTCATTATGCTATTTTAATATCCGTGTCTTCTTCATTTATTCTGACATCTACATCTGCATCTACATAGATACTCTGCAGATCACATTTAAGTGCTTGGCAGAGGGTTCATTAACCACTTTCATAACTTTTCTCTACCGTTCCATTCTCTAATAGCGCGCGGGAAGAAAGAACACATAAATCGTTCCGTTTTCGATCTGATTTCTCTTATTTTATTGGGATGGTCATGTCTCCCTAAATAGGCGGGTGCTAGGAAAATATTTTCACATTCAGAAGTAAAAGTCGGTGATTGAAACTTCGCAAACAGACCACGCCGCAATGAATAACGTCTTTCTTTTAATTATTGCCAACCTAATTCGTGCGATATTTCCGTGATGCTTTCCCCCCCCGTAACGTGATAAAACAAAACGAGTTGCCCTCTGAACCTTCTCAATATCTTCTGTCAGTCCCTACTGGTGAGGGTCCCACAAGGGGCAACAGTACTCTAGGAGAGGACGCACAAGTGTGATGTAGGCAGTCTCTTCGGCGGAGCTGGTGCATCTTCGAAGCGTTCTGCCAATGAAACGTAACGTTTGGTTCGCCTTCCCCACAATATTTTGTATGTTTTCTCTCCAGTCAAGGTTGTTCGTAATTGTAACTCCTAGGTATTTGGTAGAATTTACGACCTTAAGGTTTGACTGATTTATCGCTTAATTGAAGTTTAGTGGATTTCTTTTAGTGGTCAGGTGTGTTACATCACACTTTTCTTTATTTAGTGTCAATTGCCAATTTTCGCACCATGTAGAAATTTTGCCTAAATCGCTTTGCAGTTGCTTTTGATCCTCTGTTGACGTCACTAACCGATAAACGACAGCATCATCCGCGAACAGTCTAAAGTACTCTGCAAACAGATTGAATAGACTGGAGACAATCCTTTCGGTACGTTTTACTTACGGTAGTGTACATCCGCGACATTGAACCGTGATTTCCCTTCTGTCAGACACACCTGCCCCTGACAGCTACGGCAGCCAATGAGTAGTTGGAGCTCGCCCACAGACGGAGCCGCGGCCGCCCCTGCGTGACTTGTTTGCTCAGTGCAGGGAGCAGTCAGTCGCACCCCCAGAGGCCGCGCACTTCCACCCGGAGTCGGCAGTTGTGATTCACTGGCCGCCACTGAATAATGACTCACGTGCCACTCGACCTGTACAGCATGACTCAGGGATATAACGGAGTTTGCCTATGAGAGAGGGCCGCGGTCGCACAATGGAATAAGACAGCCGGCCGGCTGTTCCGCCCCACAGCGCCCTCGCTCGATAACAGCGGTCAGTCGAGGACCAGGGCTGGCCGAGAGGGCCGCCACCGCATGCAGCAGACTACTGTAGCAGCTGCTCGATCTATCCCGCGGGTCAATGTGTATGTTCACGATCGCACTAACATTTAAGCGGTATTCGTACGTGGCTGAAAGTGTCATTGACTTCCGGAGTTGTTACTTTCGTACAATTTCTTGATCTTTTTTTCGATAATGTCGGTAACATATGACTCAAATGTTTGTTGTTCTTGTTATCAAATTGTATAGGGCCCGGTGGTCTTGGGCTAAATCGCTCGACTGGAAACCGAACGGCCACGGGTTAGTAACCTGGTCGGACCTCGGATATTTTCAATCTGCACTTTAAGCTATCCTTCATCTCAACGTTAAGCTCTAGGTCCCCTTTCCCCAACTGGATAACTAAGGTAGGCTAGGGTCACGCAAGTCGCCGAAGTCCAATTGAAAGACTTGCACCAGGCCAATTAGCCATATGAAATTATTATTATATATACTTTGAGCTCTTTAATTTCCATTTACTATCACCAAAAACTTTTTCATGCATAGGGCAGTTATTACTATAAGTATTTATTTCTGAAGTGAACACAAATCAGAACACCTCGCCACGGCGGAGTGACCGAGCGCATTGAGGCACTATCTCCGATGAGCGAGGTGGTTCCCCGTCGGAGGTTCGAACCCCCCTCCAACTCAGGCATGGAGGGCCACGCGGGAGTAGCAGAGGGGTCTGGAGCGTCACGTTACGGATAGCACGGCCTCCCGCGTCGGATGTTCGAATCCTCCCTCAGGCATGGATGTGTGTTGCCCTTAGGTTAGACTAACTTAGTTTAAGTAGTTTGTAAGACCAGGGACTGATGACTAAAGTAGTTTGGTCCCATAAGATTACAAACATTGGAACATTTTTTTGGCATTGTTGTTTGAGCTGTCTTTAGTATAAGTTAGTTATAAGTACTTTGTAAGTTTAGGGACTGATGACCCCGCAGTGAAGTTCCATAAGCTCAACAAAATGTGAACTCCACCCCCCTCCCACGCCCCACAACCCTGCTCCCAGCCGCCCATCGACCGCTACCCCATCTCAACGGGACCCTTTAGTGGTTCCATTCATAACGTGCTCGTTCGACTGCTACTAGCATCCACGCGCATCTGTTTCTTTATCTGTTCTTTCTCCTTTTACTAACGATTTTCCCCGCTTCCTTGGTTCATGTGGTTAAATTATACAATTTGACATACTTAATCGACTTTCCAACATTAAATGTATGCTGAAGAACTTACATTAATGAATAGTAAAATTTTTAATTTTGAGGTTTTTGTATCTGGCAGAAAAGTCTTAGTAATCTCTTATGTACGATATGTAAGTAGGAGAGTTGGAACTATTTATTCACAACTGATACCAAAGCGTTACATATTTGCAACTATTACCTTCCAAAATACTCACTCACGTTGTGTTGATCCCGTTGCCAGCGATGTGGAAGGCGTAGTACACCGTTAGCAGAGCCTGTTCTGTTGATGGTGCGAATGGAGCGGTCTACTGCCTGTCGAATCTTTGGAACAGTTCTGAAGCGAATGCCACAAAGTAGTTCCTTCGTCTTTGGAATCAAATCGAAGTCACAAGGACTTAAGATCGGGCAGTATGGTGGATGGTACAGTACTTCCTAGTCCCATCGACCGAAGAGAGCAGGCACGACTCGCGCTATATGCGCCCTGCATTGTCGTGCAGAATGATGGGTTGCGCAGAAAGTGTTGCCGCTTCTTTCGCAAAGCTGGTCGCAGGTGATGCTCCAAAATGACGATAGTACTGTGGAATAACGGTCTGCAGTGGAGAAGCGTAATGCGTTAGGATAACACAATCACAGTCGTACACGAGAATCACCATAACTTTCGCCATACTCGGGCTCTGACGCAATTTCAACTTTCGCGGCGAACCATAACGACACTATTCGTTAGTTCTTGTACCAAATCCTTATTCCTGTTTCGAAAAGATAGTGACATCCTTACGTTAGACCGATCGCTCACAAGTGACCGTGTTTCCATCGATTGTACGCACGTCGGTGACGTGAGACGGGCGAGTCCAATTGCTCGGAAGTAAGGTAGATATGTCAAAAACCTGTACTATCAGCGATAATAGTAGGTTCCACAGCTGTGTTGTCACTATTTAAGTTCCGACCCTCGTATTATATCTGACTCAACATTGTGAGAACGTAGATTACCACATTATTAGCAAGTATTTTTTCCACGTAGCTTTCAGAATCTCCTGTCGATGTCAGAGCATAAATTATAAAATATTTTTTCAAAATAGATCGCGACTGCACTCCACACCTTCAACGTAATTTAATAGATACCGATATGCCATTCCGGTCGCCACCCTCCACGTCACCCTCCACCGGTAGTAGATTTGTGTATCCCAAACTGTCTGCGTATAACGCTATACATATGAAAGTGTGCAAAAGTATTTTTAAATATCTCTACACCGTGTAACGGAGGCGGATAACTGGATACCAGCCCAGAATTCACATAGTGGAATATGTAAAATCACATTCAGGCTAACTGGCACACCGATCCCCTGTCGTTCATCTGACAGGCGTTTTCTAACGGGAACAGGCAAACCTTCCGGTCCCAGCTAGCGGCGCTTTAAAAAATGCGCGTAACCGAGCGGCCGCACGTCCTTCTTTATGTCAGGCATAAATGACAGGCACAAATGCCTGCCGCAAAGAAATAAATCAATGGAAAAAATTCAAAAGTTTCTGCCGGAACCGAAATCGACTCCAGATCGCTGGTTTATTACAAAGTAGTGTTGGCTATTGTTCACATGTAAAGGCATGGAGATATTTGCTAATTTTTTTCAGTTAACAAGTGAAGTTATATTGTGGTTTTCGCGAGTACATGTTCTAGCAGCAGAAGGCAGCTGAAGCAGAATGTGTTGAAACAAGTCTGCTGATGAGAGTAACCCGAAAAGTGGAACGACGGGTCGTCGCCCTGAGACCATTAACCGACGGTAAACAGTGCCTCAGAGTTGGTGTACGTAAGTGGGCCATGCCTGACAACACCTTAGCAGAGCAGTACTTACAGGCGCTGTACTGGGCAGTGGGCGTTCGATGACGCAGAATGACGTGACGGGAACGTCTCTACGCCGGACGTCGCCGCCGCGACCTAACAGGGCTGCACGGCACCGACGCCGGGAGTCGAAGTGAGGACCTTCAACGGCGCGGCTCGGGCAGGTCGCCACTCCTCCGACGTCATCAAGCGGGATTGAGGCGGGGTTCCCTGAGCGAGCGCCGCCAGACACCATGACGACGGGAGGCAGCCTTCATCTGGGCGTGGTCGGCGCCCCAGGGTGTACAGCAAAGCGGCGCGTGTCTCCAAACAGCAGCGTCGTGCGGCGCGGTGGGGCGAGGAACGCCATTAGTTCGACTCAACGGAATCCGAGCTGCGTCCGCAGCTTGTGCCTCAGCAGGCGCTTCCGTCTGCCACTCGCAACGCCTGTCTGAGTCAAGGGCAGGGTAGCCATTCAACCACAAGAAACTAATAAAGAAATAAATCGTATTTTCCCAGGTACCACGAGTCTTAATCTGCCACTTCTCCACACCCATCCTATTCGCTACAGCCGTCCTCGTTACACATAGGATAATACTCAACACGCATCCTATGAGATCCAAATTTTCAATTTATTCACACGCTACTAACACAGAGACGTTGCCTTTTCATTAGACACAATTTTTGGGAAAATCGGAGATGATATGGTGAAGTGGTATCACAACTGTAAAGGAGTGAAATTTCCATTCTAACGAAAAGCAGTGGCGGGGGTTGGAATGATAATTTTGGATTGTCAGAAACCTATGAATTCAGGCCGAGACGTCGCGGCTACGCCGAAACCACAGCGAGGCGGTCGTCGTCCTGATGTTTTCTTTCTTTCTTCGTTTTTTTTTTTTTTTTTTTTTTTTTTTTTTTTTTTTTTTTTTTTTATTTTAGTGTTATTTTTTTATAATTTTGTTTGGTTTATAAGAGAAAAAGTTTAGTTGGTTAAATAATGTTATTGTTCCATAATATTCTTCTCAGGTTTCCTACCGGATCAAAACGTCATCTGGACACAATATGCTTTTCAGTTTGAACCGTCGCAGGAACCACAAGAAGAAACTTGCAAGTCCTGGCTTTCCTACCGTTTACTGCAAGCATTTTATCTAAAATAGGAAGGATTTTGAAAAGATACGACATCCAATGCATTTTTCGTCCACCAGCCAAGGTTAGAGCGCTCCTGGGCTCAGTAAAAGATTACTTAGTATTGAGGAAAAACGGTGTATACAAAATTCCTTGTCACTGTGGAAAAGTTTACATCGGCCAGACAATCCGTACAATTCGAGATCGATGTACGGAACACCATCGACACACAAGATTGCTTCAACCAGAGAAATCTGCAGTAGCTGAGCACTGTCTTACTGAGGGACATAAAATGAAATATGATGAAACACAAGTGGTTGCTTCTGCGTCTCGCTATTAGGACTGCATTTTAAAAGAATCGATTGCTATTCGTCTTTCTGACAATATTATAAACAGAGATAAGGGTTTCCCTTTGAGTAAAATGTGGAACCCTTTGTTGTTTGACATCGAAAAGCAACGGTCTCTGCTGAATACCACTGGCGGCGCTGAAACGTAGAGGGCAGGACTGTCAATTTTTGCGCACGCGCCCTCGGCCTTCCGCGGCCTATATAGGGGCCGCCGCTCGCGGCTTGTACTCAGTCTCGGCGAGTCGGTGTACCAGCACTGTCACCTGAGGATGGCGGCCATGTGGACCGCCGAAATATTGTGTCAAGATAACGTTTTAATCCGGCAGGAAACCTTAGAAGAATATTATGAAGCATTACCCCGGGAAAGCCTACGTAGTCACAATATTATTGTTACTGAAAATATAATGAATACTGAAAATCATATTATTGGTAATATTTGAGGGATTAAGTTTATAATATACCTCATCAGAAGAAAACGTTAATTTACTATTTTTTGGTTTACGAGAACATTACTTACTTTCAGTCATCTGATTGTAGCCAGCAACTAGACGGACAGCATTACTCAAGTGGGGCACGCTGGACATCTCCCCGTGTGATCAGCGCCAGTTACACCCAGAACGTTGCAGACGATCTAGTCGTGGTCGCGGCAAACACGGCCTCAGCGGGTAAGGAGATTACTTAAGCACTCCATACTGCGAGGTTGCATGACGTGCGTTGCAGTAACTAGCACTTGTCCGTGCCGCCGACGAGGGACTGCCGTCGCCGCCAGCAGGCATCGAAAGTAGGGTCCACGAAGGCCACCGCCGCGCCCCAGACGACGCGGTGCCATGAGTCAGGCATCCTCGAAGAGGGTCACCGCTTCGTGGAGGATGCCTTCGGCCAAGCCAAGTCCTCTGTGTTTACCACAGAGGCCAGGTCACGCTGCTGTCAGTCGGCGCAACCAGCCAGCCGGCGTCTTGCGCCGTCAGCGAGTAATCCGAGCAGCGGTGTCTTGCCTGTCTGGCAGTCTTTTTACTGCTCACGTAGAATTCCGCTCACTTTGCTGTTTACTCGCTCCGCACCCATGTTGCCCGTGGCCTAGTTGTGTCAGTCATTGCAAGGAGCGCTTCCTGAGCAGTGAAGACTTCGAAGAACCTGGTGACGAGAGCGAAGCCTATGAGAAACAGCCGCGGCGCGCACGTTACATGATCAAGTGGCACAGTTACATAGCGGCCAAGCGATCGCACTACCTCAGGACCATCTTGATCACGTGAAGTGCGCGCCGCGGCTTGTTTTTCTCGTTGGATGAGAGCCACTGACGTCGCGCCAGACCTTTGGTCAGAATCCCAACTAATTGTTCAAATATAAGGAGTTTTTGAATTTATACCAAACAGCATACAGGGTGAATCACCCAACACTTGCACCGCAAACATTGCGGAAACCCAAAGTTCGATTGGCGTGTGTTTTTCACATAATGGATTGTTAGTCAGGGCTCGTATTTTTAGCAAACAAACAGATTGTAATATTACTTAGAAAGTGTATTTCTTATGCAAACACTCAGCTTTTTAAATGGAACAATGCTTGTTTCTATCATGGACTGAGGTTTTTGACACCAGCTGTGTAAAAAAAATTTTGAATGACATTTTATCACATTTAGTTGGGCAGCTACAACCGTTCAAAGATTTGGGGGCGGAGGCTGCGATAGTGTAGCTCACTGGCTGAGTGGCTACGCCCCACTGTCCCATGACCACCAGCCAGACAGCTACGGTGTCGTGGTCTCCGCCCCCAAAACTTTGAATGGTTGCAGCTTCCAACTAAACGTAATAAAAATGTCATTCAATATTCTTTGTACAAAGCTGGTATCAAAAATTCCAGTGCATGATAGAAACAACCATTGTTCCATTTGAAAATTTCTATGTTTGCATAAAAATACATTTTCTAGGTATTTTTAAAATCTGTTGATTGGCTAACAGTAAGAGTCCTTGACTAACAATCTATTCTGTGAAAACCGCACATCAATAGCGCTTTCCGTTTCCGCAATATTTGCGGTGAAAGTGTTAGATGATTTACCCTTTGTAAGGGTTAATGAAGTTTCTTATTATGTATATGATACCCAAAGGTGAAAAAAAAGCATGGCGGGTCCAAGATAGCGGACTATATGTTCACCACTCTCAATTTATTCATGTAAAAGTAATTTCTTGGGAATTATCGAGGTTGCTGGTGAAGACTTGAGATCAAAATTTAACAAAACGGTGTACCCAAGATGTCGGTGAAAAACTGATAATTCTTTTCATTTATTTATAGCTATACTTATTTATATTTATATATTTATTTTATGTAAGAATCAGTATTCAGGCGTTGTGCATTTTATGGTTGAAATATGTACCAAAAATGTGGAAAGTTCGAAGAAAGGACAAACAAAGGATAGAAGATGGTGTAAAATATTACAACTAGTTATTTAATTTCAAGTATAATTATTTATTCTGTTAATTTTAGAAAAAAATATCTTTCATCGACAATCCGAATCTGTAATACGCTGAAGACTCCGAAAAAAAACCTGTGTTACGAATTCAGTCATTTTTGTAATTGTTTTATTCTTTATGATGGTTCTCGCGTCGATTATAATTTCAATTGTACATAATATGCAACTCATAATTAATTCATTCTGATTTCATTTTTGGAGATGTCTCTAAAAATTTTTCTTTTTAAAACGTGGCTGAAAGCCCGAGAAGCAACTAGTAGCAGGATTAGAAGCATAATATACTAAGGATACTTAGTCCAAAAGAAAGAGGAAGGTCGTGGAATTCAAAACATACCTCTATTTTTAGGGCATTCTGGAACTTCTCATCCTTTTTCCTGTAGAACCGTACGTTAATAGAAGATAAATATGATGAGTTAATAGAGATATATATATATTTATATATTTTTCGTTACTACATATCTGCTTCAATACATTCAATATTGAAAGTATTGGGTTCACTTGCACAAAAATGTCTTCAACAACAAGCCTGGCCAGTTGCACGCACGCTAACAATGAACGCCCGCATTTAACCTGAGATATAACCGAACAAATGAACATCTGATCGTCCGCACAGCCTGCATTCAGTGGTTCCAGCATTGTTGCAGTCAACCTGATAGTGCTAAATTCCCATCTAAAGAGTTTTCTTATCCCTTTTCGGCCTCGTTTTCAAGATTAGGTCCACTGTGGCGCTTCCCGCACCCGCAACGGTGGAAGTTGGTTACCGGCAGACGGAAGCCTTCTGGACCAGGGTATGGGACACACTTGCCCCGGGCAGCCCCTCATGGGCTCAGCATTAATTTGCTAGGTACGGGCTTGGCGAACACGAGGTCCTGAGCTGTGGGCTGTGTCGCGCCAACAGTCCGCTACACCGTAAGCTCTGTGCGTGCCTCAACGACCATCGTTCGGAACGGCGGTGGAACGTTGTACGTTTCAGAGCCCGGGGATCTTGGCTTAATCGCCCGGTCGCGAGGACGGTACGAACCTCTATAAAAAAAACTCAATCTCAAGGTGTGCTACGTGCCGAGGAGATGCATGGCTGTTGAGGTTGAACAGCTAGCGAGCAACCTCTGAGGAACCTGCCGCACCTCAGTTGTACAAGGCTTCCCCAGGCAAGCGGGGCTCTGCCTGGGTGGACCTCTTTTCCCTAGCTGCTCGTGGGACGAAAATGAAACGAGCGAATAAAAGCGTGGCCGGTCGCGAAAACGGCGTCTCTAAGCGAGGAGAAACTGAGTTCAATGCGTCTGTCTACGATCCTAAGACGTTTCCTTCCCTGGCCACTCCGTGGGAGGAACGAAGGGCCCTTACTAGAAAAGAACCGTACTCGCCACAATATCTTGTCTCTGCGCGTTCCGATGGTGAGTCATTCATGGCCACGAAGCCTCAGTTCTTTGTTGAACAGCCGGAGGATAAGTTTGGCGAAGTGGAGAAGGAACAGCCTCCTCCGGCTCCTCTCGCTCGGAAGGGGTCCCACGGGACACTTCCTTCCGAGGCTTCTCGCCGTGGGAAGGCCGTGTTATAATCCCCATTGCAAAGAAATCAGGTGCAGACAGTTTAATAAGATTAATAAGTCATGGTTGCAAAATATTAACGCGAATTATATACAGAAGGATGGAAAAGCTGGTAGAAGCCGACCTCGGGGAAGATCAGTTTGGGTTCAGGAGAAATGTAGGAACACGGGAGGCAATACTCACTTTACGGCTTATCCTATAAGATAGATTAAGAAAAGGCAAACCTACATTTCTAGCTTTTGTAGACTTGGAGAAGGCTTTTGACAATGTTGATTGGAATAAACTCTTTCAAGTTCTGAAGCAAGCAGGAGTAAAATATAGGGAACTTGTACAAAAACCAGACAGCGGTTGTCAGAGTTGAAGGGCATGAAAGGGATGCAGTGGTTGGAAAGGGAGTAAGACAGGGTTGTAGTCGTTCTCCATTGTTGTTCAGTTTGTACATTGAGCAAGCTATAAAGGAAAGCAAGGAGAAATTTGGTGAAAGAATTAATGTTCAGGGGGAAGAATTAAAAACATTGCGTTTTGCCGATGACATAGTAATTCTGTCGGATACAGCGAAGTACCTGGAAGAGCAATTGAACGGAATGGACGGTGTGCTGAAATGTGCATATAAGATGAACATTAACAAGAGCAAAACTAGGGTAATGGAGTGCAGTGTAAGAAAATCGGGTGATGCTGAAGGAATTAGATTGGGAAGCGAAGCAATAAAGGAGGTAGATGAGTTTTGTTACTTGGGCAGTAAAATAACAAATGGTGGTCGCAGTACAGAGGATATAAAATGCAGAATGGCAATGGGTAGAAAACCGTTCTTGAAAAAGATAAATTTGTTAACATCGAATATTGATTTAAGCCTAAGGAAGTCCTTTCTGAAGGCATTTGTATGGAGTGTTACCTTGTATGGGAGTGAGACATGGACGATAAACAGTGCGGACAGGAAGAGGATTGAGGCTTTTGAAATATGGTGCTACTAAAGAATTCTGAAAATTAGGTGGGTGGATCGCGTAACTAATGAGGAGGTACTGAACAGAATTGGGGAGAAAAGGAATTTCTGGCATACCTTGACTAAAAGAAGGGATAGATTGGTAGGGCACATTCTTAGACATCAAGGAATTGTGAATTTAGCGTTGGAGGGAAGTGTATGGGGAAAAATCGCAGGGGAAGACCAAGAGATGGATACAGTAAGCAGATTCAGACAGATGTAGGTTGTCGCTCTTATGTGGAGATGAAGAGGCTTGCTCAGGATAGGGTATTGTGGAGAGCTGCATCAAACCAGTCTCCGGACTGAAGACCACAACAACAACAAGCTACGGACTGATGACCACGCAGTTTGGTCCGATAGATTTAGAAACATTTGAACATTTGAAAATTGTTGGTTGATATTATTACAGGTTGTTTATAAGTGTTCATAGGAACGAGGCTTATAATATTTCAGCCCAGGAATGATGTAAGAATCAATTGTTTTGGACAAGAAATTTTATTTTTACTATTTTTAATTTTTGTAAATACTTTATTAGTACAGATTCAGTACTTTTGTTCAATTTTGTGAAGAGGTTTTTTTGTATATGATAAGCTTAACTGAAACTAGTTGTACAAAATAAAATAAAATTGTATAAGTAATACAGCGACAGTGGTACGTAAGTACATTTTTTAAATGTCTTAATTAAAAAAATATATCGAACGTCCAAACACAATTTGATCTATAGTTTTCAAGATGACAAGCCAAGATCGCACACTAACAATTTATTAAATGACGACCGGTTTTGGTGCACTGTGTCACCATCATCTGGTCACATATATGATATAATCTGGTCATCTTGTTAAAAAAAAATTGTGTATAAAATAACAAGTGCAACATTGCACTTACTCACTATATAAAAATACATAAGTTACAAACATGTCAGCTAAAAAAGTATTTTGTAAGTATTTTGTAAGCTGATGTGTTTTTAACTTACGTATTTTTTATATAGTGAGTAAGTGCAATGTTGCACTTGTTATTTTATACCCAAATTTTTTAACAAGATGTCCAGATTATAACATACAGGGTGTTTCACTAAGTGTGTTTGCCTCTGTAACTTATAAAATAATAGTTGACAGGAAATTTTAATGCGGTAGGTCAACACAAGAAATGTTACACTTTCTGCGGAGCTATGAACATAGTTTATTATATAATTTTCCAAAGAGTTAAATCACAAAGATATAATTTTTTAAATGGAATAATAGTTTTTTCTATCGTGTATTGTATTTGTTTAAACCAGCTGCGTCCAAATCAATTTAAGCTTCATTCCTATCACTGTTAGTTTGGGAGCTACAACCCTTCAAAGTTCCGGAGGCTGAGGCTGCGATAGCGTAGCTGACTGGCCGAGTGGCTAGCCCATGGGGCACGGACCACTGTCTCATGACCACCAGCCAGTCAGCTACGCTGTCGTAGCCCCCGCCCCCTAAACTTTCAAGGGTTATAGCTCCCAAATTAACAGTGGTAGGAATGTAATTTAAATTGATTTGGACGCAACTGGTTCAACGAATCCAAAGCACGATAGAAAAAACTATTGTTCCATTTAAAAAATTATATCTTTGTGCTGTAACTCTTTTGAAAATGATACAATAAACTATGTTCATAGCTCCGCAGAAAGTGTAACATTTCTTGTGTTGACCTACCGCATTAAAATTTATAAGTTACATAGGCAAACACACTTAGTGAAACACCCTGTATATGTGACCAGATGATGGTGACACAGTGCACGGAAACCGGTCGTCATTTAATAAATTGTTAGTGTGCGATCTTGGCTTGTCACCTTGGAAACTATAAAACGATTAGATCGCCTCCAGACCAGACTATGTCAGGTAATCTTAATAATTCGATCCCTTCGGTGACCCACATAAGAGAACCTCTCCTTGTTAGCGCAACTATAAAGCAGGAGGTTCCGGGTTCGAATCCTGACCCCAGGACAAATGTTCATTTTTCCACGTTACATCACTGCGATGTCTGTCAGCAACTGAGAAAAACCCCTAACTTATACGCCAAGGCGACTTTCAGGCCGCGCGACTACTACGGTACGAAAGACGCGCGACTTCCACGTATTGAAGTTGGGAGAGCACGGCAGCGTCCACCGCGCTATCCCTCCTCCCCGCTGGCGCACAGTGGTGCTGGTGCGCCGGCCGGCAGCTGTACCTACTACCTCGCCTCGCCTCGCCTCGGCTCGCGCCGCGTTGTGCCAGATGGCCCGCCTGAGCGCGCGGCCACTCAGCGCGGATCAATACGGCCTGGCTAGGCCTGCCGCTCTCTCTGCTCTCTGCTATCGACCTGGCCGCGCAGTCGACTCTGGCCGCAGTCGCGGGACACCAGCTGCCCGATGGCCGCAGCTGCCGGCGAGCCACTGGCCACGAGCCGAGGGCGCAAGCCTCACACCTGGACAAACCCCCCTCCATGTTAGCACAGTTGTCAGTCAACAATAATAATGAAACAAGGTCTAGAACGCACCAATGAAATTTGTCGACTACTAGTATCGACCATAGTGTGCATCGACTTATGTTCTTCTCCAATGTTGACATGAGGAGCAGACCTTGCGGAACATCTACGTTCTGTCACTGCTGAATCTGGAGATAGCGTCTGCTCCTCTCCACGTGTCAAGATTGGAGTAGACCTGAAGATTATACAGGTTCGAAACATTTAGTTAATTTGAATAGTGCACTCAGTACTTGTTATCATATATTTATCAAGACTGTCGGCGAGCTACTGGCCACTGGCTGAGGGCGCTCGCCACACACCTGAACACTCAACCCCCTCCCACTCTTTCTCTCTCCATGTCAGCACAGTTGTGAGTCAACGATAATAATGATAAAAATGTCTAGAGCGCACTAGTCACATTTATAGACTACTAGCGACGAGGAATAATATTCTTCATGTGTAATGCTGCACCACTTGGCCGACACGCTTCGTACGACAGCACTTGCGCTCCGGTATGGGTGAATAGTGCTCACACAAGGAAGATTGATGTGCAGTTGAATGGCACAATGCGAATTGTCAGCGGAACCATTAGATCAACCCCAACTTCCTGGCTGCCCATCCTGAGCCACATTTCACCTGTGGATCTGCTCTCCTCCGGGAATACAGGAAGATAACTAACAATCCTCGGCTCCCCATACACCATGACACGCCTGACCTAGAAAGAAATAGACTGCGATACAGACACCCAACAATGAAAACAGCCAAGGAATTACACAATACGGACTATAACCTAATAGAGTCCTAGAAGGAAAGATGGCGGCAGGCATGTCCTGAGCAATGTCAAGCCCTCCCCTGCATCACCGAGAGACCGCCTGGATACGAGCTGCCCCGTAAAGCCTGGTCATCCCTGAACAGAATTCGCACGAACCATGGAAGATGCGCAGACTCTCTCTACAGATGGGGTAAAATTCCATCTCCCAACTGCGACTGCGGCGCCGATAGGCAAACCATACGCCACATAATAGAAGACTGCGAGATGAGAGCATACGGTGGAAACGTCTCCGATTTCCTGACTGCAAAAGATGCCGCAATAGACTACATACCCAACCTTGACGTTACGTTTGTATCTGACTGTGTTAATTTATTCTTTGTGTGCTGTATGCATCTTATATACCTTATTTTAAGTCTCTTTTGTATTCTTGTGTGTTTTACACATTTTTGTATTTTTTGTATGTATAGTTGTATAAGACCTGCTAAATGATGTGAACTGCCATACGATAAATAAATACTAGTTTCGATCATAGTGTGCATCGCCTTCAGGTCTTCTCCAATATTGACATGTGTTGAGGAGCAGACCCTGTGGGACATCCAGCTGCTGTCACTGCTGAAACTAAAGATGGCGTCTGCTCCTCTCCATGTGTCAACATTGAAGTAGACCTGAAGATGATACACACTAGGATCGAAACAGGTAATGAAATTGCACTCAAGACATTGTACCATTATAAGCAGAGATGTCAGCACCCCCTCCTCCTTGCCCAGTGACTAACCCCCCCCCCCCGCCCCGCGCCACCCCCCCCCCCCAAAAAACTTTATGTAAACGTCATCGATTCTTTCATATGAAAACAATATAGCAGTTCCTGTCTTTACAAAAGAGAAAAATGTTTCCCAAATTCTTTATCTCAATATAGAATTTTCTGATAATGGTACTTAAACCAAAAGCCTTCAGGAAACTTTTATCATGAGAGAGACCTTTTCCGTGAATTATATAACGGCATTGTTTGAATACGATGGTAATTCTTGTAGGGTAACACATGAATGTTGAATTTGTATTTGTTCTGCTATGTATGAAAAAAAGGTTTGGAGGTATTATCATTGATATGCAGTGATGTTATCTAGCTTTAAGAGGAATTAAGAAGTGTTGACATTAAAACTGCTTTGATATGAGAACTGACAACTGACGTTTACTCATGACCTTATAGTAACTACAGGAGCACAGTGTCCATCTTTATTATTTAAGTATTGCATTAAAATGACCAGTAAGTGACACCGAGTCCTTTTATATTAAGTAATACATTCTGACAATAAACTGCCGGTCGCCTTTATTGATAACAATTGTATCTTTCTAATGCTGACATGGTCTTTGTCCCAAGCAGTGCAGTTCTTATTCGTCTGCACACTCTTACGTTTATCATGTGAACAATCTATTGATGTATTATAAAAAACACATATGGAACAGCTTATTAAATGTCATTGTGATTGCCACTGTTAAAATGTCAGGTTAATAATCATCTATAAGTATTTTTTTCTTAATATTTTGTGGCATACTTATATAGCTTCTGCTCTTGTTACAGACACAGGTTACATTGTTCACATTGGTTATGTACTTCTACATTTTAATAATTACTCTGCATATCACATTTAAGAGTATGGAAAAGAGTTCGTCTTGTTCTCAGAAAACCCAAAATTTGCCTGATTTGAGCTAAATCGATTGTCTACAACGAAATATTCGATATGTGTATTTTCAATATGCAGTTTCTAACTTATTTAGAAGGCTTCCAACGACATATTTTAAACAGTTAAAAATCCATCTTCGGTCAGAACCTCTTCTATCAATCTAGTTTATTCAATTATTTATCCGAGTTGTCAAGATACAACAAAACAGTACAATTGTCTGTATGGACTTACAACGTAGTATAAATTATTAAATGACTGAGGATAAATTCACGCATTGTTAATCCACCACTCTGTCGCCGGAATTGCTTTGACATTTGCAGAAGTCTTGTCCACGACAATCTGTAGTAAGGTTCCTGCAAACCAACAAGTATTCACAGTTCACAGTCCTATCCCAAACCACACCCACAAAATTCTCCGTCACTGATACCCCACTTCGTCATGTTAGTTTTACTCTTTGTCACTCCGTGTTGCTGCTAGCTGCTCTTCTCCTGTAGAGAAGTCCTTGGACACCTGGTTCCCCACAAGTCATTTCGACTTGCTCGTCCTGAAGTGTCCGTTGATGTTGTGAGCATGAAGATTTTCCTTCACTTCAGCCATTTTGAAAGCCCCTTCTTCTCGATCACTTCTCCCTGCCCCCTTGTCTATGGAATCTACCATTCAGTTTCATTTCTAAAGTTTTCGCATTGTTGTCTCTTCTTCTCTTTCAGTCTTTCATACTTTTCATTAATGTTGTATTCTAATTAAACTATATCATTCCAAACGTCTCTCGTCGTAAGTATATATTACGTACGTATATTTATGACATTGTGTCAACTTTTGGCGTCGACCTGATTTCTTTCATAAACTGCAAAAATGCACATATTGAGTAAGATTGCTTCAAAAACATGACCGGTTTCGGAAGTCTATGCTGGTGATATACGAAAAAGTACTATGGCCATGGGAGATGACATCTAGGCTGCATGCGGATGGATATACCTGACAGAAGAGATAAGGAAAGGCATAGAAAAAACACAGGGGAGAGGAAGTGAAGAGACAGAGAGGGGAGAGGATGGCCATTAAAATTGCTAAACCAAAAAGAAATACAGGTGATAAACGGGTATTCATAGAAGAAATATATTATACTAGAACTAGAATTTGATTACATTTACACCCAATTTGCGTGCATACATCCGGAGAAATCAGTACCCAGAACGACCACCTCTGGCCGTAATAACGGCCTTGATACACCTGGGCATTCAGTGAAACAGAGCTTGGATGGCGTGTTCAGGTACAGATACCCATGCAGCTTCAACACGATATCACAGTTCATCAAGAGTACTGACTGGTGTATTGTGACGAGCCAGTTGCTCGGCCGCCATTGTCCAGACGTTTTCAATTGTTGAGGGATCTGGAGAATGTGCTAGCCAGGGCAGCAGTCGAACATTTTCTGAATCCAGAAACGTCCGTACAGAACCTGCAACAAGCAGTCGTGCATTATCCTGCTGAAATATAGGGTTTCGCAGGGATCGAATGAAGGTTAGAGCCACGGGTCGTAACACATATGAAATGTAACGGCAACTCTTCAAAGTGCCGTCGATGCGATCAAGAGGTGAACGAAACGTTTAAACAATGGCACCTCATACCATCACGCCAGGTGATATGCCAGTTCACCGCGATGTCGCCAAACACGGATGCGACCATCATGATGCTGAAATAAACACAACCTGGATTCATCCGAAAGAATGATGTTTTGCCATTCGTGCACCCAGGTTCGTCCTTGCCTATAGCATCGCAGGCGCTCGTGTCTCTGATGCAGCGTCAAGGGTAACCGTAGCCATGGTCTTCGAGCTGATATTCCGTGCCGCTGCAAACGTCGTCGAACTGTTCTTGCTGATGGTTGTCGTCAAACAAACGTCTCCATCTGTTGACTCAGGGATCGGGACGTGACTGCACGATCCAATAGAGTCATGCGGTTAAGATGCCTGTCATCTCGACTGCTAGTGATTCGTGGCCGTTGGGATACAGCACGGCGTTCCGTATTTTCCTCCTGAACCCACCGATTCCATGTTCTGGTAACACTCATTGGATCGCGACCAACGCGAGCAGCAATGTCGCGATACGATAAACCGCAATCGCGATAAGCTACAATCCGACCTTTACCGGAATCGTGATGGTATGCATTTCTCCACCTTACACGAGGCATCACAAAAACGTTTCACCAGGCAACGCCGGTCAAATGCTGTTTGTGTATGAGAAACTTTGGTTGGAAACTTTGCTCGTGTCAGCACGTTGTAGGTGTCGCCACCGGCGCCAAACTAGTGTGAATGCTCTGAAAAGCTAATCATTCAACATCTTCTTGCTGTCGGTTAAATTTCACGTCTGTAGCACGTCATCTTCCTGGTGCAGCAATTTTATGGCCAGATGGACAGACATAGTGGTCAGGAGAAGATAGAGGAAAAGGACGAAGTGGGGAGAGAGAGGACCAAGTGAGCATGAGTGGGAGGAGCACTGGCTTAGGAGAAGGGCAGAAGATAGAAGAGGTTCGTCAGAGTGGGAGGGAGGGGGTTTAGAGAGGACGAGTTCGTAATAGGGGAGGAAGCGACAGGCAGATGGAAAAGATGGAAGAGTACGTGGTCAGATGGTAGATGGAAAGGGTTGGAAGAGACTTGGAGAAGGTGTAGATAAAAGGCGCCGAAGGAATGTGATGGTGGTGGGGGGGGGTGTAAGTAATCGAAGAAAAAAAAAGGATGATAGGAGATGTTTAAAGGGATGGATTGAAAAGGCGTAGCTGCCCTGAAAATCTGAGGAGGAAGATGTTGTTCAAAATGTTCAAATGTTTGTAGAGTCTATGAGACTTAACTACGGGGTCATCAGTCCCTAAACTTACAAACTACTTATGAACTACTTACAACTAAGGACGGCACAAATATCCATGCCCTAGGGGAGAATCAAACCCCCGACCGTAGAGGCCGTGCAGACCGTGACTGGAGCGCCTCAGTCCCTTCGGCCACCGCGGCGGCGAGGAAGATGTTGGCAGATACATGGCAGGGGGAGGAGGATCTGGAAGGTAAGAGCGGAAGGTATGACAAGAAAGAGGTGAAAGTCGAGAAATAGAGGGAGGGGAAGCAGCGGTATAACATTTTTGAAATATTATAATACCTGCAGCAGTCTACAGCGCAATATAAATTTATTTTATTTTATTATGATGACCTGTTTCGATCAGTAATGATCATCATCAGTACTTGGTGAGGAGCTGGCTCCATAAGTGATGGGCCAGCTCCTCGGCAAGTACATGATGATGATCATTGCTGATAGAAACCGTTCATCATAATCAAATAAAATAAATTTATATTGCAATTTCGACTGCTGCAATTCTTATCACATGAAAGGGGTAGATGTAATATCCATTGAAAGAGTACGTGTCAGAAACGGCGCGGAAAAGGAAAATACGATTTATAAAGTTTGTAGCATAGGGTGTGTCACAGACTGGGACCATGCAATACACTTCTCTAACCCGATGTACTATGTACTGATAACAGAAGAAAGAGTTTCTGAACATCTAAATTGCTCCGATAAGTAATATACGACCTGAGAAATTCAGAAGTCCTTAAGCATGAATGAACATGTGTTCCTCCATTGGGGGGCACAGGTAATTACGTAGTTAATGTGTTATCTTATAATATATTATTGTATCTTATATTGCTATTGTTTTTACTCTCGGCACGCCGATGTTCCCGTCAGCGCCAGTGGTTGATCTTTGAGTCGTGAACTATTAATAATATACAAGACTGAAGCTGCATGGGTATCTGTACCTGAACACGCCATCCAAGCTCTGTTTCACTGAATGCCCAGGCGTATCAAGGCCGTTATTACGGCCAGAGGTGGTCGTTCTGGGTACTGATTTCTCCGGATGTATGCACGCAAATTGGGTGTAAATGTAATCAAATTCTAGTTCTAGTATAATATATTTCTTCTATGAATACCCGTTTATCACCTGTATTTCTTTTTGGTGTAGCAATTTTAATGGCCATCCTCTCCTCTCTCTGTCTCTTCACTTCCTCTCCCCTGTGTTTTTTCTATACCTTTCCTTATCTCTTCTGTCAGGTATATCCATCCGCACGCAGCCTAGATGTCACCTCCTATGGGAGCTAGGAGGCTCGTGTTGGCCATAGTACTTTCTCGTACATCACCAGTATGTGTAGCAAACTGATCTATTTTCCTTATTTAGTGTAAGATGCTGCCCATACGTACAAACATAAAACACATTTTATATATCTATAAACATATTACAGGTGTTTGTCACATGCAGTATGAAATACTTTTTCATTAAACTCATTTAATATGACCTTGTCTTTGTTAGCATCATTTATTTTCACACTATCTCACCTAATCTGGATGATGTGCCATCCTTACGTACTCTTAAATCAAAATATCGCGCACATTATATTCCTTGCTGCTAGTTTGCTTATAAATTTATTTTTTATTATGTATTTCTTATTTTTGCATACCATGTGAAACGCATTGTGTGTTACATGCCTCACATTTTACGAGATACTTAAGTGAGGCTGTATATAATTTACGTAATGTTTATATAAGATAAACCTAAGCCACAACAATTTCCTGTATTCGTCAAATATTTGAATTTCACTACTATCGTAATGGCACACCAAATTAACTATAAAATTTTTCGAAATTAAAGAATACATTGCTTTGCTCGGATTCATTCGACATATTACAGACTAAATAAAACAGTATTTCTTACAAATGGTTCGCTTAGCATCTCCTCAGTGATATGTGGGGCAATAGGGAATGTATGGTAAAGTCCGTCATCACCTTGCTGAGGCTAACTACTTGTATTATTTGTACACTGGACAGTTTTATAGATTCACAATGTAGTTCACACCCTGAACAAATTATTTATTTTGTTTTGCAGTAGCTAAACCATCTTTCATTAGAAATGCCTTGTGTTTTATAGGAGTACACAGAAATAGCTACCCAATACTATGTTACTTATGTAACAACGAAGAAGTCTGATCAATAATTATAAGGAGTGGGGATAAATGTCTTCATAGAATAAAACTATAGCAGTTTTAACTGTTGCGAAGAAAGTATCAGATTATTTATGTGACTGGCTTAACATTCATACATTGATAAAGAAAAGTAAATCGATGGATAAATAAAAATATAGACAGAAACAGAATATTCACATCGAAATTAATATTGAGTAGTGTATACTATATAAGTGATCCTGAGTACTGTCCAAAACACAAGTTGTCTTATCACGTATCGCGACAACGAATACGTTCTAATACGATAACTCTAAAATTATCTGTTTTAATCTGATAATTCTCATACGGTAATAGAATACGTAACACGAATAGCATGTCAGATCTTCGAGGGATTGAAGTTCTACGGCGTTTCAGACGACCGTGGAAGGCAGAAACGTCATTTCGGGAGAAACTTCCGTTTATGCCCTTTAGGCACGAAAGACACCGTCACGTTCACGGATGGCTCGACAGACACGCTGCTAGGCAGTTATTTCTTTCTTAAAGGCGAAGGGCTTTGACGGAAAAGCGAGGGAACTGTCAGATGGATCCTTTAATATTGTCCAAATCATAGCACAGTTGCTTTATTCCAGATGGCTCCAGCATGTATAGAACATGAGTGGGATAGATATTCTGGGAAATTTGCCACTGTGCAGTATTTTTTTGCATTCTGATTTTGTTTAAAGTGTACGTGTCTGTTACCATTTACTATACATTTACAATCATTTGAAACGTCGTTGGTATATTTCAGAAAATGTATTCAAAAATTCTATTCTATTCACATAACTCAGATTAACAAGCTCTCAGTTGCAGGTAATATTTTACTGATCTTATCTAAGGTTTCGTTAACATTATGGGTTTCTTCTTCAGAAGCAAATAAATATTTACGTAAAAAAACTTTTCAGAAAGAAAATAATGTAAATCTGATTCCCAAATAATAGTCCAAAATATGTAACTATTTTATTATAAAATTTATTTACTGATTTTTTACTTGATAAGTTACATCGAATATGCTGTTACAAATGTCGTGAGCTATATCGCTCAAACCTTTTACTTTATTTAAAATGGAATGATAACAGAGTCAGACATCAGGTTGAACACATAGCGATAGTGGACAGTGCTTACATGAAGTACCCTAGAGCACGCCACTTGAGACGAAGTAAAGTAGAAACTATATCAGGTGATATCTTATGGATTTTATCGATCTAACTTGCTGGGAGCATTGATGAGAATGTTAGCTGATATATCCACTTAATCAGTTTGTTTATCTTACAGTCCGTGATGATGATTTAAAACTAAACTAAAACTAATAAACAATTTATTAAGTGCACTGTGTCACTATCATCTGGTCATAAACTGTTAATTTGCGATCTTGGCTTGTCATTTGGAAACTATAAAACGAATTGATCGCCTCCAGACCAGACGATGTCAGGCAATCTTAAAATAATTATGACTTAATACTTTTTACTTATATTGTTACTAACTAACTGAACCCGCCCATACTTTGCACAGTTAATCTTCACATTTTTGTAACTCGAGAACTGCAGAACGTATCGTTTGCGGTTTGTTTCAATTTCTTCGTTATACTTCTGGGATCAACTTAGGTTGTATTAAATGTCAATACGAAAATGTAAAATAATTGAAATACAAGTAATAACGTAGAATTGTGTACCACTTCCACCCTTTCGAAACCTTTGCAGAGACCTGCGCAAAAGTTCATAGTATAGAGTTACAGAACTCGGTAGAATTTGCCTCCTTTTTTTTTTTTTTTTTTTTTTTTTTTTTTTTTTAATGACGTGAGATCATAGGTCTAACTTGTACAGATCTTTCACAATCACTATATCTGTAGTCTGAAACCGACTGACGCCAGCGCTTTAGAAGAGAAAAATGGTAAATGTGGTTCACTTGTAAAAGTTAGACGCATGGTCTCGCGTATTTTATATATTTATTAGATCTCTGTGAGTTCTGCAATTCTACACTATGTACACTGGCCTCGCTGTTATACTTTAGGTTCCAGAAGTGACTAAATTGTAGAAGCGGTAAACTATTCTACGTTATTATTCTTATTTTAGTTATTTCACGAGTTCCTATTGACATTAAATATAATCTAAGACTATCCCAGGATTCTAAAGAAGAAATTAAACCGCATGAGGACACGTTCAGTACTCGTCGAGTTATAAAAGGTAAAAATGGACAGACAGAGGGAAATGTGCTATTTTATATAATAGTAAGAGTATTCTGGGCATTGACCCCCTACTTAGCTTGCATTTATCGCGAATCTTTAATTCATCGAAATGTTCCTTGTGATTGGAAAAAGTGCAGGTGACTCCCGTTTATAAGAAAGGAAAGAGAACTGACGCACACAATTACAGGCCAATATCGTTGACATCAGTTTCATTTAGAATTTTGGAGCATATTCTCAGTTCGAATACAGTAAATTTCCTTGAAACGGAAAAACTTCTTTCTGTGAATCACCACGGGTTTAGGAAACATCGTTCATGTGAAACTCAGCTAGCCCTTTTCTCACATGACATCTTGCGAGCCATGGATTAAGGGCAACAGGCGGATTGTGTTTTTCTCGACTTCAAAAAGTTGTTCGACGCGGTGCCACATTGCAGACTGCTAACGAGATACGAGCTTATGGAATAGGTTCACAGATTTGTGACTGGCTGGAAGACTTCCTAAGTAATAGAACGCAGTACGTTCTTCTCGACGGCGAGTGTTCATCAGAAACGAATGTATCGTCAGGCGTGCCCCAGGGGAGTGTAATAGGACCGCTATTATTTTCTATCTATATAAATGATCTCATGGACAGAGTAAGTTGTAATTTGCGGCTGTTTGCTGATGATGCTTTGGTGTATGGGAGGGTGTCGTCTTTAAGTGACTGTAATAGCATACAGGATGACTTAGACAAAATTTCTAGTTGGTGCGAAGAATGGCAGCTAGCGCTTAATGTAGAATAATATAAGGTGATGAACTTGAGTAGGAAAAACAATCCCATAATGTTCGAATACAGCATTAGTAATGAGCTTCTTGATGTTGTCGCGTCGTTCGAATATCTAGGCGTAACATTGCAGAGCGATATGAAATGGAACGAACATGTAAGGACAGTTCTGAGTAAGGCGGACAGCTGACTTCGGTTTATTGGGAGAATTTTGGGAAGATGTACTTCATCTGTAAAGGAGACCGCGTATAAAACGCTTGTACGACCACGTCTTGAGTATTGCTCAAGTGTTTGGGACCCGCAACAGATCAGTTTAAAGGAAGACATAGAAGCAGTTCAGAAGCGAGCAGCTAGGTTTGTTACTGGTAGGTTCGACCAATGCTCGAGTGTCACGGAAATGCTCCGGCAACTCAATTGGAGGTCGTTGGAGGAAAATCTACTTTCTTTTCGTGAAATTCTGTTGAGGAAATTTAGAGGGCCGGAATTTGAAGCTGATTGTAGTACGATCTTGCTGCCGCATACTTAAATTTCGGGTTGTGATAACAAAGACAAGATAAGATAAATTAGGGGTCGTACGGAGGCATATAGGCATTCTTTTTTACTTCTATTTGGGAGTGGAATATCAAAGGAAATGCCTAGCAGTGGATTCCGGAGTATGTATGTAGATGTTGTTATCCCTAGATGCAATTTGTAATCATTTATTTCAAAAATAGATGTCGAAAAAGGACCGCCTTAGGATATATGAAGAAGGAATTAACACACAGCGAACTCAATGACCTACCATGTTCTCGCAGCTGTGGCTCGGCCGCCATGTTGGTTGGGTGTCGAGCTCTCAGCCGGCTTCATTGCACTGTCATTGTAAGGCATCTCTATGTTATTCTGTGCTCGCTGAGCGCAACCAGCCTAGATTAGGAGGCAGTAAATATGGTTGTTTTTCCTCATTTTTCAAAAAATAATGAAAAGTTAGTTAACCGATTGGAGTAAACTTACAAACTAATAAAAAAGAATCTTATATTTAGGACAACACACACACACAGACACACACACACACACACACACACACACACACACACACACACACACCAAACCATGGCCGAAGGAGGACTCTAACATCTAGTGGGAATGTTCGCCCAGTGGGTAGCATAACGCCCTAACCCACGCGGCTATTCCGCGGGACCTCTTTGTCTCTGTCCAACATTATTCTCTTTACAAAGACAAGCAGTGGCAGTACCTTTGAATTACAGGAGGCTTTCTTTCTTTACAAACTATTGTGTATCTTCTGTATAATAGCCAAGCATTGATCTGAGTCATATCAAGGAAGTAAAATCCAGTCGAGAAATACCACTATGGTGTTTAGTGTTTTAGTAAGTCTAAAAGACAAAAATTACCGATGCAGTGATTGTAATAGTAAAAATAATTTTAATTGATTTCAAGTATACCATTATTACCATCCTCAACATTATCACTATCTGCTATAATTATCTCTCCTTTGTCAGTTTCATCGTTGCTATCTGAATCTAAGATATAATCCTCTGATTCATATACAGAAATAGAATTTCATATTCTTTACCTTATTTCAGTTTTGCATGGAACCTCATGTGACTCATGATTCTCTAACAAAGTGAGTATACGATTCCATTAGTACCCAACGTGACTTCAAACAAAGAAACCTAAATTAACTCATAAAACATATATGAAAATCGAATCACTGTAAATGATGATTAAATTATCATCAGCATAGAAAGTCGCCAAGTTTATGCATTCCCACACTCAGAACCACCAATTGACCAAAATATTAACTTGGTGCCGGTAGCAAAAACAAATTTAAAGCGCATGTATTGTATGATTAAAGTCATACTAGCCAAGAGATGAATAGTGCTGCTATAGGGAGACAAAAAGGATAATAGAAGCTTTTGAAATGTCGTGCTAAAGGCGTATGATGAAGATTAGTCGGGTAGGAATTGCTCAACAGAATTGTGGAGAAAAGGAGTTCCTCGTATATCCTGACTAAGAGAAGAGATATATTGGTGGGACACATTCTGAGACATCAAGGAATCGTTAACTTAGCATTAGAAGGAGACCGAGGTACGAATACAGTAAGGTTTGCCGTTCTTAGATCACAGGACAGGGTAGCGTGGAGGGCTGCATCAACCAGTCTGCGGACTGAAGACCACAACAATAGGCCAATATAATGCTGGAACTGTACTGTGACGTCAGAGTGGGGGTAGGCAGTAGAGGGTTAGAGCGAAGTGGCGCGCTTGTTAGTGTCGTAAGCGGCGGCGCGCTATTCCTGTGGCGGTCCCGCTCTCCGCGACTTGTCGTAGGTCACGGCGTGAGGCCGCGAGCAGCCGGAAGTGACGTCACTGCTCCGGGACGCGCGCCGCTGCACGGCGTTCCATATGGTGACCAGATGAGGAACAGCACGTCACTGTCTGCAGCGTTATGTCGTCAGCTACTTAACAGTAAGCGGACACATCACTGTTCATTCCAAAGTTTCTTTGCCAGGAAAGGAAAGAGGAATAAAAGTACAAAGTGAGGAGACGTCAATGCTAAGAAAGATGTTATGACGATACATATTCTAGTCAGAACTTCAAATTTAAACCCGAGAAAGAGAAGGTTAGTCGTATATGAATGCCCAAATAAGAGGAAAATACAAAAACAATTCGAAATATTCAAGAATCTCGGCCGTTGCAGGGTACTGAAATAAATTCAATGCCGAAACATTATGCTGGACTGAGATTCGAACCCGAACTTCCCGCTACGGGCCAGCGACCGTCAGAAGCAATTAGGCTAGCCAGACATGTACGATAGAACAGACGCCGTATGAATAGTTGTACATATGAACAGGCAATTGGTCTGTGTGGAAGCACTAATACGCTCGATCCCTGGGGGGGGGGGGGGAGGGGGGCGAGCAAGAGCAAGGAATAGTCAGTGGCAACGCCATAATAGTATGCGATATGTCACGACCGCTGTCCCGAAGCGGGAAATAAAGGTACGAATTCCGGTCCAGCACCAATAATGCCCTGTAAAATTCGAAATATTATATACATAACTTCATGTGTGTTAGAGTTACAGCCTCATCCAACACTTTCGAACGAAGTGACCCAATGCAGCGATTGGATTTCTAAAGAAGCAAGGTTGGTGGTGGGCACAAAAATAAATAAATAAATAAATAAAAATAAGTAAGTAAAAAAAATAAAAAAAACATGTACATTTGCTCTGTTACAATCACGGTAAGATGCACGTCTTGCTGCAGCAAAGAGAGAGTAAGTGCCAGCTCACAACTGACTAGCAGAAAGGACATGTCTTTTCTTGTAAATTCAAGTTCCTGCTTTTATAATGAGCCGCGTGGAAATTGCCACGCGATTCTAGGAACCATGTCATTAACTTCACGTCCGCTCCCAGGGGAGGTTCGAGTCCTTCACCGGGCGTGTGTGTGTGTGTGTGTGTGTGTGTGTGTGTGTGTGCGTGCGTGTTATCCTTAAGCCGTCGGCACACGGAGCGTGTATCTGAGTGGGGCCAACGTGGCGAGTTTTTGACGTCACAACGTGGGAACCGCACGTTGATGAGGCTTTCCCAACGTATCAAACATGCCAGATATTCACAACCAGCGTCTGCACGATCACCAATAAGGTGGGAGATCGCCCCCGACGTCACACCAAGTGGCTATCCGGGTAGGGGGACAGCTCTTTTCGGTAGAGAGGAAGATGCCAAGTTGGCCATCGTATTTCGTGTTTTTTATGTATATAACTTAGGTCTTATGAATGAATGATATTTCAAAGCAAGTAAAAGTAACTGAGTAAATTGACTCTCGGAAACCGGCCATTAAGGTACTATAAATGACTGGAAACGTCTTATAAGTGGTTACAAAATTTCCTTATTATAGTAATCTCCCGTTTCAAGGCAAGGCGGACTGAAGATCTATCAACACGAATAGTTCTATGTATCATTTTTGTAATTACATGTCAACAACCGGCGTATCACCCAGTAGCATATATGAGACGCCTAATACGGTGGGTATAACATATTAGTGATGTAAAGGGGGGAGCGTAAGGGGTAACTCGTGGGCTGTGAACTTAAAAAAAAGTTGCGGGGTTGGTTCAACGCTCCACAGAAGCAAATATTTTTACTTCTTTTATTCCGTTTTCTGATAGACTCAAAAGACTTTCCTATAATTTCTTAGAAGTATACTGCATAATATTCGATGCTATGTAAAAATAGGTGCGCACCCTATGAGGAGTGAGTTTGTTGGATTCGTTTTATGAACAAGACAGTTTGCACATCACTTAGAGTAAAATACGCACTTTTTGTTTCACGTATTGCATTCTTCTACTGAATAGTAACATTGACCGTGGAAGCATGATATTTTAAGATTTACTAAAATGCGAGACTCTTGCAATAATCTTTGTGTTGTGAAGGCCTATTCTAATTTTACATCACACAGTTTGTCATGAAACTTTTATTTTTCGCTGCACTTATTGACATAAAATGCAGTTTTTATAAGAATTTTATGTTCATAGGTATTTTGTTGTTATTTATTTAGGACTATCACAGAACATAACGAACATAAGCACAAGCGCGGAAATAAGCGGTTCAATAGAGGTAAAACAGGAATTCCACTCTTTTGATTTGGTAAACAGTGGGATTCCAGCAACTGATACTGCCGACAACTGCTGCTGGAGCGCGCTGTGGTCGCGTGTAGCTCGTTGAGGCTCACGCCTCGTAAAAGTCAAGTTGCGCCGTCTCCGAGCGTTCAGCCGCACGGTGGACTCGGCACGTTGATCTCACACGTTCAGAGACACGCTCCGTGTGCCGACGGCTTTAGCATAAATTAGTTTAAGTATTATGAAAGTCTGGGGACCGATAACTACAGTAGTTGGTCGCATAGTATTACAAATATTTGAACATTTTCTATTTACTACACTGATGCCGTCTCGGATGGACGTTGTACGTGAAGCGATGATTCAGATGGAACATTAGGCATATTAGTATCTATGGAGCGCAAATGTTCAAATGTTTGTAATTCTTATGGGGCCAAACTACGTTCGTCATCGATCCCTAGACTTACAAACCACTTAAACTAAGTTAAACTAACTTAAGGACAATACACACCATCTATGCCCGAGGCACGCCGCGCGATCCATGACGTGACGCTCCAGAGCGCTCGGCTACTCCCGCGCGGACATATATGGAGCGAGCATTAGAATGCGCAGAACGAGGTTCTGTCGACAACATCTCCTGCGCTGATGTCACGTGGTACTGGGTCGGCGAGTTACAGTCCGTATGGCGATTAGTGTATTTCGAGCGTTATTACTTTTCAAAAGGTTCAAATGTTGGTATAGCTTATAATACTTAACTGCGGGGTCATCGATCCCTAAACATCCAAAATACTTATGAATTACCGTATACTAAAGACAGCACAATCATCCATGCCCGAGGGGGGATTCGAACCCTCGACGGGGAACGGCCTCGCGCATCGGAACATAGCGCCTCCATTCACTCGGCCGCTCCGCCGCGGCTTATTACTTTTGTGAGCCCTCCTCAAAAACTACAGTTCCTATTCAATTAAAACTGTGATACCGTGGACGAAGTTATTTAAACGAGCAAAGGTCGAGAATAATATGCTTTTTTAGTGTAGAAAGCACTGCGGCGTTCAAACCAATCTTCGGATTGTTGACTGCTTTACCTCTTTAGCTGAGATTACACGTTGATTAAGGTTTTTCCGTTTTAGTTTGGAAAAGAAATTGAAAAATGCCACTTCTTGCTAGTTCATTTCTGTTCGCCATTTTTATGACACTTTCGGCAACAGATACTCTGCGAAATAAAATAATGTTGCCCCAGAATAACGCTTCAACAACGCATTTCAGAACCTTTTTCTACCAAAACACTCTCCTAAAAAGTGTTTAGTGTACCCTTTTGAATATTTGGAAAATTTCTTCTTTTCATTTTTCGAACCATATTTTGTCTGCTCATCTTTCGGGAAATTAAAATAGAAAAATTAAATAATGTAGGAAACTGTCTCATACAGAAGTACTTAGAACCACACAAGGTCTGAGAACCTGTATGAAACCAGGAAATTAATCTGCCATGTATAAATGTTATCTGTCGTAATATAGAGCGAAAGTGCACATAGATACTGGCAGTTTACTCAAAAATGCTTATAGTAAGAAAAAAATAGCTCTACAATATAACACATTATTGAATTGTATTGCATTTTTTCAAACTTTCTAATACTCCATATTAGTATGACATTTACGAGTAGACCAAGCTATACAGGTATATGAAGAGTATCTGATGCTCCTTTCAGGTACTTTTCCTTGCACCAGTAGCAGAACAATACTGCACCATAGCTCCTCCGCAAGCATGGCTCCGTGGCTCAGAAATAAAAGAGTCAGATTACAAATTCGAACGTCATTGGTTCCATCCACTGTCAAACCTATGAGTAATAACGGTTACAACGTGCGTTACCAATACCGTTTATGCAAAAAAACAAAAACAAAAAATGCCGTTAGTAGTGGGACAAACATAGACGAGCCGCATTCTCTCACATCGGCTCTGTTTTGCTGGATACGAATAAAAGTTTAATTGTTGTATGTAAATACTATGAAATTATATATTCGAGGCGCGTCCAGAAAGTAAGATCCGTTTGGTAATAAAATGAAATTGTATACAGATACAGAAGAAAGTTTTATTGCACAAAATTCTACAACTCTTAAACTACTTTTCCACATAACTGCCGAAATTTTGCAGGCATTTGTCAATAGCGTGGCACCAGGTTTTGTATACCTTCTTCATAGAAATCTGCCGCCTGTGTCTTCAACTAGTTGGAAACAGTGAAATCTGGGGGAAGTCCATAGCGAGAGCACTAATTGTAACCCTAGGCCTACGGTTTTCCTGGATCTTGTCATCAATCGCGTGAACCAGTTCTTCTGTAACCAAAGGTGGACCCCCACTCTGTTCTTCATCGTACACATCACTACGCCCGCCATTGAACTGTCGGACCCATCTTCTTACCATCGAATCACTCATCGCACTTGGTCCGTAAACATCGCAAATTTGCCGATAAATTTCACTTGGTTTCACTTTCCTCGCATTCAGAAACCGAATCACCGACCTGATTTCACAGGCGGCGGGATTTTCAATCAACGCCGACATTTCAAACAAGCACAACAAGGCATACGTAACTGACAGTGATCTCGAAATGGGGCCGGCCGCGGTGGCCGAGGAGACTGAGGCGCTCCAGTCACGGTCAGCACGGCCGCTACGGTCGGGGGTTCGAATCCCCCCTCGGGCATGGATATTTGTGCCGTCCTAGTTCGTAAGTAGTTCATAAGTAGTTTGTAAGTTTAGGGACTGATGACCCCGTAGTTAAGTCCCATAAGCTTAACAAACATTTGAATATTTTGAACATCTCCCAATGGCGCACGTTCTTCTCCTTGATACACATCGTCTAGAGCGCAAGTGCGGAACAGCAATCGCAGCGCTGCAGCGGAGATAAATTGAAACGGAACTTACTTTCTGGACGCGCCTCGTATTTGTGTATAAATGTAGTAATGCCATGATGTGATACTTAAAATGTTTTTGTTTTCTCTCTGTTTCATGTACGATCTAGGTGCAGCAATGAACAAGAGCCGCAGCCAACATTGCTGTATCTGGTCACTATCGACGGCTACGGGGCTACGAATCCGGCTGCGCTTTCTCTATTGCCGCGTGTCGATCGATTGCAAAACGAAAAACAAAATGTTGTTACATCATTATTTTCTGCCGTTCTGAGTTGACGTTCATACGAGCATTGCCTTTAACGTGACATGTAATGTATCAGATGGCAATAAATGTGGATGTGGTATATTGAAAGTCACTTTGATTTTATTATGAAGTTCTATTTAATGTTTGTAATATTATTGCATGAGTATTAATTTGATGTACTGAAAGTATTTCATTAAGTTTAGAGGACAATTCAATCTCAACATTGACTTATCTTCAGTTTTGGTAAGGTATAGTACGTTAATTGTTGTTGTTGTTATGGTCTTCAGTTCGGAGACTGGTTTGATGCAGCTCTCCACCCTACTCTATCCTGAGCAAGCCTTTTCATCTCCTCATAAGAACGGAAACTCACATCCACTTGAATCTGCTTACTATACGCGTCTCTTGGTCTCCCTCTGCGATTTTTACCCCACACACTTCCCTCCAATGCTAAATTCACGATTCGCTCATGTCTAAGAATGTGTCCTACCAAGCGATCCCTTCTTTTAGTCAGGGTATGCCAAAAACTCCTTTTCTCACCAAATCTGTTCAGTACCTCTTCATTAGTTATGCGATCTACCCACCTAATCTTCAGCATTCTTCTGTAGCACCACATTTCAAAAGCCTCTATTCTCTTCCTGTCCGCACTGCTTATCGTCCATGTTTCACTCCCGTACAAGGCAACACTCCACACAAATGCCTTCAGAAAAGACTTCCTTACGCTTAAATTAATTTTCGATGTTAGCAAATTTCTCTTTTTCAAAAATGCTTTTCTTCCCATTGCCATTCTGCATACTATTAATACGAAACTTCAAGTTTAGCAGGCAGTGAACTTCGATGTGTGAGTTTAAGAAGATAGAAATTTGCGGTGCCTGTGATTAATTTTGAGAGTGAACTTACCGCAACAGTTAAAATTAATTTTCTCGTATGAGGACCTCTTATTTTATTTTACTTAACTAAAGAGAATACATTTTTTTAATTTTACGGCTAAAATTGACAGTTAATGTTGCTAGGTAACAGGAAACTTCGAGTCAACAGCTTCGTGTCAACCTACTGAGACTTAGTTATTTTTATTTATTTATTTTTTTAAAAGAAATGGTGTTCACTTACAATCTTCACGAAAGTAGTATGGACTTGAATGACAATTTTATCATCGCCCGTACCCGTCCCATAGCACGTTCCACACCGTGGTGCGGAACCTACGTCAAATTGTGGGTCCACCTGTGAGTCAGTTCAAAGGACGAAATACCATAGCCAGTCAGAATGACCCCTTGTACAGCACTGTGGTGTTCAAACCAGTCACCTTCCAACATCCGTAAATGTATGTAAAATAAGTGAAATATGTATAATGTTTTGCTGCTATCACAATACGTAACCCAACAGCGTTGTCCCAGTGGGGGCATGCTCACTCCATACACATTTATACCCTATGCATTTGGCCCCCGATATCAGTGATAGGTTAGTATTATGTTCCTCGGAACACTGTAGAACGATTATGGTCTGCCGACAAACGGAAATATCACGCCTGAAGATGTGCACGTTGTTCTCATTGTGGTCTACAGCGTGTGGCAGCAAGCACTAAATGTATAGAAATGGAAGATGATCAAGATGAGAAGAAAAAACAATCCCAGATTTACAGAACATACTATCAGAAGTGAGTTTCTGGTACCGTGGCGTTGAATAAATGTCTAGTTGAGGTGAAGGCGAATGCTCTATTATGCTTATTGCGAAATGTTTGGGAAGATGTGGTCCACCTGTAAAGAACACTGTGTATAGAGCTCTTATGCGACCCATTTTTGAGTGTTTAGGATACCCACCAGATCGTTTGAAAAGAAGGCAGGACCTACCTATCAGGTTTGGAGCTAGTTATCAGGAGCTAGTTATTTTGTAACTTCTGGTATGTTTGTTTATGCGCGAGGGTTGCAGAGTTGGATCGAGAACTCAAATGGTAATCGCCGGAGGGATGACGAAGTGTGTTTCGTCACTGAAACTCCCACTAATTGCAACCACTTAAATGGCCTCTTTGAGAGAGAAAGCATTTCATAGATCATTAGTTGCGATAGCTTCTCAGTTTTAAGACGTAAGCAGCGGTGACAGCTTTCAACAAGATGTAGTATACTGATTGCTGTTCGCACTATTTTGCCCACACCATGTACAACCGCCGTATTGATGAATGGAAGAGGATTTTAGAGGATTACGAATGTCCTTGAAATACATTACTAACATGCGTTTAGAAAATATCAATGTATTCTTCAGTTATGTGATGAGTGCTATCGACAGGGAATATCAAACTGATTCCAACATTTCCAGAAGGTTTTACCTCCATGTAGAGTATGGCCTGAGTTGTGCGACTGGATCCATGATCTTCTGTTATAAAGGTCACATTTTGTAGTAATAAGTAAAACAGAGGTTATATCTGACGTTTCACACGAAATTTTCATAGGCTCTTTTCCTTTCCTAATCCATATAAATCAGGGCCGCTCAAGGTGCATGCACCGGCGCATCGCACAGTGCAGAGTGCAGAAGACGGCTGCGCTATGTGGACGACGGTGGAAACCCCCCACTCCTTTGCGCCGCTTCTCTCTTTCCTTACGCTTGCGTTGCTCGCGCTGCCTGTCTCGACCTTTTCAAAACTTTTACCCTGTTTTCTTCTTCATTGCCAAATACTTATGTACACTAGGCGGAGAGCTTAGTTTGGTGGAAGACGATTACCGAAATAAAAGGGATTTAAATAATACTAATAATTGTAATGATAACAATAAAAAATGTTTGTAATTCTATCGGACCAAACTGCGTGGTCATCAGTCCGTAGCTTACAATCTACTTAAACCTAGGCAAACTAACCTAAGGACAAACACACACACCCATGCCCCAGAGAGGACTGAACCTCCACGGCGAGCAACCGCGCGCTCCGCAGCGAGACGCTTTACACCGCTCGGCTACTCCACCGCGGCAGTGATAACAATTTTAAATTTGGTTTCAACACAAATATATCTCTTCTATGTTCCCTTTTTTTATTTGCAATTATACTACTAATATCTGGAACAAGAAATCGGCTGACAGCAACTCTGAGAGCATTTTTAAAATTGCTATTAGAAATACTTGCACGCAATCTAGTTTTCGTACGAGACAAAACAGAAAAAACCTTTCACATACACATGTGGAGCCAAACATAGAAATAATCTTCGCTGCTTCTCTGTGTAACTTGGGTATTTCTTCCTTCGACAAATTCTGGTAGAACTGGAGCAACCCTTTTGTGTTGTAAAACAAATCCTTTCGGTGAACATCGGTTTGCAAATCAATCAGTTCGAAATGCAAATCTGGAGGCGCACTTTCAATATACATTGAAAAAGGGTTTCACAAAAACATCGAGAATTGACTGCAGGTTGGTAATTTCCTGAAACAATAACATAACCAATATTAATAAATGAAAGTAAAGTAAGTAGTTGTTTCGAAGTACTAAAAAGCGATAGATTTTAATAAACATGTACTGTGTACTACTGCTTTTAATGTAATTTTACACTTGTATATGTGACGCAATCTCCTTTATTTAGCTGTTAGGTATTACCTGGAATCGGTCGTTAAAAGCATTTTCAAGGGATTGTAGCACCTCGACGCATTTATCAAAGCGCACACCTTCCTGCACAGATGCTGTCAAACAAAAACATAGTACCATTTTCATTAGGGCGGTTATAAACGTCAGGCTGTCTTATTAAAGGTATAATTTATATTTCGCTTATCTAGTTCCGGAAAGTGTTTCGTATTTTTCTCTGAGAGGTTGTTTTTGAGGAGCTTCAGTTTATATTAGAAAGCGTTTATTTTGCTGATCATATCGTTGATGAGATTATTTCCCTTTTGGATTTTGAGACTTAAATCATTTAGGAGAGCCATAATGTATGCCAAAAATCCCAAATCTGCTACCCATTCGGGGTCATGAAAAAGTGGCTCCGGACGTCCTTTGCTCTCCTCACACTGAGCCACGGTGTGGCGTAACCGAAATATTCGGGAAATGACTTTTCCTTTGCTCAAACAGCGCATCTCAGCGTGATAGGGAATATCTGGATACTCCTCTTGCAAGCAAATCAAAAATTCTTTGAACTGACGATGAGTGAGTCCACGAGAACGAATGTAGTTCACGATACGCACCACTACATTCATCACTTCTTGAAGACCGATAACTTTAGCACAAAGAGCTTCCTGGTGTGCAAAACAATGAACGGAAGGTAAATTCGGCATGTTAAGCTTCTTCCGCAGTAGGCCAATAAACCCGTTTGCTTTACATCACATTGCTGGTGCCCCGTCTGTGGTTACGAAAAACAGCTTTTCACAAGGGAGTCCTCTTCCTTCAGCTGCCACTTCAACAGCTGCTAAGATTCTGACCCTGCAACAGTGAAACAGTGTCCTTCATAGAAATCATATCCAGGAGCTCTTCCGTTACATGTAGGTCGTCGTCCACGCCACGCAAAAAAGTTGCTAACTGAGCTGTGTCATTAATATCCGTGGACTCATCAAATGCGATGGAGTACACTAGGTAGTTTTCAATTTTGGCTCCCAATTGTTCATGCAAATTTTCAGGAATGTCGTTGATTCTCCGAGATATTGTCATTCTGGAAAGTGGTATTCTGCTGTACGCGGGAGGTAATGTGGGATTCATTGTCTCTACTAGGTCCAACAGGATGTTTTTTTTTTATTAATGGCCCGTCCATAAATGGCCTCCCAGCTCTTGCTAAACGTAGAGCAACTTTGTAACTAGTTCTGAGAGTCCTTTCGCAGAACCCCTCATCTTCTTCACACTAAATTAGAGAAAAAAAGATGTGTTAGAAATAATTTAAGCGAAAACGAAAACTAATACACGATTGGGAGGATTGGAAACAAATTTTATTTCATTTCGCATGACCTTTAACCAAAATATACATGCTAAAGTACTTGCACCGACCTCGTTTGTAGATACAGAAATCTCTTCTACAAGAGTTTTCAACTTCCGTAATTCTTCCTCTATGGCATCCCCTGTGATATCACTATACTTTTCTGAATGCAATTTGCTGTAGTGTCTTTCAATAGACGATTTCCTGACACACGTAATTAGTGTACCGCAGATTAGACATTTGGCTTTATCGTCACAACGAACAAAAACGTAAGAGTTCCCATTCCGGTTTAAATTTACTTTCGAGATTTTTTTTTTTTTTTTTTTTTTTTTTTTTTTTTTTTTTTTTTTTTTTTTTTTTTTTTTTTTAGCAGGTGGTTCCATTATTGTAGTAACTGTCTTGCGCTTTCTTAATCCAATGTTGACTAAGCCGTCTGGCAGCGCATTCGGCAGCGTACAGCGACGGCCTCACCCAGCAAACCGAGTTGATGCGAAGTATTCCTAGTTGAACCGATGCACTGTGCAAATACTCTTTGCACCTCGCTTTGCACGCGTGCAGTTTTCCGTGTTTGTGCGGCCCTGATATAAATCATCTACGAGATATCAACAGCAGCAGTATTAAGCTCTTTTAAAGTCCTAGTAATGTAATCTGAAGAAGAATATCAATTGCAAAGTGATGTACACAAGATACCTGAATGATGCAAAAAGTGTCTATTGAGCCTAAGTAAATCAAGTTGAAACAGGTATGTTGCTTGGTGGAATAAGGTGAGGCTGATCTACTGATAGGAAAAACATGGTCGCTACAGAGTTTTGGCAATTGGTCTGTTTCAAAGATACACGTTTAAAACTGATTTGATGTTAAATGCAGCACTAATAATTGTCATCAGCTGGTAGATAACACTCGCGAAAACTAACTTTTCAATCAAGCTCATTAAAGATAAGTTGAACACATTTATTATTCATTAACACTATAATTCTGTTTAGTTATGAACCTAATATCAATACCTGCACAGTTAATTAAAAAAACAGTGCGTTTAAACTGGTTGAAAGCGTAACGGATATTCTGAACAAAGCAAGAACAATACGTAGTCTGCATAAAGCTCACTGACTACACTATAAATTTGATTGTGAGAGAAACCTGAAAAAACAGAAATCACTTTCTAGTAAAGCAAGTGCAAGAATTTATCCCGCTAACTGACTGATTGCAGAAACTTAGTATCTTGTTTACTTGCGTGCAGTATTGCAGAGCAATCACTACTATCATTAATACGCCACACCAATAAAGAAATCTGTTAATCAAACTTAGCTTAGACAATAATATGCGTTGACTTTAATAGTAAATAAATTTCAATGAAAGGAAGAGGGTTAGCTTTCTAACTACAAAAGTGAAACAAGTAAAGTAGTTTAACTTTCTCAATTATTATTAGTAATGATGATTACATTACCTTATGATTGTAGAACAACAAAATCTTCTCAGACTGATGCATGTATGAATGATACAAAATCTTATAAAGACAAGCTGCCTCAGAAGCCAAACCAAAGCACGTTCGCTCTATAAAGAGCTACACACCGACTGACTCTCTCTGTTCAGCTACTCCTGACATACATAGACTTTGACAGAGATGTTACACAACAGAGTAAACCGTAGACGTAGTTACTCAAAGAAGTTCACATAACATTTTACATACAAATATGATGCAAAACAGGCGAAACAATATTACTGAATTTGTACAGACATGTTTCAGAGTTACGAGGTCGTCCATATGAGTACCTACTAATTCCCAATTACGATAAAATTTAATTGGAAAGACCATATAGATAGTGTTGTGGGTAGGGCGAACCAAAAATTGTGCATTTTTGGCAGAACGGGAACGCAATGAATCGAATTAAAGAGACAGCCCTCACAACGCATATCCTACCACTGCTGCAATATAACTAAGTCGTAAGGAATCTATACTAAATAAGACTGTCAGGGACATCTAGAACGTACAAAGAAGGGTAGCTCGCTTTGTGAAATCACACGTAAGGGGAGAGTGTCACGAATACGATACGCGAGCTTAAGACAAAGGTGGGTTTCTAGCAAAGAAGTTCGGTCAGCAGTCCGCTAACATTAACGTAAATGAACTATGACCTACAGTTACCTACCTATCCTCCTAAATAATTACTTCCCATAACTATGCACCGGTCAGATCTGCGATACTTGTTTTGGAAACTTTGCACAAAGTCTTCGTTTGCGGTGGTGCACAAAAGCCTTGTCACTTTTCGTTGGTTATCAGGGATATCGTCGAATCTCTTACCTTTCAAACCAAGTTTGAGTGGAAGGAAGAAGTTTGGAGGATTGAGATCCAGCGAGTGTGGTAGGTTGGACAAAAATGTTAGCCCACACGAATCAAATATCATCAAACAGTATCTGATAAAAAAGGGGGTTGCGCAACTTGCATATCCACATACTCGCCAGATCTATATTCCTCCAGGCTTCTGCCTATTCCATCGACACAAATTCGATTTGAAAGGAAAAACATTTGACGATAATCCTGCTATCCAACGGAACGTTACAGGACGCCATCCCAAAGGAAAACTTCATGTAAAGTTTCGAGGAGCTGTATCGCAGAACTCAGTGGTAGATAGTTATTGGAGGTCACTATTTCGAAGGACAGTAAGGTAACTATAGTACACAGTTGATCTACATTAATGTTACAGGACTATTCAACGGACTTTATTGTCAGGAGTCGTATTTATGAAGTTACAACCACCAGCTTTCTACTCCTAATGCCAACCAACGCCTGGCACACACCCGCCTCAGAGGCTCGGCAGCCTGCCGGAACGCGACGCGATGAATACCGGGGAATACAGATTTCAATCCCGGCATGTCTCCGTAGTGTGGGAGCTCTGTGGCACCACAGTATAACACATGCAGCAACGACGGTCCCACTGATTTTTGTTTTACGCCACGTGAGCAGCGTTCCAAGCGGCTGGCGAGGTACATTTCTGAATATGATACCGGATGAGTCTGAATAGTGTTGTTCTAATTGATTTTAACAAAAATTTTACAACAGGGAAGGTATGTAGTGACACAAAAATTGGCAATAATTAAAAAATAACTCCACAATTGTCTTTATTACGTTTTCTTTTATGGATTTATCAATTGTTTTAAAAAATCAATTGTTTTAAAAATTAATTGTAAGACTTTATATAGTAAAAGAAACTATTTAGAAAATTGAGTTAAAATGTCCTCCCATAAAACAATCAATAAATTCTGGAGCCGCGTCAGCTGTTTCTATTGAGATCCTTTTATATACAGATCCACTACCGGTTTCGCGTCAGTAGAGACGCATCTTCAGGTGTTAATTTTTTTCTCCCGTCATAATTCTTTAATGAGTCCCAACATTCTAGTTGCTTTCATTCGTCAATTGGTTAAAAATACAATAGGGCCGAATACATGGGTCCAAGTTCAATATCAAATCGTTGTCTTTCAGGATTAAAAACATGGACGTTAAAACGTGGGACATGTAGTCGCGTGATTTTGACTACCGTATTGTCGATAAAACCCGTAGATCGCCAATGGAGTGAAGCTGGCCATTGTAAAAAATAAAACTGAAGGTCTTGGATTAGAAACATCAAGTTGCAGCAGACATATGGAGGCGTAGAGCAGTGCACTGCAAAGTGGCGATCGCGGGCTGTGGTGCTTTCCTCCATCACGTCGCACCACAGAAGGTAATTCTCCGCAGTGTTGAAAATGGCTATGACATACAATCGCAATGGGGCACCGTTAAGTGTGGGGTGCCCCAAGGGGCTGTTTTGGGACCAGTGTTGTTTCTTATTTATATAAATGATATGTCTTGAGAATAACAGGAGACTAAAATATTTTTGTTTGCTGATGATATCAGCTGGGTAGTTAAGTAGGTTGTTCGTAATACTTACACAATGGCAAATAATGCAGTTCAAGAGATAAGTTCATGACTTGTAGAAACCAAATTGATGTTAAATCCCAGAAAACTCAGATTTCACAATTTGTAACACATAGTTTGACGAAAGCTGACATTTTGATTACACATAATGAGCAAATGATGAGACTGAACGGTTCAAATTTCTAAGTATTCAGATAGACAATAAACTTCTCGTGGAAAGACCATGTTCAGTATCTTCCAAAACTAAATTCTGCTTTATGTACCATTAGAATATCTGAAATAAGTGATTTTTCAACACGAAATGTAGTCTGCTACGCTTACTTTCACTCACTTATGATGTATGGCGTTATTTTTTTAGGTAACTCGAGTGAAACAAAAAGGATATGTCTAGCTCAGAAACGGGCGGTTCGAGCAATATGTGGTTTAAGTTCACGAACGTCATGACGAACCATTTTTAGTAGCCTGAGAATTCTGACACTGGCGTCACAATACGTTTTTTCTTTAACGTTGTTTGTTAATAATATCAGTTTATTCCCACGAGTTAGTAGCTTGGTGAAGACTAGACAGAAGTCGAACCTACATTTGCATCACGCCACCTTGACAATTGTGCAGAAAGGTGTGCAGATTTCTGCAGCATCCATTTTCAGTAAGTTGCCACAAGAAGTAAAGAATCTCAGCACTAACCCACGCGCTTTCAAATCTAAATTGAAGAGTTACCCCATGGCTCACTCCTTTTATTCTGTCGAGAAACTCCTAGAAAAGTTAAACAATTAAGCTAATCCTTTTTTTTCTTTATTGATTCTTTTCATTTAGTGTTAAGATTGCCGTGTGCATGGGACTACTTAAAAATTTTGTATTACCATTCTTGTGTTAAACTTCATGGATTGACGTGCTCCATGGCCATGGAGTCTTACTGCTCAAATAGGTTCCACGGAACAGAAATTATTATTATTATTATAAGAATTTTAAATATAATCACATCTACCGCAGAATCCTTCATAACTACTACTTGCTCTTCAGGAGAAAGAATGTGTTCTGGATCACTGCTGGTTAAGTGTCAATAGATATCGTGACGGTGGGGCCAATAAATTAAGTGGGCAGATCAGAGAGGAATCTGGCTGCTGGGTCTGAGAGGCTATCTGAGACAGATAGAGGCGTTCCTGTGGGAGCCAGGCCAGGCGCGCGTGTTCACGGCTCCTTACAAAGAGGGCCCTGTTCTCACAGGCAGCTGCAGCTACCAGAACACACTACTGGGAACGCGTGACCGCTGTACCACCATGTGGGTGTGAGTAACCCAATGCTCTATATACGGAAACGACACGTTGTAATATTAGAAATACCTTGTGTACGGCTAGCAACTCATTCTAAAGATGATCTCTGGGCCGCTGCTACGTACATTGAAAAGACAACCACACTCACACAATGTTCTGCTTTAGTCAGCAGTAGAGTCCGACAGAAACATGGTTTGTCGACGAAACAAAAAATTGGGCTCCTAGTTTGGGTCGAAGCCGAAACGGTAACAGAAACTTGCGTAATTAAGATAATATTTCTGTATATTTATGTTACATCACAAATTACTAATTTTCAATCGTTTCTCATGATCCATCAATGTACTAAGCTTTCTTGAGTGTTTGAAAGCCCAAACAGGAGTCCGTAGAAGATGATGTAGGAGGCGTACAGGTTTACAAAAATCGACGGAACTTTCATTAAAGAACTTCCAAATTGGATTCCTTTCTGCTCCAAAAATTAACGGAAGTTAGACAATAAGTTAACTGATCTCGATACAGTGGAGTATCGATACTCGGAATTAGGAGTTACCTGTAAACAGGAGCGTCATAAAACAAATGCGCGTAAATCTCCACAGTACAAGACAACACACCATTATTATGCGAAGTAAATAGTGAAAAACTTTAAAACCTTTGGGATACCAATGTAAAATAATATCTAAAAACTTTACTTTTAAAAACAGATTCTCCAAAGAGAAAAAGCTACGCTCATTCTGTCGTCACTATAGGGAAGCTCTGAATTTTCATTTGCTTGTTCATTAAGTCACTAGGAGCGATGTTGGCCCCTTAGTTAGGTGGCTACTGCTCCAAACAAAGCCTTTTGTGTTATTGAGTTCAGCAGAATTGAATCGATGACAGTTGTACAAGCGTGCCTGAGAATTTCTGTATCAAACGTCGGTGTAACCAAATCACAGAGAAACGGTGTTAGTGCAAAGGGAAAGTTTCGGATGACCGTGCATAAGTGAAGTTGACGGCATTTGGGAAACATCTGCTCGTAGTCTAGGAAAATCGATCTGCTGAGCAAGCGGAAAGCTGCAAATTACACACTCTTCCCTTTCGAGAGTCCTAAGGTTAGTGATAAAACATTATCGTCTGAAACTGGTTAAAGCTCTTTCCGAAGATGAGGTGAAATGAGTCGATTTCTGCGAGTCTGTACTTGAGTAATGGAAATAGATAAATTGTTTATTTCGAAGTTAGCGTTAAGTGACGAAGCTACATTTCACACAAGCGGGAACGTCAATCGGCACACAGTATATATGGTACATTGAGAATGCCATTCGCCTCCAAGGTGGCTCCTGTGCCATTTTAGTCAATAAATTTTCTGGTCATTTTTTCTTTCGAAGATAATCCTGTAATTGGGTTACAGGGTACCTACCTGGTAATGTTTCAGAATTGGCTATTCTTTCAACTAAAAAAAGAATCATGTCTAGCAGGATGGGGCACCACCCTATTGATATATGCCCGCGCGCATTTCAACGAAAGGTAGCTCATGGCAGAGCTCTTCATCATTGGCCTCCACGAAGCCCTGACCTCATCGCTCCACTATTTGTCCAAATTTAATTTATTATCGTTATTATTATTATTACGAACTGTGAACTTAAACTGGACAAACAGCTGTAAGCTAGGAAAATAAGGAGATGGGTCCTGAATAAATTGAAGGAAGATGAGGTTCTTTAAAGTTTCAGGGAGAGATTTAGTCGATAATGCAAAGAAACAGTAGAAGATGAATGGTTAGCTACAGAATATCCTTGGATATGACAGGATATACTGATTTTAATAGCTGAAAGGAGAAGGTATAAAAGTGCAGTCAATGAAGGAGGACGACTAGGAAATTAAATTGACAAGAAGTTAATCGCTTAGCAGCAATGGTTAGAGGGCAAAAGTAATTCTGTAGAAGAATGTATAACAAGGGGAAAGATACCACCTACAGGAAAATAAGAGAAATCTTTGGAGGCAAGAAAAGCAAATGAATACCAAGAACTCAGATGGAAAATCAGTCCTTTGCCAGGAAGAGAAAACAAGAAGGTGGAAAGAATACATAGAGAGGAAGTACAAAAGAAATTATCTTCCAGACAAGACTATACGAATCGAAGAGGAAGTAGATGAAGATGAGATAGATACTATACCGAGACAAGAATTTGACAGAGCACATGTAGACCTAAACTGAAACAAAGCTCCTTGAGTAGACGATATTGCACTACAGTTAATGAAGTCTCTGGGAGAGCTATCCATGATAAAACAATTTCACCGAGTGTGTAAGATGTATGAGACAGGAGAAATACCCTCAGAAGCGAAGAAAAATAATATACTCCCCTGCCAAAGAAATCAGGTGAAGATAGATGTGTATTACAGAACTATCAGTTTTACAGGTCATGGTTACAAAACTTTTTCACGAATTATTTACAGAAGAATAGAATGAAGCTGACCTCTGGAAAGATCAGTTTGGATTTAGAAGAGATGCAGAAACACAGGAGACATTACTCACGACTTAACTTAGACGATAACGGTAGCATTAACTTTCTATCTTTCATAATTAAGGAACGTAATTCTAAAACTTGAGACACATTAATTAGAAAATCAGTTAATTACCTTAAGAAAGGTACATTGTTTTAAAACATAAGATTAGAAATTTAAATTATTTCAAATGTTCAAATGTTTGTAGAGCTTATGAGACTTAACTACGGGGTCATCGGTCCCAAAACTTACAAACTACTAATGAACTAGCTAATACAAATGACGGCCCAAACATCCATGCCGGAGGAGGGATCGCAGCGGCCATGCAGACCGTGACTGGCACGCCGCAGACCGCTCGGCCACTGCGGCCGGCTTAAATTATTTATTAACTTTAAATTAGTAAAGGAATCCTACATTTCTAGCATTTGTAAATGAGAAAGCGTTTATGAATGTTGACTGGAATACTCTTCTTTAAATTCCGAAGTGAGCTGGGTTAAAATGAACGGGAGTTCATTTACAACCAGACAGAGTCGAAGGGAAAGAAAGGGAAGCATTGGTTGCGCAGTGACTAATAAAAAGTTCTGACCTTTCTTCAATGTTAATCAATTCGTGCACTGATCAAGCCATGACGGAAAGCTAAGAGAAATTTGTGGAAGGAATCAAAGTTCAGTACGAAGGAATAAAATCATTGCGTTTTGCTGATGACAATGTAATTGTTTCAAAGACAACAGGGGAATTTTTAAGAGCGATTGAACTGAATAGATAATGTGTTGAAAGTTAGTATGAGATGTACAATGGTAATGGAATGCATTCTGAGAATATCAGGCGATGCAGAAGGTGTTAAATTAGACAAAGGAACAATGCAGGTGGTATATGAGTTTGGTTACTTGGGCAGCAAAATAACATATTAATGGAAATTGTAAGAAAAGCGATTTTGAAAAAGAGAAATTTGTTAACATCTAACATTAAGTGTAAGATTTCTGAAGGCATTTGTGTGGAGTGTTGTACAGGAGTGAAACATGAAACACATCAGACAGGAAGAGGATAGAAACGTTTGAATTGTGGCGCTTTAGATGAATGATGATGTAGGGCAGGCCGCGGTGGCCTAGGGAATTGAGGCGCTTCAGTCACGGTTTGCACGGCCATTACGGTCGGAGGTTCGAATACTCCCTCAGGCATGGATATTTGTGCCGTCCTTAGCATTACTTAGTTCATAAGTAGTTTGTAAGTTTAGGGACTGATCAGCCCGTAGTTAAAGTCCCATAAGCTATACAAACATTTGAAAAATTTGATAATGTAGGTGGATCACGTATCTAATGAGGAGGTACTGAACGGTTAGGGAGAAAAGGAATGTTTAGTATACCTTGATTAAAGAACGGATCGATTGGTAGGACACACACTTATATATCAAGGAATCGTCACGTTCAGCATTGAGGGGAAGTGTGTGGGGGAAAATCGGATAGGAAGACCAAGAGACGAATATAGTAAGCAGATTCAGGTGGATGTGGGTTGCCGTTCTTATGTAATGAAGGGCTCAGGATAGCTAGGGTGAAGAGCTGCATCAAACCTGAGTGAAGACCAGAATAAAACAGCTGACATTGAGGAACAAAATGAAGGAATAACTGCATGTACCGAAACTGTTACGCTTGCAGTGCCACATTGAGTGTGGAACGAATTGTTCAGACGTTTGTAAATCGATCGGACCAAACTGCGTGGTCATCAGTCCGTAGTTTACAAACTACTTACACTAAGGTAAACTAACCTAAGGACAACACATGCCCCAGGGAGGACTCGAACCTCCGACGGCGAGCAATCGTGCGCTCCGCAGCGAGGCGCCTTAGACCGCGCGGCTACTCCACGGAACGAGTTGGAGTATGTGGATTATGTTCAAATATTTGTAAAGCTTATGTGTGTTAACTGCGGGGACATCAATCCCTAAACTTAAAAACTACTTATGAACTGAAACTTTCTGGCGGATTAAAATTGTGTGCCGGAACCGGGACTCGAACCAAGGACCTTTGCCTTTCGCTGGCAAGCGCACTACCGACTGTGCTATCCCGACACGACTCACGATGCCGCCTCACAACTATACTTCCGCCAGTACCTCGCCTCCTACTTTCCAAACTTCACAGAAGCTCTCCTGCGAACCATGCAAGACTAGCACTCCTTAGCCACAGCCTAAGGGTTGTTTCCAGAATGAAACGGTTCCGGCACACAATTTTAATCTGCCAGGAAGTTTCATATCAGCGCACACTCCGCTGCAGAGTGATAAGTTTCATTCTGGAAATACTTATGAACTAACATATTGTAAAAACAACGCAAACATCCATGGCCGAGAACATATAGTAAAAACAACGCAAACATCCATGGCGGAGGTAGGATTCGAACCTCCGACGCGAGAGGCCGCGCGATGCTCGGCTACTCCCGCGCGGCTGTGGATTAAGTGATTCGAGTGTCTGGAAAGGGAAGGTATATTGAACATCTACGAATTTGGTTTATAGTGAGAGGAAACTTTCTTAAGTCTCTTCACATTGATTAATTACCCAAGGTTTCTTTGAATACAAACAGATTTTCCAAATTATGGTATTCTTTTTCAGTCACCATATACATCTATCCCACTATTCTAGGGTAAGGTGGTACAGTTCCGATCAACATAAGGTTTCAGTCTCGTAGTGCTGGTAGCACTTGCCTCTGTGTGGCGTTGTAGTGTAGCAGGTTTTGTACAGCTTCTCCAAGAATACACCACTTTGTGCTACGGAAATATAAATTTTTCCTGTAAAGATGTACGTGGAGCTACTTCGTCTAATGCGCTCTTATAAATTTTCTAGTTTCCGCGCGCTTGTAAATTCATTTTGTGCAACGTTTGGTACCACGAAATATGCGTTGGTGCCCGAAGGAAAAAGTGATTTTCATGTGGAAAAAGTCAGTGATCATAATTGTACCTAGTGTGGTACATTTTCGATCGATTTTTCTCAATTCTGTCACATTTTTTTGTGGTCCTACCAACATTTGTAATTGTCTAACATTTATGTTACATATTCATTAAACATTCAAGAACATGTGCCATAGTTCAAATTATTTCTTTTCTCAATATATTTGCAGTTACAGTAACATTTGCCCGAAATGATCGAAATTTATTTATTTATTTATTCGTGTACGAAACTACATCACAAATGTAACTGAAAGAAGCCAGCACATAATTTAAACTACAAAGTAAGTGCTCTTACGGAAAGCAGTAGTAAAATACAGAGATAAAATATAAAGTACAGAATTAAGTGCTTTTACAAAAACAGTGTTCAATAAAATATAGAAACCAGATTTAAAACTATAAAAACAGAGATAGACAAATACAACAAACACTAAACAATTGAATCATATTTTGCTCGTCCAGAAATCAGTGTAAGCTGCGGCTGTCCCAGTGTACTTCAGGAGGTCCTGTTGAGGGCACTCTCTAGATGCGTCCACTATAGGGCATTTTAGAAGGTGTTCCATCGTCTGTATTGCACCACACTCACACTCGTCACAGTCTGTGTAGCCCCACCTCTTCATCAGTTGTTTTGACCGCCCCACGCCCACACGAAGTCTGTTCAGCGTTTTCCAGTGTTTCCAGTCTAGGTTGGAGCCCTGGGGTAAGGCTTCCTCTTTGATAAGGGCTTCAGGATATAGTTCTTGCCACAGTGATTTTATGGAAGCTACTGTTGGTTCCACTGAGTGCATGAAGCTTCGTCCTAGATTGTAGCCTTTTGGGCACAGCTTGGTTTTTGTACAGCAGGTGGCAATGGTCGTTCGTTTGTTTATTCCTTTCTATCGAGCTCAGGAAAGATCTTCTAATATGATCTAAATTGTACCACCTTACCCTACATGTTGAAAGGAAAACATTTTGGCTGTCTGTCCAGACTGTGGCGTAAATGAACTGTTGAAGCCATCATGTCAGAGTAGTAGACTGAGATAATGGCAGGAGCGGGCAGTTCCTTCCGCCATGCAGGAAGTGCATCCTTCACCGGCGGCAGAGGGCGCCGTTTATTTGGTCGGCAGGAGACGCGGTGGCGGTGTGCGCGGCCTCCCCGCTGATCAATCTGTCTGGTCTGAGTCAGCCAATAACAGCCGATGGCGATGGCGGACAGGCGGCTGTCATTTCCTGCCGGCTGACCCTCCAGCGACGGGCGCCTCCACCCCGGCCATAATCGATACTGTACTGCCGCCGGGAAACAAAACTATTATGGATAACACGAGGAGAAAATAAAGAGCGGACACGAGTTTTTAACCTAGAACAATGCCAGAATTAAAAATTTGTTCTCCCTCTCAGAGAGTTTTCGAATTCACTCAATATTTATTGACGAAACAGTACAAAGACCAGTATCTCTGATATGAGTTTCTTGTAGTATTTTGGAGCATATTCTGAGCTCGTATATCGGAAATTTCCTTGCGACTGTAAAGCTTCTTTCTATGAATCAGCACGGGCATAGGAAACATCGTTAGTGTGAAACTCAGCTTCCCCTTTTCTCACATGACATTCAAATGTTCAAATGTTTGTATAGCTTATGGGACTCTCACTACGAGGTCATCATTCCCTAAACTTACAAACTACTTATGAACTAGGTAACACTAAGAACGGCATAAAATCAATGCCCGAGGGGGGATTCTAACCTCCGACCGTAGTGGCAGTGCAAACCGTGACTGGATCGCGTCAGTCCCCTCGGCCACCGCGGCCGGCTCTCACATGACATCTTGCTAGTCATGGATGAAGGGCAACATGCAAATTTTCTCGATTTCTAATAGACGTCTGACATGATGCTGCACTGCAGACTGTTAATGAATTTACGAGCTTATGGAATAGGTTCGCAGATTTGTTAGTAGCTAGAAGACTTCCTAAGTAATAGAACGCAGTACGTTGTTCTCGACGACGAGTGTCCTTCAGAGACGAGTGTATCCTCAGGCGAGCCCCAGGGGAGTGTGATAGGACTGCCATTATTTTCTATCTATATAAATGATCTGATAGACAGAGTAACGTGCAATTTGCGGGTGTTGATGATGCTGTGGTGTATGGGACGGTGTCATCATTAATTGAGTGTAATAGGATACGGAACGACTTAGAATATCAAGTTGGTGTGGATAGTAGTAGCTGGCTCTAAATGTAGAAAAAATTAAAGGTGATGAACATGAGTAGGAAAAACAATCCCATATTGTTCGAACACAGCATTAGTAGTGAGGTTCCTGATGGAGTCGCGTCGTTCAAATATCTAGGCGTAACATTGCAGAGCGATATGAAATGAAACGAACATGTAAGGACAGTATTGTGTGTAAGGCGGGCAGCCGATTATTGGGCGCATTTTTGAAAGATGTATTTCATCTACAAAGGAGACCGCGTATAATACGCTTGTACGACCACGTCTTGAGTACTGCTTACTTGTTTGGGACACGCAGCATATCATTTTAAAGGAAGACATAGAATCAGTTCAGAGGCGAGCAGCTAGGTTCGACCAATGCGCGAGTATCACAGAAATTCTCCGGGAACTCAAACGGGAACCGCTGGAGGAAAAACGACGTTTTTTCGAGAAATTCTGTTCAGGAGATTTAAAGGGCTGGAATTTGAGCCGGCCACGGTGGCCGAGGGGACTGAGGCGCTTCAGTCACGGTCTGCACGGCCACTACGGTCGGGGGTTCGAATCCCCCCTCGGGCATGGATATTTGTGCCGTCCTTAGTCTTAATTAGTTCATACGTAGTTTTTATGTTTAGGGACTGATGACCCCGTAGTTAAGTCCCATAAGCTATACAAATACTCCAACATTTGAACATCTGGAATTTGAAACTGACAACAGATCGATGTTGCTGCCACCTACTAATATTTCGCGTAAAGATCACCAAGACAAGAGAAATTAGGGCTCGTACAGAGGCGTATAGACGTTTTTTCCTCGTTCTATTTGGAAGTGGAATAGGAAAGTAGTGGTACAGTGTACCCTCCGCTTTGCACCTCTCGGTGGATTCCAAAGTATATAAGTATACAAGAAATGGTTACATTTACATATCCATAACTGAAGAGGTACTGAGGTACAAGGTGTTGAGCCATGATGAGACACCATGTTAGCACGTGAAGTAGCCTCCACTGGTGCCGGCGGTGGTTCTGACATCAATTCCATCATGCACATGACAAATACTGTCCTGGGATACATTACAGCACGCAGCACATCAAACCAGTCTCCAGACTAAGACCACAACAACAAAAACCACTTACTATGATCCCGAAAAGATCTTAAGACATGGTAACGGAAACACGAATCTTTGAACCGTCTCTAATGACTTTCCTGTCGACTGACCGTTAGACCTTTATCTTCATTCCTTGCTTCAAATACTTTAAATATGTTATGCCGTACTGAGGTACAGGCACTAACTTTCCCATCTCGAGGAAATTTTTGGTATTCGAGCTGAAAATACGATAAACCAATGATTTTCAAACCTACAACATCTGCGAATAATATCTCATCGACTAAAAATTACAGTTTATTAGGGCAAGAGGGGAGTTATATAATTACAGTGCAGTCAGTGTTCACACGGTCGAAATCATTGTTCCAGAAACACAAACTATTGCCCATCAGATTGTAGACTCTAAAGGCTGTAATGGGGAACGTAAGAGGGCATGGACGGTAGGGACGCTACAGGCATAGCCTGCGACTTGTGGAAGTTGAGAGCGATGGCAGGCGAGCACGGGTAGCCACATGGTTAAGGCGACCGCTGGCCCTAAGCGGGAGACCCGGGATCGATTCCCGCGTCGCTTCACTTCTTCACTGGTCACCATTGCTTAATTTCAATGCCCTAATGCAGCTACTGTCAGTCCTTTCTTTCCTAATACTTCTTTCTTCCCCTCCTTTATCAATAATTTGCAAAAGAAAAGAAGAAAAATACGAAAGTCATGTAAATACATTTCGTTGTAGATTTAGTGATTATATTTCGATTACTCTTTTAAGCCTGTCGATCTTTCTCTTTCAACAGGTGTTATTTATATCGTCATTCCACAGTAGGTGGACTTTTTTTAGTTTGTACTGTTTGTACAGTGGTTGACAAGAACCGTTAACCTCCTAAAAGACATTTCTTCTTTCTCGTTTGTCATGTTCCCGTACATACAGGGTTGGTTTTGTTAAATCAGGATTTGGCGTGTTAGTATTTACGGGGTGGCCGGATGCCCTTCCTGTGGCCACCCCCTGCCCCCCCCCCCCCTCTTGGGCGAAAATATGTACCACACATGTCTGCTTATAGTGTTATATGAGTGAAAGTGTAAAGTGTTACGAAATGTTTGCGAATCGTCTGTTGCAGGACCTGGGTACCAACCGGTCCTCACTTAGAGGGATGTGTAACACCACCTAAAAATCACATCCAGGCTACTCGGCGCTCCGTCCCACTCCGTTAATCCGCTGGGCTATTCGAATCGAGGCCACAACACATTACCGTCTCCGCAAGCGGTGTGTTAGATCACACGGCTAACCGAACGAGTTACCTTCTAAAAGACATTATCTGATGTAACTGTAGCAGTGTACAAGGTCACATCCTGTCAGAGTATTTAAATTCACAGAGTTGTAATCCTGTATCACAGAAACTCCAGTGTCAACGTATCTTCATACGCGCTTTTGGGAGATATGTAAATGTGACAGGTGGAAAGCTCATCTGATGTAAGCGTTGAGCTTGTATAGACTGAAGGCACAAGTCACGAGACAGCGATAAGTACTGATACAGATATACAAGGGAAATGATTTAGCGGAGAATTCATTTGCACTCCGGTCATTCATGTGAAACGTCATTATGGCTGCACGACGAGAACAGCGGATTTTGTCTAGAGTAGTCACAGGCAAGCACTACTGCCTGAATTGACGGCAGACATCAAAATAGATGTACAGCTTTAGGACATGTGCAGTTTGGCGGCGATCGTGTTGTGGGTCTTTCTATCAGCACGACATGGACTATGGCGCCTCTCGCGGTCTAGGGACTGTGTTTACCGGTTGGGCCACAGACGACTGGAAACCCGTGGCTGGGTCAGATGAGTCACACTTTCAGTTGGTAAGAGGTCGTGTGTGTCGCAGACCCCACGCAGCAGGGGACCGAATTTGTCGACTGGATGCAATAAAAGCTCCTGGCGTATCCTTAACGGTGTGGGCTCTGCTTACATGGAATGGCCCGGCTCCTCTAACACAGTTGAACCTTTGTTGTTCTCTTACCTTATCTTATTCCTTCAGCGTCGCCGGATTTTCTAGACTGCATTCCATTACCGTTGTTTTGCTCTAATTATTGGTTATCTGATACGCTCCTTTCAACACATAGTCCATTCCGTTCAGTTGCTCTTCCATGTCCTTTGCTGTCTCTGGCAGAATTAAAAGTCATCAGTAAAACGCAATATTCTAATTTCTTCTCATTCAACTTTAATTTCTTCTTCAAATTTTCTCCTAGCTTTCCTTCACAGCTTGCTTAGTGTTCAAATTGAATAACATTAGATAAAAGCTACAAACCTGTATTACTCTGCCTCCAATGCTTTCCTGTCATGCCCTTCGACTCGAATAACTACTATCTGGTTTTTCTACAAGTTGTAAATAACCCGCTGCTCCCTATACTTTACCCCTGATGACTTCAAAATTTGAAAGAGTGTATTCCAGTCAGAATCGTCAAATGTTTTCTTCAAATCTGCAAACGCTAGAAATGCAGGTTTGCCTTTCCTTGTCTATCGTCTAACAAGGGACACCTCTGACCTCGAATGCTCGGAACCGCACGAAACCATGCTTGGAATAACAGTCAGAAACAGGACAGTGGCGTGCGTCATTCCCATGCAAAATGTTGCATTGAACCTCAAGTAAAATTTTAACAGAAAGAAAGAAAATAACAAGACGTCAATATCATAGGTGGGAAATTATATGTATGTTTATGGCGTCAGTGTATCATTACGTATTCAATCAGCAGGACCAAAAACTCTCTGCTTAAAGTACTTATAATAGCACAGGACACACATACACAGCAGTGCCACACACTTGAAAGTACTTATATTACTTCTCAAACTGGGATTTAGAGGAAGTGGTTAAACAATGTGGAAGAGAAGAATGAGAACACCTGTCAAAAGCCCCGCTATCACCTTACAAATCACTTTCACATTCACGCAGTTCAATGTCAAAAGCCACATTAATAACATTTTCAAATGATGATCATGGTATGTCAATGTCATAAGCAGGCTTTCCCCAAGCATTTTGCAACACAGGCTTATGCGTTTGTGGGTTTGTGGAACAAATTGACTGTAAATCACAGTGTAAAGTTTCACGATGTAATCCCGATCTTGTACCTTCACTTGTGGTTCGGCACCTTGTAGACTTACAAAATCAGTAATCCTTCTGATATAGGCTTGATATTATCGGAAGAAGTAAACATTAAGAAGTTGTCAATGTTTTGTTGCTTTCGGTCGCAACATGTTCAGCTTAATATCTTTGGATTGAAACCTGACATCTAGAAGGCTACGATCTGTATTTCCGCCCAGGAATCACACAACAATAAGCTCTTTTCATTTGTCATGTGTTCGCCATGGACCAAAATGAAAAAAAATTTCATGTGTTCTTTAGTCATGTTTCCACTTTTGCTTCTCTCCCCATAAATATTTGGACCGAAAACGCCTTGTGACTCTTTGAAACAGACGTACATCTTGTTAGCTACTATTCCTGCCATTAATAAAAACACATCAATTGTGTAGCTGTGGGTAAAGCAACACACTACTTGTAGTTTTCTATCCTTCGTCGGACCGTGTTGATGCTGAACAAACTTCATACTGCAATTGACATATTCACTTCCTCCACAAAACGTAGTGCCTTCTGACGTATAATGTTATATCGTCTTTTATGTCCTTACGTGGGACAAATGTAGTAATATGCATGGATCAAATGCCATTTTCAGCTTTGTAATGGTCGATAAAGGAAATGTACGCTTTGCAATTGACCAAACCAACCATTATAGTCCCTTCTAGTATCCATATTTTCAAATGCCAATTGTAGATGCATACCTCCATGCATACGTCCATACGGTATTACACAATTTTTTATATTTTGTAAATGCAAGAGTCTGGTTTCTTTGACACGAGCACCTGCATCTTGTTTCCTAGACAACATAACTTAGAATTAATATGAAATTTGATTTACTTCTGATGCTCTCACAGCGCTTCATTAGTTTGCTATAGGAACTGAAGCAACGATTGCAATAGTCATAAATGTTCCCTAGTGCGCTGTCATAAGTATCTTTTAATAAACTGGTTCTAATCTTTTTGCTTGGCGAGCGTTCGTAAACATTGAGAGTTGACTGTTCCGATTGCTCTGGAGATAAATGTCGTGTACTGCTTGAAGAGACACCTTCAGCTTCAGGTTCTTCCTGTCCTTGAAATTCCGTATATCTATCCAGCGTAACGTCGTGTATTTCTGTGTCGTCGTCATTATATTTCTGAATTATTATCCACTGCCCCGATGTCATTTCTATATACAGCACGTCGCAACTTGGACCATAATATTTTGATCACATCCGCAGGATTAATTCGCTTCATTACATGACTATCATGTCCATAGTATACACAGTAACTCGCTTGCGAACATTCCAAGAGACATATACATACTGCAGTTATACCACTCACGCAATTGGTGGACTGGTTAGTGCAGCTACACTATGCCACCATTTGGTCACTTCGATGCGTACGGTATGAAGTGATACGAGGGTTGAAACTTAAACAGCGACGACACTGCTGTAGAGACACTATGCAATGGAACCTACTATTGTTGGTGTAGCACGCGTTGTTTATGTACCTACCATACCACCGAGCAAATGGACTCGCCCGTCCCACGTCACCTGCGTGCGCATACTCGAGGGAAACAGTCACTTGTGAGCGGTCTAACGTAAACTTACAAACTACTTATGAACTACCTTATACTAAAGACGGCACAAATATGCATGACCAAGGGGGGATTCGAAACCCCGACCGTATTGGCCGTGCAGTCAGTGACTGAAGCGCCTCAGTCTCCCCGGCCACCGCGGCCGGCAATCAAGGTCTTCGACAAGCGTGCTGGTATCAGCATTGCCGTACAGAACAGCGGCACGTTGGGTAAAAGCCTTCAACGAAGGCCGGCTAACTGAGGAAAACATGCATCGGGCAGGTCGTCCTTGCATTTTTGGAGCATCACCTGCGAAAGAAGCGGCAACACTTTCTGCGCAACCTACCCATCATTTTGCACGACAACGAGCGGGCCCATACGGCGCAAGCTGTAGCTGTTCTGTATGGTCGATTGGACAGGGAAGTACTGTACGATCCACCATACTCACCGGACTAAGTCCTTGTGACTTTGATTTCATTCCGAAGATGAAGGAACCACTTCGTGGCATTCGCTTCCATATATTTTTGTATAGTTTCTATAAACGTATAATTTATTTAATGTCGCTAGATTATCATTTTGTTAAAACCTAAACCCCCACTCTTTTCAAGGCTTGAGGAATAACATTTTCATTTGATGTGTTAGAATAGTAGTAAATATTGCTAGGTTTTTCTTATTTTGTTATGTTAATAATTTTTTATTATATTAATTTATGTGGCGTAAGTACGGCTTCTTCGCTACGCCACTGGCCCTGTGAGAATGTGCAGTTGTTGTACTTTCAAGTTTATGCGAGAATCTATGGCTGTTTGAATGTGGGGAGTGATTGCTCGCTTTGCATCGTTCTGTCCGGCTCAGAGTCGATAGCTGCTGAGGTGACCAAAGAGGTTTCCGCAACCTTTGGTTGCGGGCTAGTTAGCAGACCTACACCAGCGCGAGTGTACTGGCTCTCCGTCCCCGACACCGCTTTTTCAGGGATTTTCCGGTTTCTGGCCGAATTCATTCTCGGCTGGTCGTCTGGTGAGGTAAGGTTGGTTCTGCTCTTGTTTCGGGAGATAGTAGCGTTTCATTGACCAGCACGTTTCACTTAGATTCGTGAAGTTAGAACCATTTTTTGGAATATTTTCTTCGATCTCTCGTTTTCATTTCAGTGATTTCCAATAGATAAACGAGGTGTGTGTGATCCTAGTTGCAGTTTGATGACGACCTGGTACGTTAAAACCTCTTGTGATCATGAGGCGGGTGTATGAACTCTGTGTAAATACTTTCTAGCTTTGTGGGGCCTGATTTGTAATAGGTGATATGTTCATTTTATACAGTGCATGTGAAAATCTTCTCGTCGTTTTCTTCCATGGGTTTAATGTTGCTGTTTCTTCTCCGACTTATAGTGCGAACTCTGTCTTTGTCTGTAATTCCCTCTGAGCCTTGTATACCCCCAATAGCTTCCTTATGTAATTCTAAACATTCCTATGGGTCGCATGCCATAATTCTTATTTTTATTTTTCCGACTTTGTAATTATTTCATTCTTGTGGTTTTCCTGAGACAGGACCTCAACCGTCTCTGTAATCGTCCGCTATCGCGTGTAGCTGTATTTCATTCGCTTCCTTATATAATTTTAATGATTTCTACGGGTTGCATGCTGTAGTTTATTTTCTTTATTTTTCGGAATCTGAATTTATTCAATTTTATCAGTTTTCGGAACCACGTGCGTCCTAGTTCCGACTTCCGGGGTTGGCAGCTAGTCGCCTGAGTTCACGCCACTTCAAATATAAAACCAGTACCTAGATGGATTGCTGACAGACTGGAATTTAAGATTTTGTATATGAATCAGACTTTCAACCACTTTACCTTCAGTGGAGTGCGTTCATGTAACGTAGCCGGTGTCGCCGTTAGCGGGTGTGCTCGCGGTCCAATTCATATGTATGTTAACTCGCTATACACACGCACCATCTCAAAACGGGCACGACAGACCAGAGCCAGCTTCAAAGTGTTTGTATATTGTGTTTGGTGCTACCTCCGACTTGCTGAATTTCGCCTGCTTCCGCCTCGTCTCAGCACGCTGTTTTTGGTGAGTTTCGCTGTGGCATTGCGTGTGTGTGAGAGAATGACTGTTGTTTGTGAATCCTTCCCCCTAGCAGCGTTAAATCTTGTGTAATTTAGGTTGGGCACCATCTGCATTAATCCATGTAAGAGATGCATTTTATTGTATTAACAAAATTGGTTCCCCATTATGCTTGTTTTCTATATGAATAAACATGTTTAAGTTCAGCATAGTCCGTAAGTTGCCTATAAATTGTAGATTTAGAGCACATCCCTCTTTTATTTAATATTGCTCTTCACAAGTGCTTTCCACTCGCTCTAGGCGTTTAAACCACAGTCAGGACCGTGAGAAGTCGTCTAGGTCAGATCTTTCCACTGAAAGGGAAGAAGTACCGAGTAAAGACGTTCATGTTCCCGTTGAAAACGCGACTTGTTTAAAGGTGGACGCGACCGGAATTGAGGGCAGGGGGAACAAAGCGAACCGCATACCAATATACCGGTTTCTGATATTGCGCAAACTAGTTCAACCAGTGTTATAAGGCCTGTGTGCGTATCTGATGCGACACTAAGCGACCTCATGGCCTTGATGAGAGAAATAAAAACAGGAATGGAAGCGCAAAATGCTTCTTTTCTGGAACTAAAAGCAGAATTAAAAGAAAGGATGGAAGCGCAAAATCCTTCAGTCCAGGCCGAACTTGTTAAGGTTCCTGCCGGCCGCGGTGGCCGAGGGGACTGAGGCGCTGCAGTCAGTCTGCACGGCCACTACGGTCGGGGGTTCGAATCCCCCCTCGGGCATGGATATTTGTGCCGTCCTTAGTTGCAAGTAGTTCATAAGTAGTTCGTAAGTTTAGGAACTGGTGACCCCGTAGTTAAGTCCCTTAAGCTATACAAACATTTGAACATTTGAAGCCAAAACAGTCTTGGTCCAACCCGCCACTGCCCGCACCGAAACTAAGTTTATTGCGCGGTATCGCTCCCTGTATATCTAGAAAAGACAACCAATGCCCTTGAACAGTGCAGTACCCCCTTTACCAGTTCTTTATTAGACACAATTTCTTCGGGTCTGGTTGTCCCAAATGTTCTTTGCCTATTACTCTCCAATGCAATGCATTCGAATTATTATTTTGTTTTTGTTTGTTAAGGTTTCTGCGCAATCCAGGGAGGCGAAAACTAATACTGTTCAGGTTATTAACAATAATCTGGATGGGTTGTGCACCGATATAGTGTGGCTAGTTCAGGAATGAATGGTATCTCAGAAAACGTGACCAAAATTTCAGGCAATGCAGAAACTATATCTGCCCCCTCCGATCGTGTAGATACTAAAATCCACCCTATTGAGGAGAGAGTCGAATTTGTTAAGACTGAGGTCCACTCTCTTAACGAGATAGTCGACTTGGTTGACGGTTGGGAGATCCCGTGCACAGCTGAACTAAGCGTGCACTTTGAAGAAATGGCCACCTTGGTGACGCAGCTTCTACAGACCGGGGAGACAGCGGAAGAGAGGGCAGCTCCCACTGTTGTAAATTAATCGGAAGAAGTTCGCGACTGCATCAAGAAGCTCACTAATAATGCTGTTTTTTGAATGTTCAGATGTTTGTAAATCTATCGGACCAAACTGCATGATCATCATTCCGTAGCTTACAAACTACTTAAACTAGGGTAAACTAAACTAAGGACAACACACACACACCCATGCCCCAGGGAGGACTGTAACCTGTGACGGCGAGCAACTGAGCTCTCTGCAGCAAGGCGCCTTAGACCGCTCGGCTACTACACCGCGGCTAATGTTTTTGAACACTATGGGATTGTTTTTCCTACTCAAGCGCATCACTTTACATTTTTCTACGTTTAGAGACATTCGAGGTCAAAGGTGTCCCTTGTAGGTGGTACAGTGTCACAAGTGGGGAAACACGTGTAAGAATACGAGGTGCATTCAAGTTCTAAGGCCTACGATTTTTTTTCTCCGGACTAGAAAGAGGTAGAAACGTGTGCATTGTTTTAAAACGAGGCCGCGTTCATTTTCAATACGTCCCAGAGATGGCAGCACCGTACGGCACATGGAATTTTACCGCCAGCGGCGAGAATGAGAACAGTTTTAGATACTTAAAATGGCGAGGTTTCCATTACTTGAACAATCATTCGTTTTCTGAATTTGCGTGTGTGACACCAATTGAAATTCATCGACAGTTGAAGGAGACATGTGGTGATGGAGTTATGGATGTGTCGAAAGTGCGTTCGTGGGTTCGACAGTTTAATGAGGCAGAACATCGTGTGAGAACAAACCAGAACAACCTCGGGCTCGCACAAGCCGGTCTGACGACATGATCGAGAAAGTGAAGAGAATTGTTTTGGGGGATCGCTGAATGACTGTTGAACAGATCGCCTCCAGAGTTGGCATTTCTGTGGGTTCTGTGCACACAATCCTGAATGACGACCTGAAAATGCGAAAAGTGCCAGCCAGGTGGGTGCCACGAATGCTGACGTACGACCAGAAGGCTGCCCGTCTGGCAAGTTGCCAAGCAAAAAATCAAATGTTTGTTAAGCTTATGGGACTTAACTACGGGGTCATCAGTCCCTAAAGTTACAAACTACTTACAAATTAGCTAATACTAAGGACAGCACAAACATCAATGCCCGAGGAGGGATTAGAAACCCCGACCGTAGTGGCCGTGCAGACCGTGACTGGAGCGCCTCAGTCCCTGCGGCCACCGCGGCCGGCTTGCCAAGAAATGTTGACGCGCAACGACAGCATGACTGGGACATTCTTTTCGTCAGTTGTGACAATGGATGAGACGTGGATGCCATTTTTCAATCAAGAAACAAAGAGCCAGTCAGCTCAATGGAAGCTCAAAGATTCACCTCCACCAAAAAAAATTTCGGGTAACCGCCAGTGCTGAAAAAATTATGGTGTCCATATTCCGGAATAGCGAGGGCGCAATCCTTACCCATTGCGTTTCAAACGGCACTACAGTAACAGGTGCATCCTACGAAAATATTTTGAAGAACAAATTCCTTCTTGCACAGCAACAAAAACGTCCGGGAAGGGCTGCGTGTGTGCTGTTTCACCAAGACAAGGCACCCGCACATCGAGCTAACGTTACGCAACAGTTTCTTCGTGATAACAACTTTGAAGTGATTCCTCATCCTAATCTAGCTCCTAGTGACTTTTAGCTTTTTCCATCAATGAAAGACACTCTCCATGGCCGCACATTCACCAGCCGTGTTGCTATTGCCTCAGCAATTTTCCAGTGGTCAAAACAGACTCCTAAAGAAGCCTTCGCCGCTGCCATGGAATCATGGCGTCAGCGTTGTGAAAAATGTGTACGTCTGCAGGGCGATCACGTCGAGAAGTAACGCCAATTTCGTTGATTTCGGGTGAGTAGTTAATTAGAAAAAATCGGAGGCCTTAGAACTGGAATGCACCTCGTATAAGCGCTGTTTATGAGAGTGACCTGCGCTGTTGAGCGAGACGCCAGCAGGGTGGGACGACAGCGGCAGTGAAGAGAGCTGGGCGTGGCCGCCTGGCAGACGGTCAAATAAGGCGCGGCCGTTCCGTGACTCATTAGCAAATGCACGGCGCCCAGGCCCTCTGGTTACGACCGCCCCAAATGTTTTAATCCCACGACACCAGGCCAGCCGACCGGAGCGACACACACCTGCATGTCCTTGGACTTTCGCTTCGTGACGTTATTTTAGAGCATATTCTCAATTCGAATATAGTAACTTCCCTTGAAACGGAAAAGCTTCATTCTATGAATCAGCGCGGGTTTAGGAAACATCGTTCATATGAAACTCAGCTTGTCCTTTTCTCACATGACATCTTGCGAGCCATGGATGAAGGGCAACAGGAGGGTTGTGTTTTTCTCGACTTCAAAAAGGCGTTCGACGCGGTGCCACACTGCAGACTGCTAAGATACGAGCTTATGGAATAGGTTCACAGATTTGTGACTGGCTGGAAGACTTCCTAAGTAATAGACCGCAGTACGTTGTTCTCGACGGCGAATGTTCATCAAAGACGAGTGTATCGTCAGGCGTGCCCCAAGAGAGTGTGATAGGACCGCTATTATTTTCTATCTATATAAATGATCTGATGGACAGAGTAAGTTGTAATTGCGGCTGTTTGCTGATGATGCTGTGGTGTACGGGAGGGTGTCGTCTGTAACTGACTGTAGTAGCATACAGGATGACCTAGACAAAATTTCTAGTTGGTGCGAAGAATGGCAGCTAGCTCTCAATGTAGAAAAATGTAAGGTGATGCGCATGAGCTGAAAAAGAAATCCCATAATGTTCGAATACAGCATTAGTAGTGAGCTTCTTGATGCTGTCGCGTCGTTCAAATATCTAGGCGTAACATAGCAGAGCAATATGAAATGGAACGAGCATGTAAGGACAGTTGTGAGTAAGGCAGACAGCCGACTTCGGTTTATTGGTAGAATTTTGGAAAGATGTACTTCACCTGTAAAGGAGACTGCATATAAAACGCTTGTACGACCACGTCTTGAGGTTTGCTCAAGTGTTTGGGACCCGCAGCAGGTCAGTTCAAAGGAAGACATAGAGGCGGTTCAGAGGCGAGCAGCTAGGTTAGGTTCGACCAATGCGCGAGTGTCACGGAAATGCTCCGGCAACTCAATTGGGGATCGCTGGAAGAAAGGCGACGTTCTTTTCGTGAATTTCTGTTAACGGTGAATTGCGGAGTATGTATGTAGATGTAGATGTAGAAAATTCAGCATTGGTCGTTAATTTGTTTATTTATTATTACAGATCGATTTCGGCTATTGAATAGCCATCTTCAGTGCAACTTGCACAATTGACTAGAAACATTAAAGATTTTACTGATCCAGCCCCAAGTAACTCTGGATAACATCATTTGTACCTGCTTGTAGATATGCCTAGTGGCTGGATCAATAAAATTATTAATGTTTCTAGTCGATTGTGCAAGTTGCACTGAAATGGCTTTTCAATAGCCGAAATCGTTCTGTAATAATAAATAAACAAATTTACGACCAATGCTGAACTTTCTGCCGCGGTGGAGTAGCCGAGCTGTCTAAAGCGTTTCGCTGCGGAGCGCGCGGTTGCTCGCCGTGGAGTTTCGAGTCCTCCCTGGGGCATGGGTGTGTGTGTTTGTCCTTAGGTTAGTTTACCTAGGTTTAAGTAGTTTGTAAGCTACGGACTGATGACCACGCGGTTTGGTCCGATAGATTTACAAACATTTGAAATCTGAACTTTCTTTGGACGTTTTGCATTTTATGGTCGTGGTGCACACAGCTCCTAATGTAGTCTTCATGTAATTAAATAATTAACTCGCGCAATAGTCAGAATTATTTCTTGTATTCTATTTGACCTCGTATTTTTTAATAATTAATAATTTCTACTTGAGAAAATGAATGGAACAAAGAACTCTCTTGAATTTATCCCTTAAATGATTACTTTTTTTCGAGTTAAAATTCGATGAAGTTGCGCTATTTTACGTATCCTCTGTAACTCGACAACCTCATAAGGCATTTCAGTGAACTATGGTACATTTTGAAGCTGAATATCTAAAGTTGATGTAGGTATATAACAGTAAGATGACAAACAATTATTTGATTGCTGTAAAAACGTCTTATTACTTCTTTTCATAACCGCGATGGAGTGGCCGAGCGTTCTAAATCGCCTTGATGCAGAGCTAGCGGTTGCTCGCCGTCGGGCGTTCAAGACCTCCCTCGGGCATAGGTGTTTGTGTTGTCCTTAACATAAGTTAAGTAGTTTTTAAACCTAGTGACTGATGACCAACGTAAGTCCCTTAGATTTACAAACATTTGATTTTTTCATTTATTAAAACAAAAGCATTTTTCACAGGGTTTTACCTTTCTTAGGTTGTCGTCTTCCATATATTTTTTATAAGATTATAATTTATTTGATGTCGCTAGATTAGCATTTCGTTAAAACTAGAACCCCACTCTTTTCGAGGCATGAGGAATAGATTTTTATTTCATGTTTTAAAATATTAGTTTCTGAAATATTAGTTAATATTGCTAGGATTTTGTTATTTTAATAATTTATTATTGTGTTTATGAATGTGGCAGTAAGTAAGGCTTCTCCGCTACGCCACTGTCCCTGTGAGAATGTGTACTTGTTTTACTTTTGAATCGATGTGCGAGAATCTAATGGCAGTCTGAATGCGGGTAGTAATAGCTCGCTTTGCATGATTCTCTCTGGCTCAGAGTCGATAGCTGGTCGTTACCATCCTCTGCTTCTTATGCTGCCAAAGAGATTTCTATACCCTTTGGTTACAAGCCAGTCGACGAGCCCTCTGCAGGGCGAGTCTATCCCTCACCACCTCGTTTTTAGTGGGTTTTGCCAGTTTCCGGTAGCTTCGCTTCACGCCCCCTGGCCGCTCGGTCCTCATACTTTCTGCTGGGATCTTGGTGAGGTAAGGTTGGTTCTGCTCTTATGTTCGTGGAGATGGTAACGATTCGTTGTCTAGCATATTTTTTCCGATCGTGCGCAGAAAAGGTTTCTAGCTTTTTCAATCCAGTGATTTCCAACATATAAACGCGGTGTGTTACTAGTTACAGTTTGATAACGGCGTGGTATATTCAAACCTTTAGTGATTATGTGGTGGTGTACGAACTCTGTGTAAATTCTATCTGGCTTTGTGGGGCCCCGATTTCTAATAGTCGATATATTCATTTTTGTACAGTACATGTAGAAATCTTTCTTATCGTTTTCTTCCGTGAGTGATATGTGTTCCACGTTGTTGGTTCTTAGAACAAAGCCTTCAGCTTCCACTATTGTTATTCCATGCCCATCAGGCAAGTAACTATGTGTGTATCCTTCTGATTTCCACCAACATTTCGCTATCTTCTCTCCCCGCCTATTTTAATTTTGCTGTTTCTTCGCCGAACTTGTAGTATGCACTCAGTCTTTTTCAGTAATTCTTTCCGAGCCTTGTACAACCTCCTTCAATAGCTTCCTTATGAAATTCTACGTATTTCTAAGGGTTGCATGCCGTAGTTTTTATTCTCATTTTTCCGTCTTTGAAATTATTTCACTTTTCCGGGTTTTGAGACTGGACTTCTTCGGTCTCTGTAAACGCTCCCAATAGCATGTGGCTGCATTTCAGTAACTTCCCTATGAAATTCTACACAGTTCTAGGGGTCGCACACCGTAGTTATTTTTTTTTTTATTTTTTTTTTTTTTATTTTTTTTTTTTTTTTATTTTTTTTTTTTTTTTTTTTTGGAAATTGAATTTATACATTTTTATCGGTTTCCGGAACCACGTGGGTCCGATCTTCGACTTCCGGGGTTTGTAGCTAGTCACCTGAATTCACGCCACTTTAAAAAAAAAACAGTGCCTAGATAGTTTAATCTTAGATTTTGTGTAATGAATCCATTTTTAACCACTTCACTTTCAGTGGAGTGCGATCATGTAACGTAGCCGCGTGTCGCCATTAGCGTGTTTGCTCGCGGTCTAATCTAAATACAACTTAACTTTGCTATACTCACGGACCATCTCAAATCAGCTGAATTTCGCCTACGCAAGCGGCGCCTGCTTCTGCTTCACTTCAGCACGCTGATTTTTGTGAGATTCGCTGTTGTATTGCGAGTGTGTGAGCGAGTGAGTGTTGTTTGTAAATCCTCCCTCCAGTAGCGTTAAGTTCTGTGTAATTTCTGTTAAATTCAATGCTGGTCATCGTCAGTATTAGGTCCTGTAAGGGGATGCATGTTTATTGTAATTACACAATTGGTTCCCCATTTTGCTTGCGTTCGACCTGAATAATCAAGTTAAGTTCAGTATAATTTTGACTTGCCTATAAATGGTAGTTTTCGGGAACCTTCCCCCTTTTATTTAATATTGTTTTTCACCACTGCTGAGAACAAGCTCAGATGCAATTCTTTTATGTTTAAGTTCCGTTGCGCCATAAATATTTTTTTTTAGCCACCATATGAAATAACTTTAATTGTGGTGGCATGTTTATTAATGCCTGTGTGTAATTTCGTGTGAGCTGCTAAGTATATTGGTCACTGTATCGTTAACTTCCTGTTATTAGACTAATTTGAACCAAGTCAGTTCTCAGTTTGGGCCAGGGAACAAGGTTTTGCAGCAGGGAGTAGCCGGTAGTTCTCAAGAACCTTTTGCTAATCTTACTGCTAAAATTAAGCTTTTTTATAACAGTAAACTTTTATTTCGTACAGTGACCCACTTTTACTATTCAGTAAAATAAGAAGCAAATAAATATGGGGAGACCAAATTAAGCACTCACCTTGGTTAATGCTCATTTCTTTTATTTGCAAGATTATTGGTTCTTTTATTCTTGCTGGGACTGCAACGTGTCCACCCTGTAGATAAAATATTACTCTTAAACTTAACTTTAAAAAGTGTTACATGTACTGAGTGAGTTGCCTTATGATATACTGAAATATTGCCACTCTAAATGACGACTCCACTGCTGTAAATAGATAAGTAAGCTATTAGAATAGTACGTATTTTAGCTTACCATAACGCTAGCGGACAAATGAAAGTTGGTTTTTCTCTTTTTTCTTGTTATGAACTTACCCATAATTAGAAGCTTCTTAACAGCAGAAAAGAAATAAACGACAGCAGTTACATTCCACTGCAAGTAAGTACTGTAGTGCTTAACATAGCAATAATGGACTAAGGTAAACAATGGACAAAGGCTAAAGGAGGACTGGGCAATAGCCAATGCTGTTATCGATTAAAATCTATAGATGACTTTGTGGACTGTCGATAGTGCATATTCCGTTTTCGCCGTGTGACTGATAATATCATTCGGTTTCAGTACACGGTAGCTAAGCCGTGTCTTATTGCATTTAGTCCCTTCGGAGGTTCGAGTCCACCATCGGACATGTGTGTGTGTGTGTGTGTGTGTTGTCCTTAGCATACGTTTGAGTAGTATTTTATCGTTTAGGCGATAGGGGGGAAGGGGTCCGGACCCACAAGACCACCCCTTTGGCTACGTCCTTGGTTGATGAAAAGAAGGGGACGGTCTACATGCGGACTATATAAAAAAGATCATTTGCAGTGTGCCGTAGCGTTTGAAAGAAGTGATAAAACAGAATGGCTACCAAACCATATCTTGAAACATTAAGTTTCCACAAAATTTTGTCTTGAAATAATTAGTTCTGCAAAGTGTCCGGCTATTACATTAGTAGTGAGTTAAATCGTATTATTAAAGAACATATGCAACTTATCTTAATAACGTTGATGCTGTTATATGATGCTTCGTTACATGTTTTGTTTGTTTTATTACGAATAAAGTTATGATGCTGCAATGTTAAAACATCATAGGGTTCCAATCCCCAACATGATACGCCACTGACTTTCTTTGGGAGTCTGACGTTCTTTTCAATTTTATTTATTTATTTATTTATTGTGCACGAACTGAATTGTTTACCAGATTACTAGCTTATGTGAATATATTTCTGCCTTATTAGCAGCGGATGAAAAAATATTCTACTTGTACAACAGAAGATGCCGAAGTCATCGTTATCCTTTGCCGTCCTCTGCAGCCTGCTGGTTATGTGGCTTTCGTGCCGCCACTGCGAACCACCGCAGATCGCACCTCTTGACACGGCTTGTGTCAGCGGAGCAGGAAACACAGCGAACACGCGCGGCCCGAGAAACGTGCGACTGACTACCCCTACCACTCGACCCACTAACACGTCCATAATAGAACAATTTTAATCGGATTGTAGCAGCCTTAACTGCTGCTTCTTAGCATTCCTTATCAGTGAGTGCTCTCAGCACACCGATGGTAGCTGGTAAAATAGTTGCATGTTATCATTCTTGGTTTCATAAGCATTAACCTCGCTGCAGTGATAGCTGGTTTAGGGTAGAGGACATTTAATTCTGTCTCTTTTCTATAATGCCCGCAAAGCAACAGTTACTACTCGAGGAGTGGTGCAGTGCGAATCTAAAGGTCGTAGGTTCGTTCCCCGCTTACTCATAGCATTCCTAGTGACTGGATGAGTAAGTCAGTTCAAACATCGGAGGAAGGCAAGGGCACATCACCTCCAAGCAGGACCATGCTTAGCAGAGCACCGTGTTTCTTATGTCAACGTGAAACTAGTCTGTTATTAATATAAGAAAT